>CM021768.1:60115069-60160739 GCA_011076525.1 Nettapus auritus | reverse complement strand
GCCAGTCCAAGCCATGGGCAGCCAGTTTCCTGAGGAGAATGCTGTGGGGACCGGTGTCAAAAGCCTTACTGAAGTCAAGGTAGACCACATCCACAGCCTTTCCCTCATCCACTACGCGTGTCACCTTGTCACAGAAGGAGATCAGGTTCGTCAAGCAGGACCTACCCTTCATAAACCCAAGCTGACTGGGCCTGATCACCTGCTTGCCCTGCAAGTGCCGCAGGATGACAACGCTCAAGATAATCTGCTCCATGAGCTTCCCTGGCACTGAGGTCAAACTAACAGGCCTATAGTTCCCTGGGTCTACCCTCCGGCCCTTCTTGTAGATGGGTATCACATTTGCTATCCGCCAGTCAAGTGGGACCTCCTCTGATTGCCAGGACTGCTGATAAATGATGGAAAGTAGCTTGGCCAGCTCTTCCGCCAGTTCTTGCAGTACCCTCGGGTGGATCCCATCTGCCCCCATCGACTTGCATACTTCCAAATGCAGGTCACCAACCATTTCCTCGTGGATTGTGGGGGCCACATTCTGCTCCCCATCCCCTTCCACCAGCTCAGGGTACTGGGCGTCCAGAGAACAACTGGTTTTGCTGCTAAAGACTGAGGCAAAGAAGGCGTTAAGCACCTCAGCTTTTTCCTCATCTCTGGTAACTGTTTCCCCCCGTGTCCAGTAAAGAGTGGAGATTCTCCTTAGTCCTCCTTTTTGTACTGATGTATTTATAAAACGTTTTTTGTTGTCTTTAACAGCAGTAGCCAGATTGAGCTCCAGATGAGCTTTGGCCTAATTTTGTCCCTGCACCGCCTCGCAACATCCTTATAGTCCTCCAGAGCAGCCCGCCCTCTTTTTCAAAGGTTATAAGCCCCCTTTTTTCTCCTAAGCTCGAGCCACAACTCTGTTCAGCCAGGCCAGTCTTCCGTGCCGGCTTGTCTTTGGGCACGTGGCGACAGACTGCTCCTGAGCCATCAGGATTTCTTTCTTGAAGAGCGCCCAGCCTTCCTGGGCTCCTCTGTCCTTCAGAACCACCTCCCAAGGGACTCTGCCAACCAGCGTCCTGAACAGCTCAAAGTCAGCCCTCCGGAAGTCCAAGACAGAGGTGTTACTGGTCCCCTTCCTGACTTTGCCAAGTATCGAAAACTCTACCATTTTGTGGTCACTCTGCCCAAGACAGCCGCCGACCACCACATCTCCCACCAGTCCTTCTCTGTTAGTGAAGAGAAGGTCTAGCGGGGCACCTCCCCTGGTAGGCTCACCAACCAGCTGCATCTGGAAGCTACCTTCCACGCTCTCCAGAAACCTCCTGGACTGCTTTCTCTGGGCTGTGTTGTGCTTCCAGGATATGTCTGGGAAGTTAAAGTCCCCCACAAGAAAAAGCGCTGACGATTTTGCAACTTCTGCCAGCTGTCTGTAGAACTCCTCGTCCACCCCCTCATCCTGGTTTGGCAGTCTATAACAGACCCCCATCAGGATGCTTGCCTTGTTGGCCTCTCCGCTGATCCTAACCCATAGCGACTCCACCTTATCATTGTCAGCCTCAAGTTCAATGACATCAAAACACTCTCTAATATAGAAAGCCACCCCACCACCCCTTCTGTGCTGCCTGTCCCTTCTGAAGAGCCTATTGCATCACTCCAGTGATGAGAGTGGTCCCACCACATTTCCATGATGGCAACCAAGTCATAGCCTGCCTGCTGCACAATGGCTTCCAGCTCCTCCTGCTTGTTGCCCATGCTGCGTGCATTAGTGTAGATGCACTTCAGCTGAGCCTTTGCCTTGTCCCCCAGCCTTGCCATTGTTCCCCCGGCACACCTCCAACAAGCTTTGTTTCATCCCCATCCCCCTTCTTACCTAGTTTAAAGCCCTCTCAATGAGCCCTGCCAGCTCCTGGACTAGGATCCATTTTCCCCGTGGAGACAGTTGGGACCTGCCTGCAGCCATCAGGCCGGGTGCCGAGTAAAGCGCCCCGTGGTCGAAGAACCCAAAATTTCTGTGTTAGCACCAACCTCTGAGCCACGTGTTTATCAGGTGGGCTTTCCATGTCTTCTCTGAACCCCTCCCTGCCACTGTAGGAATGGACGAAAACACCACCTGTATTCCCGCTCCATCCACTAACCATCCCAGCCCCCATAAGTCACATTTTAGAGCCTTCAGGCTTCTCTTGTCAATGTTATCACTGCCAGCCTGGACTATCAGTAGTGGGTAGTAATCAGAGGGGCGAACCAGGTTGGGAAGCTTTCTGGCAACATCCCTGATTCTGGCCACAGGGAGGCAGCAGACTTCCCTATGGGTAGGGTCAGGCCGACAAATAGGGCCCTCCATTCTCCTGAGAGGGGAGTCGCCCACAATGATCACCCTTTTTTCTTTCTTGGTGGAAGCAGTCTTGAGGCATCATCACTAAGCCAGCATGCCAAAGATGCATTCAATGGCTCCTTCCACCTGAAATAGTTCAAACTGACATCCCAGGAGAATGCTACATCTCCCTGATGTATATGAAAGACAGGGTGTGGTGCATTTTTAAAAACCATAACATATTAAAATATACATTTGCCACAAAGAACAAGAATCTGTATTGCCTTGATTTAAGCAGGTAGTGCAAGAGACACAATTCTGCTTCTAATCTTGGCTCCAAAGACTACGTATTTGACACTCAATATTTATTTACTAAAATGTTTTAGTAGTTCTTTAACTTTTTATTTCTTACAAAGTAGCAACTACGCCTAACTTCATATTCCGACAATATAACTTGTAAACTAACCATAGACTCTGATTAACGGATCTTCCTCTCCCAGATATCTCCCATTCTTCTGTCTGCTGGGGTTGTGACTTCTAACAAGTCAGATTTGCTTGTCCAGAAGATTTATATGCAGCTCTCTGCGAATAACAATCTTAAAAAATTAACCCTATTTTTTTTCCTGGAACCTTACTTTTGATACACTAACAAGACATGACATATGCCCACATGTTGTAACATATGACAGTGTACAGTGATAAGTTTCCATTAGGTTCCTGCAGTGCTGTTACTCCTAAAATTCTTCCCAGGCCAAAAATGCCTATCATGTGTTAAGCAAACCCATAAAACTTTTGTTTGTTTGATTTGAATAGTTCATACTTTTAATCTATTCCAAACATCTGTGGTGCCAAAATGTTATTCTCAGTTGAAACACTTCTTACAGCACAGAAAATGAGAATGAGATTTGCTTAAATTCTCCAGCCAACTAACAATTTCTCTCAAGAATTAATTACAACAAATAAAGACAGAAAATGTTCATTACTCATTACTTATTTAATTCATTCAGGAGTTTATATTGCAGTAGTTCCCAAATCTCTCTTTACCCTTAATCATTTCAGGTTTTTCCTTAGTATTTCTATTTTAAGTACAGAAACCTCCCATTTCAAGTGAATGAACCTCTTTGTTCTGTAAGCTTTGATAAATGAGAACATTAGATACACCCAACAGCCTAATGAAATTCCACACCTTGGTTTGGATGCTATCAAATGTGCTGCAGATTGTTTATTTCCCAGAGTGTGATTACTTGGAGAAAAATCTCATCTTTGATAATGGTGCTAAACAATGCGTAGCTTCATTGATATTTAATAGATAACATACTTAAAACAACACTGTTGGAGTATATCTTTTGTACCCAACAGCTGTTCAGTTTAAAAAGACAGAAGTACAATACTGTATTGTATACTTGAATTACACATTTAGTTTAAGGGATAAGAATCCCAGTAGCAGATGGCATTCCAGGCTGTCTAACATAACAGGGGAAAGAAAAAATATAAAGCAGGCCAATAGTCTGTCTTGATATTATAAATCAACAGACTGGTTATTGCTGAACACATAAAAATTAATATATCAAAATCTGTGGGTTATTTCTGACAAATGAAAGTGGAAAACATTTCATTCTGTGGACCATGTCATGACAAAACCGTGCCTGAAACTCTGCTTCTCAGAGAAACTCTTGCTAACTGTAGTTTCTCTAGTGTTTTTCATTAAGTGCTGATCTTGCATTGAATTCTGGGGAAAGAAACCTGGGTACAGATTCTCTACTCCCAGGAAAGTCCAGGTGTTGCAGTGTGACACGGTATGGGAATCCTGATTCCCAGGCACATAATCCCATAGCCAAACTGAGCTACACAGCTAGAAATGATGCAGCTACAAAGTGAATCAGGGAACCATGAATGTCAAAATATCTGCTGTAATCATATTTTATTCCAGAAGAGTACCCCTCTCGGCCTGATTTCAACTATATGACAGCATCAGACTAGCTGACAGATTTTAATCCCTAGTGGACATACCATATGGTATGAGAAATCTTCCTTAGAGCTGGAGGAATTAAATCAGCTTCCTCAACTGAAACAAGTATCCTCACGAATTCAGGACTGGTTCTGGATTTGTTTACTTTGAAAGTTTTTACTGTACTGTAAATTAGGACAGTGACTTTTAAATTACTGTACATAAGCCTCTTCAAATGCTGACGTACCTCTACTATACATCCATATACATATGTGACTGATATTTAACAGATACAACATGAATCCATGCAGAAGGACACAAATACACAACACACAAATTGCTCTAAAATTACCTGAACAAAATGCAAAAGCAGAGCTTTTGCATCCACAGCACTCTCTCAGGTCTAGGTAGAAAGTTCATGCTTAAGTTTTGTTTTTCATTGTGCATTAATTTTTCCCTATGCATGACCCTGAAGCCTTCCTATGAGAGATGTTGAATAGACCATTGATAAGCTTGCATTAGCAACCAAGACATAGCTTGTCTTGTTTGACAAGAATAGAGTCCTCTGATATCAAGACTTAGCTTTTAGTCATCAACTGCATAATAAGACCAAATAGTTCACAGTTAAATTGGATGCCACTATGGTAAATACTGTTAACAACATGTGTAATCATGTAATAAACCCTTAAGAAAAGAGGTGACTTGCAAAAAATAAAAACAAAAAATAGAAACCCACAAAAGAATTAATAGAAGAAAGAAATATTCACTGATCACCTGAATTCCAATACTGTGCCTTATCCAGCTCTCTACTGTTATTTTCAAGAGCACCTGCTTAAATACCTGTTAGCTTACGGGATCATCTCCAGTCACTTTTGGAGATTTTGTTTATTACTATAGACCGCTTAGTGCTGAAAAATTCCTTGCTGGGTGGGGAGGACAATATTTCTGCAGCTTCACTGATATCATAAAATGGTCCTCTTCTCCTGTTTTATTTGTTTTCAGTTACATTTACTGAGTTGTCCTAAAGTGATTCTGCACTGCCATTGCTATTTTCATTACAGTAACTGCAACATAATTACATCTATAAATCACAATTTGTAATTATAATATTATAAAATTATAAAAGGAGCATTTATAAACAACATCTATTTCAAATCATGAAAGAATACAAATTAAAGTATATGCCTATAGAAGACTAATTCTTGTTAATGAAAGCCAACATGATCAGAGGATGATTTTCAAGTACTCAGTATTTAGAGCTCATACAGTTTCTTCCTGTGCTACAATATATTTGTTGTAGTGAGCTTCCTTACAAGTTTAAAATACATACTTTAAGGAAAAAGAGCAAGCAAAATGAAACAAAAGGTTTGTTTGGTTTAACCTGAGGCTAGGTCTTTCTCTTGGCTAAAGAGAAAAAAAAATAAAAATGGAGGAATAGGGAACAGAAGGTAGAGTGCACCTGAGATACAACATACCTGTATCTCCTGGGCTGCCCTCTGGAAAACATTTGTTTTTAATACATTTGTCAAGGGAATAATGATCCATTGAAGATTTATTTTTGGATTCTGAACTGTAGAGCACCATCAAATCTTAATATTTTAACATTTTCAAGAGTTTCGTCACTGTATTTTTGTTTAGGGAAAACAAATTTATCCAGTTTCATCTCTTCCTGAATTTGGGGTTTGTGACTAAAAAATCTGGAACAAGTAAAATAATTTTTATACTGAAGATTGGTAAGTTTTCACAGGTTATGAAAATTGTAAGTTCGTGTAACTATTAAGTCTCATCCAGCAAAACACTGTTGTGTGATTTTTGAGGATGAGACCAAGCCCCCCCACCTCATCAATAATATAGGTTATATAGTGTAATGTTATTTCAGGAGGTTATTTTAGCCAATTCTCAACTAGAAGTCAAAGCTTTGTTATTAATATATATATATAATTTATAATGTATAGTTGCCGATAGTAGGTATGTGTTACATCTGAGAGTGACAGAGGAGCTGGATGCCATGTGCTAACCATACCATCAAACCCTGTAGGAAATGGCAGTGCAGAGGTGTCCAAGGCAGAGACCTGGAACCACCTTCACATAGACAGTAAACATGATCTGCTGTATGCTGCATGTGGGCTAAGAGTTCAACAGCTCCCTGCACATCAACATATTTCACAGAGTAGGACACATTGTCTTATGGTCACATTACCAGAGGTAGTGGAACTCATACTACCTGAAGTGGTCCACACCATCCATTATAGCTATAAGTTATAAAGCAATATTTCTTTGTAGTTTTTGTTCAGGAAAATAACAAAAATAATATACAGAAAGACCTGACAGAATCAAATTGAATTGTATATATAATCAAATAGGATGTATATGTTCGCTTGATTGAAGTTTAAGCATGCCTTTTTTTTTTTTTTTCAATTTGGTTTGTAAACATTCTGTACTGCTAAAGGCTCAAATATTTTAAAGAATTGAAAATATATTTTCACAAGAATCTGTACTGTATGTGCTGCCTAGGGAAAAAGTTATTGTCATTTGGAGGAAAGCAGCTCTGATCAAGCAAATAAAACATAAGTAACTTTAATGAATATAGTAAAAGGGGGTATTTTTAAAACAGTAATTTACTTTGAACCATACCTAAGTCTTCCTACACATTTCTGAAATAATTTTAGTTAATTTGTGGTTCAAGGTTAAGCTGTGCAATGCTTGCTTACAATGCTTGCTTTACACCTTAGACTGTGGTACTGACAGCATCTGTGTTTTCTCAGTGACATGTAAAAAAAACTCCCAAAGAAGACTTAGGCATACATTTATCCTTGCTATTAATAATATATATTATTTGTACAGATATTTAGTAGAGATCTATTGGCTGCCTACATTAATTTTTAATATTCTTAATTGTAGTGTTCAGTCCAATATTATTAATGTCAGTGTAACTTTCCATAATTTTTCAAGAGGATGTTTCCCGTGAAATGTAGACTTCATCCTCTTTGGTTTCCTCTGTCATGATCTCTATATCTATCTAATGACTATCATTCAGAAAAAAGAAAAAAAAAAAAAAAAAACAGAAGAAATCCAGAATCCCAGAATCAAATAAGATGGGCAAATATAATAGCTTCTTAACTGGGAAGAGAAACGTGTATGCTCTTCTGCAGTTTATTATTTTTAAAAGCAAGCTAAGCACTGGTCTGCTACAGCGTTGGAACCTGGTATTTTTTCTGTCACTTTTTAACACCTTCAGGTGTTATCATGTATTATAAAAGAAAAGGCTATCCTTATATTTCCTGCTATAGTGCATATATGTTATTTGTACCCTCCCCCCCCAAAAAAAAAAGTTCAGTGTCTAATATTTATATTTCTCTGTTTTCTAAGCATAAACCATGTGCAGAATACATAAAAATTTCTCGCGACTACTGCACTCTTCTGAACATTATAACAATGCATATGCAGTGCACAAATGTGGCAGGTCCACTGGGGAGATCAATTCCCATTCCAAAGGGGAAAAAAATGTGATGCAGTTAAAGGAGTTGTTTGAATGTGGACTCCTCTGCCTTAACACAGAAATAACTGATGGCCAAATAGGTAAGGGCAGCTCTTCACAGATACAGAGAAATCACTCTGTAACCAGACATGAGCACACACCAATGCTATTTTAAGAGGAATCAAGGTTGAAACTATCTGTCTGGGGCTTAACAGTAATAAGCGCACAGAAATCTTGTGAACATCTCCAAATCAATTGTCCCCAGGCCCACAACGTTCAGTGATAGTGTTACATTAAAAGGTACAGTAAAAAAAAAAACAAAAAAACAAAAAAACTAAGCTTTCTGAACTTCAACTTTGATCTAAATATTATTTTAAAAAAGAGTAAATAAATTAATTTTACTGGACTGTACAAATTTCCTTATCTTTTTCTATATTATTTATACCATATTCAAAATCATAAAAAGATAAAGATAATGAAGATCATATTAAAGATCATTGCTTCATATAAAGATATGAAGCAATATTATCTTAACTACTTTCGAGCATCAAAATATATTAACTATACACCTTGAAAAAATGATGTTTTGATTAAAAGTATTGGAAGAGAATATTCACTGACAAAGCTCTTTTATATATTAATGATGTCATTATAATACCCAGCATTCACGTTTCAAAGTAAGGTATAAATTTTAAAGGACCGAAAAATTAAGTCACAGTTTGTCTAGGAAATTTAGAATTAGAAACTTATGAAAAAATAATCTATTTCATTTATTTTAAAAAGTGATTCTAAATATCTATACAAAAATATACTTTTAGTAAAGGAACTTTGATGTAGACACTGGTGCAACATGACTGCAGTGTCTAGCTACTGACAGTAGATATATTCAAACAAGAAATCAACAAATATTTAATAATAATAAATAATAAATAAATAATAAATAATAAAAATATAATATAATAATAATAAATAATAAATATAATAATAAATAATAAATAAATAATAAAATAAATAATAAATCAGCAAATATTTAATAATAATAATATTGGAACATCTTATCTAGTGAGGCAGTCAATTCTCCATTACTTGAAGTCTTTAAAAAGTATTAGATATGTTATTAAACTATATTCTCTAGCTCAACGAGAAATTTGCAGACTTGATTGAAATCAGGTAATAAAATTACATGTTCTCAGTTATGCTGTAACCCATGAAAATTGTTATATAGATTCCTTTTGGTCTTAAAAGTTTTTCTTCTTTTTTTTTTTTTAAAAAAATTTTTTTTTTTTTTTTTTTTAAAAAAAATTTTTTTTAATTTTTTTTTAAAAAAAAAAAAAATCACTTATAGAATAACACAACTTTTTACAAGAAATAAGGAATTCACTTTCATTATTTCCTGAGCATTATGTCAGTTTTCAGTGCAGAAGTTTTGTATTTTTTCAGTTTTGCCTTAGGAGGAGTCATCCTTCACAACAGGTAGAATGCACATACAGAATTCTGTTGATTTGGGGGAATTACAAGGTGAAATTTGCTACACTTCATCCTGACTTTTGTCTAACTGCCTAACTCATCACACTGGAATCAATGGAATGAATTGCAAGGTAAGATACTAATCAACGGGAACTGGAATGGAGGAGTAAAACCCTCTGTGATAGTCTTTATAAGATTTCACTTCAGTGATTTTATTCCTTATAAACATGCAGGAACTTACTCATATTTAAACATATATATATATACACACACGCTTTGAATTTTATATTTCACTACCAGTATCAGAATGCATATATCCTGAAGTCTGAGAGGTAGATTAAAGTTTATATTTGCAATGTTGTTTACAACCTTTGTGTTACCAAAAAACAGTTTATTTTTATAATTAATCAGTTGCATTATTCCCAATGATTTTTTTTTTTAATTAAAAAAAAAAAATGATAATTTTTGCTGTTTAGAAGTAATGAAAACATTTTGCCAAGGTTTTCTGGTGTGATTGATAGTCTTTGATGAATACTGTTGAAGGCTTTTTGTTTGAGTGGTGCCTTGAGCTCTTTATTCAATTTTATTTCATGGGATCTGTAACATTGTTTTAATTCTCCACTAGTAACAGGTGTTTCCTCTACAGGAAACCATTAGCTCCACATTTTTAAACAATGCAGATCTGAGTTTGATTTCTATATATATAGAGAGAGATAAAACCTTTAATAATTCAAAAATAAACTTTATATCTTAAGACTACTAGTGGAACACTAAGGGTTCATTAAACAGGCTTCTAAGCCAATTCCTAAGCCAATGAGCTGTCTCAAAGTAATTTGCATATTTTTGATGTTTTAACTCTTCTCTGTAAATACAGGTAGAAGGAGGTTTTACTATTATTATTATTATTTACTTTTTGTTGTTGTTGTTGTTTGCTTGCTTATTTTTTTCCCCTTGTGCATTCATTGTGCTCAAAGTCAAATGGAACACAGGGAAAGGTAGCTACTTTGGTTACAATGACAAGTCTGAAAATATGGGAAGGGATTAATCCTTACCCAGAGGATATGGAATTAAAGAAGAAGAAAAGAGAAGGAAATGTTATAACTATGTGATGTTAAATCCAGCTATGACTAGTTAGCAAGGATTCTAATACTGCTCTGAAGGGGTAGCTTTACTCTGCTTTGATAACTCGAAGAATAAGGGGCTAGCAATCAAATCTGTGGAGAGGGGGATTAGCAAAGCTGACACTTTAAAAAAAATATCAAATAGGCATTAGCAAAAATTCAGCTGGGAAGGAATAACTGAAATATGAATGGGAAGATGATATAATATACATACTATAGGTATCTATAAATACATGTGTTTATGCCTGTGTATGTAGAGAGACAAACAGATACATGTATAGATTATCAAAGACTAACAGAAAATTAAAAGATAGGGAAGCACCACCTTTATAAAACATTATTCATATGAGTGATTATTGTCTGTTATTGTCTAGATTATTATCTAGAGCTATTGCATATATTACTATTGACTGGATTATGTGTAGCCCAATTAATAAAGAAAATTTCAGTCAGCTGCTTATGTCACTAAGAATTCTGGATCAGCTTTATTTTCTACAAGTTGCCAATACATTCAAAAATGATTTGGCCACTGCAGCTTCCTCACTGATACTATGCTGGTGATGAGTATATGAACCCCAAATGCAGGTATTTAACTAGCAGTGGAAAGGAAATACCCCATGGTAATTATGGGGTCATGTGCAGATGTCACTGGTGAAGGTCTAAAGGTGGTTTAAATGGAAAAATGACAATTTAGAGTGAAAAAAATTTCTGGATGAAGAACAAATAGCCTTTGAAGCATAAGAACCTAGTTCAGAAATCTACAAATATATCTGTTGTAGCACTGTCTGACTTGACTCCTTAAGAGATGCGGTTTTCTTATTGTATCAGAAGAAAACTAAATTTAAAAAAAAAAAAAAAAAAAAAAAAAAGGAACATGCCTTTAATCAATCTTTAACATTTGTTGCTTTGCAAAGCAATGAAAAGAAAGGCTGAAAAGGTAAGAACAGAATTCTAAACATTCAATTAATACAAATAACAATTTTAAATCTAAACAGGTTTAAACTAATTATTCCCAGAAGAGTGGATACTCTCTCATGCAATGTATTAGATAAAAGCCTAATACCATTCCTTCTACCTGGTAATCTGCCCATCTAAGACTGCTTGTTAAAAACTGAATTACCAAGTGCAGTAGTAAGAATAGGCACCTACATGAAACAGGACACTTTTTACAGACAAAGCAACAGAGCATTAAAATTTTGGTTCTGCAGAGTGGTAATTGATCCTGGCATCATTAGCTGAGTTTTCTTTGATATTTCATCAAAGATGTAAAATGTGGTAAAATAATTATTAAGTTGCTATAAGAGTTATGTTTATTTGAGTTCTTACACAATTAGAAAGAATGTAAATAGATTGTCACTAAAACTGCACTAACAGGCAGCTGTGGGGAAAACAAATTATACACAGAACTAATTTATCAAGTCTCTGTATATGATCAAATGTTATTTAAGCCCTTTTCTTGATTAAATTCTTTAAATAATTTTATTTACCTTCATGCAAACTATTAATCTACTTTTCTGGTTGAAAAAAATGAGTAAAAGTGTGAAACATCCTGAAAATTCAAATTGACTCTGTTCCATCTGTTTTGGAAATTGGTAAATTATGTTTTGTATTTTCTATGTAAGTAGATGCTTACCAATTTTTTTGTTGTTGTTCTGAAAGTTCTTTTCATTTTCTCCTCTTTGCAAAAGAATCCTTTCTCCTTCCTTGTTGCTAAAAGGAGCATACAATGAGACAGAGAAGACAGCTGGCTAAAGTAGGGGAAATTACAATTTATTGAAATTACAAGCAGGCATTTAAATCTACTTTTCCATATTTTGTTTTAGAAACCCATTCTTATTCCTTTCAATAATTCATTTTCAGCCAGCTCTAAGAGTAACCCTTGGACCTGAAATAGAACATGACATTTTGCTAAACCTCCTCCAAGCTGGGTGTAGTGAGGAAAAAAAAAAAAAAAAAAAAAAAAGGACTAGCACCAGGGACACGGGTATCAAAGGTTCCCAAGCTGTAGGTAGAAACCCTCTGCTGACACCTGCTTCACTCCATAGTCATGGCTCGGGTCTCCTGAACCCCAGACTCCTTCCACTAGATGTAGGCAGAGGCACATCAGTCTTAGCAGCTCAGTGCTTCTCCTCCAGTGGCCGCAATGCACTTCCTGCCCTTTCTAAAAAAAACACACCACCCCATAGGCAATCCTAGGACACATCGGGCAGGGATGGCTTCTGCTACCCTCTAAAACAGGAAGTAACCCTTACATCAGGATGGGTCTCACCCTCCTGCCTGTCCCAAGGGGCTCCAGCTGTGTCTCATTTCCCAGATGGATATTTTCTGTACCTGAGTGGCACCAGCCGCACACTCCCTACTCATGCTCAGTTGTGAACTGTTTACCTGACAGGGGCGCATATTTGCAAAATGTTTCCTTTGTCATTTTTCATTGGAAATAAGCTAGGGTTCAGGTGACCCTTTTGTATTGAGTATCACAATCATATAATACACAGTCTCAATCTTGTCACACAAATAATCCTAAGGCTATATTTTAAACACTAAAGTATAGAAAAGGGGATCTCCTCCTCCTACTACTAAAACAGAAGCTGCATTTAGTTTCCCCCCCCACCCCCCCCCCACCCCCCGCCTTTTTTTTTTTTTAATCTGTGTGATAACCAACTCTGGAAATAAATCATGACTGGATCAAGCCTTTCAGTCAGGCAGGACTTCTTTAATTAATCTTATCAGGCTTAACCATAAACTGTGTGGCAAGATACTCATCTGTGTTGAGGCAGCACTTTGTCATGCACATGAACAGAAATAAAAGGACATAAGGAGGTGGGGGGAATCCCATAAGATTTTTACAAATTTCTGAGACCTACGAGGTCTAAAGACCTAAATGAAGACCTCAAGATCTTCACGGTCACTCTTTTGAATGTAAGCATTTGCATTCTGACCTTTGCTTTTTGCACCAACTCCCATCATTGCTGTAAATGAGGCTATTAAGCTCTTTGGATCACATGACATAGATGTGGAGGCAGCTGAAGAGCAACTATATCCAACCAACTCAACATCAGTTTCTATTAATCTTCCCGTGTGCATAAAATCGTTTTATTTTTTTTTCTTTTAAGGAACACAGAAGTACTTCAGTGATGGAAAGGGAGTTTAAGGAATATTAGGTAAAAGTAGTCTTTTCACTCAAAATATCATTTGATACTATTTGTAGCTATTCCAAAATTCATGAGGTCTTCACATTGATTTTAATTGCTCTAAACCAAGATTACAGAACCACAAAAAGTGGTCATAGGAAAAATCAACTTTAGTCAAAACTTTATATATAACTAAACTACTTTGTGGGGAAACATTGTTAAATACATTTTGACCTTTTATTATTTTTTCCATTCCTTAATTTTCATTTTCTATTTTCCTCTATTAAAGAAGATGCAAAAAGAGAAAAAAAAAAAAAAAAAAAAAAAAAAAAAAAAAAAAAAAATTAAATTTATATTGATGTCAGGGAATAAAAACAATTGAGTAGTCTAAGAACGATCACCTACATGCCTGATCAAGCTATTCAGAAGCTATTAATGTCTCTGTTGCAAAAATAATGTAATTACCTCATTTTTCCTTGTTCTGCAACTCCTAATTTTACTCACATCTATTCAACTGGTTCTTGTTTTTGTTTAGATGGATAGCTTCAAGGCAGATAATATTTAAATACCGGGAGACAAGTTTTTTCATCTTGCATGACAAAGTTAACTTCCTAAGTTCAGCACCTTAACAATCTGGATTAAAAGTCAGGTAGTGGACAGACAGTGCTGTGTCTGTATGAAGTCTACATGAAAATCCCCTACCTTGCATATTATAAAATGAATTTCGTTAAGTATTTAAACTGTTAACACTATCAGTGATTTTGACTTGATTAGATTAAGAAGTGCTCTTCAGTTGGCTACTGGTAAGTCTGTTCAGCCTAACTACTTCTGTTTGCAGTATGAAACCCCCAGTAAAAAGGGCTTCTGGTCTCCACAAAACTTGAACCTGGAGTAAAAATAGTTTCATTGCCATGATGAACTAATCCCAAAATACATTGCCATCTTCTATACATAAAAATGATCTTTTAAAACTTTAATGCTATGTCAACACACATATCCCTTAGTATGCAGCACTAATATCATTTTAATAAAAGTAATTGTTCCCTGGTGCAACCTTATGGAAGTCAATGGAACATAAGGGACATATTTGGCCTCTTATGTCTTATCAAGCCAATGAGCTAGGCAAATTCTGATACGGCTAAAGGAACTTAATGTCCAATTAAGAGCTCAGTAAGAAGAGTGAGTCATAACTCATCAGGTCTTTTATGGCTGGAAACACACTAGCCCATTCAGATCAGAGCTACCTATGGGCAAATCTCATAAAAACGTATGTTTGTACTCTTATTTTTTCCATTCATATTGTAACCACTGTGAAACATGACCTTTTACTGATAGTTAAATGGAGAATTGTTGCATTTCTCTTTCACCTCTTTCCTTTTCCTTCTGAACCGAAAGCATTTGCAGGTAGTTATGCACGCAAGCAAGTTAAATCATATTATATTTTTTTGTGCATTTTATTACTTTATAGTACTGAAAAGGAGGCAACCGCCTACTTTTTTTTTTTTTTTCTCAGATTACTTTAAAGAGAGTGAACGCTTCCTAAATAACATCTAGCAGCATTATGCAAATGTGCACCTATTTTATACACCATTCATTCAACACACAGTCACAGGATACTATTTAAAAAGAGAAACCACAACAAGTAAAAGAGGGGAAAATGTTCTGAAGATACTAATCAAGAAAGTGAGAGAATGATTAATGTGAAAGCTTTCACAGATGTCTGAAAACTCCAGTGGGAAAGGATTCATAAAAATCAAGTAGCAGCAATCCCAAGATCAAACTGGTGTCATAAACATAGTTATGAAGTAATGCCTCAGAGATTTTTTGAAAACAAGGAGGGCAGCTTTAAATTGTATTAAAAAAATGGGTAACAAGTTTTAGATTATTACAGTGACCAGACATGAGGTAGGCTGGCTACCTGATATGTCTGAATGAAGTATCACAAACCACTAAATTCCAGAGAAAAAAAGATTTGGATAGATCATGAAAATGGGAATTACATTAGTCAAGATGAAAAATGACTAATTCTTTTATATATATATATATATATACACACATATATATATATATTTAAATCACACTGGCAATCGCAAGTGGCTGACGTGGGGAGTATACTATTATTCATAATTCAAAATCTTAGTGAACTATTAGATAGATGTTAAGCTTATATAGTTTTACCAGACTTAGCAAAATCCTATTCTATTATCACAGTGTGTAGAACATTGTCAATCATTAGAAGACCTTTTTATTTATTTTGAAAAGGAACTAAGTCTAATTACCATAATACTGCTATAATGTACTTCCCCTATGCTTTCAAATATACATTTTATAAAATGAAGACTGTTATATTTCATAAGAATGTTGTATTTCAGATATTTTATCTGAGACTGTTATGCAATATGAAACATACACAATGTTAATATGTCCTTTAAGACATCATAACTTTACTTCACAGTATCTACATTTTAAAAGCTTTAGCTCCAATGCATTGCATTACAAGTTGTGTAATTACAATTAACCTGTTACCAAGCTAAATAATGTGAACAAGTGCTATTACATCGTTTCCATTTGCACTCTAAACAAGATTTTCACCTACCTGATATTAAAAATACCAATACTTATAAGAAAAGAGGATTTCTTCCAAGTTCTAGTGTTGCTAAACATTTCTTTTTAGTTTGACTGCACTGCAAATGATGTTCAATTTAAAGTTCTGAATTATTCTTTGATAAATCATACAGAAACCATACAAATTTGAAAGCAAAACAACAACCCAACCACTCCTAGTAAAACAGTACCCCAGAGTGTATATTTGGAAAACAAACAAAAAAACACAACAACAACAAACAAAACACAAACAAAAAAAATCCAATCTAGTAAAACAGACATGAATTGAAATCCACCCCTTTGATTAAACTCATCTAAAAATTAATTAGTACCGCTAGTCATCTTCTAACTGCACCTCCACAGGATAAGTGATCTCATCAAAGATAGTTTCATAGCATTTAAGATATGTGAAGCAAAATACTCTTAAAGTATCAAAGGAATCAAAGAGTGATGCAGATCCCTGGTTTTAGAATCTGGGGCTGCTACATTGGCCATCTTACAGAACTCAAAACACATAAGCATGCTAGCACCCTTATGAACCAGAAATGTTATCTTGATAAGGAGAGCATGACAGCACTGACTACTATTACTGAAAATATAACAATGTACAGTTAGGCTCTGGTGAGTTTAATAATCTTCCTATATATATATATATATATATATATATATTTTTGGAGGGGGCGAGGTTGGTTAATTGGTTGGTTAATTTTCTTGAAGAAAGCAAGAATCAGTGTAACAAATGTCATTACCACATAAGCCGTTCTCCTGAATCTGTCTTCCCTTGCAACACTTTTAGTCCATCTGCTTAAATACCATAGGCCACTTATTTAGAAAGTAGAAGGAAAAAAAAAAGTTGTTTCAAAAAAGAAAATGTAAACCAGTCCTATCAGCACATTATGAGATTTACTCTGCTGTTTTTAGAAGGAGAGAGGAGGCAATTTACTGTGAAGTGTTTAAAAACGGTAGCTCCAAGAATTTAAGTGGTCTAAATACACCTATTTTGAGGGCACAGGGAGCTAAATTAAGACCATATTGCAAATATATGTGTTGATGTCTAGTGAGGAATTTAAAATATAGCAGAAGAGAAATCAAGGAATAATATTCAGGATTATAGCATGAAACAGCTACTCAAGTCTGCTCCAGGTAGAAACGGGAAATAAGAACAGCAATTTGAAAGTGCTGTCTCATTCCACTTTCACTTTTCTCTTACTATCTTTTCTGTGATGGTGTTTTTAAATTGTGGTATGTCTTTAATTTTGACAGACTTAGAAAGGATTGCTAAATCAGAGACAGCACAAAGAAATTAAAAAAAAATAATAATAGAACAGAGTGAACTATTGTCTAAAAAAAAAAAAAACTATTACTATGCCGTAAAAAAACTTATCAGTTTCAAGAATATTGTATCTTTACAACTGCTCTCATATATGAACGCTCAAATGAAGGTGAAAATGTATCCTCACAAAAATTTATGCACCCATTTTTTAATTTTTAATAAAATCATTTTAAAATTAATAATTTGAAAAATATTAGAATTAGTTCAAATTGGAAAAAAAATACAAATAAAGATATTTTACACAAGTCTGCATAATTCTGTCTATCATATAATTTTATTAACATACATTTAATTATATACATATGTTTATTAATATAACATTTTAGGAGATGGGCAAACCATAGCACAAGGTGAAAGGCTGCATCAGGCAGAATATGTGCACTACATGTAATGGAAATCTTCTAAATACTATAACCGGAGATCTTGTATTACATCTGTCTCAGTACACTATTGAAAAGTCTTGTCTATGAACACACAAGCATACCCACAAAGCTAAGTATCAGGGGGACTGTCCTGGTTTCAGTTAGGACAGGGTTAATTTTCCTCCTAGTAGCTGGGGTGGCTAGTGGGGGGGGGGGGGGGCAGCTACACGGGGATAGACTGGGCATCGGGCAGGGGGTGGTGAGCAATTGCATTGTGCATCACTTGTTTCGTACACACTATTGTTATTATTATTGCTTTCTATCTTAATAAACTGTCTTTATCTCAACTCTTCCTTCACTTTTCCATATCTCTCCCCCATCCCAGAGAGGGAGGGGGGAGGATGAGTGAATGGCTGTGTGGTGTTTAGCTGACGGCCAGGTTAAACCACAACAGGGACACTGACTTAACTGTAAACAGATGTACTGAAGACTGTTTTCGACCAAGTTTATTTGTAGGTCTTTCTTTACTAGCTGTTTGAAACTGTTTTACTCATTTATTTTGCTTTTATAAATACATCAGTAGGAACAGCTTTAAAAAGTGCTTTTAAAGAATCAGAAAGTAAAATGGCTCTCTTGACAGTATTGCCTCCCAGAACTATATGATTTGTTGTTATACTTCACCATTCATTTGGTACAAAATAAGATTACTGTCTTCCTTCCATTCAGAAATACATTTTGTATAAATGAGTGTTCTCCTTCACTGTTTAAAAGGCATAATAATAATAAAGTAACAAAAATACAGAGGAAAATTTACTCATAACCAAAAGGGAAAAAAAAAAATTTATTGACTTTATATATCACAAGGGAGGAAAGGCATAATTCTATATCCATCAAGCACAGTTCCACTCCTTACCACCTTTGTCAAATAACACTTCCGATCACAGTGATCCAGGGCAGCATTAATTACATTAATTGCAAATTTTCACATGAGCTTAGGTTTTTCCCTATTTTATGTATTGGTTCTCAAAAGCATTAATTTTAAGTATAGAGGCATAGTAGTCTCAACTCAAAACAGTTTTGAACTTGAGCCTGGGGTACCAGTCAAAGAGAACAGAGGTATTTTACTAATACCTTTTGTACTGAGAAAGTAACTCAAACAATACTCCAACATTACTCACCATTGAACATTACCTGAAAAATTATTTCCTCAGAATTACCACACAGAAAATATAATTATTCACTACTCCAAGTTACAAAACACTGGAAACGTCGTGAAAACTGATTATTAGTTTCTTACTGGAAAGAGAGGTAAACAACAAATATTTCCCCCAAAAAGTAGACTCTGATACATAATACAAACCTTGCCTACAAGTAAAACCAAGGAAAGTAAGATTTTTCACTCTCAGAATCTCTGCCTTTCTCACACTTTTTTTTTTTTTTTTAAATCATCGGGTAAGTCTTATATTAGGAGAATTTGTTTTAGTGATGTTATAAGCAACATCACACACACACTTGACCCTTCAGATTCAGCTGCAACATTTACACCTCTGGTTCACAATAAATTATATTTTTTTAATGTTCCTTTTGTATGCAAAACTAATTAGCTTAGTGAATAATTTTGTACCAAGAAAGATATGTTGAGCATTTACTAAATCTTCACGCTAAATTCACCATAAACTCGCTCTTTATTTTGTGAATATATGTATTTTGAGAAGCAACCAAAAACTTACTAGAATTGTCTCAGTGTATGTTTTCACTGCAGGGCTGCATATTTGAAAAGAAAAAATAATAAATAAAATCTCTATTTCATATTAAAACAACAACATCAACAAATAAGTATATATTGTGCATCTTATAGTACACAAGACAAACCAAACTGCTCTATTCAGATTCCATGTTAAAAAGGAGAGGCTTTTTTTTTTTCTTGTTTTCCATAAGCCACACAAGCTACATTTCCAGAGTACTATTTTACACTGCACTGTCATACTTGTTCTACTATCATTTATAAAAAAATAGATGAAGTCTTTGAATTGCAGATAATATTAATTTTATTTTATTTATTTTGCTTTACATTATTGCTGACATCAAGCATATTAACAAAAAGCAAATTACAAAGAAAGAAAAAAAAATGCTATTTCTGAAGTGGAAACAGTGAGATGTATGGTTTTTTTCCTGGTTGGATCTCTAAGAATAGCTTGCTACAGAGCAACAAGTGTTTTCAGTTGACTGATAAACAATTTGGGGCAAAACCTATTTTTCAAAGCAGGTTACAAATATAGGAAATAACTAGCCAGTAGATATTCTGTGGCTGAGAGAGGAAATCATAAGTCTAGAAAGACGCAAATGATGCTATTTCATTTTTTCTTACAGACCGTATGATTTATAAGTTTTCAAAAGATTTATAGTCTCTTTGAAGTCAGCCTATAAATAACGGGAACAAAGGGAGCCTCGGAAGGAGTAGCAGGTGTGAAGGAGAACACAGGGGTGGGCCTGGACACAGGCACTCTGGATGGATGGCTAACTTGTGTTTTATTGAAAGAGTTCAAGGGAATTTGAAGACTAGAAAAGGCAAAGCAGATTGAAATTGTAAAGAATCTGGCAAATGAACTGAAAGAAAGGCTCAGATCACATGGGGGACACTCACAACAAGGTAACTGAGGCATTTCAGGAACATTGCACAAATCCATACAGTTGGACCACCATGGGGAATGTCCCATCCTGTCTCCCCTCTTCTTGGAGCGCAAGCTTCTCCTCCTTCAAGGGAAGGAGTCATACCAGGTTTGGCTCTCCTCAACAGAAATTAGAGTGGTGGGAGACAGCAACCTATGGTGCAAAAGTGACTGCTTTCATGCAAGAATGACTTCCCCCGTTAAACCAGCAATTCTGGCACCTATACTGAAAAAGCACTCTCCCTTGGTCAATGGGCCCTTGTAGTACCTCCCTACTTGCACACACACATTTCCTCTGTGGAAATCTAGAAGTTGTCTACTTCACCATAAGGAAGATCTTCAACCTACACAAACTTAACTCTTAAAAAAAAAAAAAAATCATACAGGACACATAATCAGAGAACAAATCAACACTCATGGATGGGCATTCACACATGCTTGCACATGAGAATCATGCCCTTCCTGTTTCAGAATTATTTTGATAGGAAGACGTGATGCAACTTCATTTTAAATTGCAAGCTGTTGTTCCAGACTGTTGGAAAATGGGGCTTGCAGCATAAACAGTTTGTTTTACATACAGTATCTCAGAACAAATTGCATAACCTGAAATTTAATGCTAATTAAAAGAACTGGTTTCTACTGTAATTGCTATAACTATTTTTTTGTCATTAAAACGGCTTATTATGTGGATTCCAATACATACCTATTTACTGAGTTACCAACATATTATAGTTTTATAACAGGTTTAGTTTCCACTGATTCAGTACAAAAGCCTGGCTATACAGAAATAGAGACGTGAAATAAATGTTATAATCTTCTCTATGATATGCAGATTTACAGAGGAAAGAAATCTTAAGCTGCTTACATGATACCAGTTATAAAGATCACAACAAAAGGTTTAATCTGTAAGGCTATCTGTATCATTCAAATAAATGAGCCAAGTGCATATTCGTCTCTAGCTTACCTGAAGGACTGAGTATAAGGGCACGAGAATCTTCAGTGACATCTAAATATCAGTGCTCATTGGCTCCTAATCATGTCTGGAAACTCTACCTGTCTTCGTCAACAGACTGCTCACTCAAAAATGTGATTCCGATATTCAGCAAAGGGAACGTAAATCAACTGCATTTTTTGTCCAGCTAAGAAGCATGGTTGTTGTTTACCTATTTACTCAATTCATCCAGTTCAATTCTATATAACTCTTCAGGGAATTAAAATATCCACTACTAACAGTTGCTGAACCTAGTTCTTAATGGTCAGTAATCTGAATGCCTGAATTCAATAAGAAATATTTGGAAGGATTTAGCTGGAATTAGGTTAATTCAACTGAAGTTTGATTCATTTATTTTAAATGTCTTAAAATCATTCCACATGAAAAACATCATTGCAGATTGAAATGACTTCATTTAAGTATTATATAAATGTGCAGATTCAAGCTGCAATGAAAATGTTCATTAATTAAAAGCAGTCAACTTTTAATTCCTGATATATAGTGAATGCTATAGTGTTTTCCTCTGTCCTTAGTGGACTCTTCTTTCTATACAAGCTGTTAAATGTGTCATTTTAGGGGTTTATACCCACAAGATGACTTTTAGGGCTTAAAGTATCATTCTTCAAGTGAAAGGTCACATCGCTGTGTCACAGCATAGAGTACTTCTCTTTCACCATGTTTGTCGTGGGAACCCTTCCTATAGATATCTGTCCTTCCTCCATACCTGTATCTGAATATTAATGCAGATTTCTTTCACAATTTCCAGAATTTTGTCTTTCAATTTCAAGGCTCAGTTATTTCAATTAGTAACACATCATATCACTCAGTACTATAGTGTTTCCAGAAGTCATGTTCACAAGACACTGCTGGTCTGACTTGCAATGTGTGCTTTGCTGCTTATTCAGTCTTGCTATTAAGTGTCTGTCTTCCAGCCACAGCAGCAAGCAGTATTTGTGAATGAAGCTCCTTTCCACATGCTGCATCTGCCCTACTTCTTACCACTAGGCTTTTCACAACAAAATCATAGTTGAGAATATTTGGCTTCTTACACTTTTCAGATCTGCATAGATGATGTGTCACGTTGGTTCTGACCTTTACAGAGCACTGTTTGACTTCGGTTTGCAGTTTTGCATGGCAGAGAAGCGCCAAGGGATGTATGAGAGACTAGGAACTTACTCTATATAAACATGAGTTCTTAAATAAGTAATTTTTAGGTTTCTGTTGCAGCAATAGAAAATAGCATTGCACAGGAGAAAGCAAAACTCTTTTCTCCTACTTCAGCAACTTCCAAATGACACAAAGGATTTCATTTTCTGCCTTGTTTACCTAAAACATTTAGTGCTTTTGGAAGTGATATATAAATTAAATGTATTCTGCTCTTAAGACAAAAGAGAAAAATTTAATATCATATGCAAATAAGGAACTGGACACACATCAGAAGCCTCACGCCTCAAGAGATGAGAAAATGAGGAACCCCTTAGCTATTTCAACAAAAGCTTATCTCAACTTGTAATTATTTTTGATCCAGAATTATTTCTAGCGTGCCTATTCATAAAATGCCTATTCACAAACACATCACAGAAACAGTACACTGACATTATTCCTGCACTGATTTCTCCTCCTATGGCAACTGACAAACTCCAAGGGTTCTGGCTTCATATGGCTCAGACTGGTCAAAATATGAAAAATTCATTTCAGTCCTGGATTTTCATTAGATATTTAAATAATAAATTGAACTTAAAGAGTCATCTGAACCTTAACGTAAAAAGACTAATCTGTCTCCATTAAAACTATATGCTATGTTAGCATTAAGAAAATCATTGTCAGATATAATAAAAATAAGCTGGACTACCAAGTCCCTTACAAATATATAATTAATTTGACTCTTAAAAGGGAGGAGGAGGCCTGATAATTGAAATGAAGGGGTTTTAAATTATTTGAAAGTTGGGAGGCAGAAGTGAGATGAGCCAACAGAGATTTGTAGAGAACATATATTAAAATTTGCTTCAGCAACAGGGTAACCAGCTATCTGGTTAGGGAGAAGCAATAAGCATCATGTATCTTGTCTTTAAAACATGACATTATTTCACATTACAATCTTTTAAGCTAGGAAAACACAGTCTAGATTAAATTGCAATAAACTGGGTGCAACAGTGGTTGGATAGTACCTCCCAGAAGACTTGTAAACTGTTCTCTGTCAAAATGGAAGTAAATATCAAATGGCTCCCCACAGGACTTTGTCTTTCATACAGCTCCATTCAATCTTTAATTAATGAAAGAAGAGAGGAGAGACACTAAGCTGTGAAAAATTACAGAAAACACAAATATGGGAAGGACTATGTTGAAAGTCGGGACTAACAATCTAAGAGAGCTCAACCAAGTAGATCTGGGAGTAATTCAGAAGGTACAGGTACAGATTACTTAGAAACAATCAGCTGTGGATGTACTGAGCAGGGAATAACTAAGTAGACAGCATTCCTTCAGGAAAGAGTCTTGAGGTTAGGGGGTATCGAACACTCAAGAGGAATCAGCAGTGCCATGCATTCATAGGACAGGCATGCATCACAGAGGGATATGTAAGTACATGTCTATCCTGAAGAATGCATGAAGCAATCCTCCTGCTCTACTAAGTGCTGGCAGGGCCTCATCAGATGCCAGGAGAGAACACAAAGGAGCATCAGCTGCCAAGAGGGTGGGTGATCTGCAAGACAGCTCTGAAACAATCAGAGTTTCCTCCTCTAGAGAAAGGTGGGAGGAAAAAAGTACCAGGGAAAATATGTAACATTACACATCAGGTGTGTGAGGTACTTTACTAAAATGAACTAAATTATCATTTCCCCATATCTGTGCCAGATATGGAAAAAGTATCACTGCTACAGAGAGAAAAAAAAAAAAAAAAAAAAAAAAAAAAAAAAAAAAAAAGTTTAGATGATTAGAGTAAGAAAGATTTTTTATTAAATGCTTACAATAGTGAGAAAACAGTCTACTGAACTTTTTAGTAAGTTCCTCAAACTTCTGTTTAAAAAAAACGTTATTAATATCCCACATGGAAGGAAGAAAGAAATGTTAATTTCTGGAGGTCCCTCACAATGAGATGTTTCTCAGCTAGTATAACAGTACACAGGCACATACTGACTAAGGTTTGTCCATATCAACATCCACACTTCATTACTAAAAATAAATAAATCTTTTTCAAAGGATTGGATAAGCACCTGAAATAGCAGCAAGGAACAATGCAGAAGCTTTCATATCACTAAGTTGATATGACACCATCCAATACTTTGCAGCCAGACAGGACTGATTCTCATTATAAACGCTTCTTACAATACGGATACTGATGGATATGAAAAACCTCAGTATTATGACCATGTACTTATGCAAAATTACATTCTTTATTCCTTTCATTTATTTGCTAATTGTTAAAATAATATGGTAAAAAGGACAGTAAGAGTAGGCACAAGTATTTAGCTAGGTATTTAACCTCAAAGACTGTGTAAATAGGTGTATTGTAAATATTTAAAATTGTATGACTAAGCCTCACATTAATCCTTATTAACAGACTTTGTGTATGCAGACAAGAATATTACACATGCTCCTTCCCTAAGCAACGTCCTGTGAGTAATGATGTTGAGCCCAACCTCTGAAAAAACACCGTATAATCTTTTTCTGTTTGCTTCTGTGCTGTGGGTCACTGGGTTACTTGCTTGAAGCTGAAGTGATACTTTATTTATAAATGCTATGTATATATCCTTTCATAGGTGCTGCAAATTGAGGGATACAAAGTATTGAAGAATACTGTATGTTACAGGTTTACAATAAATATCTCAGGTGGTTGGAAAGGAGAGATCCCATAATAATTGCTATAGACATGTATAGATGTAGTTTTCCTATTTTTTTCTTCCTTTTTTTTTTTTTTTTTAATATGCAAGTGGAAACTGTCATATTTTAAAGATCTTAAATTTTCTTCTGCCAGAGCATGAAAGATTTAGCTGTTTGTAAAATTCTTACATTTTACAGGATTCATTTTCCTGAAGGAATTCTGAATTTTATGGCTTAGATCATGGAGTTATAGCTGCATTCTTTTATTTTGTCTATAAATAAAGCGTATACATTTTGTTTTCTGTGTAAAACATTCTTGTGACAAAGACAAATGTGATGGTTAGCTGAGTTTCTCTTAAGTAAATACACCTCTAATATTCACATGAGCTCTTTCGAGATATTTCAAAACAGTGTTGTGCCACATGCTTATGTTACTGCTGAGACATCAAAGTCTTTCATCTTTTTCCCCCTATTGTGTCAAGTGCTGAAGAAAAGCCTCATGTAAATGTTGGCCAACAGATTAGCTGAAGGAATAGTGTGTACAAATATGAGTCACAGCAGTGGTGCAGTATGAGCTGGTAATGCACAATTCCTGTTTTAATGCATATAAGCTCTATTTAGTGACTTGACTTATGTAACATAACAGATACACAGTTAGTGAAACTTTTCAAAAGGTAGTTTTAAGAAACCAGAATATACCGAGGTAAATTATTTTTCAGTACAATCTAACTTGCAAATGAGCAAGTGATTACAAAGTCTCCATCATGGTTTCCTTCTGATCTTGGATTAACAAAATAACAGGTTATTTAGCAGACTCAAATTCCCTACCTCCTCTGGGTAGCATTCAAGCTCACAAAAAAGGCATCTGACAAGCACATGCCCTTCGTGCCTCATGCATTATCCACAGTCCTCTTAAATCTCCTTTACTGTGCAAGTCTCTAAGAATCGCCTTTTGTCCCAAGTGCTCAGAGGACAGACCTGCTCCTCTCCTGCTTGTTGTTCCCGGTGACTGACACTTCTGCCTGGGCAAAACCAAGTGTCATCCATGAAACAACATGCTAAGGAGGTCTCAACTACTGAAAGGAAGACAAGTTGAGAGGTTTGTGCTGAGTAAGAAGGACTACATTTTAGTTATCAGCATTTCAGTGCCTTAATACTATCACCATACTTGGATTAGCAACATTTGACACTGGATAACTATCTGACCCACACATAAAAATGCACCAAGGTCAGCGAGTAAAATGAGCTGTGAAGGTTCAATTATGTTACTTTTCAACCTATTGGGTCAATCCATCCCTATACATAAGAAAAAGGGGATGATATTTATAGGTAGACTGAAAATCCAGAGCGTTTGCTGTGATGTCCAACAGAGTATCTCTTTAAGATGCCTTGCTTTGATTTCACTGGCAAAATAACTGCTCAATATTTGCTAACAGATGTTTAATCAAAACAATTTGATTTGTGAAGTGTGAGGGTTTCCAATAGGAATAAGACTAATAGACATAAAATCAGCATATTTAGAAACAAGCCTATTTTGGAGTGTTTTGGGTTTTTTTTGTTTGTTTTGTTGTGTTTTGTTTTAATAGTAAGCCTACAAATATATACTTTCTGAGAGTTCAGTGATTTCTAATTTTAAAAGTAGGTTTGTTCCAAAATTTACTAAGGCATTTTTTGCTGTAGGAATCCCAGATTTTTCCTGCCAAAAAAGACAGGTTGTCAATTTTATTATTTTATTTTATTTAAGTTTCACGTTAGCATCAAAATATGTTTTCATGAACTCTGTAAAAATTAGGACATCTTGTGCTCTCAGTCATGCACTATTTCTTGGTGCAACTTGATTAGTTCCACAATATTCCTGATACCAGAATAAATGATACCAAGAATAAGTGCTTACTTGTGTATTATACATCACTTATGCTGAGAGTAAGATTAGTGAGCCAACAAGGGCGATAGAGGAAAAAAAAATACTAGATAGCTAGATAGCAAAATAAGTAGATTATACTCTGTCCACATAAGAGAATGCCATATCAAGTTATTTGTTATGCTTAATATATCACAGAAGAGCTCTATTATCAGGAGTACTTTCAGTATGACCTACTTGTGACAAAGGTATCATTGTTCCAATAATAAAAAAAACTGACATTTTCTTAAACAATATTTAATACGTGTAGGTCATAACTTTTTAATGCAAGTAGTCCAGCATGCTGGACTCATATCTCATCCTAACAACAGTGAGAAATGGATAAAACAAACTTAAAGCTTGCTTGTTTAAATACAATCAGTTTAACTTAATTACATTTAATTACATTAAATGCAAAAACTATGGTTTTACACTGTTTAAGTAAAAATCTAAAGGTTGAAGACATTCTCACAAAGAGGTAACCATTATCAGATAAATCATGAAAGAAATAAGTTAAGCAGGAAAACATAGCAGTGGTATTTATGTGAACTTTTGTCCCTGTCTTAAAATTCTGCTGAACAAGAAAGATCAGGCTAATAGAAGTAAAATTAAATCTCAACATTTTCTGTATAAACAGATATTAGAAAAGGAAAGGGGAAAACAGGCAACAATGAAAATACAGTGGAGTTCATAGTATATGCCAAGTTGGAAGGGACTTAGAAGAATCATTGAGTCCAACTCCTGGTTCACGCAGGACCACTCAAAAACTAGATTCTACATCTGAGAGCCTTGTCCTGAACTCCAGAAGGCTTGGTGTCATGACCACTGCCCTGGGAAGCCTGCTCCAGTGCCCAAGCACCCCCTCAGCCTGACCCTCCCCTGTCCCAGCTCCATGCCATTCCCTCAGGTCCTGTCTGCCCCCAGAGAGCAGAGCTCAGCACCCAACCCTCTGCTCCCCTCATGAGGAAGCTGCAGGTGGCCATGTAGGTTCCCAGGGCCCATCATAAGATAAAGATAAAAGGTGAAGAAAGCATTAAATATCTCTGCTTTATCTATGTCCCTATTTGATATGTCACCAAACCCATCAAGTAGCAAACCAATGTTACCTCTGGTCCTTTTACTGTTAATATTCTCTAAATCCCCTTTTTTGTGTCCCCTACAGTACTGACCAGCTTCAACTCTAATTGAGATTTGGCTGCATAAATTTTCTCCCTATGATGGCAAACAGCATCTCTCCAATGTCTGTACACTTTTCCCACTTAAGTTCTAGTAGAAGATCCTTGACCAGCCAAGCCAGCCTTCTGTCCAACTTGCTTGACTTCCAACACTTTGTGATCACCTGCTCCTGCTCTGTTAAAGAGATGGCTCTTAAAACATGACCAGCACTGATGGACTCAAACATCTTCAACAGCAGACTCCCAGAAGACCTTACTAACTAGTTTCTTGAGCAGCCTGAAGTCTGCTCTCCCCATTTGCAGTATTGAAGTTTTGCTGGTTGTTTTTCTTCTGTCACCAAAATTTTGGAAAATGACTCTTTAATATGCACTGTGGCCAAGACAGCCAGCAGTAACCACTTCACCATTACAAACAAGGAAATTAGTAAAATAGTAAGAAAAACAGAAAGACAGGAGGAGAGATCTTAAGGTCAGCAGAGCAAAAGAATTCAAAACAGATTTTATTATATATTAGTAGTGAAAAAGATCTTCATGTTTTAATTGGTCCCTGGAAGGTAGTGCTACCTTTAGGACAGCTAATGAAATTGTCAGCCAAAGTGAATTTCTAGTGTCCTATTGTGGCACAAAGAGCAAATACACAAGGCACGCCAGGTAGGAGTAACAAAGATGTCTTGCTTGTCAATGGAATAACCAGTACAGACATAATATGAGTCTGCTACATTTTGATTTCAGAGGATTGTTAAATTGAAAAAGAAACATTAGAATAAGATTAGAAATCACATTTTGTTATCAAAAATGTCTGGCAAATCAGACTGTACTTATTTCTTCTTTTCAAGGAGGATGTTAAAAACTGACTTGGTTTCTAAAAACTTCTCTGTGGAATATTAATTTGATAACAGAGGGATGTACAGTCTCTCAGACAAAGATTCACACAACAGAAATCGGTCATGATGAATTCAGAGGTGGTAGTGATTTGTTAGGCAGAAGTTAATCTGGACAGATATAGTCAATTGGTAAAATGCTCAATTCTAAGTGAGGCTAATTAACAGTAGAATCTGCAACTCATGCAGATTATGTGGGCTAGATAAATATATCTTGTATTTACAGCCAGTAATTCACTGCTGGTCTAAACTTATGTGTCTAATCAAAGGCTTACCACAGTTGCAACAATACTAATGCTTATTGTCAAAATTATCAAATTATTATATAAAAGACTATTAATAACACATTTACATCTGTTATCCGTGTTCCCTGAGTATCTACCCTGTTTCAAATCTGTTGTGCTCCCCACTCATACCCCTCTGGGTCCTAAGGTCAGCAATGACAATTTTCTGCAAGAAGAAGAGGTAGGGGAGCTAGGATCAGTCAGCATCATCCCACCTTCTTTACCAGGAGGAGTATGATGCTAACAGTGGGTTACTATCTCTTTCCCACTCAAAGGTCTCCATGGCATTCGTTTTGTTCAATTCTAGCACATGCTGTACCTTGATGTGGTGGTTTTACCATGCTGGGCAACTGAACGCCACAACCGCTCTCTCACTCCCCCTCCTCAGATGTGGAAGGGAAGAAGAAAAGGAAAGAACAACTCACGGGTTGAGATAAGGATAATTTAATTAAAGAGGAAAATATATATATATATATTAAGGAAATATTATTAATTAACAATTCAACTAAAGGGAAAAAGGGAAAGGGGAAAGGGAGGGGGAAAGGGAACAGCAAAAACAAAACAAGTAAAGGCTATATGGAAGCGCAGAGGAAAGAAATTATTCTCTACTTCCCGCAAATGAGCGATGCCTGACCATGTCCTTGAAGCAGGGCCTCAACGCACATAGCCGGTGTTCGCGAGGAGGACAGACGTTTTCACAATGAAAGCCCGCCCCTCCCCTCCTCCTCCTTCTTCCACCTTTTATTGCTGAGTGTGACATCATATGGTATGGAATATCTCTTTGGTTAGTTTAGGTCAGCTGCCCTGGTGATGTTTCTTTCTCACTTTTTGCCCACCCCCCAGGAGGGTTAGAGAAAGTCCTGATACCGTGTCAGCACTTCTCAGCAGCAGACACAACACTAGTGTGATAATACTGCTGTTCTAGCTACAAGTGCAGAGCGCAGCACTGTATGGGCTGCTGCAGGGAAAGTTAACATCCCAGCCAGACCCAGTACACTTGATCATCACAAGTCCATAAACCCATATCATATTCAAATATATTATGATTTACATGGTAGGTATTGAATATTCTAGATGTTTGCTCTTTCGTTTTGCCCTGAAAGTGGTTTTACTAGTGATTTCCAATGCTGCATGCCATTGCAACACTGGCAATTTGTTTATAGCCTCTGCTGTCATCCCCAGGATGTACATTCAAGGCCTTTGTTACCACACCTCCCCTGTTCTCCTCCACTCCACGTTATCATTGTGGGGTCAGAGGTAGTTCACACTACACGGAATAACCACCAATTATTATTACTGTTACTTTCAGAGATGCATCAAAATTATTATAAAACTGTACTACACAACTGCACAGAGCTAACCTGAGCTACAACAAGTTAGGTAACATTCAACTTCTCAACAGGTAAATGATCTAAAACAGAACTCCAGGCAAGCCCAAAGAAGTGCGACCAAAGCAAGCCTGGCAGGGCAAAGCTCCAGGGCTTTGCCGAGTCTATAGCCTCCTACCAGTAATGGTAATAACAAATTTACTGTATTGCTGACCAATATTTAAGTGAATTGTTCAAAACTTACTTTTAAAGCTCAAATAATGTTAAAGTGAGAATTCATTCAGGAAGGGAAAGATTGTTGCTATGCAGGTAGCACGTCTAGACAACTATAGTGGTCCCTTTCTGGATTTATAATCTACAAACATAAATTTAGCATGTCCTGTGTCTTGAAGGGCTAATTCCTCCTTGAGATTTGTATTTGCATGCAAAACACGAAGCTGATAGAACAAAATAGACTTGTTTCTTTTGTAATATTTTGCCTTTGGATTGTAGGCACTGCTTGAGTTATCACAAGACCCATCAACTGTGGCAGCAGTATAATTGTCTCACAGACAAACTTCTCATGCACACTTTTAGCTTCACACAGGGAAAAAGAACAAGCTTTTAAATACTGTAACATAGCTGGCGTTGTAAGCACAAAAGAGTAACTTTTTTTTTTTTTTTTTAACCCCTGTGGCCAGTGATCTTTAAAGACCTGGAACAAAAGGTGATATGATTTTCAGATCATCAGATCACACCTAAAGTTCAAACCAAGTTCAGCCAGATGGAAAAAGCAGTTTTTGGGTCAGTAACTTTTAGCAGAAAGATAACTTTTCTTGCACTTATGGTTCTTTTTACTGTGTTTTATTTCTTTACTTATTCTACACCTGTTCCCCTCCATATTGGCTACTACTTTGCAGCCTGCACTTTAGCTGGTAGGTGATACCGTCTGGGACTTCAGAAAGCAGTTCTGGACCAGGTGGCCTTGCAGAAGTAATTCAGTGCCAGAACAGAGCTACGTTTCAGATATGCTCATCTCCTATCTGCTGCTGGACGACCAACCAATCCCTTCTAAACATAGGTATGCCCACCCTATGCATAGAGTATGTTACACTAGGCCTTTTCATAAGCCAGAAAGTTTGGTTTTCCTTATTAACAAAAAAGAAAGTGCTATGCTTAAAATTAGTGTTGTGTGTTAGATAAACAAAGCTGTTCCCTTTTAGCACTGAACTTGAGAGAAGAGGCAGTTCAGTAGTACACATTAGGTCTACATGAGTATGCTGCAATATTTACAGCAGTTGAATCAACATATGACCATCTGCTTTTGTGTTTTAAGCCTCATAGAAAGGGATGTTTTACTGATGCATTTTGACAACCTTTAAGAAAATAATTAAGAAAATAATTGAAATGATATATTTAAGTAGCAAACAACTTTGTAGTATTCATTTTGGAAGCTGATTCCTAAGTATCTGGAATTTTTAATGTGGGCAATTTTCTGCTTTCCTAGGCTCAACAGCTCACTGCTGATGCAGAACATCTAGTGAAATACCTTTTTTTGAAATGCTGTACTAAAAGGGGGCTAAAACAGCAACAGTACTATCCCATCTGTGATGTACATTAAAAGGTCATCAAGACAAGTTTGTTAAAAATGAACAAAGGTAAACTGATTACTTTGTTAATGTACATTTTGTGCTATTTACACTGCTCCAAAAGCATCTTTAGCACCACATCTTAATAATATTTCATCAATTATTAGAACCCTGCAGCATCCCAGGAGGAATAAGTTTCTCAGATAACTTTATCTCACGCAGTTTCTTGCATGGCAGCAACTTCCCCACCAGGAGTCCTCTTCACAATCTCTCATGTCAGGATTCTTTCTTTCAATTTGATGACATGTCTCAGCCATGTCAAACACTGTTACTTCAGGGCCCTCCTAGCTGCAGAGGTATCAAGCACGATGTCTTCACCCTACAACTACAGATGTTTGACACACTGAGAAACTGGTGTAACAAGTTTATTATTTTTACATTTCAGTGACATTTAGTTCCACAGAGTGCTTGCTAAAAATCTTCCTTTGGTTTACCAACTGCTCCCACTGTTACGTATATTAGCCTTAATAAAATCCATTAGTTATGCACGGTGCTTTCTTCATTAATGAAATATAATAACGTTAATGTTTCTGGTCTAATGTGTGGCTAAGCAATTGTCAGGATTCTTTTCAGATTGCTATAAAATTGAATGCACATAACATGAAAGAGGTTAACAAGTTATTAATACCTAGTAAATGTGAAATTAATTTTTTAAAAAATTCATTCACAATGATTTTTAGCAGATTTAACCACTGATGCAATAGATCTTCTATGTTATTTCTCCTTAAAATACAGTGAAAAAAATGTAGTAGAAGTTTTTGGTTTCTGTTATGTCAATGATTTAAGGTGAAATCCCTTATCTTTGCTTGAGCCAGATGCATTCAATAATATAAACACAAAAGCAAATATTGTGGCAGGTTGAAAAATAAACATGGCTTAACTCTTCCTGTGCTTTGCCATGGAGAAAGAATTTACACCAGAGCACAAAGGGTTCAAAACATTGTTACTAGAGAAACTGACTGAATAATTCTTATTCACCGAAGATTTTATTCTTGTACATTTTTATGATGTGGACACACAGAAAGAACATTAGGCACTAAAAAAGCACAGTCAACAATTCTGTGAAGATAAACTGCTGACACATTGGAATCTGGCATTCACTCTTCTTCAAACCCAGCCTAGCCACAAGCTCATACAGACATACAAAAGATTTCTCATGTCCAGAGTAGTTTGTTGTTAGAAATCACGGGGGAGTGGGGGGGGGAGGGGGCAGGGGTGGTGTAATAAAATCAATTACTGCATTTGTAATATGCCTTGTTAAGTGCTTGGTAACCTCTCTTCCCTCAGAGAGGGAAGATCACATACAGTGGATAAGAAGAAAGAAGGAATAGGTTTATGTAGCAGAGGCTTTACTGAATGGTTAGTGATATATATATGACATGTTTTAAGATACATCGCTGAAAACGTACCTTCATGTCCCACTGAAAACATCATGTTCTCCCTCCATTTCACAGTAAAGAAAATGGTAGGGTCAAAATCTCAACTAGTGACATTCATAAAGATATCCTTTATCCATCCTTTGGAGGCCAAGCTGTCCATTTTCACATTTTGAAGACCTCTAAGTAGATGAGAGCGTTCAGAACTGATTATTGTGTGCCCAGCAGCCCTGTGAAAATCTCATACAACATTCCTTCCATTTTTAGTTTTCAACAAAATATAAAGTACATTAGCAGCTATTGGTAGTGTTCATGCTTCCTTCCTCATACCTCACATTGTGTCTAAGTATATACTTCCTTCAGATGATGTTTTCCTTTGGAACACAGTCTGAATTCTATGTAAACGCTTCCTCAAACCATTGCACATGATGTACAGAAGTAGGTAACATACTCTTCTTCTTAGCATATTTCTTTAACTGCCTTTTGCTGTTGGGGATGAAACTTATTCTTCCCTTATCCACTCTTAAGAATATCTTGCACCTTACCATTCACTTCTCAGAACTATTCAGTTTTCCTGTTTAGTCTTACTTATAACACCAAACTAACTAAACATTAAGCGAAATGTTGCCAGTGCTATTGCTGACAGTGATAGTCCTGATTTGGGTTTCATAATGTACCCCTTCACGTGCCCTGACAAAACAAATCTGGCAAATAAATAAGAAGTTTGGCACTACCAAGGAAAAAACCTTTTGACAAAGCTTTCACTACTGATGTTAGAATCTTTTAACCTCTAGCTGGTACCAAAGATCTGTCCAGACTTCCCTTTACTTACATGATACATTCACAGAAATGCTGTTTTCTTTATCAAAGTGACTCTTCAGTGCCACAGAATACTAATATTTCTACAGAAGTCATTATGTTTTTGGCTTAGTGGAAACCTAGGTGCAATGCTGATTCCAGTTCCATTTAACAGTGTTTGACAGCAACTAAGCCCAAGGATGAATCAAGGTTGACATATTTAGAACAAAATAGTGGAGCACTTGACTAAGCCAATAAATGGTTCCAGCTGGGACTTGTCCCGTGGTTGGCAATGAGAACACTGGGGGTATTTTCTGTGGCAGATAACTTTAGCTAAGGATATTTTGCATTTACCAGAAACAAAAGGTATTCCAATTATTTTTCTAAATGCAGATCTGTTTTTTTTCCACTTGCATCATTTTTGTTGTATTCCTGCCTTAGACATTCCTTGGGTATTTGTTGCATTCCTGCTTTTCCTGCTTGTATTTATTGCTATTTTCAGCCTCAGCATGGATCTGACTGGGAGTTTTAATTGTTAGGAGCAAAATAGATCAGGATCTAAAGTTCAGCTGAAGGAATTTGTGGGATGTATTTGGGACAGACTTATGAAGAGGACAGAAAACACTGGTCACTCATTCAAAACATAATAAATAAGGAGGGTAGTTCTGTAGTCACTAGAGAAGAAAAAAAGCAACATTAACAGAAAGACCATAAAAACAGTAAAAACATAGCAGTCTACAGTTTTAACATTCCTTTTTTTTTTTTTTTTTTTTGCATTTGTGATGGCAACATATTTTCAAAGATAAAATTTATTGCAATCAATGGAGTTAAGTTTATTTTCACCAATGGTGAATATAAAAAGGCTTTTTATTAACTGATACTTTTATTAACTGATACATTTTCACAAGAGATTAATGACAGCTTTTTTTTTTTAGTAAAAAAAATGGAAATTTAGATGCACATTCATCTTATGCATGGAATTGTAAGCAGTCTTTAAACACTCAACCACCAGCAGGCTGGCATCTTTTTGAAATTAATTAAAACTGTGATAAGTATAACCTGTAAATATTTAATCTGGATTCTAGTACATGGTGTTCTGCTTATGTTCTTCCTTCTTACCAGAACCTGACTATCTTTAACCTCACTACCACTGGCACAGTGCAACAGAGTTAATATTGAGAAGCCACATTCTGTTTCCATAATTGCATGTTAATCATTGAGTTTTGTCTTGATTTTCTCATCTAGACTGTGCTGCATAATATGATTCTTACAGTACCATATATATCATAGGATGTTCTGAAATAGTGATATTTTGTAGAACAAAAAATATTACTGTTTTCATTGTTTTCCTGTGATGATTATGAAATCAGTATTCAGACAGGCGGTATTTAGCACAAACATTTTCTTTCACCTAATTCATACTAATCCACATTCCACATGCAGTCTCACTGCATATTTCACCTAAATTCCTTATTTTTCCTCTGGCCCCCAAAAGAGATTATTACTAATATTACTTTTATTATTGTCATTGTTTTGTCCCTTCCCCACAGATTCCAAATGAAACACAGTGAGCAGAAAAATCATATTTTCTAGATTTTGGTCTGCAGTAAAGAATAATGCAGCTTATCTAACATCATGCAGTTCATATTCACACCAGTGTTACGACAGATTATCCTCAGTGTTATTTTGTCTTCCTCCTCCTTCTTTATGCCCTGTGTCCCCCACCCCAATAAATCTAACAGCTCCTCAGCTTTGGCTTAAGCCTCAGTACCAGAACAAGTATAGTAATCAAACAAGAAGGTGTTTTTGTTTTATGTTCCCCTGAAATATCCGAAGGCCACTGCCCTGTAATAGCTCTTTGAAAATCTGAGTGACATTGCAATGCAACAGCTACCACATCACCAGCTAGAAGAGGACCAATTTCATCCTACATTTTCACATACCAGGATCTTACTGCCCAGACTTTTTCAGCAGTAAAATTGCAGAGCTATTGGAGGAAATAAAAGTGCAGAAAACCCTTCACCCATTACAATCCAGCAAGGTCATTTAACCTAGTGCTGGATCTCACCATCACAGAGATAAGCTTTGCTATTGAGCATGTTTATGTGCAAAACATTGCAGAATGAAGCCTGGCTGAAAATATAGTTTATGTTAGCAGTCTGTAAAGACATCTTGCTCTAAAGTCTCTGCATTCCATGAATTTGGGACTATACGTGCACTGACAGAAAAGACATGAGATACTTACACCAACCACTGGAAAAAAAAAAAAAAAATCTTTAAAAATACTGAACTGAATCCCACTAAAGTACCAATTGCTATTGATTCAAATGAAAGAACTGAGTAGGAAGCACACATTAGGGATGGATTCTTCCTGTTTCCTTTTTTTTTTTTTCTTTTTTTCTTTTTTTCTTTTTTCTTTACCATGAGCTCCACAGCTCCGATAGAGACTGGATCTTGGTTGCACTTTAACTACAAAATTTTTCAATTTGTGATACCAGGAGGAACAGAAAGCAAAGATACCCCATCATTTTCTACCAACACATGATTACTTTTGAGAGCATAGTCTCAGTCTAGCTCAACCTTTCACTACTTCAAGAAAGAAATGAGAAAACAAAGCTCCTGAAGAAGAAATATTTAGCTATTGTTACAGTAGAATGCTAAAAACTGTCTTTTTCAGTTTGACAGTCTTTGTGTATGGGTATTATTTTACCAAGCTATTTCCTAACACTTGCTGAGTATATGCAATACCATACAGATCCAGAGATTCCTAAACTTGTGGGGGTTTAAGTAGATGCAGAAGTCTGAAGAAAGTTGTCTTTCTTGAGATCAGAGCCAAATAAACTTTGATAGTAATAGCTTTAAGATTTTGTTTGGGATTGACCTGTTAAAGGACTTGATGGATTTTCTAAGACCTCATCTGACATAGTTTTGATATACTTCTACTTACACAGAACTATGTACTACCAATTACAAATCCTAGGAAGTCTCATCTTTAAACGTCTAACTTGCCCTACAAAGCTATAATATTATCTCCATTAAACAAGCATTCAGCATCACAATACAATGTTTCTCCAATTAAATTGAAATGTGTTATATAGCGCATAATAATTTGGGGACTGAAAGTGTGAATACTTTTAAATGTGGCATATAAATTTCTAATAAAGGACACTTTTCAAATAGGATCTCCTGCTGAAATAGTTCATTGTATCTAAGAAGTAGAAACCTGTCAATAATACCCCTGTGTCCTATAAAATGTTTTCATTTCTTTCATGGTATGTTATGCTTCATCAGTTTCCTTAATCCTAGCTGCAGTTCACGTTGCCATGCTGAAACAGCTCACTGAGCAGTAATTTATCTCTTGACTGTGGCATAACAACCACAAATACAGGTTATTCTGGGAGTGAGGATTCACATTGCATAAACTGTATTTTTAAAATCATTTTCAAATGAGATTAATTCATGATAGGAAAATTATTCCTCTATTTTTGGATCTGGTTTCCAAACACTTGAGACTGAGTCTTGAGTGTTTTGTTAGATATCAGGCAGAATCTTCATTTGAGGATTAGGGATTTCTGTAAAAATGAAATGTTACCACAAGAGAAATGAGAAGATGTTTCCCCCATTTACTTTAATACCTATTTAAAATTGGCATTGGAAAGATAATGACAGATTGCATTTTAGCTGAATTTTTCAGCTGTGCACTAGATGACTTGTATTTCTTTTCAATTAGGCTGACTGCTTTAGCGTGGTAGGAGATTACTTCTCCCGCATGCTGAAAAGATATTAACAATTAAAATGGGGGGGGGAGGGCAAGTAGCAGAGGATTATAACAGTTTTCTTTGCCAAATGACAAGGGTTTCTCTTTGTAAGTATCTTGTTTTAGTGTTTGCTATTAAGCAAGGATGGTATGCATTTAATAGATGTAATTATTGTAAGACAGTATTTTATATAGGTAGATATTTAAGACAAATGTAAATATTTACATAACAGTGGTACTTAAATAGCTTGGCCTCATACATCAGAATGGAGTGAAGTTGTCTTCAGGCATAACGTTGTGTGAAATGTGCTTTTCGAGTTTTCAAGGTCCAGATACAGTAAACAACACTCTTGTTTACTCCTTCAAGAACAGAGGAAAATCGAGGGATGTGTGAGCGCTTCCCCCCCGGTGCAGAAGAGGCTGGGGGTGTTGTGGGAGGGCACAGGTGCCCTCATGGCCCCAGCCACCCGCACCCTCCAAGGGACAAACCTCACCCGATTTCCCATCACCATGTTACAGCATTACTGACCTATTTCTGGTGGCTTTCTTACAAATTACTATTGATTTCATTAATGGAAATTAAACTCAGTAACAATAGCAAAACCCCACTTCAGACAGTCTGCAATTAACATAATTCTCCTCTCTAAACCACCCTCCTGAGAGGGCAGGCAAAGATATTGCAGAGATCAGTGGGATCCTGTAACTTTCATGTTCTCTCAAAACAACTCCTTGCTTTTTATTACTGAAGTGTGTTTGAATTCAGATTGCAGAGACATTCTACATTGTCAGTGCCTTTTAAGAATCTCAGAGTATCCGTGAAACACTGTTTTACCTTCATCTACTCTGTTTCCTTCCTGCTGATTTTTCCATACTGGCTTCATATTAATCCAAACCAATGTTCATTTATTAAATATCTCAGAAACTATATAGCAATCATAATTCCACTTATATCACAACAGGCAGTGGCACAGTTGGCTCCAAATTATGCCCACTTTTATCCTACTCCACTCACCTAAGTGCCATTGCTATGATTTATCAATTCATGCCTAGACTATGTCTATATGAGTTTATATGAGTTTAAAAAAAAAGGTATGGACAGATGCCTATACATGATGTGTAACTAAGTATGAACTCCAAAGTTAATTTTGTTTTTGTATAAAGCTACCAAGTCCAATATACAATTTTTATTATTATTATTATTATTTTTAATTTTAGCCTTCTCAGAACCACTTAAAAACTCGTTGAAATAGACAGACTTTATCATGGGTTTTATCTTCTGAAGCTAACCCAGCTCAGCACTATTAACTTGCTACAGTACAATTACTCCTAGAGAATCTTCTGAATTATTGTGTAGTAAAAGAATTAACACCTTTTTTGATTATGTGTATTCAAAAACAATCTCTAGGATCCAGATCTTCAATTTCAGTAACTTTGCATAGTAAAACTGATCTTAGATACACACCAATTAACAATGTTTGAAAACGTAATCCTAGACTGAATTAACTTTGGTAACATCTTGGGCAAATTCTTCATTCATGCAGTCCAATACAGGCTGGTGTAATTAGATCCAAGATATAAGTGCTGAAGTCCAAATGACAATGCAGAAAAAAAATAAAAGGCTACTTGAAGCATTTTAGCCTGTATAGCATCTTCAAAAATAATCAGGAACAAGCATCTTACGTTCTACAATTCTTTTTCTTTTGATAGAGAAATTATACTGTAGGCAAAGATGACAGTAAAATAGAAATATGTTAATACCTATGCACGTACTCACAATTGCTTAGTCTTGCATCTGTAACCTACTCTTCATCCTTTTTAGACTAGTATAACTTCAGAGCAGGTATCCCTGATTTGTAACAGATCAAACACTCAACAGAATTATGGCTGTCCTCAACTTTCACACAGAAAGGTTCTGGATCAAAATCCTCATGCTAAGTGAAGTTCTCTTCGTTTACAGTTGTCTCAATCAATTTGAGCAGCCTCTACTTTATGCGGGTTTTTCTTTCATAAAAAAAAAAAAAAAACACACTACCTACAGTTTTCAGAAGACAGTTAGAATGGATACACACACTGCAGAGATGTAACAACTCTGAGACAAAGATACTCAATTCTCATTTGAAGTCAAAACAGAACAAATAAAGCATTCTCTGAAAGTACTCAGGAACTCTATGAAATAGGCTTCAAAAGAAACTGCCCCGTGTAGTGATTATTACAGCAATTACTATTAACCATCTGAACAGACACACACTGTGATAAAAGCTGCAGTTTAAAAACCAAGGTGAGGGTCAACATGTTCAAATCGCGTTTCAGTTTTTGTCAGGTTTGTCACTGAATTTAATGCTTTGAACTCACTAATGGTAATTAATAGCTATTAACCACTGTTCAAAACAGTCCTACATCTATACACAGATAAAATACTTGTTTTAACAATAGGTCTCCTGGCCACAGGAAGTATTTCATCTTTCTTCCAGTTTTTCCTCAATGTGTATGAACTCAGGTACCCAGGGACCAGCATCTTGTGTAAGCCCATTATTGACTTTTCTGCTAAGGTGACCAGAGTTGCAAAACATTAAACGAGGAGTGCCAGCTGCAGTTATTTTTTTTTTTAATATATATATATATACTGCAACCATGCAAGGAGCTTTACAAATTCCTGGAAGAGGAAATATTGTCTACTCTTATGGGCTAGATGGCTTACTTCATTTTCTGACTCTTAAATATATTTCTAGCAGGTAGGATTGATTCTATAATAAAAAGTTCTGTATTTATGCAGATAGAAGTGAATCAAAATTAATTTTTAAGAATTCCTAGAAAAAGGAATAATCTTTTATACATAATAAAGGAATGAACTTGCACTCAATTCTATTTAAAGGATAAAAGTTACAATGGTGTGAATTCAAGAACTATATTAGGATCTGTGGCTTTGACAAATAGAGCATTGTTGTGCAGGAAGTCAGCAATCATCCACAAGTGAATTGTCAGGGACAGAAATTAATGGTGGACAGAGATACACATCTAAGGCATATTTGGGGCTAGCCGGGTTTATTTACTCGTTAACAAATCTTTACCAATCCTTAGTCTTTCTTTGAAGCTTTTTGCATTGAAAAGATATTTACAGTGGGGATCAACTAATTTTAAGTGTCAAGTTCCCACCAACAGGCAATATTTTTTCTGTGCTAGGGCACTGGGTTGTAACAATCACCTCAGAAAATTTAAGGGACTAACCTGGATGCTAAACTTGGAATCAATCTTAGGTTAGTCCTACAAATAATCCAAGATCCACAACAATGAAGAAAAAAATTATATACATATGAACGTGTGTGTGTATTTTTCCTTCATCTGAGAACAAATCTGAGATAGCTCAGACCCTTAACGTGTTTTTTTTTTTTTATTCCATAGTAAAAATGCATATAGATGTTGCTTGTAATTACAGTCTATGTGCACCCATTCCATTTATGCACAGGTACTCATGGAGAGAGTGGGTTTATCTGCTTGCTCTAATGTTAGAAAAAAGACATATTCAAATCACCTCTTAGTTTGCATTTACAAAGCTTGCTATATGTTATTGACAAAACAATATTTTCCAGTTCACTCTGGAATAGGAGCTGAAAAAGAATATACTTTGATGGAGAGGTATGCAAAGGCTTATTTCAGTTACTGTAGAGTGTTCATTACACTAGTGCATATGCTAGATATTTTCTGAAAACTGTCAGTCACTCTCAGATGACTACATGAGGTGTCTATTGAACTATAAGAGATTTAAGAAAACTAATGTCTGAAGTACATAATTCTCTGTATGCCTAAAGTTGCACACATGCAAACATACACACATACACATACAGAGTAATTGAAGTTGAGGGGAGCCTCTAGAGGTAATCCAGCCTAATGCCCTCCCAGCTGATCAGCATCTGAAATAAATGTGAAACAAAAAAAAAAAAAAAAAAAAAAGAGGAAGAGAAAGATCTTGTATGGAATGTTTCTGGAATAGTATAAAAATAGACAGATAGATAAGAAAGATTTTCTTGAATTGTGGCTAGTAGCACTGCTGCTCTACATTTAGAAGTTATGGCCTTTCAAAATCTTTCAGGTAAGACAACTGTTGCAAGTTTTTACTTTGAGAGTCTCTAAGAGAAACATCTTGTTACTATGCTAATAAGCCTGGTTGCTTTTTCTTAGGAATTGCCACCACTGATTTCTTGCAGTTATACATCTGCAATGGTCACTAAATAAGGATTCCTGCAAACAAATTAACTTTATAGATGTTCCCTAGAAGATGGGAAAAAAAAATATTAATTTAGCTCCAAATTTATCATTTATCTGAAAACATTTGTTTGCCTGGGTATTTTTTGCCTTTCTAGGATTGGTTGTTTTTGCATTAAACTTCCCAAGGCCATCAGATATCAGTTGGAGAAGTGTCCAACAGTTATCACCTACTTATCATCCAGCAGCAGTCATCAGTAGGGTTTTGGTAACAGTGTATGCGTGCAGTTTACGTTATACATCTCTAACTGTGAATGACCTGCGGCACCATGAACACACACCATGTATGGAAAAGGGAAAACATTATACTGAGGAAAAAAAGTGAATTACTGAATTTTCAAGCAATACTCTCACCAATTTATAGTATTTCCTAGACCTCACAGAAGCCTTTTAATTCCTTACATTTCCAACCTTTATGGCTTTATAAAATAAATTAGCAGTTTAAATAGTATACATCCCAGCTCTTATTGCTTCATGTTTCCACTCATGTTTGTAATAGCACTCACAATGAAATGCAACAATCAAACAAATGTAGAAAGTCACAAGAAAATGACAAGAACATTTTTATATGCAGTGGTTCCAGTAATCAAAAAATTGTAGCTATAGTTTCAAGTTCTTCACCTACAGATCTGACAGCATGATCTTAGCCAGTACTAAATGCTGTTTACTCCAAACTAACTAGAAATACTGCTGCAGGTGACAAACACCTGCTCTCCTCACCTGTGCAGTGGCTATGAAAAATAGACCTCTATTACTTTGAAGGTAAAACAAAACATTCTGATATCTTATTAGACAAAAACAAGACATGAAGGCATTTGATAAGTGCATACAATCATTGTTCTCTCCTCAGAGCTTTGGAGTTAGAATACGTGCAGACACATGCATTTATATATACATAAACACACTTTTTCACAAAAGTCAGGCAAAGTTCAAAACTCACCTCTAAAGACTGTTCTTATTGCAATACGCATTAAAAAAAGAAATTGTGATGTTTCAATTGGCATTGAAAACCTACTCAAAACAATGAAATAAACATTAATACAACTTTTGCTGCTTTGCTCACTAAATTTCTGTAGACCACACATTTCCTAATATACATAGATCACAGAAAATACAATGGGGGACTCTGTCAGCTAGTGTTGAAGTGCTGTAGGCTCATGCTGAAGTCCTTGAAACTTCATTTTATTGATGTGCCTTAATTGCAATGAATTCTACCAAATACAGCCCATGTAGACCTAAAGGCCAAGTGCAGTCCATGCATTAATTTTGTTGGTAAGGACTTCAATATTAGGCCCTCATTCAGAATAAACTGCATGTCAAATCAGATAGCAATAGATTTATTTATTTATTTAGAGAATAAAACCAAGGCAGTCTTGCAAAACCCTTATCTTGATCCAATCTTATTTTCCATTTATGCTAACAATATAGAACAGGTAGCTTAGAGCTCTTTATCTTTTCACTGACTGTATCATTTTGTATTCTGTAAGTACTTCATTGTCCTCAGTTATAAATGAGCTGTAACAGAATTTTAATAAAATTCAGGAATCACTTTCTGATTCATGTTTGCTATTAAACACAAGTAAAATGAAATTTATTATTTCAGTTGGGATAATACGTTTAATACTGATAATGATAGATCGCTTAAGATATTAACTTCTAATCAGATGTAACTGAAATATGTTTCAGCTTATAAACTAAGTATTGTGTTAGGCTGTGCTCTGTTTCTTCACTGTACAACAGAAAATACAATCAAATGACTAGATTTTCTGTACTGTAACATGTTTTGTTAAATTCATTCAACCAAGCAATTGCAAGTTCAATAAATTGGTTATTTCCTATCAAAGAGTATGTTAGCATAACATGTTGAATAGCTTCTGCATGATATCGAAGAAAAGAAATTTCATTTTCACAAGCTGTATTTGTTGCAAGAACTTCCTTGTTTCCTTTGCATCTTACACAAGCTATTGAATCAGACTCCCTTAAACAAAAGATATCTAGAAATATTGGGTATATGTTCATTTACTGAGCATTATTCGTTCTATATGCATGTTATGTGTCTATATATTTCATACATGTTCAAGTTTGATAATCACATAATAGAGACCCCAATTATTAATTTTACTCATATAGACCAGGTAGATTTTTAATAAAATTGTTAATTAAATTTAATCAAGTTTTAATCCAATAAACCTTTATCTTAATCCTTTTCTCTGAATGTTGTTCGAAGTACTGCAAGTTTACTCCTGATTTATGAACATACTCTCATTGTCTAACCTATGCCTTGGAGGGATAATTTGCAGATCAGTTATTTGACAAGAACTGGAAGAAAGCTATTTCCTCTTTCTTTGCCCAGCTGCTCTAGGCAGTGAGAATAAAAGGATACTATAAACCATTTTACCTTCCTTAAAATCCACAGAGAACAATAGATACTGCTCCTTTGGGTAAACTCCAATCCCTCAGTCCCCTATTTAAGTGATATTTTTACACTGAAACTCAAAATGTTTCAAGTAAAGATTTTTTTTTATATATATATTTTTTTTGTCAGCACCAAAACTTAGCCACCTTTCTTGTTTCCCTAAGACCGTATGTAACAACTCAAATGAGAAGACCAAAATTCAAAGTATGAACCAATTCAGTCGGGTAAGATTGCCAGGGGAAAATGGACACATTTAGAAGTCTGCTCTACAACAAACAAAGTAGCTTTTCTTAGTGACTGTTCATAGTGCTCTACTAGGTACAATAACATGTAATATTTTGGATTTGCCATTGAGAAACCCAAGAATCTGCCAAGCCTAAGTATTCAAATGTGTTTTTTTTGTTTTGTTTTGGCTAATGTCATAGTTGACTGTTATTAAATATATATATACTGTAAAATTACATCAAAAGAAAAGCCACCTTTAAGATTTGTCCCTTTCCGCGTGGTGAATCATCAAGAAGCTACCTGTTGTGGAAGTGGGAGCCTTTTCTCAACATCTGTTCTTGTTAAAGACCTTATATACGGTTATTGCTAGGGGTAAAAGATGCATGCTAGCAACATCATGCAAGCTACTTAAGTGCAGAGACTTTTTTTTTT
>CM021768.1:60057598-60114969 GCA_011076525.1 Nettapus auritus | reverse complement strand
GAAATGGACATAAAGCCTGGACCAAGACAACAGGTAATTTGCTTCAAGATAGTTATAACCCTTGAAACAAGCTCACTATAAGAAAAAAACTAAGATGTTAAATATAACCGTCTCTCTAACCGCTCGGGAATTAATCATCTCTTGGGATTGTATCCAGTCCTGTGGATTAAAATCAGGCAAAACACAAATGGTTATATCAATTCCACACTGTTCTACACTAGGAAACAATAACTTCGCATATTGTACGAGTCCATATAGAGTGACTTAAAGTTTAAAATAACATCTATCTACCTGACGTGATGCAAAATCCTGGAAATTTCTGAAATAGGCTTAGGTACTAATGAAGATGCCAAGCTCTATCCTTTACATAATGTAATGTGAAATATAGAAAAAAAAAAAAAAAAAAAAAAAAAAAAGCAATTCAAGACATTAATTCTTTCACCCATATTTGTACTTTTTCAGTGTGTTCCTTAACATATCTAAAGTGTATTTTCCAATGTATTTGCTTTGCTGGAGCTGTACTTTATAAAAACCCAAACATGTTAAAGAACATTGATTTTTAAAATAGGTTTATATTTAATCTTTCAGAGAACTGATCCTTCCCAGACTGCAACAAATCCATTAACAAATTAATAAAGAATATAAAATATATCTCCTCCCATTTAAATGGCATTATGATTCTCAGAGTACCATCTGATGGACTCAGAGACAAGTATTTCAGGCTGTCACCTTGCACAGCCCTGAGACTCACAGGTTTATTTGATGGCACAAGGCAAATTTGTACAGAGAAGAGGAAATAAAGCAACCATTAAGTTTCACATAGATTAAAACCCTGGGCAATTGAGTTTTAAGGGGGGGGTGGAATAAAAAAAAGAAAAAGAAACTGCTCTTACAAGCCACTACCAACAGGGACAGACAGACGGAGCTGACAAACTGCATTGCTAGCAGTTCCCATTCCTGTGAGAAGACCAGGCTTGACTGTAAAATAAAGGTTAGTTCTCTCGGTAATTGACCTTTTTTTTTTTTCTTCAGATAAATTGTCTAAGGACCCAAGAATCTCCAACCTCTGACCTCCTAGGTCTCATTACAAGATGCTCTTTTTCATATTTCCTCTCTTAAGTCTAGAACCTCCTCTGCTAACACACAATCCCTCCACCAGCAGGGTCTCAGTGAGGAAGACCTAAGCATGAGCATCCTCAATGCCATCCAGCAACATGTTCAGGCATTGCAGTGAAGAGGATGAGAACATCCTCACCAAGCAAGGTTTAAAGAGAAAAAATACAGAGCCAGGTCTACAGAGTTCTTTTTATCCACGATGGAGCAGCTGCAAGCCACAGAACTGATTTGCAGAGCGCTTCTCTGTGAAAACAAGCTTATAGATCAACACACTATCTCCTGAGAGAACACACTTTTCTCTCCGGATGAAACCTCTTTTTTGTTGGGTATCTAAAGAGCTCAGACTATTACCTAATGGAGTTATTTTCACTGTTGTTGACCTTTACTATGGGAATTTGTTTAAATATAAACCTTGTGTGGCTGAAAGGGCAGCAGTAATAAAGTCTCCTAATCCAAGAGTAGAGGTGGAAGACTGTAGATGCAGTTCAATGTACCTTAGTCTATGTTTTTACCTACCTGCAAGTGAGAACATGTTAACATGACTGCCTTCAAAACTAATTGGTATTACTTTTATATCTCCACTTTTTAGTTGAAAATAATGAGAAATTACTGAACAGTTAAAAAAAATAATACATTAAAAAGTTTTGCTGTATGGAGTTGATTGTTTTTAGAATGCCTACCTAAAATTATTAATGTAAATTACGAACTGGATATCTGTTTAAAGCAGGCTTTGTTTAATGTGTTTTAATAGAAAATAATCAGTGCGGTATATACAGTACATTTCCATTAGAGTGCTGCAACATAAAAATATTTTATAGTATATCGTAAACAGTTTTGTGTTTACATTTCCATTAAAGAGATCTGTTATAGAAGCTGTTTTTAAAATCAAACAGTAAACAGTTTTCAGTATAGAATTGGTTTCCATTAACAGTCTCTGCATAACGAAAGCATATTTAGAAAAAAAACTAGTGATTGTTTTGCATAAAAGGTGCATTAGCATGGAAAATATCAGCAAAAATTACAATCTTTTGACTGCATTTACTTACTGCATTCCTGTCAGAAGCACATACTGCAGTGGTGGTAGGTGAATGGTTTAGATAAGTGAAATATAATTCATAATTGCTATAAATGCATTATTTTCTTTCAGAAATGCATTATTTTCTTTCTGACAGGGCAGATTCTGGATTTGAGTTTGGTGTGCATCAAAACAGCACTCAGAGGCTCAAGACAGATGAGAGCAAGGCAGTACACCAACACAAAGAAAAAAGCTTCTTCCCTGAAGGTTTCACCATTTTTAAGTTACCAAAAAAAAAAAAAAAAAAACAAAAAAAAAAACTGGGATGATAAAAGAGAGAATAAACGGAGTCTCTGAGGTGATGTGCCTTGCTTAAGACCACAGTCACATCCTCACCACAACAGGAAAGAGTAGCCAGACCCCCACAGTACCACAGCAGGCCTGGAGAGCCCATTACGACATTCAGCTTAGAGTTTCTGATCAATTAATTTCTTTAATTAATTAAAATTTAATTAATTTCTTTCTGTATGAAGCATTTGAGATGCAACCATCACATTCTCTGTATTCTCATCTGTATTTATAACTGCACTTATTTTTTTCCTTACACAAATGCTAGGATATGGGGCTTTCCTATTCTGGGTTCTTGCTCTCAAGACTTATCCCAGTAGTCTTTTCTGAAACATTCATGATTTCAAATCAAATATATTGCTAGATGTAGCTATTTTATGGATGGCTTTATGAGGGTTCTCCCATCCCACTCTACAAAAGCATAAGACAAAGATGTATTTTAACTCTACAAGATCCAGAAATTGATTCAGAGCTCATTTACACTTTTAAAAATAAATAATAAAAACATAAGTCATCTTGCTATAATGAGTATGATAAACCATCAGGAATTAATGCAAAAAGTTAATATTTACACCAAGAATGTGGGAAATATTTTTCCAATTTGCATTTTGTTACTGCTTCATGATATTTACACTCTAAGGAGTGTATATTGCATGTAGTATTAATACCTTTAAATCAATTTAATGTTCACTGCAACTACGTTAATGTAATATTATGGTTAAGGAATTCAAATACATAAATGCCAAGAAATTCTAAAGCTGTTTCCCACAACAGCCATAACTCAGTTGCATATAAATCTTAATATAACAGGCATATTAAAAATATGAAAATTAATTCATTAAAGTAGGCTTTTTGGAAGATAAAACATCTCTTCACTGATTGTTTCAATGACTAATAAAGCATTTTACTCTCAGTAGCCACTCAGAGCCAAACAATCTCCAACAGTCTTGTATTACTTCTGTAGCAGCACATCATCTGCTCAGCAGAATCCTTCTGACTGTTCATTTGTGAGCAAAAGCAAAAATATTCTGGGTAGTGCCAAAGTTGCAATTAGGATTATGCTATAACTTTCAATCAATAAACACCCCTCGCTAAAAACTGCCCCTTCCTTTTGCTCAACTTCTTTTGGTCTCCTCCACAGTCATTGCCTCCTCTTGCCCAGAGGAATAAAAACTTGCAGTCCAGGAAAGCCCTGAGCTATTTCAGCAGCTGGCCTCTGGGTTGTACCAGCAGTTCTGCCACCACTACCATAGCTAGAGTTGACCAGGTTGTGGGAACATCATAACTATTCTCAGAGATGGACATGGGACAAACAGTAATGCTTAAAGGTACAGCTTAATCAGCCATACCCTCTGGTTATTAGTACCCAACCTCTGTCTCCATATTCACCCACTGTTTTTGCCTAGTATTTGTTTAGCTAGGGCAGGCATAACACTTGGCTGCAGTGTCCTCTTTCTCTTTGGCAACTAGGATGAAAGAGCCTCCTCCTGACAAAAGATTGAGCATAACAAGCCATAATCAGCAAAGAGGATGATAATGTGAAATCCACCAACCCTAAAGGCCCATTCCTACTCCATTTTGAAATTAATTTACAGACAATGCTGAAAGTCAGACCAAAGAGTGCTACACAAAGATGATTTCACCAACACAGCGTAGATCAGCATTGGGCCCGTGTCTGTCCGCATCATATACACTTCAAAAAGTTACCACTTCTGTAAGCTTTAACATCCACACTTGTTGATGTAATATGTTGTCACTATCCCAAATAATTAATAAGATCATAAATAATAATGGAGCACATTCCTGGAAATAAGGACAAAACATAGAGCTGGTACATGATCTAAGAAATGCTAAGTGGCCACGCCTCACCCTTTGCAATGCAGTAGCTTCTGTAGTAGCTTTTTATTGATCAACTGCACTCCCAGGAATAATGATATGAAAGGAGTTCTGAAGAAAGAAAGACTTTACAAGACCTATAAATATAACATATGTAGAAGTACACACTACACCTATCAAACTCTGGCTGTTGCTCTTGAAAGCTCATGGGAAGCATTTAGAGTAGGTTACAAAGGCTTTCATATTTCTGAATTGGTAAGGAAAAATGATGTCCTGTTATTAAAGACTTCTTCTTCCAGCTTTAACTATGAATCTGACATAAGTGTCAAGAGGAAGCAGAAGGTAGGAACTTGTTATAATGAAATATTTGATAGGTTCGCTGGAGCTATGTAAAAGGAAAAAAAAAGTAAAAAAAAAAAAAAGTGAAGCTTCTTATTAAGAACTAGCTAAAATATAAGCCAGAGGACAGAGTAATATATAGCAGACTTTTGTGGTGATATAAAAAAATAACAATTTAGAAGCAAATTGTATACTGTGAAGTAAAGATAAAGAAATGTCAGTTAAATACCTGTTATTTAATTAGGTTTATACTCATAAGCAGTTATCCATAAATTAATATAGGAAATACTGCGTGCTTGCAAAACAGGAAAAACAACCTATCACTTGTAGCATGTCTCTTTCTACTTAAATCATCCTTAAGAGTACAATAAACACCTAACATACAATTTGTAACTATTTTTGGGATATGTTTGAAATAAAGTGGAGATGCAACACACACTAAACCACTCACAACCTATGTTTTAGAAAGCCAGTTATTCATCCTATTAACAGCAAATGTCACCTTGAATTAAAAAGAAGCCATTCATATATAAATGCGATACCTCTAAGGCCAAAATATTTGCCTGCACAAGAACTCACCAAAAGACCTTGTCTCCCTCCCCTTACCGTTAGCTAAAAGCTCTAGTTTAAGGCAAAAATATTTCAAAATCACATGCAACAGTAACTGATCAGCTGTGCAAAACAGGCAGCAGATCATACCTGAAAGTATGTAATGTAGTAAAAGAGGGATATAGAAGGAAATCTTAACTTTCAAGCTGACAGGGTTGATCCCTCGGGTTGTGTGCACCAGAAAACTAAATGAAGTTTTCTGAATTGAAGCACACACACCCTGCCTCTTCCACAGTTGGGGCAAGTCAGAAATCCTCTATTGTCCCAAACCAGCCCATGACTGGCCTAAAATAAAAGATAATAATAATAAACCACAACACGGTAGAAATAGTGGCATTAAGCATATACTGTAAGTTCTCTAAAATTGCAGATTCTAACTGTAGCTAAGGTCTCTGTGTGCCCAAATTAACAGTGAAAAAAATAATCAGTGGCAAACCTAAAACTATTGCTCAAGATAAAGAGTTCTACAATGCATTCTTACCAGCAGGATTTCTAGAAGTGGTGGTTTTTTTTTTGTTTGTTTTTGTGTACACTCTTCCAACCCACAGAGTCCATCGCTACTTTGATGGGAATGGTTCATCACACTTGACACTGGTGAGTAGATAGACAGATATTCAAGCAAACCTCTGAAAGATTTAAGCGCAGTACTGCGATAGTAAGCAGTAATTATCAGGGATAAGTAGTGTGATTGTTGTGATACTTTCTAGGCAAATCATACAGAGAGGACTTCCTCCTCAAATGGCTTCAGATTCCTCTTGCATAAGTTGACCATTAGTGCACAAAAGCTTTCCCGGTAACAAAGAGTTAATTTTTTGTTTATAGGTGTAATCCAGAGTCTTTTCTGTATCCATGCTTTTCCTGCTCAAGGACGAGTCTCAGAGAAAATGTAAAATTTGTAGTATAAGCATTTCTGATAGTTTATGTTGACTCTGAATTTTGTGAGTAATATCCCTCAAGTGGGATAAATGAACACACAACCGGCTTTAATGCTCCTACCTGCACTCAGCTCGTGGGATTGTTCTCCAGATCAGCCACAATGAAACCCAATTGATTCTATGTATTCTAGTACACATCTGAAAATATCTTTGTTCATTAGCATTACTGCTGCTTCATGGGGTTATTACTATACTTTCAAAATACACTTTACCTTGGAAAGATTTTAGACAAGGGGGAATTCCTTTGGGGAGGGTCAAGAATTAATTAGAGTTACTCTATGAATAGGAATTTTATACAGCAAAACCCAGAAGAACTAAAGCTTAATGCCTCAGAAGCAGAAGGCTCATGCCTGAACTATTATGGGAGTCTCTGTTGGCATAATTTCTAGGCAAAAATATCAACCATTTAAAAGGCCCTTTTTATTATTACCATATTAGAAACATATGGAGAGTGCTTATATAAATGTCTGAATGCTCATACTTAAACAAATTTATGCTCTTTTTGTACGTTAGCCACAAGTCAAGTATTTAAATATTTAGATGAAACAAGTAAAACGATTACTTTATTCATCTTATGAGTGTATGCAAATAAGCTTCTTTATCTTGTCTTTTATACTATTTTAGGCATTATCATCATATTTATTTCCATTTTTACAGCTTTGTCTTGTTCCATGTGCAGATTTGGTGGTCTACAACAATTATTTCTCTATCCAAGGAGTGACGGATAGCCGTTTTGCTGCACATGATTGTCTCTACTGAGGATACCTATGTTAAAAGGTAAAACTCATCGTGAATGTTATAATACAGCATCTAGTCTTTAGAGCTCAGAAGATGATTCACTTTCTTTATTTCTATTGTCTTTTAAGATATCCAGAGGTGTTTATTCCTAGATATGTGAGAATCAGTTTTGGAACAAAAAACATTACTACTTTTTTAAATAAAGTATCTTAATATATTGGGAGTCATCTTGTGGGGACAATTCAATTGGACCAAAACTGGCCTGGAATGGGAATCACAGACACCAACGAGTCTTAGCTACTGACATCCACGTAGGATCCCCATCCTACAGAAACAGTCAAATCAAGACCCTTGCTGACAATTTTTTATTGGTTTATTTTAAAAATCAGTGTCTGACCAGTACTTTACTACCTTGCAACTCCTCTACACCTGACAGCTTCTGCTTATGCAGACTGTAGCTCTGAAAATAACTTCATACAAAAAAAAAGAAAATCTAGTTTTCCTGAAGAAAAGACTGCAAATTTAAACTGCTTGCAACTCATCAGTTTGACAAAATCCCTTATTTCTGTGTTCACATCCAGCTACATGCAGTCGTTTGCTGCTACAGGAAGCAGGGAAAAGCAGAGCTAGCACAGAAGGGGCAGGGGGGACACTATCAACATGCATCAACACACCAACCCATGAGCTAATGTTTTTGGAAGCCGCTCCATTCTGCACTTGACTGCAGGAGGGACAGTGTCTCCTGCATGGCTCTGTCTGTTATCTAATCACTAGGCCACTTACTTTCTCATGCATGTAAATTAATGAATTAATATGATTAAACAGACTTTGTAGGAACTGGGGATTCATATTGCTAATGAACACTTCTGAATGTATTTATTTTTTCCCACCCAAAAGAGGGAGCACAAATAGATTGTTTTGGTCAGCCATGTTCAGATTATTACTCCCATAGACAAGCACAATAGTGCTTTTGACCACAGAAAAGATTACAAGATTACAAGCCAATATATTTAGTACAAGGTACACATAAAATGGAAGGCCCTGTGAAGTTTCTCATTATTTTCCTGAAATAGCTGGTCTAGTTGTCAAAGGCTAACTTATAATTTGTAACCTCAAAAAAACCCTTATTTTAAGTATTTGGAATGTAACTCCACGCTATGTTGGTGAGGACTGAGATAGCTGCAAAAACACTAAGATATGCTTGTACAACCAGGCTCCTAGTACTGCTTAACCAGTTAACAGCTCTCACAAGCTTCTTCTGCCAATGCTTCCCAGACATGAAGAAACTCCTGTTTTAAGTAATGCCTTTCTTCCACGTAGAGATAGAGAGGGATATTCTGAGTACACAAAGATGCCCACAAAATAAGCTGCTAGAGGATAACGCCCCCTCATCTCATAGGCTGTATTTCATGCAGCCTGTCAAAGTATTTATCTGGTATCTGTTTTGACTCACTTGGTGGATAGATATGATAGAAAAACAAACCTCTTAAGGCTTATGGTAATGGAAGGAAGAAGGAAGCCTACTCCTCTCCTCCTCCCCTCCCACCCCCACAATTACACAACCACCAATGCTAAAGTGATGCTACAGCTTCTGAGCTGAAATAATTTTTCTTTCTTCTTTATATTGTCTTATTAACAGTAATGTGGTTTCCAGCAGATGATCTTACTGTCACTCTGGAGAATACTTGTTTTATTGATGAAAAGAAGAAAAAGTCATTAGCAGTAATGTTGGCGAAGGTGCATATATTCGTAGCAGCAGAATGGAAAACACAAATAGAATATTAAATGCAACAACTAGCAGGGATGCAAAATTAGTCAAGTGGAAAGTTATGAGAAATTAAAAAAGCCAAACAGTTCAATTATTTACAAGGGGTCTGGCCTTGCTAGCTACAGTCACCTCCCTGCTACCTGGCATGATAGCGGACTGGAATACTCTGGGTAATGAAAAATCCAAGATTATAGGTATTTTGTGAGCATATTGCAGGGATCTAAACAGCTCTGCAGAGTCAGCTCGAATCAAGCAAGGCTCATAAGACACTGCTCAGCTCTGTCCCCAACTGACCTGGGTTGGTTGCCTGCAGAGCCACCGAAACGCCTGCACTCTGTGCATCCTGCTCCAGCAGGCTGTTACTAGCCCAAGCACAGCAACGGCCCTGAGCCAGCACACTGAGCTCCCACGGCACTGTGCCCAAGATAATCACCGTTCCCACGAGCTGGACACCAGTAGGCACACAAAAAGTGACAAAGCCAGCTCCTGCCAGCCCCACACCAACCTTCACAGCGCCAGCATCAGCTGCACCTGAGCTCCCCGGCCCTGAGAGTGCCCACAGCGAGCAGGGGGCTCACCGCTGGGCAAGCAGCTTCTTCGTGTTGTGATGCATATCTTATGCAATGTGCATCAGCGACAGAGGGGAGGAGGGGGAAAGATCAGCTCTGAAATCAGATATCTCCGCATATTCAGAGCACAGGCATTTGAATCCTGGAATTTCTTGTGTGTCTGATGAGCATGGTATTTAGGCATCTAAGTAATCTCTGGTGCTTTGCATGTCTAAATCAAAATCTCTGGGCACACCAAAAAAAACATACAGGACTTAGATTAATTTTGCTAAAAAATATGTTTTTCATTGTTTAAAAACAATGCTTGTTTAGCAAATAAACAGACAAATACTTTTCTATTGAAATCTTATTGAAGGTTTCAGAGAAGAGGAAAAAAAAAACCAAAACTTCCATATAACCCCTTTGACCACTGAGTATAGACTAAAGGACACTTTTTTTTTTTAGATACAATCTTTCAAATTAAAGGGAAAGCAAAACCTGACCTGAGACTAGTGAACTTAGCGTACTGCTCGGCTGGTAAGCACTGGTTGGATCTAATTAATGTGTCCTGAAGCCTCCACAGCTGCCTCCTGGTCAGGAGGGACTGAGAGCATTGGAAGTGTGCCTGAGCTTAGCCAAGACTTCATACTTTATGGCTGTGCCTAACAGGAAACTGTGTGTAGTCATCAACAGAAATTAAAGCCGATCAGGAATTTTCTACTAAAATATATTTTGCAGCAGGGAGAAAATAATAATAATAATAATAAAGTTGTAAAAGCTACTGTCTTCTCTTCCTGACCCAAAGTAAAGCCAGCCTTTTCATCTTCATGATCTCTTTGGCCTGGCAGGACATGATATTAAATGATGTTCAAACCAGTGTATTAGGGGAAGAACTGAAGAACACTTTTTAAAGTCTGTCATTTCATAAACCAATCCATATATGTCATACATTCCTCTAAAACTATAAAGCATTTTTATACAGTGCATTTTATTCTATTTATTAGACTATAATTCACTTCTGTGTATATTGTACCTACATTAATAACATCATTATGGTTGCAGTGACCTTATAAATATCTTATTAAACTTCCTGAGGTCAGAAAAATCCAACCTCAAAGCTGCTCCACCAAAATATCCATATCTGCTAGTATAAGCGTATTCCAAACCAATTCCAAACATATGACAGCAACCAGAAGAATTACAAATGGAAATCAAATAAACCACTGAAATGCTATCATTCAGCTCTGTTGTGCTGTGGCATCTGCTCCCAGACCAGATGCATGCTGGGGCCACCCTGCAGCCCCACGCCAAGATGAGCAGTCCCTGTGCAGTCTCCACCATTACCTCTCTCAGCAACAGCGAAGGAGTCCACGTGCAAACTGAAAGTATGATGTGTAGCACAGCCATCACCTCTGGAGTTTGATTCCTTTTCTGCATGCACAACTCAGAAAATCTTAATATAGTTAGCACAGCTTCCACTAGCTGATTGATCTAGTGCCTTCCTATGCCCTGTCTTTATTTTAACTTACATTCACTTGCAGCAAGGAGTTGGCTGTGTTTTTTTGTTGTTGTTGTTTTGTTGGTTTTGTTTGTTTGTTTGTTTTTAATCTCTCTCCCCCCACCAAATTCTATTGCTTGGTGTTGCAACATTTGCTTCCTTCACTGTTATTTCATTAAATAGCAAATCACTCCAAGTTGTTCTCCTCCCTTGTCCTGAAGAAAACTCCTTTCCTCTTTTATTGCATTCTGTCCCCCATGACCTTGTTGATCAAAACTTTCCCTGTAGAGAAATTTTCTCTACATGAGTCCACACAGGTTGCACCTAGGGAGATGCAGTCACTTCAGAGAACCAAGGAAGGAGAAACAGTCCATTAGATTTATGAGCTATAACACAGTGAGGCAAATCTGCACCATAGAAAATACATTTCAATATTGAAATGTTTCCAAAAACATTTTATTATCTCATTATTATTTTTTCCATGAGCTTTTAAGTCAGAAATTTCAATATTTCAGCTTCAGTTTCAACCAGATTTGGGAAAAAAGGTAGAATACCAGTTTCCCACTAGGTGGAAATACTGATTTTATCTCAGCTCTAATCAAGATAATTTAGTTAAATAAAAATAAAAACATAAATCCCAGATTTTTCAAAGCAACCAATTCTTGCTTGAGGGAAACATTTGGGAATGATGAAACAATACAACATAGACATTCAACCACATTGAACGAAGTTGCAACTGTTTCATTTATATTATTTAAAATTCATATTCAGTGAGTTTTAGGATTTAGTTTGGCCCTAATTTGAATACATATAAGTACCATTGCCAGAATATATGTTCCTTACTTCTCTAGCTTAAGATTTTCAGAAACAGAAAATGTTTCAGAAACAGAAACTTTTAGTTACTATGAAAACTCTCAGAAATCGGAAGCCAGTAATACAGACAGTGAAGCACCAATTTAACGACAAGCTACCTGTAGTTAGGCATAAACTACCAACTACAGTTATTTTTTAAATTGCATACCATGTTTAGCATTGTAGATGTAAAGGTCTTCGAAAGTTTTTAATTCCCCTAGAGCACTAGGGACCCAGGAAAACTTTGTTAAATAACTGAGCAAAAAAAATCATGATAACAGTTCAAAAATTTTATAGCATACTGGTCAGAGCAGGTATCTATCTATATTGGATCTAGGCCTGCGGCAGCACAGCAGGGAGAGTGGGGAGGCAGCACACAGGCAAGACTACAGAATCATAGAATATCCCAAGTTGAAAGTGACCCACAAGGATCATCAAGTCCAACTCCTGACTTCATACAGGACCACTCCCCAAAAAAATAAATAAATAAAATCAAGCCATATTTCTGAGGGTGATATTCTAACGCCTCTTGAGCTCCAACAACAGTCTTGGGTTATGGTGTTTGAACAGGAGGAAGTGGAGAGAAGTAGATTTCTTGAAAAACAGGACTGCACCTGGACACAACAGATGCAAGCTGAGAAGCTCATTATAGATGGAAAAACTGCTGCTGCCAGCTTTACCCATTTAGCAGAAGATACTGATACATTGTTTGGGCACAGAGAACTGCTCCTAAAAGGCATATGTGCAGATTTGAGGGCTACCAAACATACCTGGGTGCTTAATTCCTTCAGGATGAATGTAGGTATGAAATATTAGTTGTATAGATGTACCTGAGGACTGGATTTTATAACTTAGATTTTTCCACCCCTTTCTCATACATGTGATGATATGATCCTGTAAGGCTAACACTGGCCTTCAGCATAAAATTTATACCATGTAATGCACAGTTCTGTGGACATTTCTCCCTAAAAATGGAATTTGTTACAAAAAAAAATAAGTACTTATGATATTTGCATCATTATATACTCAAAAGCATACTTACATGAGTTATATATGAAATGGATGGGTACTAAATATCTGTGATACAGACATGGTAACAGATAAGGTGAAGGATTATGTGATTAAAGAAGACTCCAACATTTGTTAGGATTATATTCTAGTCAGAGCCTGCTTGTCCTCTGTGAGAGCATATCTCTTCCCAGCTTCCCCACCCCGCGCAGAGAGCTATTACAAATACCTGGACATCAGTGCTTTAATTTACTGCGCAGGGTAAGACCATGAACAATTCATTTTATTGTTGCCAGTAAATACAGCATACAGCTCTGTGTTTTACAGGGCTAACCTGATCGTCTCCACAGGATTCATTATATCTATTGTATACCTCCATGCACCAACAGTAGTGAGAAGTTTTTCTTCCCCACACACGCACACCTTCCTTTCTCCAGTTGATTTTTTTTTTTTTTTTTTAAACTTATTTTTAAATCTTTGCTTTGATTCTTTTCCATTTTGGTGACACAAGACTGAATAGTATATGTTACTTCATACCTAATATTAACTCTGGTAGTTTTTCTAATAAGAAAAAGTCCATAACCCTTCAGTGGCCATATGGTATTACATATGTTTAGAACAAACTGCAGATGTAACACTTGGAAAATGTCGTCCTTTAGCTGATCTAGATGTTAATCCGCAAATTGAACAAGTGGAGAACCTCTCAACCTGTTATGCCCATGAGCTACAGAACAAATGCTCTGTCATTTATGCCCTTATGAAAGCTCATTGGCCTCCCAAATATGGTATCTGAGGCAGATTCTTCTTCTTAAATCCAGATATTTATTTTGATATTTAAAACAAAAGCTAGAATTTTCAACCATGTGTTAAAATTATTCTGCCATAGCCTATAATTTCAATTAAATGAACAGATCTAGCTTCTAAAGACTGCTTTGAAAATCTTGCTATGAAAATTAAATTTAACACAGGGCAGTCCTCCAGTGCTTTTGATCCACAATGCTTCTCAGGTGCAGGACAGCATTTCTGGTCTGTGGCAACAAAAAACAGTTCAGAATGTGTCATATTTATCAAGAATCAGGAGATGCCAGTGCATGTCTGTGGTGGTTTTACCATGCTAGGCAGCTGAACACCACAACCGCTCTCTCACTCCCCCTCCTCAGATGAGGAGGGGAAGAAGAAAAGGAAAGAACAACTCACGGGTTGAGATAAGGATAATTTAATTAAAGAGAAAATATATATATATATTAAGGAAATATTATTAATTAACAATTCAACTAAAGGGAAAAAAGGAAAGGGGAAAGGGAGGGGGAAAGGGAACAGCAAAAACAAAACAAGTAAAGGCTATATGGAAGTGCAGAGGAAAGAAATTATTCTCTACTTCCCGCAAATGAGTGATGCCTGACCATGTCCTTGAAGCAGGGCCTCAACGCATGTAGCCGGTGTTCGGGAGGAGGACAGACGTTTTCACAATGAAAGCCCGCCCCTCCCCTCCTCCTCCTTCTTCCACCTTTTATTGCTGAGTGTGACATCATATGGTATGGAATATCTCTTTGGTTAGTTTAGGTCAGCTGCCCTGGTGATGTTTCTTTCTCACTTTTTGCCCACCCCCCAGGAGGGTTAGAGAAAGTCCTGATACCGTGTCAGCACTTCTCAGCAGCAGACACAACACTAGTGTGATAATACTGCTGTTCTAGCTACAAGTGCAGAGCGCAGCACTGTATGGGCTGCTGCAGGGAAAGTTAACATCCCAGCCAGACCCAGTACAATGTCCTTATACTAAACTGGATAGTCAGGACTACAGCAAGTACTACTAGCTAGTACTACGTCACTACCATGAAAGTGCTCTTTCTATTCCTCTTATTTTTCAAGACTTAAAAAAAATATATATATAATTTTGAAGTGTCTAATGAGAAACAAGAACATACTGAAACCTTAAAAAAAAATCATGAAAGAAGACAGAAGGCCTGGTCTGACTAGAGCTCTTAAAAAGATCCTCCTTCCTCTGCAACACTTACAGAAGAGCCAAGACAAAGAACCAAGTAACAAACATAATGTAAATGAGGGGGAAGCCATGAAAGTAATTGTAGTTTACATGTGACATATTTGTCCTTTTTCTTAAAGGACATTTTGTCCTTTATCTTAACCATTGTCACGGTTCCCCTAAAGTCTGAATTCTACAAATGCGTTCTTAGGCAATACTATAAAGGTGGTAACTCAGAGTAGGGCAAAATATACGGTTGAGTCTAAAACGACATGAAGGCCACAGGCAGGAGGCTGAAACAAAGCAAGTGATGAAATGGGGCATACATTCTCACTCCATTTTACCACTGGCCACAGGACGATGTCTTTGCTAAATACAGAAAAAGAAAGAAAGAGATATGACCTTGGCAACTATACAGTAGTTGAGGTGTTCAAGCAATTTGCTGCACAAGAATAGAGTCACTACAACTATAGCGAATACATCTAATTTAGAAGTGAAATTAACATGAGTCTTATAGGACTGTAATATTGTAAATTGTCAAAGTTTTCATTATGTTTGAGTGCCCAAAGACACTGCTGCCTCCTCCTACTTAATTCCTAAATAGTTATTTAACCCTTCTCTTTCCATTTTATTGACTTTGATTTCATCACTGTAAAGTCATCCTCTGTCATTGAGGGCTATCACATGTCCCAGACAAATGGAAGCTGTGCGATACAGATTAAAAAATAAATAAATACAAAAATAAAATAAAAAAAAAATTAAAGAGAGATGGTCATCTAAAAAGCCTACACACATTGAAATGTGGGACAAGTTATAAGGAGGTATCTCAGCAATAGAGCTTAATGACCTGTAAAGCTTATTTATCTTGGTCATAAATGGATATCTCACAGAAGAAACTGAAAGCTTCAAGCACCAGTCTTCTGCTATTTTACAGTTGAAAACACTGTCTTTGTTCAAATGTAAAACATTTTTAGATGCCCATTATGAAAAATCTAAGCTTTACAAAGATTAGGGTCAGTATCACATTGTTTGCAGTCATTTCACAGTTCTTCCCACTTACCCATGACTAGTTTTGTCTTTTCTACTTAGCATTACTATTTTTAAGCACAAAGAGGTTTCATATGAATTTTAAGCATTCTGAGAGACTAATGTCTCTAGTTATTTTAAATCATTTATATAATGTTTGGTCCAATTATGTGTCTGAGTTACAGGGGCAAAGAAAACCAAGAAAATTCAAATTATATGGATAAACACAAACGTATAGTTTTAAGACTGATTCACCTAACATACATAGTGCCAGGTTCAAAATCCCACCAGACATGATTCAAATGTCTACACTGATAACTATTCATTTTAGAAGACATTTAGTGCAAAACCATTAATATCACAGTTACTTAACCATCCAGTGCCTCTCTAGAAGCCCCAGTTCCTCCCCAGCTTGATTCCTAGATGATCATCATTTTTCTGTGAGGTTCAAACAATCTAACAGATTTCTTTTTCCAAAGGTGGTCCTGTGCTGTAGACAAGGACTGAGGTTAAATCACTTACTACAGGAATATGCACCTTCTGAGCAAGCATTCTATGGTTATCAAAAGGATAGGCAATGATTGGTGTCCCCACAAACCCCGGTATGGCTGTAGCCATAGTTCACACACAATAATTTTAGCAGAAATTCAGTAATGGAACACATTTACTAAATCATGAGTTTAAAGAAAATATACCAGTCAAACTGTAGGGATTAATTCCCCACAACTACATCATTATCTTCCTTCCCCCAAAAATTGCATCTCGGAAATGTCAGAAAAACCTTTTTCTCCTCACTGAAGATATTCTCCATTATTGTTTCTTTATACATTTTTCACAGTTTTCATATACCTTTAAAGTAAACCTTTGAGAATTCATATTGTAGTTTTGGTATATTTGGCTTAGTGTTCTAAGTTATATTGAATTTAATCATGGGGTCACTTGAGCCAAGTAGCTCTGCTGTTTCTAATCTACTAACTGCACATTTTTGCTGAAATTGGATAGGACAAGTCCTATTAGGAGTCTGACACCACAGGTCAATAAGTCTTTATTTCTTCTATAATTTTATTTTTCATTGTGCCATGCTTTTCAGATTTCCCAGTTCGTCCTGGGAAATTTAAATCACCCATCACTACAGCCTGATTGTTTTCCTATTTTCCTCATGTTGCACTGTTGCTCTCTTGCCTCTCCTGATGGCTTGTTCTAAGAGCAATCTGTCCTTTTACCTTACCAGGTCTACTGCTAGGATGTACATACACCTAACAAAGAGTTGCTTTAGATGAAAATATAGTTTTATAGGTCGTAAAGCAATTCAGCAGGTTTCTCAAATATGTCTCATCTAAGTCTTTACATTTAATGAAATTTAACCTCCTTTTCGAACTCTTCAAGGACATAAAGCAAGAAGAGTTGGAAGGAAAGTATCTGTACACTTTGGCTGAATTTTCTGCCACACAAACACTTAAAGTTTAGAAATCAAACTCTTCACACTGTCACTGTCCAAACACCTTACCAAACAGGGAGAGAAGGAAAGTCCTATCCTTTAGTTTGAAATTTGCACTTCAGTGCTGAGTTTGAGCAACCGTGTCACACTGCCACTAAAAGAGTGGGTCTTCTTCCCGCACCCATATGGGCTGGCTCCCTCCTACCTATACTTGTGCAGCCCCACAGGACATGAGAGGCAATCCCAAACTGCAGGAAAAGACTTGCAGACAGTACCCAGCTTGTGCATTACATCACAGAGAGGTGGCAGCTGTCATCTTGGTCACAGTTTTATGCATTCATACATACTTGTGATCCCACGCTCACCTGTTTGTTTACACATGTGCCTATTGTATGTGTTTATAAACAGTAAAGCTCTTGAATGTGAGCATATATGATTATGTTTACTGTTACAACTTATGTGGAAATACTAAGCAAAACATTCAAGTAAAACACTGAGTTTGACTTCATTCAACAATAGAAAGGAAAACCAAGGGCAGAAGGTGAAGTTGTACTTGATCAGACCTTGTTTTGTCCTTAACTTCTTTTGCTGTGCCTGTAGATACTGCTGGTTCACTTACAGCCTCACATACAGTTTTGCTGCTACTCTGATTAAATGCTATATAGCATCCAGTCTCTGTGGCTAAATGTCCATAAGATTCTATACTCACTTTCTGAGAATTACAACTCTTCATAACAAAGAAAAATCTCTGTTCTATGTAAGACAGGATTAAGTAAATAACAGGATATCACTATTATAAATAAAGCTGCAATATCTTTTTCTTACAAGTGTACTCATCTGTCTACGGTAACATTTGTCTTCTTTTGGCTTCTAAGCAACGGTTTTTGACAGAGATGGCTAAATAATCAAATTTTTGTCCATCAGTTCATTGGAAAAAAACTTCATTGCCCAGCACAGATAATGCATTTTGAAGTTTACTATTGGTAATTTATTCCTTTGTATCACCTATATTGGTATGGCATACTCTTATTCTACAGCTTCTGTTTAAAGTCACTATCCCCCCTTTCAGCAAGAAAGTAATGATTATTTAATGACTACCTCCTTCAACAAATTTTGTCTGTATGTTTCCTGTACTATTAATGATAGCAGAAGTGGTAATTCACATTTTGGAGAGGTAGGAGAATACTAAAAGTGACAAAAACTCAGATTAGTCTTCCAGAGAAAAGAAGTAGGAAGTTGGCCATTTTTAGCTGAAGAAATAATAAGAAAATTTTGAAAAACCTATCATAACATCTACTTTTCAGACCACACCTCTAATTGTCAGGGCCTGAAAATTGAGAACACCACTTAAAAAGTATTACTATTCCTTTCTTTCCTATGTGTAGGCAGTAGATCATCCTCACTTCTCTTATATCCCATAGAAGCAACATTTACCATGATGCAGTCTTGAACTTCTTTAAAAAAGAAATTAGCTTCACAACACCAGTAATAAGTTACTCAGAAAATACAGCAGTGCATATCCAAGTGCAAGATCCAAGTCAGAATGCATAATTAATTTCTTTTGTTTAATCATTTTGTACTTCTTAAAAAAGCTAAAGCAGATTGGTAGAAAGTTAGAGGTGCTAACAAATCCACATCCAAAAGAAAGAAATCCACAGCTCAGCCTAACATTTATTTTTGTTCCCTTCACCAAGAAGCACCAATATGCATATTTTGGATCCTTTACTGTATTTTACTGTATTTTAGTATTATAGTTGATGGTTTATATCTCTATAAATATATTTCACAACATACAATAAATATTTTGTCATATAAGTATTTGTAAAGAGAAAGTTATCTTGATTTTAGTGAGACATCAAGTTAAAAAAGGGAAAAGGGAGAATAAAATTAGCTTGGCATGACTGTGTAAGATTAGACACTAAAATTATCCTCCCATGGTCATATTTAGTTCTCTAAACAGATTTAACTAATTTGTTCAGGCACACTATTTTTCAGTAAAGATAATGAAAAAACATGAAACCTCTACATTGATTTTTGTGAATATTCAAATCTCTAAATGCAATAACACTAAAAATAATAATAATAATAATAATTAAAAAAAAGGCAGTTCATCTCTGTAACACACTTTTAGCTTGCTCAAGCTGCCATTTTGGGCAACAGCTTATGCTAGAACTGCTTATATTCCCTAAATTTATTTTGTATGGAACATAAGATGCTACACGACTGGTATTGTCACAAACACATATACAAAAAAAAAAAAAAAAAAAAAAAAAAAAAATTTTCAAGTCTGAATATTGCTATTCATACCCAGATACAGAATTAAATAAAGATAGCCTATAACAGTGAAGATCCCCCCTTAAAAAAAAAAAAAACAGCAAAAAAGGTAAACAACAACAAAAAACATTTGTTCACGCGAATTTAACCACAAGAAGAAACAATAGCCAGATACATCATTTATCACAGGTTTTTTTTTTTTTTTTTTCAGCTTTGTTTTTAGTCTGTTCCAAGCATTAAACAAGTTAGAAAGACTATTAGTATTGATTTGAACATGTACCTTACCTCACATTACAAGCCTCCGAAAATTCAGTTAGGGACTAGCTCTCGGCAAACTGAAACCATCCTACTTCACATTGTTATTATAAGAAAGGGTCACCTTTTTGTTCAGTACTATCACTGTATCTCACCACATGGAAAGCAATAGAAATTGACTTATTTTTGACTATTTTATCACTCAAATAAAAACTTACAATTTCTGATAGCTTTTCCTTATGCATTTTCCCCTTAATTTCTTTATCTTGCGTAGAACAATCACGCAGAACTCAGCAAAAAGGGCCTATAACAACTAGGTGGGTTTGGCTTTCAGACTGCCCAGGTGCTTTAAATCGTCCTTTATTTCCTGAAAAGTCATTTACAAGGTCTTCAACTAATTACTTTTCTCTCTGGTTATTGTGTGGTAGAAATGTAACTCAACCCAAACCCACTCCTACAACCATGAATAACTGGCATTCTAGTTAAGCAAAAGACTATGCTTAATGCCTTAAGTTTTTAAGGTTGAAATGAATAGGCAAATATAGCAATCAGTTCTTGAAAGCAGTTAGCATGTTGGGTATTTTTGTCTGATGCTTTCCCTCAACAAGAATATAATTTTCAGTTTTCTTGTGGAACTAGTCTTCCAATGTGGTTACTACACAGTAAATCTTTGATACTTATTATCTGGCACTAAATAAACTAATCTGCTGCTGTTTTTGCTTACAATAATTTTGTTAGCAGTGTATTGTTTTTTTGTTGTTGTTATTATTATTTAACATCAAACAGAAAACAAGAGTGCAGTTTGTGAAGTGATTTAAATGAACAGTCTAGAGATACCTAGCAGGTAAACTGTTCAGTCAAAGTAAGGCTTTTTTATTTATTTTTTTTTTTTTTTTTTTCTCCCATTAACAATACTAAATTTCTAGAGTTTCAGGGATTTTTATTTGTAGGGTAAAAGCTTTGTCTCCTCACTCATCCTATAATTCTTAATCTGTGATGGACAGGTGACAAGCCTAAACCATAAATAAATAATATTAGCTTTCATAAAAGCAATGTTAGAAAAATATTTCAAGCATCTAACTAGAAGAAGTTATTTTCCAGTTTTACTTTCTAATTGTAACTGTGTGTAAACTGAATGCAGATTGCTTATACAGAGTGCTTAGCAACAGTGCTGCAATTATCTTTGTCAATTTTTTGGCAAGTTTAGATATTTTATCTCAAAATTATGGGTGGTAAAACCAAGTACAGCCTGCAGAATAGCTGCAGTACATTGACATAGATTTTTGTTTTAATTTTTAGTAGTTCAAAAGATATTTCAAGGATTTCAAAAGTATAGTGTTATTTGGCATTAGAAAAGCTCTATGCTATCCTCTACTGTCGTTAATAAAATCAGCCCCAATATAGCTAGCACCTGTGTTAAACAGGTGTAATCCCATTCTAGATGTAAAAATCTAGGCTGTACATTCCATGCTGTTGCTAAACATGGCTAGCACCTGAACACTAATAAGGTGCTAATTAAGAACTGCCATTTTAAGTCTATCATGCTTTTGCATGTAAACTCACCATATGCTCTAGATCAGATTTCCTACTGTGGAAAAATTGAGAAGGCTCAAGCTGTTGATATGCAAAAAACTATTGCTTTTCAGTATCCTCTCCTCTAAAAGTGCCTTTCCTCCTGTAACTGTGAGTGTAGGCATTTGATAAGATTACCATATGTTCCTGTGTCTTTTTTGGGTACATCTGCACAAGAAATGGTCTTTGGAAAATTATGGCACAGTGCTAGAGAACTATCTGTGATTAATACCAGGAGCTGGGGACCTGTCAGCTTGCTGGAGTGCAAGTATTTATGTTCTTCCTAGTAATCCCTAGTAATGACACAGATTAAACCAGTCTTGTAGAATTATATATATATATATATATATTAAATGTTGGTCCCGGGCTAATCCTGAAGTAAACAACAGAAGTCACCCTCCCCTGTTGGCACTACACCCTATCTGCTGCTGCTCGATATACCAGTGAAGTCAACAACTCTGAGAAGGATAAATTTGGTTCTGATCTTATAGAGAAGAGATGCACAAGGTTGTAAAATCACTGGAAACACAAATCAAAAATCACATCTGTTTCTGATGTCCGTATTTTAACATCCTCCTGAAGCAATGGATATAAAGGTCATACCTTGTCTGACATGCACACCACTATAGACTGAAATTTGTAGGTTTTTCTATAGCCCTTACTGATATAAGGGACTATTGATCAAGCTGTACACATTTGAATGAAACATAATTGTTTATGAAGAATATGTAATGCAAACCAAATTAAGTTTCATCTCAGGGAGAAATTGTAACATTTTATTCAGTGGTTATTCCTCAAAACAAGTGAAACTTGCATTTGTATCATTGGCTTTTCATATACATATGAATAGTTTTACCATTAACTTTCTAATTATTTCTATAAATAAAAGCTCAACTACATGGTGCAATGTCAGCTTTTTGAGAATCATGTATCATACCATGACTGACGTTCCAGGAGTTGAACAGCATTTGTATCTTCTTTCACAGAGGTGCCCATGCAACTGCATTCAATAAATTTAAAAGGGTCTATTTATTAATAACAGGGACTAGCAGCAAAATTAATCACATATTCAAACAATGCTGTTTTCTGTTGTAATATGTTTTAATGATTTTAAAATCATATTTCAAAGCCAATTTCTTAACATGCTCAGACATGCAAGGTAGAAGGTAAACCACCCCACCCCATGTACCTTGCACTTGTGGCTTTTCAGTCCTACATTTAATCACAACATACAGGAACCAAGAGCAGTCTTTTTCGTGTTGCAGTACACAGACAGTTTTCAAACTACTTGTTCTTCAGAACACAGGTATTATAGGCAGAGTTGGAAATAAAAAGACAGTCTTAATTTTTAAACAAAACAGAAAGCAAAAAGTTCAGTTCAACAAATAATTCTGTGACAGGCAATATTCCAGCTTGTTGCTATAAAACTAAACCATTATGCTGTAACAAAGCCTAAAGATGTTGAAAACTGTCATTTCAGACATTTGCAATGCAATAAAATGCATGTTCTTGATAACATCAACAAGAATGCATATTGTACATGTAACTGAGAGTTGACTTTATCTGGATTTGTTGATTTACTCTGAAAATACAATGCTCAATATACATCAGGATTTTCCATTTCTTATATGCATTGATGTGGCCTACTGGCAACATTACTTTGTGTCACAGAAAATACAGTCTTAGTCCTGCAACTCCTAGTCAAGTGAATTTTCCTTAGGCCTAGTTGCACATGGATCTATTAAAAGAAAGAAAGAAAGAAGATTTACAAGCATAAGGAATACAGGCTCAGGGGTCAGGCCCCTAGGGAACATTAAAAATCTTCTGAAGCTGCATGAAATTCAGCCTGCCATTCTTACTTCTCAACAGCTTCATGTCCCGTATCTAGACAAGATATTTGTCTGCCACATTTGGAAAGAACAGATCAGATCTGTGTGTTTGTGATACAGAGGGGAAAATCTAGATTTACACCTTGTAGGAGGTACTAGGTATTTGACACCTGCGTAATAGCAATTTGAGAAAGGTAACGTTAGCCACAGGGATTCACAGGCTCCATTTCAGCAGAGGTGAGGCTGCTAGAGCACCACAGGACAGACAAGATACCAAGGGCCAACTTAACTGTTTATGCAACACTGTCATCCTTAACTGATCACTCCTCTAGCTGTGGGCGGGAGTGTCAGTTTGCTATCAAGCCCGTAGGCGGAAGAGCATGTAATTGCATTGCCCCCAAGGCAGCCTGGCTGAAAGATAGTGACTTAAAAAGTCATAATATCCCTCCCGGTCTCTCCATTGTACCAGACAGAAATAAAATGACACATATCTGCACCTAGAGTGATATATGAGCCAAGAAACATCAACGTCATTATGCCATCAGGTACACTGGTGAATTATGCTTCTGCTCATTCTTCATCTTCATTCATCTCTTACCACTTGTCTGCACAAAATGGATTCTTATTAGCTCCCTGGAGCTCACTCATCCGGGTGCACAGAATGCAATGATAACTTCTGAGCTTAAAAGAGGAATAGAGTGACCCACTCCTCCCTACACTTTCAACCTGGAATGCAGAAAGGGTCTTTATTTTGCCCCTGGCAAGGCACAGCTAATTAAGGCACACGTTAATTAAGAACAATGTGCATTTCTATACTACCCCTTCCTAAAAAGAACCTCATATATTTTTCCACATATTTAACAAAAATAATTGTGACACAAGATAAAATCTTCATAGGAGAAACAAATGGTAATCTACAAGAAATAATAAAATTTAGTGTATATTATTGTACACTCTAAATTAAAATCTTTCTCAGCATTTCCATTATAACACAACATTAAGTTCCCTCTATATAGACTAACAGAATAAAATGGTAGTATGCAACCTAAAAATAAATGGAAGTGTTAAATTCTGGATCAAATTGCAATAGCAGGACCAGCTCCAGCATTTTTGCTCCAAAAAATCAGCAAACCAATGACACAAATAGATGCAACAAAGAATATCCTAGACTTATCTACTAGCTAGTTTACACAGACCTTTTCTTTCTTACCTGGAGAGACATCTACAAGTTCACCATAGGGTGAAACACCATCATGTCTTAAGAGAAAAACCTGAAATACGGAAAAGAAATTGCTTACTAATGGAGAACCTAGCAAGATGTCCAAGTCAACAGTATTTAAAAAAAACGCTTAAAAGTTAAAGAGCACAATAAGAACCTATGGCACAGAAGAAAAGTGAAGGACAATACTAAGAGCTACTCATGACTGTAACTGTGATTTTCATGGGTGCATATATAATTTTCAGGTTAGGCAAAAGATTCTGTATTTGCAATACTGAAACATATGATAGAATTGTGTGTAAACAAAAAAGGATACACAACATCCTTATTCCTGATCTTCATCACCTTTCTGGATCTGCTGAGGAAATGAGAGAAACTATCCCTTCCAGAGAGCCTGTTAAGTGCCTCTAAACCCATTAAAGGTCTTAGGTATTCCACTGGGGAAAGTGAGCATAGTACAAAAATAAAAATAAAAAAAATAGGTTAGCTCCACTGATCTCTTAATTGCTTCAACCTCCTACAAAAACAAAACTAAAAAAGAAAATGAAATACTGATCTTCTACCCACTGTCCTTCTCTCAGGGTGGCAGCACCAGCGGTTTCTGGTCCACAGCCTAAAATCCAGAGCTGAGAGAGGAACCCTGACCATGCTGAGAGGTCGCCTGTCCCAAGGAGCCCCCGTGGTAGGAAGCCCACTGGTCTGCGTCTGCATTGCTCTCACCCAGAAAAGCAGCCTCCTCTCAGCTCGCAGAAATATCTCTCACCAGCTGACAAATTTGTGCTAGCAGACCAAAATAACTCTGCAGGGGAAGTTTACGAGCACTTGCTAGTATGTATAAATAAAAGTTACTCTTTCCAAATTTACCCAGAGTATGCACCTTCCACATATCCTTGGGCCCATCCATAACTGCAGTTTTCCAAAACATTGCAGTGTGAAGCAGGATATTAAATTTAACTGTATTAGAAAAATGCCTGGAGCTGGCATAAGCAGAGATTGGTGATTTTATGCATAAGACATAGGGCCAGGTCCAGGAAGGACAAGGTCTGGCTCAGCAACAGCCAGCTTTTTCTTTTTTTCTTTTTTTTTTTTTTTTTTTTTGACATCATGCAGACTGGGTTACCTCTTTGCACCCCAGTTCCTCACCTTTGTAAAACAGATCTGTCTGTCTGTCCCTCCATGCTTCCTCAGATCAATTTCTTGTATGCTGTAGTTAAAAGGACTCAATCTATAGTTCATAGTATTATTTGATGGAACTAAATATTTATATAGCGCATTAAAATGAAACTATGATTTTATTCTATGGAAGGTTCACAACGGCATCTCCTGATTTCGGTCTACGCCTTTACTTCCCATGAACCAAAACCAGTGTGACCCACATGGGTCATGAACATTCCTGTCTGAATAAACTTCAATCTTATTTGAAGGAACCTAAAACTGTATTTTATTTTTAAGAAAGATAATCTAATTTGAGGTTTTACATAGCTTACATTGCCTATGGAAACAAAACATTCAGGAAATCAGTATTTTGGATGATGGAATAACTCTCAGAGAGAATTGAATATGATAGGGGAATGAGAAAAATGGAAAACTATGATGCTATATCACATCGGAGATAAAATTCAGGTAGCATATTGAGAGAAAGGAGAACAAAAAAAGAGCAATTTCAGTACACCAATGCTTTGAAAGCCTCAAAGGCTGACACACAAAATGCTTTTGGTTTAAAATTCACCCAGCATTTGAAGAAAACCTGGGCAAAATCTGTCTTCGTGCTGTATTTCATACAGCAGAATGATCTGCAGATGCGGTCAAATGTGGGACAGCTGGTGAAGGGTCTAGAAAGCAAGTGTTATGAGGAGCAGTTGAGGGAACTGGGGTTATTTAGCCTGGAGAAAAGGAGGATGTCTCTCAGGGGAGAGATCATCACTCTCTACAACTACCTCAAAGGAGATTGTAGCTAGGTGGGGGTCAGTCTCTTCTCCCAAGAAACAAGGACAAAAGAAAGGGACCTCAAGTTGCAACAGGAAAGTTTTAGTTTGGGATATTAGGAAAAAATTCTTCACTGAAAGGGTTGTGAAGCATTGGAACAGGCTGCCCATGGAAGTAGTTGAGTCACCATCCCTAGAGGGGTTTAAAAGATGTGTAGATGTTATGCTTAGGGACATAGTTTAGTGGTAGATTTGGAAGTGCTAAGATAACAGTTGGACTTGACGATCTTAGAGATGTTTTCCAACCTAAATGATTTTATGATCTCTGAGAGGGTCTGCAGGTGAGGAAGGAGAAAGGCAGTGGAGGACTGAGGTCTGTCCACACACAGCCAAGTCTGACCTTTCATTCTTTTTGCCTGAAAAGCTTTTTTCATCTTTTGTTATCATTTTGTTATCTTTTCTTCTGCTGTCACGAGGAATGTTATTGTTGTTCTCTGTAGTTAGCCAGTTATTTATGGAATACCACTTTCTTCCTAATTTACAACAGTTTCTCACAGAATACCTAACTAGCAAGCTGCTTATTCTTACTCACATCAGTTTATTTTTATTATTTCTTGCAATAAATGTAAATAGACTAACACTATAACATTTTATACCAATTTAGAGATTGAATTCCAAGAAAAGCAAAAGATACAGAGTAACAGCTTGGTGTTACTGAACTCAGGAGCAAACCTGTGTTCTGTCTTTGCTAAAGGTCTTACAACCAAAGTCAGAGGAGATCAACTAGTCTGCATATACGAGGCTTACAGGACATTTACCGTAACTCACAAAAACAGAGTGAAATGGATTTACCTAAGTGTCTCCAGTGCAGACCCTTTTTATACTCCAGAAGCACAGTAGATGCAACTTTAATTTTAGTAGCATCTCTGTGAAATAGAAAAGTGTCTGTAGTGTGAGAACAGCCTTTACACTTTGGACCAAAGGTTTTGTTAGGGTGGTATTTCAGCACAAACCTAGAATTCTTGCAGTCATTGGTAAACACTTCCCCAGGTAGGTCCATTCATTCTCCATTCTCCAAGTACGGCCATTTATAAAATAAATTGGTATTCAGACAAGGTAATAAGGTAGCATTAATGACAACTGTTCCCTGAAGATAAATAGAGCCTGAAGGCTAAGAAACCCAGTGGAAGCATTGCTCACTATAATAAAGTTTGGATTTAAAGCATGAACACTTTGTTTGTTTATTCAAGTAGCATTTAATCCAACCATGACAACAATAAAACATTTTAATTTTATTTTTCCATCACTTGAGAGCCACAGGTTGCCTAAAGAAAGATGATTTATTGCCTTAGCAGTCACCTCCATTTCCTTTTCCTTGCAATGTCTGGTTAGTATCCATGGATCAGTGCTATCTAAGAGTTTCAACTGAATAATCCTTCATTCATTATCAGTTTCTAGGAAAACAGTTTTTTTGTGTTTTTGTTTGTTTGTTTGTTTGCTTGTTTTAACCTGTTGCTTTTTTAACAATCAACAAAATTATCATGGGGTCTTGGAGAATAACGACAGCAACAGCTAAGCATGTTCCATGTTAAAATACAATCAACCATTCATATCTGCCTCAGATCCAATTTTTAAAAAGAATTGAAACTTCACATGCCACAGAATCAACAGAAAAATGGTAACTGTTCAGTCATTAAAAAATCATTTGGTATTCATTGTAACAACGTTAATCATGATGTATTCATTTGGCATTCATGTGGCTGTCACATGTAAGAGTTCAATTATAATGCACACTAGCTAATGAGCATATAAAGTGATACTGAATCAACATTACTGTGCAACATTTTCTTATTTGAATTATTCATATGCTTCAGGTTTAAAAATCTATCACCAACAAGCTGTTAAAAAGCAGCAATGTATTATAAAAGACACATTTTGGAAGCCTTGTTTTTGAAATCTGTTCAACTGTCTGTCTAAGCAAGTGCCCATGTAGCCTCCATCACTGTAGTATATGAGTACCTGGAGAGTTGCCCGTGGTTTTCACACATGTCTAAAACCATACTGTTAAAATGTGGTCCTATTATTTTCAACATGGACAGTACAGCACAACATCTTGCTCCAGATGGAGCAAGGCAATTAACTTCCCATCATTTCAGTGGGAACTTCTAAACACTTTTGAGGAGCTGAGCTCTAGTCTTCAGAGGAGGGAGTGCCTCCTTGTGATTGTAGCATCACAAAGAGACTATCACAAAGGCAAAGCAACCACAGCTGGTAAGGACCTTGTCAAATTGTGAAGAATACTGGTAACTTCCACCTTTAAAAAAAAACCACCACCACCAACAACAACAAAAAAACAACTAGAGAAGTCTTGTACCCTGAGAGATAAATGAGAGGAAAAGTCTAAGAGATGAGAAATCCATCTCCAAACATGTTATCTTTGAAAAAACCTGTCTTCCTATCTAGCTCAAGCCTGGTTTGTATTGCAACACCACCCATCACCACAGAAAAAAAAAAAAAAAAAAAAAAAAAAAAAAAAAGCCCAAGAAATGTTAATTAATTGAACTCTATAAACCACATGGTAAGTGCAGAAAGCAGGATTATTTCAAAAGTTTGAACAAATATGTCAAGAAGACTCAAGGAGTGGTTTACCTGATTTTGATGTGAAGGGATCCTGACCTTCAGATCCCCATGCTCAGGAATAATGCTTGTATCCATGTGGTGCCAGGAGTCAGGTGCCATGTTGTAACTGTAGTGGGTTTACGTGGCAAGGTTTTGGTAGCAGGGGGCCATAGGGATGGCTTCTGTGAGAAGGATCTAGAAGCTGCCCCATGTTTGGTAAGGGCCCCACTGCTGACCAGAGCTGAGCCAATAAGCGATGTTGTTTTGCACCTCTGTGAGAGCATATTTAAGACAGGGAAAAAAATGCTGCTCCACACAGCAGCTGGGAGGGTGAGAGGAGTGAGAAACAGCCTTGCAGGCACCAAGGTCAGTGAAGAAGGAGGGGGAGAGGTGCTCCAGGAGCCAGAGCAGAAGTCCCCTGTGGCCTGTGGTGAGGACCATGGTGAAGCAGGATGTCCCCCTGCAGCCCATGGAGTACCACGGTGGAGCAGGGTTCCATGCTTCAGCCCGTGGAGGAGACCACGGTGGAGCAGGTGGACCTGCACCAATGCAGACTGTGGCCTGTGGAAGACCCCTGCCAGAGCAGATTCCAGGACAGACCTGCAGCCTGTGGAGAGGAGACCACACAGGAGCAGGGACCCAGGTTGGAGCAGTTTGCTCCCAAGGGATGGACCCAGTGGTACTGACCCATATACGGAGCAGTTCTTGAAGAGCTGCTGCCTGTGGGCAGCCCATGCTGGATCAGTTCAGCAAGGACTGCATCCCATGGGAGGGACCCCACAGCACAGGGAAGGAGCAGTGGCGAAGAAGCGCTATAGACTGACCATAACCCCCATTCCCCTGTTCCCCTGCACCGCTCGGGGGGAGGAGGTAGAAGAGGGTGGATGGGGGGGGGGGAAGGTGCATTTGGTTTCTTTCCTTTGTTTCTCACTTCTCTAGCTTGTTAGTAATAAGCAATAAATCTTACTATCTCTCTATGCTGAGTCTGTTTTGCCCATCACGATAATTACTGGGTGATCTCCTCATCCTTATCTCAACCCTTGAGCCCTTTCCATCATATTTTCTTCCTGTTCCTCTTTGAGGAGGGGGAGTGAGAGAGCAGTTGTAGTGGAGCTCGGCTGCCCACCCGAGTAAAACCGTCACAGTAACCAACCAGAGCTCAAGTACTAAACTCAAAATGAAGGTGAGGTAGAGGCTTTCATATATGTTAATATATTAATTATGTTAATAACATATGTTATTTCAAGGTATCTTTCTAGTTTGGAAAAAGCCTAGGCCTCACAAAAATCACTGCTGTTTTGGAGATCTGCAAATACAAACCAAAGAAATAATGGAAAAATAAGAGAAAGAAAGAGAGAAAAAGAGAGAACGAGGGAGAAGAAAAGAAGGAAAGAAGGAATGAAGGAATGAAGGAACGAAGGAAAGAAAGAAAGAAAGAGCGAAAAATTAAGCCCCTATGTGTTTTTCCACTATCATTTAAAATATCACTGCGTTCTAGTCACCTGCCTCTTTCCATGCAAACTGTATGCATTACTTTATACAAGATCTCTAATTTATAATCTTTTACATTGTTTTCTTTTTTCAAGGTACATTCAATTACCCTCATTCTTTAAACTTGCATCCTACATACCTACTTCCTACAGTGTTCCTGTATCATAATTATGTCCTATAGTTTGAAAACAAGAAAACTGAATTCAGTCATCATTTTTTTGAATGGTGGGATTAAAAGGGAAGTAGCCTTAGTTTAGAGAATACTTCTGGTGACATGTAACTTTCCTGCTCTGTTATTAACAGTGAACTTTTAATGTTGATCACTAAAACCCCTTGTTTCAGAACCCCTGCAGAAGTTCTAAGATCTCAGCAAATTATCTTTATCAAGCATGTAAAAGCATATTGTACATATTTTTAAATGCTCTTAACACATCCATCCTTTCCACTAAACTCTGCAGCACTAAGTTATTTGGAGTCAGCAGAGCAAAATTTTGCTCTAGGTGTTTAGACAGCCTAAGCCGATGCTCTAGATTTAAGTGTACATAAGCAACTACTTAAGTCACTAGATCATTTTTGTGTTGTCTAAGCTGAAAACTGTTAAAACAATGTAAAATTAATAAAATCTTGTCATGACTGTAACTGTGACTTTATAACTTGCTCAAAGTAACTTAAAGTAGATGTGAGAAACAAGACAATTTATATCAGAGAGTTGCTTTTCGTCCACCACAGGTACCATGCTCCCAGCTGTGTTTGCTTAAGCTTTTAAACTTATTTGGGCCTAGTAACTAGATAAATGACAGTATGTCTTTTTTGTTAAACTTTAGAGGAAGCATAATGAGAACAGGAAATCTTTCTCTGGCAGATATTGAAGCCTTGCCTTCTTGGAGGTAACACAAATATTTGTATGTAATTCAAGAGAATGAAAACACAGATGAAAAAAATTAGGCTATAACTAATATACAGTAGTAAGAAAGATACGGAAAGTTAGAGGGCTAAGACATCTTGCTGTCAAAATGAGAGTCCCATATCAAGTGAGAGTCAAAATGCATCTATGCATCTATGATATTTCTTTTCGATCTCCTGTATATAAAGTGCACATATTGCAATTTTAAAATAAGGATTGAACATAAAAATTGCCAATGAGAGGCCACTTTGAATACATTTTAAAGTTATTTGAGGCCATTTTTTTAATCATTCAATCTCCCCTGAAAAATTATCAGCGTGCAAGACCAGAGAAATGTCTGAATTCCTGCTGTATGGGAAGGAATTGAGCAGAAACACCGCTTCCTTTACTGGAGGATCTCTCACCAAAACCAAAAGCTGTCTGCATGAAATATCGATCACTAATTAGGTATACCAGGTAAGTATTACCCATAATGTGCAACTATGTGGTGAGCCTTAAATGAAAGAGTCCTTACCATGTCAACTAAATTTGTTCCCTTTTTCTAAATATATTGCTTTCTTGGAGAACATTCACCCTTTCACATTAGCAATTCTCTTGCCAGGTTCTATCTGTTAATAGTCCATAATTCAACTCTGAGAAAACTGCTCAGCATCACAAATTCTCTGCTCAGCAGAAATGCATCTGGTTTCATGGTTTTTTGTGTGTTTTGTTTTTTTTTCTTTTCAAAAATTAAAAAAGTGTTTTAATGTACTGAACAAGAATGCAAATATAGCTGCTTCTATTTTAAAATGTTTTCCTTTAATCACATAACTGCAAAAGTGTCCATATAAACAAATGCTACTCCCAAGTTAGCGGTCACACCTGTGATCTACGTGTCTATTCTAATACTTACAGATTGCTATTTGCTCTAAATGCAATTCTATTTTTTATGATGTTATCAATTACTGCTTTTTGTTCCTTCAGTGATTTTAGTATAGGATAAATGACTCATTTGGTAAGAGTTAAATACAGGAAGGTAAAGCAGGGTCATATTTAATTCTGCTGGTTCACGCTAGAAAAGCACATGCAGCATATGATATAAGCTTCAGCGCAGCAGGGTTTTAGGCTTTATTGACAAGCCTGAAAACATTCCCTCATAAATTCTTTGCACAGAATTTCCTAGTAATCAAGGAGTTTGAGCATCTTATGTATTTTTTAAAATGAAATATGCATATTACCAATTGAAAATAACGAATGTTATGATTGGGAGAAATCTATCACTTATATGTACTTCAAGCCTTCAGACAAACCCTTTCATTAAAGAAGATTCATTTCAGGCTAAGTATAAAAGAAGCTGGAGTCTCTTTTAGTTATAATTCTCCATTTTGTGCTTTCTGATAGTAATAAAAATTACATTGCTTGAACACAAAATATGCTTATACAGAATGGAAATGCACTGTGAAGTCCACCTGAGATCACAGCAACTCTAAGGATGTTCAGCTATAGAGGCGGGGCTTTAAAGTTCAAACTCACCATTTGTTTATATTATGTTATGGAGACCAAGTTTACAAAGAGTCAAAGGAATAGCATCTGGCCTACCTCTCATCTGACTCCCCAGTGGATCCAAGGCAAGGTGACATGCCAAATCTCTTCTTAAAATAGCCCAGGCTAACACAACTACTTCTCCTGAAATCACATAGTGCATGCAAACTTTTAAAGAAAAATTGTCATTTCTGTGTTTGCCCATTGTTGATATCATTATGAGATCTCCCAGCAGAAGGACAGGCAGATGCCGAGCATGCTTACCTGTACCCAGGACCAGTCCATCCACCCAGCAAATAAATGCAGTCTGAAGCCTTCACTAAGTGGCAGCGCAAGATCAGCTTTTCTCCTTTTTCTTATTGCTTGGCCCACCTAAAACTGGCAATTGATCTTTGGTCATTGTTCATTTAGTTTGGATTTTGGGAGAGAATTTCATCTGCCAAGTATTGATGTCTGCAATATAGACATGTACATTCAAACTAGTTGTCTGGATTCCCTTTACAGTCAATGGAAATAAGTAGGTTTCATTCATCTTTCACTAAATTAAAACATCTAAATCACTGTTGCCAAATGACCAAACTCAGAGGACAGTGAGGCAAATAGCATATTTAATTTTCTAATAAACTCTGCTATGTACCTGTTCTCTACATAAATTTCTGTCTTTTTCCTTGTAACATTATTCTTTGTTCATTAATACATTACCCATTATGTACTTATTCTCTGTCCATAATAGGAGCCTGTCAATAACGATGAGATTCTTTAGATGATATTAGTAAAGAATGAGGACTGCCAAAGTCCACTGTCATTTTCATTAAATGATCGATGCCTTTTTAGAGATCCTGTTCTTCATATATTCTTTACGTAATAGTGAGCAGCAAGTTTCATAACTTTTCAGGCAATACAGCCTTCATTTACGTACATTTCAAGGGTATATTGTTTCTGCATAGAGCATAAGGATAAACTACTAGAAAAAAAACGACTAGAAAAGACAGTTATACTTGGAGAACATCCATTCAGCCTGTTCTTTGAGAGTCTGTTTGCATCCATAGGTTGGTGTTATGCTTGGAGACACCTGGGTTCTTATGTCAGCCCTCTAAGTGTTTTTGATCCCCTATAAAATTTGGATAATTGTATTTCCTTCCTTTAGGTGAGAACAATAAAGTTTTACTCACTGTTAAGTAATTTTAAATACACTGTATCAGTCAACTGAAAAAAAATAATCTTAAAACTCCACCTGTCTGGTTCCATGGAGAGAGTGAAATTGTACTTGAAAAGGCATTAATATTACAAAACTCAGAACATTTGAAAGGTTTTTTCACCTTACACAGATGAACACAGAAGAAGAAACAAATGCCTGCCAAATTCTGCCCTGCTGCCTTTGTCCTGAGGAGCATCAATGCAAATCAACAAGATTAATTGATGTAGAATAATTCTCTAGTGATGAAAGTGTCCAAGACTGTCAGGAAAAAGCTCCAAACAGGTGAGCATTAGCTCACAACAAAACCAGGTGAACATATAGCAGAACTCTGTGTCTGTAATCCTAAGGGACATAATGCCCAAAGTCATTGTTTTCAACCCATTTGTTCATGCCTCTCCATTATGAAATGAACTAAGCCAGACTGCATGATGGCAGTATCATACAGTGGAAGCACCATTCCACTCAGCTAAAACAGTCTTTTGTGCCATATAACATATATAGAAGAAGTCCAGTTTTCATAGATTCTGTATTGAAAGCAGCTACTTCCACTTTAATTCTGTAACTCTGCTGGAGTAACATGTGATGACCCATATAATTCTGCAAAATATCGCAGATGTCAATGGTTAAAATTCAAGCAAATATTAATATTTAAAATGTAATCTACAAAATATCAATTTTAATTAGTACATTTGACATATTAAAAATCAATACTTAAGTAGTGAAAGATTCTGCTGTTTAGGCTGCACTCCACATGGATGATCATTTCTAAATTAAGAGATGCAAATTTAATCAATAGATTTAAAACTTTACATCACTTGAGGCACTTGAATTGCTTCTAATCAGCCTAGTAAAGTGAAAACATCATTTAATTGTGTTTTTTTTTTTTTTTTTTCACTCTCTTTGAAAGACAAACCTACCTTCAGGCTGGATTTTGCTCAGAATAAACTATATTATCTGCAGCTTTTGTTACTCTTTCTAATTCTTAACAATTAAAAGTGTATTTAAAATGTCAAGAAAATGAACAATTTAAAATTACAGAGGTTGTTTCATCATTTAAGAAACTTCAGCAAAATTGATATCTTAACTGCTTGAGTTTCCAAAGCAAACTTGATATAATACCATTTGGCATTGTAATACTTATAACAAAACAGAAGTACTTTGTTGCCATTTGAAATCAGCCTTTATGTAGTTTATTGTGCTTACTTTTCAGAATTATCAAAAAAAAAAAAATATTTTATAAAAATACTTGTTGTATAATATTCTTATGCTTTGGTAACTGTTACTATGAACCACAAATTACAGAAAGTTAAAATTCCTTCTTTTTTCCTCATTTTTAATTTTACAAAATAGTTGTTAACAACGTTGTCACGTATCTGTCAAAATATCCACAATCTACCTTGAAATACACTTCATACTCATTTTTAGCCCTCAAATAGCTTATATTTTTAGAATATTCATCAACAATTTGTTGAATCTGCTTCTGCAGAAAGGTCAAGAAAGGCTGAAGAACTGTTTTTCACCTTTTTACATGAAAAGTCACACAGAATTATTCATGTGGTTGTCAATTCCTTATATCTAGAATTAGTATGAATTTTACCATTGAATATTATAGGATTCTATCTGCATGATAATTATGTTTACAGTTTAAAGTGCATTGAAAGCATTTCAAATCAATATATCCTGAAGACATTTAGGCTAAAACTTTTAACAGTATTTATTGGGCCCACGTATCTGTTAAAATGGTCGATTATAACAGAGGGAAATATGATTCTTTTATTCTTTTTTCTTAAAGCTATCTGTGGATAGTGCAGCATGGGAAGCACTATACATTCAAATGGAGCAGGGTAACTGCTTTATAAAACTCAGTATGCCGCTATCTAGCTATTTGGCATGCAAAGATATTGCAATTACATAAGTAAATTGGTTGGTAATATTCTTAAATGGTTATTCATCCAGTTTTCTTGTAAGCCACCAAAATCATATAAATAATTATAATTTAAAGTTACTAGTAGTCCATCTTCAGTAAAAAGTATGCTTCTGAGTCATAGGTAACAAGATATTTAGGCTTTTGCATTGATCTAAATTAGGTCAGTGACCTTTCCTTTCCACAAATTTCAAGGACAAAAATAATATGACACGTTCTTAAAAAAATTGAGCATCACAACCAAATCTGTGTACTCTATAATATAGATGAGTCACCCCCACAGGAGTTTCCAGGGCAAAATATTTTTGGACACTGGAGGGAAGCAGAGATGATATTTCATCTTTGAATTGGTCACAGGCTGTGCACTGCAGTTGCATGGTTTCAGCATTGCAAGTACTGTGGCTTTCTCTGACAGTTCAGCCAACAACAGACACAGATTCCTGACACTGAAGTCTGCAGGAAGCAAATGGCATTAGTTACTCTGCTGTGTTGTGAGGACATTGAGTAGTGTATATAGAATTATCTATGTCTCTGTATCAATATATGGTAAAATATGAGGTTGTTGTGAAGGTAATGTATTTTCTATATTTGCATACCTGATAAGGATTCTGACTGAGAAATGTAGTTCTGACTTATTTTTCTCTTCAATACCAATACAATAAGGACAGCTAGGGTTTGGGAGCCACTGTATTTTTTCATGAACCGCTCCTTGCTACATAATGCTCTGCCCAGTTGAGTGCCTCAAAACCCCATAAGGCTATGGAAATCTTGGCTGAACCACTCCTAGGTATACTGGAAACTGGCAAATGCATTTCCCTAAACACAGATCTCTTGTATGCCAGATGCTAGGTGAAAACATCTATGCAAACACATTTCAGCTTTATGTTGCAAGAAACTGCATTCCCAAAGCCCCATTTAGTTAAGGTTGCTAGCATTACCAGAGATCTAACAAGCAGCACTTGAAGAAAAGGCTGGGGATGCAGCTAGAAAGCATGCAACAGGTATTTTCATAAACAGCAAAGTCTGTCAGACCCTTTCTTTACTACCAAATGGGAACTACTCCATGTACCATCCTTAACATCCTTTGACAATAGTGACAAAAAACTGTCCAGGATCTGGTGTTAAAATCCACCCCTCCCTTTCTCTACTTACATACATTACACAAAGTGCCTGCACATACAGGTCTTGCCATCCGCATTCAGAGGCTCACAGCAGAAGAAAATCCATACAAAACTGAAAAAGAAAACACAGAGAGATCTGAATTTTCAATTTGATTCAATTATTTTCTGCCAAGATATTGTTCTTCACCAATGACAGTCAATTGCTCTTAGAAATGTTAAGCCACAGGCCAGCTGTTGCAATGTAGAGTATGACTTGTGGCATTGTTTTTTCCATATTGTCCAGAATGTTGCAGAGATTACTTTTAATCAATTGTTTTTAGGGTCTGAAATGGTCATCTGGCTTGCATGTTTTCTTTCCTTATCCATTTGATGAGAATGGTTCCCATCCGTTGTGCTTTTTTTCTTTTTTCTTTTTTCTTTTTTTTTCTTTTCCTATTTTTCACAGGTATTCTCTAAGAACTGGGAAATATCCAAATTGTCATTTAATTCAAAAGTATCATAATTCTTTTGAGAAAGTTAATGTAATACTGCATAAAAATCTATACTCTTTATTTTGTTGTAATTTCTGACTTTTATGCAACAGTTAAAATTAGGCAGGATCCAATATCTTATTTGTTAATAGAAAGATCACTCAATGCTATCTCTAAAATCTTAACAACTGCAATCAGGAATCTATATATTACTCCAAACTGTCAACCTATGTGCTCTTCACTGAATTTGTACAGACTAAAATGTCAATTATTTATTTATTTTACTAGATAATGTATGAGCAATCAGTTATCCTCTGACCTCAGATCCCCTGGGCCCTTCCCATCTGTCAGACTTCTCTGTAACTACACGTACTTTCCCTACATTGGTCTAATGCACTAGATTGTACACATCCTTTACAACCACAACACTGAAATAAAAACAAGAAAGGCGCCACATCCAAAAACACTCATTCCAGTTTTTCCTGTCCCTTTCTAAAAGTCCAGGGAGTCATTACCTTTGACTCTTCATTAAAGCTTCATATGTTTATATATATTTGTGAGAGCCTCAGTGTAAGTGAAACTTGAATTCTGTTTGCTAAAGCAAAGATTTCTTTACAATGAGGCAGAACCTCAATGTACATTATAAACACAGTCCCTAAGGGTTTTTTGTTTGTTTGTTTGTTTTCCCCTCTCTTTAATTCATAGACTAAGTAATTTTAATGAAATACTGAGTAATTGAACCTGTTTAAAAGGCTAAATGGGGAGTTTCTGGGAAATGTTTTTCTTGTGTATTTACGTAGGATCATCTGAAGTAAAAATATAGTCCCTGGGTAGTTAGCTCATATTGTAATTAATTTAATACAGTGGATCGGACTCACAGATGACATACATATTTTGCACATATAGGGCCATTGAAATCAATGAAGCAAAGTAAATTTGCACCTGTTAAGTATATGACAATGTGTACAGAATATTTTGTTCACTGTTAACCTGGCTTTTACAGCTTCATTGGGTGAGGGTGCTTTTATTATGATAGTGAGCCCTCCCATAAGAAGGATATATAAAATAGAAAAATGTTACCTTACAGACTTTTCCTCTTATTTTCAATACGGAAAAAAGACTGAATAAGTTGATTGGTTGTTGACTTCTTTTATCTCTTTTCCAAAGCAAACCCTTAATTTTAATCCTTAAATGCTTTTCTGATATTTTAAAAATTAGATGAGAATGTGTGGGGAATTTAAAGCTACTTTGCTTTGCTATTTATTGTAAAAGAAAACAGTCTAGAAACTATTTATATTTGGTTGTAAGCCTATTTCCTTGAGCTATTCTGGGAAAGGTGATGGCACAGATTTGGTGTGAGTGATAGCACTGAGTATTTGTTCTTTCAGAATAACTTTTGTGTCTTTTCTGAATTTTACAAGCCTAAAAAGACTTCATGGAGGCCCTTACGTTTTCCTGTTGGGAAAGCAGGAAATATTTCTGGAGTGGAACACAAAGGGAAAGAAAGCAAAAACAACTTGCAGCACTGATTACAGAGATTCCTCTAAAATTTGTTCATTTTCTTTACAAGATTCAATTAAAAAAAATGTTACAAAAAGATCCTGAAAGTGTTATCTTTTTGACGTAGGAAAAAAAATAAACACAAGTAATAGCTTTATCTCACACAAGAAAAAGATGCAAACCAAACCAGTGGGAGTACTGTAATGAGTGGAAAATGCCAAAAAAAAAAAAAAAAAAAAGGAGAGCTGACATGCCTATATTAGGAAATCATAGATCTCCTTGCAGTCACATTATTCCACTTAGAACACAAACTTTTTAAGTTTGCCAATGGGAAAGTTATGTATCAGTACGAGACACATGCACCAGGTTCAGTATCTGTTTTTCAACATGACATTTAAAGCATAGATTGGTACATATCTACTCAGTTTTCACTCATTGCTCCAGGACGCAACTACATTTCCCTTGATATACTTGGATAATAAAACAGTTGGTGGTAATTATCTTAATGATTTCAGCATGAAGATTAGTAACCCTTGTAATTTTTATCCTTGCTAGTATAAATTAGTTTACAAGGGCTCAAAATACCTGTTAAGCTGCCAAGGCAATGTTCACATTTTCAGTACTCAAATTAACCTTTTACTTTAGAACAGGAATACTTATGTATAACAACTGAAACCTCTTTACTTTTTGAATAGGAGGCATTAGTAATTGAAAATTAGTGGGGAACAGACTGTGGATTTAATTCCCTTGTTCCAGGAGAGCAGAAGGAGTGAAAACAAAAAACTTACCCTTCAAAGTAGAAGTTCAGACACAAATGAACTGGGAATAAAATCAGATCCTTTGTTTTTGAAGAATTTTTATCCTTTAGAATTCTTATAATTACTGTATTCGTACATTATGTGTATTTTACATATACACATACATATACATATATATGCAATGCAATAATACTAACTACCACATGTAATGATTTATTAATCTGAGTCAATGGAGACCCTCAATTTAACACAGTTCAAAGGCACCTGCTTAACTGGAAACGTGTTGCAGTCCCTCTGTTCTGTGAGTCAGATAAATTCTGCTGCAGCAATAGGTTAAGTAGCCTTGTAAACACAAACATATTCTGCAGTGACACCAAGAGTCACTTATGTAGTCCTAATCTCTTTATATAAAATTCCATTAAAGAATTACTTTTGCATGTATGAGCATTAAAATACAATATATACACATTTACACAGACAAATATTGCAAGGCAGTCAGACACTGTTCAAAAAGGCTGGTAGATACATATTGTTCCATTAGTTCAATTTTCTATTTAACTTGTGTACTTTCCAACTACACAGAAAATAATTAGTCCAGGTCTAGTCCAGTCCGAGTCTAGAAACTCATCTAAATACAGAAAGACAGATCCATTCTATGATTATTCCAGTACAAATCAAAAATCAGAGTGTAGACTGGCTAAAGAGAAATCTCTAAATAGAGAGAAAAGTTTGGGTTAGCATTCAGATTTTTATCCACAATCAGATGTAAAACTCATAGCAGCCTATCTGTCTTGCATGTTTGCTTTGCCCATCCTTGTGCCCAAGTAACACAGTTGATTTGTCAGTAACTAACAGCTTGAAAGACATTCTTCTTTTCTTGTTAAAGTGAATCATCCTTGTAATATCTCCAAGATGAGATTATCAATGCATAAATATAATGCATATGTACATTTTTATTGTTCTCAGTCATATCAGCATTCACTGACTATTTAAGGTCTAACAGTAATCACAAATTAGTCTACAAGATACTTTTCAGCAACCTTGTTTTAGTTCTTTTTCATTTTATGCTTTATCTATTTTTTAGGTATTTTTGATTTGTCTATAAAGTATGTTTTATTCACTATTCATGACATAAAAACAAAATGAGGGATACTCTCTTCTTATTTCTTTCTTTATTCTCAGTTGCTCTGTGCAGTTTTGACAACCATCTGCTTAGATTAGACTTCAATTCTTTCTCCTGTTCATCCCCATCATAATAAAATATTGACATAAACAATTTCTTCTGGGAAAATAGGAAGTTAATAGATAAGTGAAAGCCCTAGTTGTTTTTTTCATTAAAGTTCTGATGTAGTCTCACAACTTGTGTTGTATTTATTTATATGACCATTTGAAGCTGTGAAAAATTAAAAGGTAAAGCTCCAAGCCGAACACTGGATTTCACAGTGGGATTCAGACTATACATAATATTCACAAGTTAATGTAGAGCTTTTCTAAATAGCAAGTAGCATGCCAGATGAAAATCTCTGCGTGTGAACTACATGTTTGTAAAACTACTACCCAGAGCAAGACCCCTTTTTAGCAAAGGGATCAAATGACACCATTGCCGACACCCAGGTTTACACATGTGAGAAAAAAATCACAAGGCACTTACATAATTTTGATGTTTCTTAAATCAGTATTGTTTTTCTCTGTTAGGGGTTTAATGACTTGGAAGGACATGGAAAACTGCTGGATGTGACATGAGAAATGGCTGTACACAATAGACAATGGGAGGTATGGAGGGATTTTGTCAATGGTTAAGGGGGAGCCAGGGTACAAATGGCCAAACTTCACTGGCACTCAGAGGGGAGCTCTGTGGGGTCAGGTTTTGTGAGGCCAACAGCACTGAGGTACCTGCATCAGGAACAAATAATGTTGCCATGATTATAGGTAACACCCCACCAGCGTAGGCACAACTTCCCTGGCCCTGGGGTCCCCTACTAGCATGTGTTCTGGGCAGGACAATAGCTGCAATAACCCACTGCCTTGTAACCTTCTCCCTTTGATTTTCTCTCTGATATGGCTCAGTACTCAAGGAAGAATACCAGCTAAAGAGACTTTGTAAATGCCTTCCACTGTGCAACCAAGTCAAAATTCTCAGGGATCTGATTTGCCTAGGTCTTTCTGGGTCCTTTCAGCAGCTGCATGCCTTGATCCAACTTTTGATATTCTAACAATTTTGGCTGGAAAGACCTTTACCATTTTTGTAATTAGTATATCAGCTCTTACTCCATATTCTCTACTCAAACATCCTATATCATCCCATATCTACAACATGACTGGCAACTCATGCATTGCTATTAGTCTTTCCCAGGTGTCTTTCCCAGTGGTGTTTTAGCAGGACATCATCTCACTTTATGGCCTACATTCTTTGTCCTCAACCCTGTCATCTTGCATTTGGCCTATTTAAAACCTGAGTGTTTTTTTTTTCCAAAGGAAACACCCTAGAAACCAAATTAGACCAATCTATATATAAGAGCTACCTTCATAATTATTTACTGTTCGATCAACTGTGGTGTCATTTGTACATTTTCTCTGTAACAAGTCCATATATTTCCTTCCCGATTTTTTGCTGATGTTTCTAATAGCACTGGAATAGGTCAGTAAGGATTCACATTAGAAACATCCACAGAGGATAATGATATAATATTAGATAATGTACTTTTTGCTACCTACTACTTAAGAAGTGTGACTGAGCACCTTAGTCTTTTAAGGTTGTTTCTATTAACCCTACCTCCAGCTTCTAAGAGGTGCTGAATTTAAATGAAAAAAAAAATCTGATATAATAATCTAATAAGTAGGGTAATTATGATGGCTGATAGAAAACCTAGGGGATTTTGGAAATTATTTTTATACTTGGAGACTGATGTTTATCAGAGGAACTTACTGAAAGAAAAAAAAAAAATAAATAAATAAAAATTAAAAAAAAAATTGATTACCTAGAATCAGATGGGGATGCTAACAGAGTTAACTTGTATCATAGCTTCATACTAGCTTCAGAAAATTGTAGATAGAGATAAATAGGCTTCCCCTGTAAGTCCTTGTTCCAGAGAAAGAGGAGAAAAGGAGGCAGAGAAATAGAAGTGTTGAGAAACAAAGACAAATTGGCTGTAGCTACTTTATGAGACTTGATAAGAAAGCTTTCAATTTATTTCTTCTATGTCCTTTGTCCTTCTTATTGAAGGAGATACCCCTGAATCACAGTCTAAATCACTGAGACAGGCTAATTTGTGCCCTAATGGCTACATGTTGCTACTAATTTCTAGCCTAATGGCTACTGATTGGAGAAAAAAAAAAAAAAACAAAAAAAAAAAAAAAAAAAACTTCATTTCTACTGGACTTTCTATGGTAGAAGTGTAACCAAATATGAGAGCTGCTAATTTGCTAATTGACTAATTAAAATAGCAATTTCTGGATTTGAGTGTACTGCTGTTTAATATGATTTTTTTATCAGAATGTCAGTTACTTTAGAATCCTTTCAATAATGCTCCACTAATAAGTTCACAATATAAATAATGTTGAGGTCAAACATTATTATTTGATCACTTCCTTAAACATTAATATACACATTATACTATTAGTATAAGTAAAAACAACAACAACAAAAACAAACAAACAAACAAAACTTGGTTTATAGAAAATACAAATCATTCAAGTTTTCCCTTGCAACATAACTAATTCATATTTAGCAAAATGTTTAACTATTCTTAAGGTCTCTTCTGAAGACTAACTCACAAGTTCTGCAGTATCAGTGTTCAAGAGCATAGATAAAAGTACATAATAAAATGCTTAATCATGATTTTGAGTGCAAACCTCAAGGCAACTTTTATTGTGGAAATGTTCTTGCCTTTCCATTAAATTTTCCTCTTCTAAGCAGAGGGGGGAGGGAGGAGAAATTATTATTACTGATTTAATTAAGCTGCTAAGATTACTGGTCCAGTCCAACGGGAAGTGTCAACTCTGAGATTGCGAATTGGATGTAATCATCTCACCTCATTACTATTTTTGTCATGAAAATAAATTAATTTTGTATATTTTCTGTTCTCATTACCATACTTGTCAGAAGAGGGAACTATCAAAATTCTAATAATACCTGATGTACTTTGGTAATTATGGTACTATGCTCCACAACTTTGACATTTTCAATCCTACACATGATTTGCTGGCTATTCCACTCCTCCTTGTCAGGTTAATAAAGGTTATAAATACGGAATCAGCTAGTTTATTTTCTACAAAATGCAATTGCCCCATTTTATCCCTTTTCCAGTTTTTATCTGTAGTTGGGAGGGCAGGGGGGAGAATGAACAGAAAATTAAGCTGAACTGTACTGGCATAGGTGCACTTAAAAAGGTTTCAGACTTTCTTCTTGCACACTGAAGTTGTACAATAAATGTGAAACAGAATATCTGGATATCAGGTTTACTTTCAAATTCAGAGATTAAGCTCTTTTTCTGGAAGTTCTACTAATGAAATCTAACCACAGTTGCATGAGCTATAATCAAACTTATCTCCACTGGGAGAACCATGGTGGGTATCTCTTCCTCCCTTCTGAAGGCTTCTGTTCAACAGGTCGCTTCATCCACCCTCTTCGTGGAAGCCATGGCAGAGAAAATGGCACGTGACTGACTGGTTTAGCCTAAAGTAGTATTCCAATAACACACTACCATATACCACGCATTTCCTAATGAGGCAACCCTCTTGAATCTCTTATCTTGTGAATGAAGGGAAAAAAAAAAAAAAAAAAATCTAATACAGAACTGAGAAAGGACTGAACTGAGAAAGGACTGTTGTGGTTTAACCTGGCCGTCAGCTAAACACCACATAGCCATTCACTCATCCTCCCCCCTCCCTCTCTGGGATGGGGGAGAGAAACAGAAAAGTGAAACCTGAGAGTTCAGATAAAGACAGTTTATTAAGATAGGAAACAGTAATAATAATAATGGTGTGTATGAAACAAGTGATGCACAATGCAGTTGCTCACCACCCCCTGACCGATGCCCAGCCTATCCCCGAGCAGCCGGCCCCCCCACCCCAGCTAGCCACCCCTATATATTGTTTAGCATGACATCAGATGGTACGGAACACTCCTTTGGCCAGTTTGGGTCAGCTGTCCTGGCTCTGTCCCCTCCCAGCTCTTGCTGCACCCCCAGCCTGCCCGCTGGCAGGACAGAGCAAGGAGCTGAAAAGTCCTTGGCTTGGTACAAGCACTGCTCTGCAACAATTAAAACATCAGCATGTTATCAGCACTCTTATCCTAATCCAAAACACAGTACTCTACCAGCTACTAGGAGGAAAATTAACCCTGTCCTAACTGAAACCAGGACAGGACCAGAAAGACCAGATAGCAGAAATTTTTCAAAAAGATATCCCCCTTTTCCTCCAACAACAACATAAGCCACCACTTACCAAGATGATGAAAATTTATACTTAGAATGACATTTTCCAATGATATCTTCCATCATCCACACTTTTTTAGAAGTTTTTTAGAAACATTTTTTTAGGAAAATGTTTCTTTTGGATGATGGAATAGCTACAATGATTCATGCATTTTTACTTCTGTACTCCATTTATGTAATGCATAGGCAAATCTGAAAGCCAAAATAACTTAAAGCCCCTGATGGCACTTATGTGACTGCCCTCCTTCTTCCAGGGCCAGGGATTGAGGAGCAACATGTAACTTATGCTGAAAACTGTCCACTGACATCCAGTCACGTTCTTATAGCAGCTGAAAACCTTGGTTCAAGTTTTCAAAGCAGTTAAGGGATCAAGCTGCAGCTACATCAGAGAATGCATTTTGATGTATAAATCACAGAAACAGTGATATTTTTTCAGGGAACACTGAGAGTGAAGATCACAAAAGCCAGAACAAAGCATGCAAGAGACAGGGAGAATGCATTTTCTTTGTAAAGAGACACAGCTCTGAAGGGATCCTCTGTCTTTCAGAGGACACCAGATAGAGCAAGTCTGATTGCCTTTCAGAAGCATCATATGGCCCCATTTTAAATGACAGGATGTAGTTTTGATCTTTAGCTCAATAATCCTCCCAGAAGACCTCACCAACTGCACTCAAACTACAAATGAAAATCTCTAGTCCTAGTAAAGTTTTGGCCTCAGAATGGCAAAAGCGTCAAAGCTTTCATAATTTTTATGAGCTGTTATAATGTTATGGAGGTATATGGAACCAGGTGCAACTTCTCTACCACTGTCATCTTGAGTAACACCAATGAGCAGAATTTTTTTCCTAGAGCTTCAGAACAAAGTGGGAAGTCCTGGAGATCAGAAATAAGAACTATTTGGTAAAAATAATTCTAGTGAGTGGAAGGAATGGACAATATTTATTAACTGTAGGAAGACCCAGGTAACCAGATGCTATTTGTAAAAACTACTTGGCACTTAAACAAAAGTATTACTACAGAATTTGAGATCACATATGCATAAGGCTTTCATAAACGACCCATATGAAGTTCCCTAAGCATTAATGCAGATTCTCACAATAGCACTGAGATTTCAAACTATATCATCAGTTTAATCTACATAAAGGCAATACTCTTTGCAGTTTCTCAATTACATTCATTTTTTCTTATTTTTTGTTTAAGGATTAGATCTCTCCAATTCCCCAAAATTAATGTAGATAACCATTAGTCTAGAGCTTTCTAGCACATATTCTCTAATTATAAAATTTACATCTTTGAGCAAATGTCTACAATGAAAGAGCAAATTCTTGTGGAGAAGGTAAGGGCTATACAAACAGCATCTGATAAAAATGATGAACATGATTACTTGCAACCACTGAAACAATTTCTACAGAAAGGGCTCTAAGTGGCTAGGAAATCTGATAGTAGAAAGCAAAAAATATGGCAAAATATTTTTAGTAGATATATTAATCATTTAGACCTTTTAAATCAAATTTTAAAAGTCTATAGAGAAAAAAAATAGTTCTGCTGAAATTTAATGCAATATTGCCAGTGACCTTAATAAAGTCAGTGGGTGTCTAACATGATTCTGCTGCGTTGGGCTTATTATTTTGTCTAGACAAAAGGCAAGATCATATCTGTAACTCACGTAACAGTTTTATATCTATCAGGGAACAATAGTACTAAGCAAAAAGATAAGAGACAGATTGTAGCAAAGATTTGGTTTCTTCTGTGGACACATGAACTATGCAAGAAAGATACGTATCTATCACCTTGTAGAACAGGCTTCCTGTGACTCCATTAACAGAAATCAATTTCATAAGTAATTTAGCTGGCTTTAACAAACAATTATGTTTCATTTTAAGCAACTGGGAATTTCAGAATCTGTAGGCTGAATTGCGCTGATTTCTTTAAGCACCCTAAATAATCAGAAATTCATTAGCAACTTCCTTTTTCTTTGGGGCCCAGAAGCTCTGAGGCAGGTATTAATACTCCCATTTTTAAGCACACAAAACAAACTCACAGTGTTCCATATTTACTAATTCACTAAAGTTTGATGGTCACTGGAAAGCAGATGTTAGGGCTTCCTGATAATGTAAACATCTGTGTTAGCTATAACTAAGTGGAACTATTCTAATACCGATTCATTATGAAGGAATGAATAATAATTTATATTAAATATATATATAAGAATGTAGCAAAAATTAACCTGTTCTAAGTAATGTATTTTTACAGAGGTGATCTGAATGCTAATTCTTTCCAGGAGATATGAGGAAGCCCCAGGCTCTATTTCCAGACAGTATATTCCAGAAGAAAACTAACAGTTACATAAATAGGTGTAGATTATTAGTGGTTGCCAAATAGATTCATTTGATATTTTTATGATCCAACTGTTTTCCATTTAGCCAGCAGACAGTGACATTCTTGTTCTGCATAGAAAACCATAAGAGACGAAATAAAATGGTTTATACAGTAAAGCTGTTTTGCCCTTAAGGTAAAGAGTTTTTCCACATTGTTTTCATTTGAAAGTTTATTCAGATTATGAACCCCCTGCTGACATGGGCACCTCTACTCTCCCTTTCCAACTCTTAAATATTTGGGTCAGCACTTGTACTTTTACGTTGATTACGTGAATAAAGATTGTGGAAAGATACAGTGCAGTCTAAAACATCTTTATTTTATGGTCTGCTGTGAGCTTACATATTTGAATGCTTAATTTCCAGACATGCTCAGGGAAGTGTTGATGCAAAGAAACCAGCTATTCATACATAATCCAGATCAAAGTGGTATTTCTCCATAACGTGTATTCTATAGTGCAAGCTAAATAATTTATAAAAAATATTCCCCAAAACATCTGTAAGTAATTTAAATTAAAATTTAAAAGTTGTGGCTGACTTTTGCATTGCCTTGCCTTTCTGCATCTTCTGAAGTCTGATTTTTGTTATCAGCTAATTCCATGCCCTATCCAGACTACCTGAACAATAGCGTTCATACACCCAGAGTGCTGCAAGCAAAGGCCAGCAACTGCAGCCTCAGACCTAGGCAAGTTGTAGAGATATATTGGCCATACTTCCAACTGAACAGAAGCTACATACAGCACCAAATTCAAGTCTGTGTGCCCTGCCTCTTTGCTGCTTCACAGTATTGCTTTGGCCACAAACAAACATGAGAACGAAATAGTTTAACCTACCATTGCTGCCAAACACTTCTTCATGCTGAAAGTCAGCCTGAGTTATGGTTTTGATTAAGTTAATATTTGATTAAGTTAATACAGTGTTCAAAAATGTCCTCTGCACTTTAGGATTGCTCAGCATGCCAGATTAAGAAGTTACCAGCAAAAAACATACAGATTTTAGTGAGGCCACTGCTTAGCGAGCCAATAGTAATCCCAGTAATGACACTTTAAGGCAGCAAAGACACTCTGTGTGAATCATGACTGTAAGTCATTGCAGGACACCATACAGTCCACTAAGCACAAACAAGGGCCAGGTAGGAAATCACAGTGAATGCAGTAGAATTTATGAACAAATTTTGAAATGTCAAGACAGTCTTCCACAAGCTCTCTGATGAACTGATAAAATGGTTGAAATTTGCTGTGGCTTTAAATGTTCTAATGACTGTAATATGCAGGTGGATTTGCCTTGAAGTAGACTTCAGCTACATGACTTTCCTCAAAATAAGGAAGAGTAAAATAAAAGCAAAGAGTTCACATACCAGTGATGGACTAGAGTATACCTTAAGCTAATATTGATTTAAATAGTCAATTTTCTAAATACTCTATTTCACCATCCTTTTAAAAACAGAACAAAGCCAAGTTATCTTGGATATATGTATTTAACCCATACTTTTAACTATGTATTTCAATTTTTGATTGAAGATGAAAAGTATAAATGCAAGATACCACAAGAAATAAGAAACCATATTGCAAGCTCCCTTCCTCATGAACTCTCACTGACTTCAGTGAAATTATTATTACTATTGATTACTAGAAATTACTATTGCCATCTTCTGGTGCAATTGAAAATTGGAAGTTGTTCTCATTAAAACGTGTGGTGAGATTACTGATGCTATCTAATGCTGGGAATGGTATGGTCCCTTTTAGCATCATCATGAAGTGTAAAATAGGGATGTTTTTTTCCTACAAATAAATAGCTGTGTTTCCCTCAACAGAAAGAGGAAAATAGTGACAGCAACTTGAGCTCACTAAAATTCAGCACTAAAATATAATAATAATAATAATAATAATAATAATAATAATAATAATAATAATAATAAATTAAAAACACCTTTGGGATATTTTCATAGTTTAGTGTGCTGTTTCTGGCTCTGGTTCTAAAAATAATCAAAGTTTCTTTATACTACTATTGGGAAAAATTACCAACAACCTTGTCTAGGTTTCCAAAGATTTGAACTATGTACCAAAACCAACATACACAAGCTTGCACCTTAAATGGATGTCAAATGTTTGATGCCACAAACAAACATTCGTGGTTCTTATTCACTATTGGAAAACAACACGGAGACCTTTCAGACACATTCAAAATACACTTTCATAACTTTTACTTTCACTGTGAAAAGAAATAAGTCAACCCACTTAAGAACAATCCACTTGTCAAAATAACTCATTAGGATAATACAAAGCATAGATTTATGAGTTAAATCTTTTCATATAAAAGTTTTCTTGAATTTATTGTATATTTCAGGATAAAGGGTATTGACACATTTTTAACTTTTTTATAAATATTGCAACACTTTATGGCTGTAAAGTGAAATGAACAGCCTTGAAATAGGTCAATGAGTATTAAGTCAGTGAGGATCATGTCACCAGGGAATTTTACATTATTTGGTGATTTTATATCACTATTTATAAGCTACCACTTAAGCACAACTTTCACGCACCAATAACTTTGTGAAATTTTATGGCCTGTGCTATATACCCAAGGTGTTTTCAGGTTTTGAAATCTGCACATCTGTAAACTAATTATACAGAAGGGAATGAAATGTACTTGCTTACCTGCTTAGGTTCAGGAGACTGATTTCAGAGTTTTCAGAGACTTAAGTGCAGGACAAAAAATAAACACAAAACTTGTACAAGAACCCACTGGGAGCTTTTCCATTGACTGCAATGGCATTAAGTGTATTAAATATGCTCCTTTGTTAATAGGTGGTGCTACTTAAATCAATTTTTAAATTACTGGAAATGATTCAGCAATAAAAGAGGTTTCTATTGGTGTTAAGATTAAATACATAATACCCTCAAAGAAGTGTGGGGGAATAAAGAAAACAAAATGAATAGAATATCACATAAGCTGAGGAACTGGTCCCCTTTTTTTCCAGACCTCATACCAAACTAGAAGTCATTATTATGCTTACCCAACTATAGTATGTAATTCCTTAATGATGCAGATGTTCTATTGACCCTGAACAAAGATGCAATCTTTATGAATTATAGGCAGGGATTGATCCAAAACATTTTTTCAGTAGGAGGAAATCACAAGATATGCAAGGAGGTGTCCAGCTCTGGTTTGTTCGAGTGAGACCTGCTCAGCAAATGTCCTTCAGTTCTCCTCAGGGACATCACTAAGAGCTGTGAAAGGGAACTAGCTTCCCTTTGTCCTACTGGCAAATCTAAAGAAGTGACCAAAGGGGTTGTTTGAGCTAGTCTAAAAGCATTCCAGGTCCCCAAAGAGCTGCCTTCTGACATTTCTTCCTCTTTTTTTTTTTTTTTTTTTTTTTTTTTTGCCCAGCTGAATATATTGTTTTACAACAACAACAACAAAATGGGTCAAGATAGGACATTCGGATGTGTGCCAAAAACATTGTATTAGGGTGGTCCTGGCCCTAGCACTCTCCTTCCCCTTTCTCAGAGTACCCACATCACTCCTCAGAGGTGCCACCCTCCTGTCCCACCTCAGTTTGTGCATTCCAAAATGCAGATAGGTCAACCCGTATGGCTGAAACTATGTGCCTCAGGGAATTCCAGCCTTTGTTTGAGCGGAACAGGAAGCAGTAAATTTCTATAGAAGAAAGCTGAAGTGGGTTCAGCTGAAAGCTGAAATGCAGAATTATTGGTTGTATGGCAAGAGCCTTGCAACCTGGATTCAATTACTACGACAGACATAGATCTTTCCCCCTCTATAAATTATGTATTATCAGGCAGCCACTTAACAGAAACTCTTGTATTTTAACCAAGCTCCATCAGAACTGAAGAACACAGCAAACTTCTTCTAGCCTGCCTTTCTTGAACAGTTCCTCTCTCAGGCTGCTTCTGAATTTTATCTGCTGGCTGACCACATAAACATTTCATTGTCTGTGCACTTTCTACTGCATCTTGTCAAACTATTGGTTAACACTGATTAGGTCTTGCTTATACTTCATAATCCTAACAGAGTAAATACAATGAGTCAGTTTTATAAGGCTCTCTAAAACTATTCCACATTTATTTTCAGTTGGGGTAATCAATTACATTGCCTGAAGTGACAAAAAATAGCAATTTTTACATTGCTCATGTATTTATTGTCTTTTCTTAATTCATGTGCATTTGTTGTGGCAAATACTGTATTCCTCTATACCACAGGAAAAGGAGTATGCAAATGTCATCCCTCAATTCTCAGACATCCATCCTTTCCTGGTTTCAGTAAATCTACCCTCTGCATTGACATTCCTGATCACACTATAGTTTAGGGAGTACTCATCCACCAGGCAACAAGGGACATCCTGGGTATCTAAAAAGTTAAGAAGAAGAAAAATAAAAGACAGTAACTTTTTATTATGATTAATTGTATCAAATCAATTACTCTATCTTTACCGGATCCAAGTCAATCATTACTATTGCCTATCACCTGCCAAAGACACATCAAAGAAAAGTTTAAAATTCTCATGATGCCAAATATTTCGGCAGCCATCCATCAGTCTTTACAAACAAACAAACAAAAATCCTTAATTTTTCATAACAGACAGGATTTTCTGAAGCTAATCTGTTAAATACACTATTACTTTCAAATAACAGTAAGTCGGCAACTCAAACCCTTTGAAGCAGCATAACTGAAGTTGAAGACATCATTGTTGGAAGGGGTCTGCAAAGGTCCCCATCACAGCAAGGAGACATGCCCATTGCAGGTGGAGCAAGACCCTGCTGAGCAGGATGATTTACAAATTCAGGATGAAAATGTGGTTCCCATCCAAGGCTCAGATCTTAAAGGTATTTGATTTTCTGCATTGTGGCTGCTTCATTTCCTATGAAAGTGATAAAAATAGCTACCTTCCAATACCATTGCCCCATGTTTTTTTCTGCTTCCCAGATGACGTAGCCTTCTTGATTCCATCACTGATATTACAAATCATTTTAGGAGAGTAACATTTTCCTACTTCTCAGATTGTCCATATATAAAAGGGAATAAATAATGTCTATTATCAGTGCCCTGAGATCTGTGACTTGAAATTGTTCCTCATAAGCTGTTGTTATCTGTGAACAATAGGAAACATTTAAATTAATAAAATAAAATTTGAGCACTTCCTATTAGATTTTTTTGTTATTTTTTTTCTCTCCCTTGTGTAACAAGGTATAGCAGCAGCAATTGGAAGGTTTATTTGTTGTTTTCTACACTCAGTACACTTACCACCCCTTTATCTAACATCACTTTCTCTTGCCTCTTCTGTTTAATTTTTAAGAGTTTTGTTTGTATTATATTTTATTTACTTTTTCTATTTCTTCTACTTTAATGACCCCTTATTTGCCACTAACCTCCTCATTGATGTAGAAGAGAACAGAATAAACTTCTTTACAAAATAACATTAGACAAAAATCACAGAATGGTTTGGGTTGGAAGGGACCTTAAAGATCATTTAATTCCAACCACCCTGCCACGGGCAGGGATACCTATCACTAGACAAGGTTGCTCAAAACTGTAAGTACAGTAGAGAAAACTGTCTTTCTTACTAACATGCAGCATGCTATAACCAAATTTGCCAGAATCCCACTCAAGTGGGTCAAGTTCCTGTCTAAAAATAATTTGCTTCTGCCCCTCCCCAATACCCTCTTTTACTAGACTAGATGGGCAGAAATAGATTTTTCATGAGTAAGTCCCTAAAGTCTGTGAAGAAGTTGTGTATTGCCATACCCCTTAGAAGCATCAGCTGTCCCATCCATTTATGAAACCGGTGATTTAAAGGAAGGAGATGGACTCTATCAAAGCTTTAGCCATTTGGAGGGTCTAGTCAGGACTTAGCATTACATTTTACTACAGAGAGCTCTTGCATTTAACAGCCAAAGACTAAACTGAGCAAAGAAGAGCAAAGAAGTTAGCTTTGTGCTGTTTTCCTGTTAAGAAAGAGCTTATGTAGCTTTCTGATAGCCTTATAAAGAAAGGCCTTTAAGATGCTTAGGGCATGAGACAGAAAAGACAGCAGACTAATAGGGATTTAATAGAAATTTGCTAGCACATGTACACCACCTCCTCAACATCTTAGCAAATCTCCTCTGGTGGCCACAGGTGTTTGTCTCCTGGCTTTTCTGTTCAGAATAGTTACTTGATCACACAATAAATAGAAGATGAAAAATCATAGTATTATTTGTACTCAGACAAAATAAGATTTCCATGTGGGATGGGGGAAAATGGAGGCATTTGGGATCTGAACAGCAAGAAATATTATATATATATATGTGGCTACATGTTGCTTCATGTTTCTCCACCCTCCCTTTCTGTGACTTCATTGTAGTAGATTCTCAAGCTACTGTATATTTTTAGATAGCAGCTACCTCTTAAACTGGCCATTATTAGTGCTCAAAATTCCTGAAAAATAAGTTTGGTGAAGGTACAAAAACATTTTACTAAATAGTCTGGTTCTACTAAATTTGCTGTTTTGCAAATGGATTAGAGAATATTTCATCATTCATATCACTGCAAGTATTATTGTGTATGTGACAGCTAGAAGTGAAAACAATCCTTTGAAGTGACTTACATTACAAAATAAATAATAGCCAAGTTATTACATAAATAGAGTCTGTGTGGTCTTTTCCTTATAAAGGAGATACACCACAATAAATCTAAATGAAGATTAGTTTGTAAAACATGTGGAGGGGTGTGGATTGTTGCTGTGCATTGAAAAGTTGCCTCCTTATATTAGTTTGTAAAACATGTGGAGGGGTGTGGATCGTTGCTGTGCATTGAAAAGTTGCTTCCTTCACTGTAAAAACAACTTTTTTCAAAAGCTCATTTAGCTTTACTTTCTGAAAATCCTATAATCTTTATCAAAAGTAATGTTGCATTCAAACATTCTTAGCAAGCAAATGACAAATATGTTCTGTATTATTATATTTCTAATAAGAGGATAAATTTTTTATCAAAGACAATATGACACATAGAAAGTCAGCTACATTTGCAATAATCCCAGATGCTATTTTGCATGTAGAAGTGTTGGTGGTTTCACTGGTAGGAGGGAACATAGTTTTGTTTTGTTTTGTTTCTATGAACAAAGGTAAAGGAACTGGCAAAGGAGGGTTGCTGTACTTTTTGTTTGTTTGTTTGATTGTCTGTTATGTTTGTTTTTAGGTGGTACAGTTATACTCATTTGGAAAGTTATCTAGCTTGTGGTACTGGAAAATCGTATTGTTATCTAAAGTAGGCTTATAAACAAACTGAAACCTTTTTATACTGAAAACCTTTTTTATAAATTGGCTTTGCACAACAGAAAAATTATGTTTTTTTGGTACAGGAAAGCAAAAAGAAAATTTCCTACTGATGATGTTTAGAAAAAAAAATAGAAAAAAATAGAAATAGAAAAAATATATATATAAATATGTATATATTAAGCTATATCTATTCTGTAATGTTAACTTCTAAATAAAATACACTGACAGTTTCCCTTTAGAAACAAATATTGACAGCCACAGGAAGCAGCAATGAAGGAATAATCAGATGAAATTGCAGTAAGAAAATATGAACCATGTGAGAAGACAATGAACACACAAAGTTAATATTCACTGTAATAATTAATGAACACACTGCAAAATTGAGAGCAAAAGAGCTTGTTTCAATATAAAGCAAGCACAGATGTTTCAAGACTGACAATATCAAGTGCATCTTTAGTAGCAATAAGATTTATGTGTGCTTCCTGGCAAATTTCTCATTATTTTTGGTCCAAATTGTTCTCTTGTGGGCCTGTTTTCATAACGATGTGCTTACTAAGAGTTTAAAGTATTTTTCATTGGAGAAAAAAAAAAAAAAAAAAAAAAAAAAAAAAAAAAAGATATTTCTCATGATACTAAATGATTCCTCAAACAAGGAATTTGTTGAAGCTAGTGCTGCCATTCTTTTCCACTGCAGCTTCAGAAATAGGGACAATCTGTTTGCTGGCTGGGGAAGGGAAGAAAAGATCATAGTAGAATTTAAAGAATAACCTCCAAACATTTTGTTCCTGTCAGTTTCCTCATCCTCTATTTTTCCCTGTCTCTCTGCACTCACTGAACTTATCACAGATTTGGGTTCTCCTCGGCTGAATGCCCAAACAACCAGCAACACTATGAGCTCATTGATGTTCTCCACAGAAAATGTTTGCATCTCCCACAAATAATGTGAACTCTGTTTTATCCTCTCCGCTCTTCCTCTGTCTGAGCTCACTTACTCCCTCTAACAGTTTTCAGTTTGGAAACATAGTGGGTGTGTAGTTGGGATGCCATCCTGTGCACTGCATTAACCTTACCTGGGGGTTGGAATGGAATTTTTTGGCTGAGATGGATTTTTTTCTTACTGGATGTCTAGAAAGGCTGGGCAACTTGGGAGTGTCTTTTTGCCTTCTCTTTACCAGAACTCTAAAAGATCGTCTTGGGCAAAAATTTTCTGCTGCCATGTCAGACCATTGCAGACGTAAATTCTATGGCAAGCCCAGTTCCTCAATATACTAAGACTAAGAGACTGAAAGGGAAGACTTTCATTTTCCAGTCTTACTTCTCATGCAAAGGAAGCAGAGCAATAAGGAACAATGTAAGTGAAATATAAGGGCACAAAAGCAAAGTCACCCTTTGTCAAGGGATTAATACTCTACAAATTATCTGTTTGTTGCTAGATAGCATTAGATAAAGCACCAGCTTTTTTTTTTTTCTTCCCCAACTTATGCACATTATTCTCCGAACTGCTTGCAAGTCTCCATTAACTGTGTTTACTCTCAGCAAAGGATAAACCCACAAACATCAGATTCCAGGCTTTGTAGCTTACCACCACTTTCTATTTCTGTGGTATGTAAAATCTACCACCCCTAAAGCACAACCAAAATTCTAGTTTAATTAATCCTTTTCAAAAAGAAACCTTTGGTTTGCTCCAACTTGTCTTACACACTACAAAGTGTAAACCCGAGGCCATCCTCTCCTGGTTACCACAACATGATAGCATACACTTACATTGGGCCATCTGGCTCTTTAATTGTATCTAGTAAGCATGAAGCTAAATTAAATGTTTCTGTTTGTGGGTAGCACACTTTGAACAATGAAAATACCAGATGATCATTCACCAAACTGATACTACATTAAAACTTCATAATAACAAGCAAATTCATGCTGACAAGCACAGTATAATAACATTTTGTCATTCATCATTATTAGGAGTTTGTGATAAATATGTTATTCTTTTTTTAAACATATATACCCCCCTTAAATGTACTTCTTTTCTTTTTAAGATTTGGTTTTCTTTAGAGATCATTAGTTATTGTGTTCAGAGATGGAAAGTAAGGAACATAAACACCAAAACATTAACTCTTTCAGTTTGCTAATGTGGATCACACTAACAGAATATATCAAAGAAAACAAAGTTACACATTTCCCATAGAAAAGGGAAGACATTTTAATCCTTTTGTTAATGCTATGAAGGGTTAATACCCTCTTCCTAGTAAAGAAAGTGAATAATCTAATAACTGAGTATTTAGATATTTGAGGAGTCTGCACTCCTAATATTTGAGGAGTCTGCACCCCACAAATATGCATTGGAAATTTTGATCTACATGCACTCATATGGACCTACTTTGCATGCATTCCTTGGAACACCCAGTATCTGTTATCTATGGGTTTAATGGATGTTATTAAGCCAAACCAGGGAACTGTATCATCATATGCTCCTACAATGGCTCTTAGGCAGTACTGTCAGTCATAGATGTCAGGTTGCAATCAGGTTGATGGTAATATTTTGAAAATAATTCGAGAGAGAGAGAGAGAGAGAGAGAAAGAAAGAAAGAAAGAAAGAAAAAGAAAGGAAGGAAGGAAGGAAGGAAGGAAGGAAGGAAGGAAGGAAGGAAG
>CM021768.1:59958743-60052069 GCA_011076525.1 Nettapus auritus | reverse complement strand
TTTTCTTTTCTTTTCTTTTCTTTTCTTTTCTTTTCTTTTCTTTTCTTGTTTTTTTTTTTTTCTTTCTTTTCTTTTCGTTTCTTTTCTTTTCCTTTTTCTTTTTTTTTTTTAATTTTTAAGGGAATTAATTTTTAAGTATTTCACAGTATTTCTTTATTTCACGTAAGAAGGATTTTCTTTTATAAATATTTATATATATCTTCATAGCTCTCTTGAAAAAAAAGAGAAAGAATGGTCTCATTCAAGAAACTGTAATCAAAAGTATTCATTAAAAAGCATACATTATTTAAACAGGATTTCCCTGAGCAAGTTTTTTTTGTTTGTTTGTTTTTGTTTGTTTGTTTTTTTGTTTTTTTTCCCTAAAGCTGTAAAATAAAAGGCGATCTATAAAATAACATAGTAATTTCATCTATCATTTAGAATAAATAACTAGATCTATTAGATGACTTCTGATTTACTGAGAGGCATTAAGATATTACAGTGATCAGAGAACTGAAACTAATGAATATACTACAGCTAATGGTAGGTATGGCACCTATAACAGCTAGTATTCATGGCCCATTGGAAATGTGATCACAGTCTAATTATATATTTTTATTAACACCTATACATTATTTCTTTAAAAGGCTGCAGAGTTTCTAGACTAACTTTGGTTGCAACTAGCTCCTCGAACCCTGCATGTTCTCATTATCTCTTGTCTGTTGATGTTTTCTGAAGACAAATGACTCATGTTGTATAATCTGATGCTGCCGTTATAGCTACCGCTTATTCTGAGATGATAGGAAGGTCTAAAAATTTAAAGCCATTACATTTTGTACCCCCAGTTTAATTTCAGTGCTACAATAACTAATTTTTAATTACATACTTTCATCTTTTTAAGAAACAAATTTTTTTAAAAGCTCATTAGAGTTTTTGAGCAGTGGCAAAGAACTCAAACACACAGATTACTGAATCAATTATACCTCAAGTGTATTTTAATAAAACTATGGTTCTCTGTTTTTTACTGACAGTATGAGGAACAGCTTGAATCTAAAGATTGGGAAAAAAAAAAAAAAAAAAAAAAAAAAAAAATGTTTTGTTTTTGATGGAACAAGTGACAGGCCTGATCCTTTGCATTTGACAGTTTGTATCCCCATAGCCTGAGCTGAAAATCTAGTTAGGATTGAACAGATATATCTGGATTCCCTAGACTCATCTTTACCTTGGTAATATTGGTCTGTGGTAAGTTGAGTTTCACTTTCCAAACAGAGAGTGAGCTTGGCTGACACCTTTGTTTTCACCACTGCTGAGAAAAAAGCTCTAGATTTTATACCATAAATCTATTTTCAACAGTGGACGGGGCAAAAACATGCCAAGAAGTAAAAGAGAACCTCTTGAGGCAGTGGCCACCTGCCTGACCCACCAGCCAAAGGCATCCTGGAGGCCTCTGCCCACATTAGTAGCAGGGCCAGCCCAAAGATAAGAACAGTATTTTTCCACCAAGCCCCATACCCTTGTCGCATCACTGACAACAAATTTGGACCTCTGTGATCTAACAATCATTAAGACAGTACTGAGTGTCACTGTGGCATGGCCATAGGTGTTAGTGAGTCTTCCCAGCTAGGCTCTTCCAAGCAGCAGGGGGTCAGCACTAAGGCAGGAGGTGACGCTCTGTCCCAAGAGCTTTGCAGGCTACTGAAACTCTCAAGCTCCTTGAAACGGTGAAATCTTGTTCAGAAGTGTGTGTACACTCACATGCACATCTAATTGTCCATTTTACGTTTAAGAAGCATCTGGGTAATGGTATTTGATATTTTTGTCGAATTTTGCTCCCTTAAAGTAAAATAGCAAGGTGAAATGGAATAGAGGTAAATATTTTCACTAAATAAATAAATAAATAAATAGTAATTTAAAAAGAAAAAAAAAAAAAAGACAGTGATAGGGTCACTATGTCACTCTGGATGACATCTGTCATAATGGAATATGAAAGGTTTTTTGTGCTCCAGTAATCATAGCATATTTTGTTGTCAAATTAAGAAGAAACAGGAAATATCTAGAACAAAATGGTCCATGCTCCTTAGGGTTCAGCAAGTATAGGTAGATACCAAATTCAGATGTAAAAGTCAGGTAAATCAAGTCACAAAATCATGTTTTGCACTGGATGAGAAATATATGGGCAGTGGCATTTACTAATTTCTCCCTCCATTTTTGTCATAGCTTTTGTGGATAATTGCATAACCATCAGCATATAGTATAGTTTTTATTAAAATATTAGAAATGGCAAACCTCTAGTGTGTGACTTTTTAATTTTAACTTCAGTTATGCAATGAACTATTGCATATTTCTAGATTAAACTAACACAATGTTTAAAGCCACCTTGAAGAAGATTTCTGAATTTAAAATTAAAAAGAACTAAGTATTGAAAACTGCACTTGAGCACTTCCAACCTTCCACTCTTCCCTATTGTCAGTGCAAGTATAGAGCTGTCTAAAAACAAACAAACAAAAACCCATCTTCTCGTAACAAACATAACAGCACATTATTTTGAGAGAACAGTGAAATGCAAAGTAGCAAAATGTTATTACTCAGTCGAGGACTTCATTTTGTCATTTTTGTGACTGCTATTCTTGTTAAGAGTTCCGTGAAATCTTAAATAACTCTGCTGCCAGTGTCTCAACGTTAAGGCCCATTTTTGGAGATTTCCAGCACTGCAGTGCTCCCTAGAGTTGCTCTGGTGAACTGTTTCAGTTTGTGCCCCATGCTTGACCCAGGCCCAAGAAAGTCGCAGTCAGACTTCCTGGTTGTTCAGCCACCCAATGTAAAGAAGAGTAACAAAGGATTACCAAAAAGGATTACTCAGAAGGCTTGTTGCTGGCAGATCACTTGTTTAATTACTGCTTGTTTTTTTGTTTTGTTTTTGTTTTTGTTTTTTGTTGTTGTTGTTTGTTTTGTTTTGTTTTTGTTTGTTGTTGTTGTTGTTGTTGTTGTTGTTGTTTTGTATAAACATCTCCAGTGAAAGCTTTGATAAACTTCCTGCACAGCCTATTCTCTATTGATAACTTTCTGGCTCCTTCATGTTTATCAGGTTCTGTTTAGAAATGAAAATATTGACATTTGCTTCTCTTGTCTGAAGTTATTTTAGGTTCCAGCCTATTTCTGGAGGTAAACACTATCAAATGATTCGTTTTCTGTGCACATGGAATATCCATGACTGAGGACAGAGGTGACTATTAAGCTTCCTGAATTACAGTAGCAGGTCTTTCTTTTTTCATCATTATACCATTTTCCTATATGTAAATATAAAACAGTGAAACTTCAGTTTGGGCAGGGAAATGACTATTTTTGCTTTATCTTCGTATTGATGTTATTTATATGTAAACTCGTGATAAATACTCTTTACATGCAAATTGTTAGATTTACAGATAATGTCTTAACACTGATTTATTCACACTATTAAAAAATACATCTCTCCTTCACTTTTCATACTGCCATAAAATTAAACAACAGTCATTAAAAATTATATTGATAAATTGATTATAGACATAACAAATACAAGGCATGACTGCTGGAATACAATTTCAGGAAAACGATGTACTGTGAAACCTCACTGTCTATAAGGACCTTCCTTAACAGCAATTATTTTCTTCAAGTTGCAGCACAGCCATTTTTGAACATCATTGTAATGTATGAAATAGTAAAATATTATCATTTTCAAAGAGGCCTAAGAATATTCCACTTGGAAAGATAGCTCAAATTGGTCTTCAAATGGGCATCCCCTCCTAGCCACCGGAGACAGACCTAAGCCATGAGATTCATATTTTAAACCCAGAGCAGATGAGATTCACGTTGTTCTTTCTTACACACTAACATCAAGAATTGTAATTGTGAGTAATAAAAAAATAGTAAGCTTTAGTAGGCTCAAGGTTTGAAAAGCATGGTGGGTTTCATTAGGCAAGTCAACAACTAAGGAATCACAGCAATATCAGCAAACACCAGGACTTATTTATTAAAGCACTGAAGCAGAAACTTTCTTTTATAATGTTAAGTCTTGCAGTCAAATTAAGAAAAATACATCTTTATCATAAACCTTACATTTGAAATATGAATTTCAGAGATACAGGAAGGGTGCCAGACTGACACCACAGTTCCCAGAGGATTGTTAGTTAATGCCACATGCACTTTGTGCACATTATCTCAATTATACTGTTTGCTTATAAAAATTACCATTGTCAAATACTCCACGAATGACTTTGTAACTTTGAACTTTGGAAGGCTTCCATGAACTCCTAGCTGCCTTGTTGAATGCATTTTTAACCTACTTTGTGGATAGCTCTTTAAATGCTCCAGAAAAGTGGAATGCAAGTAGACTAAGTGTTGCTTAATTTGATTGGCCATGTGTATCACAGGGTATTTTTTTGCCCTCAGTGCCATCTACCATAAAGGCATTTCAAGTACACATAATTAATTAACAGTTTATGAAAGACAATTAGACATAATAAAAGACCTCACTTGCTAAAGACTAAACAAAATTGAACTTGAAAAGGGCACTAGGACAGTAAGAACAACCTCATGCAAATAAATAGATAAATAAATGCAGATATTTTTTTAATAGTAGTAGAGGTCTAGGTTGTTGTTTTTTTTGTTTTATTCCTGAAGGTATATTCCATTAACATATATTTTCTCTTCACTTATGCAACGTGTGCTATCCATTATAATGGCAATTAAAATTATTTATTCATTTCTTTCAAGGGTTCAGGGCACCTTATAGTGCTTGAATAAAATAAAATCAATCTTTACATGCTATAGAAGACATAAGCAGACAGACTGTCACACAGAACAAATTCTGTTTTCCTTTACTTCCATAGTTATTAAACCTCTTCCTCTTCTCTCCCTGCATTCTGGACTGCGATAAGACATTATGGAGTCTTTTGGCAAGCTCATCCTTCACCAGTGATTTAATATAAACACAGTAAACAACTGTTCAGAATTGTGCTATCTTAGTCAAAATGTTCAAATCAAAGTATATACAGAGCCTTCATGTAGAGGTCTTAATGATATATCAGTCTCTCCTACATTTACTGCTTTTTTTGTTGTTGTTGATTTATTTTTAATAACCACCCATCTCTGCTTTACTCCCTTGCTCTAGTAAAAATTCTGCTGCTGCCATCCAATGGGAGCTTACTCAATTTTTATACTTTCCTACAACACTAAATGTTTCATAATAGCTAAGTTTTCCCCAGCATACATTGATTCTGGTTTTATACAGAGGGCTAGTGAGACTAACCAATCAATATCCCTTTCTGACTGTTTTTTAATACATTGATAAATAAAAGGTTATGCTTTCCTCTGATGTGCATCTACTTGTTTAAACTGCTCTAATTCAAGTAGCAAGGGGAATATATATATATATATATATACAGCATTACCTGGGCAAGTACAGAATTTTTGTGTGGAAAAGTGAGAAAATTTTTGTGTGAGAAAATGGGGAATTGTCCTGTTTCTTAATTCTCCATGTACTGCTGTTGTGGAGATTTGGTAGACTCCATAAGGCCTTCTAGCTGATACATGGAATTAAAGGAATAAAAATAAATAAATAAATAAATAAATAAAAAATAAATAAATTTAAATTAAAATTGGACTTTTGATCCAACTAACTAATGATACACATTCATGCCTCTTCTGCAATAGTATCAAAAGATTTCTGAGACTAACACAGGACAAAGAAGGATAGTCTGAGTGCACTGTTCAGATTCTGCTCTTTCACTTCCCATTCTCTCACTCTTTTCCACTGCATAAAGCTACACACATTGCTTGTATGTATCCTAAGTGAAGCATGATATGAGACCAAGAGCATCTCCAAATGACAACATCATGTGAGTTTCCAGTTCAGCAAACCATCATGCAATATGCACAATAATTTGGGTGATGACTAACAAATATTTTAAAATATTTCATATATATATAACGTTCCCCCTGAGCATCCATAGGGTGCTTTGTTTAACTGCAGAACTAGAAGAGAAGGCACAAAAAACATTATCATGCCTAAACATAATAATAACCAAATGTTTTTCAACAAACTCTTATAAAAGAAGTAATATAAGAGAAGAATGTTAAAGCTGGGGAAGTATTTACTACAGAATATAAATCTTCCTAACCAACTCCATTGACATATTTGTTCTGCCATTAAGTTTTTGAGTTAAATAAAACCTTAGCACTGGAGAATAAGTGTTAAGTAAATGCTATCCGTGAACAGAACTTAAAACTAATTTCCACAGCAGAGTTAAACAAGAAAACATACTGTGTAAAATGTTCTATTTGTCCCAGTTCTGGATTATAGATAGCATCTTAAAGCTTACTTCGTTTTCTAAAATACTTAAAGATTACATGGATTTTTGAACACTTCTGTCCCTTCATTTTCCCTGCTCATTCACCAAGCCGATAATCTTAAACACATTAAGTTCTGAAGCCGACTTCGACACAAAGGCTGTAAAGTGTCATGAGAGTCATACACAGAATACTTTGCTGGTGATAGGATGTCATCATCTTCACTGCTTCAGAGTAAAGATGTACTGCTTCACTCCTGTAAAGATCACTGTTATTGAATGTCTAAGGATGATCTCACCAGTCATCAATTTATTAAAAATTGGAGCATTTCAAAACACTTAAAATATTGCTGGTTTTTGCTAAAAGGTTTTATTCAAATGCAGTTGTTGCTAAGATCCTAATATAACTTCCTCAGTAAGTTATTTGGGCAATATTTTAAGTTTTTATTAAAAACTTTACCCCAAACATTATCACAGGATTCTACAATTTCAAAATAATTGTTTTATTTGTATGCAGCATGCTTTCAGTCTCATCTCTCTGTCTGAGAATATCTGAAACCATTTTAATATCAGTATTAATTGAATAGATTAATAAAATAATACTTTATAAGTATTTATAAGTAAGAAAATGACCCTGACATTTAATGCAAAGATGTTTATTTTTAAAAAGAAAAAAAAAAAAAGTTCTTAATTGACTTTTCCTTAGTAAGAAAATGCAATATACCCTATTAATACAGTCAAGAATGAATGAACTGAAGCAAAGCTGTATATTAAAAAGTGACTCTCAATATTTGACATGATAAATAATGTGACGGTACAAATAAAAAGTGCTTAAATTCTAATAAAACTTTCTAAATCTCAGATGCTGTGTTTAAAAAAATTAATAATGAAATTTCTGGTACGAACCACTGTCTTCCAAAAGCAGGTCATATATGGAAATTGAAAACTTTCTGCATATTATGGGAACTTTGCTGAGCTCTGCTGATAAAAGATATTGCAAATGATTCTAAACCTCTATTACATTAATGAAAGTGATGTTTGGGGGAGAGAAAAAAAAACAAAAAAAACTTTCATTTTACGCCACATTAACCATGGGCTTGGTGTTGTATAAGATACAAAGGGACAGTACTGACGCATGCAGGAATGGAATAGATTTTGGGCACAAAACCAGGTCTTCAAGTTTGGAAATATATCTCTCAACCAGCAAGTTTGCTTAAAATAACTCCCAATTGCTCCTATCAACTCCTTCTTATGTAACTTGCAAACGAATATAGGTAATTTGCAAAACACAAAGTGATCTTTTTTCTCTAAATCTTGTCGAAGCTGATGCTGAAAATTTGGCAATCTCCTGACATTAAGTGAAACCGTAAATAAGAACAAAGAAATGTAAATGGGCATGTTATTTTCCCTTCATTTATTATAACACTTTAGAAGTGTTACAGAGGTTTTTTCACCTGCTTTGAAGTCTCAGCTTTTGTTCTGAAGGTGGTTCTCACACAGGGATTGTCCTCCCCTCTCCACTTCCCTTCACACAAATCCACCCATGCTGTGTCAGCAGCACATGAGCAGTACACTTCTGAAGCTTCCTGTAATTAAGTTCACCTTGTTGTATTATAGGTAACCGTGTTCAGACTTATTTTGTATACATTTGGGAAATAATAGCTTTTACAGTCAACAGTATGAGGCAACTTATGCTACTAAAATAAACTGTGCTGAGGACTATGTCTTCTAGTACTTTTACAAGTAGCAAATTCCCTCAGTGCTTTTGTATTTTTATCAGAAAATAATGAACATTAATTTTCAATGTTTTGTATCAGAACTAACTTATGTTTACATTTATACCATATCATTGGTCCATGCACAGAAGATGGGATTTAGTTCACACAAAAAAAAAAAAAAAAAGGTATAGAGTTTCATTTCAGACATCCTTGTGCATCCTGCTTGGCCTTCGACTGTCTTTCTATACAGGTCCTAGCCCCCAATCCCCACGAAAGTATCTCAGACATCTGAGGGCAACTTAAAGTGGCACTAGGCATGTATGATTTGGCAACTGGTTCCTATGCACTCAGTATTACATAAACTATTACAGAGTAATTTTCTGGTATTTTTACCTGGGGAAAAACACTAGTGCAGTATCCTTCAAGGGATAGAAACCTTGATGCTTCACACCAAGACACAATAACTAATTGACTCAGCAAAAACTATGCCTGTTTCAATTGTGGTTTTTTTTTGTTTTTTTTTTTTGTTTGTTTGTTTGTTTGTTTGTTTGTTTTTCAAATAGGACGCTAATACATAATTCATTGCCAGGTAATAACAGGACAACTTTGTCTTTTGCCAGTTGAGACATGGAGTTCAGCAGAGCCAAACATTTTGGTGTAGACAATTTTAGTCTCAGCAAATAAACAGTGATATATCACAACATAACACCAATGCTCCTTTGCTCAAGGCCAGGCACTGCCCTCCAGGCTATTAGGGCTACAATTTACTGCACCAAAATGTTTCTGTTTTGGAGGATCCCACACAGTCCTGAGCTATGCAGCCTCCCAAGCAAGTGATCCCTGCCCACATGAGTACTTCACTTCGTGTGGGGCAACACAGCAGCAGAAGTCTTTGAGAAAGGGAAAAAGGTGATCCAAAATCTCCTGAAAGCTGGTTTTGCCAGGATGTTAACTTTCCCTGCATGTGATGGTGGTGCACTCCGCACCAATTTACGCCACATGGATGTTGTACACTGGACTTCATCGGGATCTCTAGGTGTCTGGGCATTGTCCAAATCACTATAAATCATCTCCAGCACAGCTAATTCCCTCAGTTGCTGGAGACCTTTATCCACAGTGGTCCACTTGTTGACTTGATATACAATGTCTTCCTTATTGGGATACCTTTCTTTCACAGCTGCCAGGAGTCACCTCCAAAGGCTGAGAACCTGTGTCCCTCCTCCAATTCCTTTGTCAGTTACCATTTCTCTAGAGAGGGATCCCAGCTGCTTGGCTTCACTGCCTTCTGATAGTTGGCTACTGGCCTCAGTGTCCCAGCATCAAAGCAGCCAAGTGAGGATGTGTTCACCTGGGTGTCAACCATAGTCCTTTTGTATTTCTCGCAACTCACTTAGGGCTAGGGATCAAGTGGTTTCTGATTCATTTATGATTTCCATCTCTTCTTCCTGCTGTTCTTGTGATGGCCCTGCTTTAGAGGTGCTTGCCTTTTCCCCTTCTCCCTCCTTCTTAGGAGAGGCTTCTTCCCTTACTAAGCGAGCTGACTTCTGTTTCCATTGTTTTGATTTGACTATGGGGGTGACTGATAGCATAGTCGGTCGGTCCTTTGGGTCAGCCACAGCACGTGTTATCTGGTCATCAGATTCACAGACTTCCTCCCTCTCTTCAAAGTGCTGGATGATGTTAAACAGTGTTTGATAGGAGTAAGCCAGGACCCAGCACAATGCTGCAAGCTGTCGTTCTCCAGCATTGTCAGGGTCAGGGCATACAACTCTCAAACATTTTATCAGGTTTTCCGGATTTTGCACTTGTTCAGGGGTGAAGTTCAAAACTACTGGGGGAGACACCTGTGACAGGTACCTGCCTATATCCTCCCACGCACCTTGCCACTCGCCATAAGACTGTTTCGGGATAGATTGCCAGGTAAGCTTTCTAAACAATCAGCTAATCTTAGAGAGAAGAGAAGCCCGTTATGCAGAATTAGAAATAGCAATATATGGCAAAAAGGACTGTGGTGGTTTTACCATGCTAGGCAGCTGAACACCACAACCGCTTTCTCACTCCCCCTCCTCAGATGAGGAGGGGAAGAAGTAAAGGAAAGAACAACTCACGGGTTGAGATAAGGATAACTTAATTAAAGAGAAAAATATATATATATTAAGGAAATATTATTAATTAACAATTCAACTAAAGGGAAAAGGGGAAAGGGGTAAGGGAGGGGGAAAGGGAACAGCAAAAACAAAACAAGTAAAGGCTATATGGAAGTGCAGAGGAAAGAAATTATTCTCTACTTCCCGCAAATGAGCGATGCCTGACCACGTCCTTGAAGCAGGGCCTCAACGCATGTAGCCGGTGTTCGCGAGGAGGACAGACGTTTTCGCAACGAAAGCTCACCCCTCCCCTCTTCCTCCTTCTTCCACCTTTTATTGCTGAGTGTGACATCATATGGTATGGAATATCTCTTTGGTTAGTTTAGGTCAGCTGCCCTGGTGATATTTCTTTTTCACGTTTTGCCCACCCCCCAGGAGGGTTAGAGAAAGTCCTGATACTGTGTCAGCACTTCTCAGCAGCAGACACAACACTGGTGTGGTAACACTGCTGTTCTAGCTACAAGTGCAGAGCATGGCACTGTATGGGCTGCTGCAGGGAAAGTTAACATCCCAGCCAGACCCAGTACAAGGGCCATTGTCGTGTGCTATGCCCTGGCCAGCAAGGTGCTAGCCACCCTCTGGCACCAAATCCAAAAATCTGCTTTTGGTCCATCCATAAGCATTTTTGAAGGCATGATCTCTCCATGCCTCAGGAATGGGTGAAAAAAAAATCAAATTATATATATATAAATATAAAAAGAAAAAATAATTAGCCACAACTTAAATGAATCCTTTGTGCCCATCTTCCTGTGCCCTCCCCCATTCTGTTTCCATTATGCTATGATTACATTAGGTTTTGCTAAATTAAGCATTCTCAGAATACTGCCATTTTACCTCCATTGCCATGACTTCTTATTTTGCGAATGCAAATGAAAATTATCGTGGTTTGCTGCATCCTTAGACAACACGTTACGAGCCTATATTTCTGCTGTATTAAAAGGACTATCCCACTGCAAGCTGAAAAGAGCCCAAACACATCTCCTTCTGGAAAACATTATTACCTCAGCTGTTTCTACTGATCATTAGGACTAGCTGAAACCATTACTGTAAATGGGCTTCCAACTACAAAGTTTCACAGGGAATGGCTGCATTTCTTGGAGGAAAAAAAAAAAAAATGCAGTTAAAGTATTTCTGTTCATGGCTACTTTCTTGATTTTTGAAATATTAGAAGAAAGCCTTCATATATTTCTGTGGAACTTCTTTTTAAAATGTCTGTGAAAGGAAGATTTTCATGTTCATTAAAGCTGGCCTTGAAACAGCAACTAATGGGAATGCTCAATATTAAGATCCTCCTTTGGGGGACAGATTTACACTCCAAGGCAAACCACTTAGGCATTTAAAAGATTTTCAAAACCAGGGCACTGAAGGCTGAGGAATCTCTGCATCTGTGAAAATCGGACTCCAATTTGTAATGCAAAGATCACTTAAAACCATGGTCTTTATTAAGGAAATAAAAATGGATGCTGACTGTTTGATGTTAAACTTACGTTAAAGGAATCTGGCAATTACACAAAAGCATTGAAGAAGAGGAGGGAAAGAGTCACAAAGAACATATGTAAGAAGAGAGGAGGGCAATGGATTAAAAAAAAAAAAAAAGTTTAAATATAAATGTACTATACAATGTTATTCCTGCTTGTTCTGCTTCTTTGCTGGTCTTGTTCTGATGCACATTTTTGTAGAAAAGGAATGCATTGAACCCTTTCAATCCATTCACATTAAATAGTAAAAGTAATTTTCTCAGGTGGGCACTGAGCAGTTGCAATTACAGTTTATTTTGCTGGAGAAATTCTTTTAAGACACTAATGGTGAGAGGCAAAGGGAAGGAAAAGCAGCACAGCATGTCTCCCAAGCTTGATACCAGCAGCTTTGTGGTACCCAGATTACCCAGAAACACTGAACAGTATTTTTGTGTTGAAATCTCAGGGTGTTTTTTTCAAATGTACTTTAGCAGGGTGTGATGAAAAATAATAAAAATATTCAAACTGTGGTCATCCAACTACTGCTATTCTCATTCACAAGATCCATTTAAGCTCTAGCACAGTTGTCTTGGGGCTAACAAAAACAAGAATTACCTCCTGTGAAATGCTAAAGCTTTCACAATTTGGTTTTCATTCACATGCACTCCATGGCTGCTTAAAAACAACAACAACAACATTATACCCAGTAATTAGGCTACTTCTGGCAAAAGGCCACTCTAGAGGTCCGACTCTTTTGTTTGACTCAGAACTCTATAAATGTCATGAAATGCATGACAGGTGAGTACTACAGACAGGAACTAGTAGCAAAAATTAACTGTTGATGTTTTTTGTCTGTTTTAACATATGGGATTTTTTGGCTCACTGATGACAACATCTCTTCAGAAAGTTTGGGGGGTGTTTTGTTTTTTTAATCAAATTATTTCAATATGCAAAATAAATGTTTAAAACTCCTGGCAGGTAGTTTTTCACTGCTGAAGCAGGTCTTCAGAAGTTGCTGTAGGTATTTAGAAGTAGACCTGTAATTTATTTTATTTTATTTTATTTTTTTTTAAGTAATGTCTTTGCACACATTTACTAAAAGGATACTAGAAACTAGCATCACAATATGAATTGCATGGAACACAGAATAATTTTTTTTTTTTGAGGATAGCTGAACAACAGAGGGAGAGTTCAATTTCTGCTATTTAAATGATTCATAGGAAGTCACCTTATCTTTTTATTCTTACTTGACTTTGGTTTGGTTGAACTTTCCAAGCATCTTTATAGCATTTTTATCTTTACAGAAAATAATTTTGAAAGTACTAAAACCACTGACCTGACAGTGTAAGATCTCAGGACTTGCCTGGTTTTACTTAACTTCAGTCTTCAAAACAAAACAAAACAAAACAAAGCAAAACAAAGCAAACAAACAAAGAACAAAAAAAATAACAATTGTCTGGTGGTCAAGTAACTACTGTCTAAATTTATTTCAGACTACCTTTAGTTTATAGAGATAACAAGTTATTCAGCATGGATTGAATTGTCTAGGTCCCTAGAATAAAATCAGGTATGAAAGAGAGCATACAGACAGGTTGATACCAGAAGTCCAGGGCATTGACAGAAAGCTTTAATTCACAGACACTACAGGAGTGCAGCCTCTCATTGTTCGGGTAAAATCAGTTTTAAACAGAACAGAACATAAACTGAATCATTGGAAACTAGTAATAATAAAGAGCATGTAAGCTGTGTTAAGAAGACTTACAAAAGTAAGCCCAAGCAAACAGAAGGCTGAGGAGGATGGAACTATCGACATGCTTTCGGAAGCAAACAGAAGGCTGAGGAGGACGGAACTATCGCTGCTTCCCAGCAGCGGGAAAAGGGAAATTCTCATCATTACAGCCATACTCCCAGTGATGACTTTTAAATTCTGATAGCTCACCTTTTCTCCTTCAGGAAGCCTGAAGCTACTAGTCTTCAAATCCAGGGAAGCTGAGCACACCGCCAGAGAAAAAGGGGGTTCTAAGAAGGATTTTTTCCCTAAAGAAAAAAAAAAAAACAAAACAAAAAACAGTTAACTGTACTATTGAAATTTTTCTATAGTAATTTACATTATGAATGTATATAATTTTAACTAGATTAATAATTCAGACAATTCTATTGTTAAAACAGGAGTAACAATAATTTCCCAGTTTCTTTTATGACAGCTGTGCTCTTTTACCCCTATAAAATTGAACATAATAAGCATGATGACTATTGACGGTGGGGAGAGGATGGAAAGGGGCTGTCTGTACAGAACTCAGAACCAAGTATTTTAGATGTGTCAACACAATTTACAGGAAAAAATAGAAAATTAAAGAGAAATTAATGATTATATATTGTTCCTAAGCCACAATGTATTTACCCTGTTAAAATTTGCAGAAATATATTTGATAGTTTCAGTTGTAAACAGATTATTTTATCTGCAAGCACTATAACCATCATAAAACCACAGCAATACATACATCCTTGAAGAGCTGAGTGTGTTAAATCTTTTCAACCAGAAAGTGATTTGTGTTTTGTACAAAGTATTTAACTGAATACAGCAAAACTGTGATGAATTTCCAGAGATGCAATACTAATTTATAGTAGCGCACTGTAATAGTTAATTGTGTGTGAACATATATATTTGACTATGCATCATGGAAAAGCTGCGTGAGGACATCTTTTTTATATTCCTTTATTAGACTTCTGGAGTGATAGTTGTGAAAAGACACTATAGACAAGCTTTTTGGCATACCAGCCCTTCTTTAGATCTAAAATGAAAGCAGTAAACTCAAGGTTGAGAATAATTACGTTAATTAGTTAGCTAATTTGAAAGAAAATGATGGTTGTTACCAGCAGAGCAGAGGGTGATGTCAGCAAAGAGAAGTACTAATAAGTTCAGTAGGTCTGGTGGGACAGAGAGGTCAAGCAGAGGTGCCATCTGGAGAAAACTACTAGCTACCAGGAAGCCAGTATCTCGATGATTTTTAATGTCAAGTACAGCTGTGAATATTACTTATGAATATCCTTATTTTTGTAGTTACTCCTTAAGGATCAGGGCAAAGAGATCAGAAATGCAGTCCTTTCTGAGATAACATTCTTTTTCACACATTTTACTTTCATAAATTATTTATAAGGGTTCGTGCTAGTGGCTATCTGATTTTGTCCAGAGTCTCTATAGGGGTTTTCAGTACGGTATAAGAAACTGCATTTTTGATAGCTTTGTTGCATTTACCGCTTGAACACGTGTGCTAGATGTTTTCAGCATATTTTCAGCTAGCTCAGGGTGGTATCACTTGACATACATTCAACTCTGAAGGTGAATTTAAACAAGGTTAGTGAGTCATTTAAAGGCCAGGAGAAGGGCTACTGGGAAGAACCAAGATGCTTACAACAGTCTGATGGTTTACTGTAAAGGGTCCGGCACTGTAAGATGCAAGGAGTTTCCTTGGAGCACAACAATCTTAGTTTAACAAGGAACCCACTTCCCTTTTGAAAGAGGATTCTTGTTGCAGAGGGTGGAGTGGATGTCACATGTTCTCAGGAAAATAAAGTCTTTTAATGACCATTTCAGTACATGTCAAGGATGCCTGGTACACTTCAAATAACTGCATTTTTGCTAAAACAAATACATTGGTCACACATATCGAATAAAACGTCTTTCCAGTTAATCAGAGACCGATACTAGTGTGGAAATTTTCCAGAAATAGTTGAAGGTGGTACTGTTACTAAATTATCAGCTTAGATAATTGTATTGAAATTAAAATAATGAATATGTTTTAGAACTGGATGACTTGGTAAACAATTTTAAAATAAAATGGTGAGAATAAAAATCTGCCTTATTCTGTTTTAAAGATAATCAAAATGAAAAGTATTTTCAGAGGAGTTTGGCTTTGAAAATCATTAAAACTCTTATTTTTAGAGTGGAGACTTTGGGGGGGAGGGGGGTCTTGTTTGTTTTGTTTTTCTTTATTGTTTTGCTTTTTAATTTGGAATATTCAAAGCTTACGCTTCTTCATTAGAATTTATCAGAAATTCTCCTAACAGCCCTATCAGTAACATATATGCAATCATCATCACATCATATTTAGTTGGGACATATACTAGAATTATGTCTGTTTCCATTCAAGTTTCAAGCTAAATGACATTTTTGATTGAGTTACTTCAGTGGCAGATCTCCATCATGTTTAGAAAAGAAAAAACTGCTTTCAATATTGTTATTATAACTGTCTATCAGACTGGTTCCTGTATGAATACATGACATAGTAGATACTACTGAGATTTTATTTTTTTTTAACAGTGGGTGAATATTCAAATATATACTATTTAAAGTATTATGGTAAATGTTACTCTATTTAATAAATACTTTGCTCAACTATACTTCTCTGTAAGTACTATACAAATATATTATTTAAAAAAATGATAATCCTTGCAGGGATGTCTATTCAGGGCTCAAAATTACTTATCTGTGCTAGTTTAGAAGTGAGAATTTTGCTGAAATAAGATGAAAGGAGATTGGATTACACACACACACACACACACACACACACACACAAAAAAAAAAAAAAAAAAAAAAAAAACCCAAATATGTATATATAAAAAAGCGTTAAAAGAAGCTGAATTTTCTATTAAAGTAAGCAATATCAGTACATTTACCATATAAATATAGTGCTAAATCCACTCTTTGGTGAATGCTTACAGACTGAAAAAGATCTATATCAAGTTAATGAACTCTACTCTGCTGACTTACAGAAAAGAATATAAAATAGAAGAATCTACATATATTATTTCAAAATGCTTGTTAGATAGATAGACTTATCTATATTTTTTTATATGGCACAAATTACAATAAAATAACATTTACAAAATTGCAAAGAAAAAGTTTCAGAAGTTTAAAAATGAAAAAAAATCAAGGTTGCTTGCATAACCTCAAATCACCCTTTCTGCTTACACAGTATTTTGTGATCTTTACTTAAATCATCCTATGACATAGCAGAAGTGGAAAGTCAATACAGAAGAGCAATGCTGGGAAGCTAGGAAAAATGAAGCAAGTCTAGACTGCTGACACTCACCCATAAACTAATAGAAGTATGATGCCATAGTACAGTCCTGAAGCAAGCAGAAAATGTTGCTGCTTTGTTAAATCCCAGACCTAGAAATTGTAAGAGGAATATGTGGTTGTAATTCCCAAACTACAGTTCAATGAGGTTCAGTCTAACCTGCTTAATGTCATATATGATTCATTGCTATAAACTAGGCTGAATAAAATGAAAAAAAAAAATCCAGAACTGTGGTGATAAATCAGTGCTTAAAAGGTAGGGGGCTTAGAAACACAAAGCAAAGGCTTCAAAGAGTTGATAAGTTCTTTTTGAAGAGCATGGCCAACAATCTGCTGAGATGGAAAGCTAATAGGACTGGGCAAAAGGGCTTTAAATTAGGAAGAAAGAATAAGGTATTCAGCAAGGAAAGAGGAAGAAACACAAATAAAAGTGGCTAGTACACAGACACAAAAAAAAAATCAGCAAGAAAGATGCATCAATAGAAAGGAGAACAGAGAGCACCAAACTGGGATTTAGAAGGCAGGTAATTTAGGGTGTTACTAGAGAATGGAAATAAATGGAGAATGGAGTTAAAAGCAAAATTGAAGGAAATTAAATGAAAGAAGTACACACAAGGCTGTAACATATCCCTGTTCCAATGAATTGAGACATTCTGTTTGGGAAAGTAACACAAAACACAGAAAATCTTACAGTGGGATAAAAATACGTAATTGAAATGTCAATAGAGGAAACCACGCTCTATGAAACAGACGAAGAGGACTGACTGCTACATGCGTACATTCAGGAAGTATTCCCTACTCCAAGGTAATCATGGAAGTAGAAATTTTTATTTATTTATTTAAACTCTGGAAGAAAATAAAAGCAGGCAGAGAAAAAAAATGAAGTTTTCTACAAAGTTCACCAGCAAAAATTATATGAAATGAAGCCCTGAAGCAGACAGCACATACTGACATTAGTTGAGGAATCATTAAAAGCCATACCAGTCTTAATAGAGAAGTTACCTTAGCAATAGAAATACACAGAGCAGAAACAGTTATTCTCCCAGAGGAGAGGAGAGGAGAGGAGAGGAGAGGAGAGGAGAGGAGAGGAAAGGAGAGGAGAGGAGAGGAGAGGAGAGGAGAGGAGAGGAGAGGAGAGGAGAGGAGTTATCTTATATAAAACTACAGAGATTTCATGAAACTATATATTCTAAGAAAAAGGAGAGCCTTTAGAGACTGGTTGTATCAGAAATGCTCCTGTCGTCGTATAAAAACACTGCTGAGATAGATCAGAAGATCAAATTATATTTACTGGTACACCAAAATGAAAGCCTGCTTCCAAGCAGGAAAAGCACATTGACCATGTGATACATTGGTTCTAAGTTTGCGGTACAGTTCCAAGAAGATTCTTATTTCAAGAGAAAGCATTGTGCAAAGAAGGGATAAACATATCAAAAACTATTTTTGGAAGCACAGTTGTCTTAAAGGCTAAATTTTTACATTGCTTCTGTAAGATATCACAGTTAATCAGCTTAAAAAACAAGTGTTTGATATTTCCAGTGTCTCACAAGTATCTGTTATTGAAACAATTTCATGTTTGAAAAGAGTTATCTAGGAAGAAGGGTCTTCTGCTAGAATAATATGTGAATTCTGATTTTCTTCCCCTCATTCTGGTTAAAATTTTGAAGACTTACATTGTTTAGAAGCTGAGAGCCACATATACTGAACCAACAACATTTTTAATGATGATTAAAATGTAGGACTACATAATTGCCCATATCAATAATTGACATAAGCAGATATTTTATAAAAAGAACTGCCCTCTCATATTCAGCCAGAGCCTCCTGTGCTTCAGTTTGTGCCCATTGCCTCTCGTCCTCACACAGAGCACAACTTAAGAGACCAGCTCCATCCTCTTGACACCCTCCCCTCAGATATTTATACATGTTGATGAGATTCTCCTGAAGGATCACATTTCAAATTTAGTTTTGTTCCCAAATCAAAATAACTTCTTCATATAACTAGAATATTTTCAAACTACAAACATTTCCCAACATAAATTAATCTTTATTCCTTGGAATATATATATTTATTCAAATCTATTAAGACTTTCTATAAACCTCTTCCAATCAGATTTCCTTGACTCTATTTGCACTGTGCTCACTTTTCTGTCTTTTCTGCAGTCATGTTCTTCATTTTCATGTTAATGGAATCAATTAATAATTTTGAATTACATTGTGTGTGTGTCAGAGGCCTGGTCGCAGCTGTACGTGAACTCAGGAAAGGCTATGACCTGTTGCAGTTCTCCCTTATCATGACCTCCTTAATTGCACATATTATGATGCAGCAGTGAGTCAATAGCCATCAATCTATTATTCCGTTCAACTTTTAGGGCCTGATTTCAGAACGAATAAGACACCAGTTCAGAGATTTCACTTTTACTTCTAGATCAATGACACTTAAGCATATTAAATATTTTCAGAAGCACACAGCAGGCTGACATCTCATCAAACTGGCCATTAAAAATATTATTGTGTTACTCCTTGTATGTAATGTCTCTGTAGAACAACAGAATATATATGGTTTGATATATGACCCTCAGCAAACCCAGCCCATTAATAAAAGAAGATCAATAATGTTCTTACTGTTTGGGGGTCACACTCTGATAATGTTTCTGATAACACAAGAAAAAGAAAATAGATGAGCTGCAGGTTGTTCCACTGGATATATGGCTCTAAGTCAACTAGTCAACTAGTATTTTGACCGAAATCCAAGCACTGGCAGACTGCATTTCATCTGCTCCTACTCTTCTACCAGTACTCCTAAATGCTGTCTATTTCCTTGAATATTATTAGGCTGAGTTTTCTCAAGAACAGACTGTAGTAAAGCAGAATATTTACTCACTGTACTTTAAAAAAAAAAAAAAAAAAAGCCTCCTACATGCTCCTACATGGAGAAACACAAACCAAAAGAAGGAAAATTGGTGAAAATGACATAAACAAATCGGTATGATCTTTACCTAAATGTTCTGGAGCAGCCATGCCTTTAAACTATCCTCCAGAAATACAGTAACTTACCTGACTAGTTCTACATTTTGTTGTTGTTGTTGTTGTTGTTGTTGTTGTTGTGTTATGGTAGGGAGGTGCTGCATATCTATAGAGAGATTCAATAATTATTTCTTCCCATCAGACCCAAAATTCTGCTACTGAGTACATCATGTTTTCTTGAAATTTCTTATGTAACAGCAGAATTCACACCGTTTCTTGAGTTGCAGAGCTGAGAAAAGAGAAAAGAAAAAAAGAAAAAACTCATGGGATTTTTTTTTTGTTTTGGTGTTGTTTTTTTGTTGTTTAGTTGTTTGTTTTTTGGCACAGGAGTTGCCTGTAAAAATTAAGATGTATTACCTGGCTTGTGGAGCTCCAGTACTGATGTGTGACTTTATAAAAATGGTAGTTTCTCAGTTCCCAAATCCCCCACCATATTACATCATATGTGTTTTCTTAAGCTAATAATAACATATCACCATTTCTTATATGCATAAATGTACCCAAAGCATGTATAAATAGTGAACTCAATTAGACTTTCTTGTTATGTACATTCAACAAGATTCCCTACCAGATTCTAATCTGTTACGTTTTCTTGATCTATTAGACAAATGTATGTATGATCTATTAGACAAATGTAACCTTTTCACTAACTTTTATTTCTAGTTCTTTACTTTTTCTACTCCTTTCTGGGCATGGCACTGTTAATTAAATGCTACATCACTTGTAAGCATTAAGAAAAGTCCAAGGACTGAATTTATGCTTGATATTTTCCAGTGAGTAGTACTAAGAACTGTTTGACGCCTAGCCCAGACTCTAGCAGAAGCTGATAATTATAAAAGAAGCATTACCAATAAAGAGCCCAACACTGATTCTGTAGCTTCTGTAAGCTCCAGCTGCAGCCCAGATTCAATGAATATAATGAAATCCTAAACACTGAAAACCTTGTGAAAGTTCCCTTTACAAGTTATGTTCAAAGTCACTGTAAGGACATGATTATTTCAGCATCCATTTTGAAGCAAAAGGCTCATCAATTTTGCCACAGCTTCAGTCCTGATATCCTATTTGTTATTAGTGAAGGATGGCTTAAGTGTTTCCAAAACGACACATAGCATAAAACAGCGTGTCAGATTCTAATGATTTCACTGCAGGTTGCAGGCAAAATAATCTCAAATTTAATGGTAAAGAAATAATTGCTTGGAAAGAAACATTAATGACTAAAACAAACCTGAGCTCACTGGTGGCTCTAGCCCTCCAAAATACCGTGCTTATTTTCTGGATTAGAGGCAATTTAGTTTGCAAGTAAAAGAAGAGGAGACCTTGCCTGTTTATATAAATTTCATTCATACATACTTGAAATCTTTAGTAACACATATGTTGTCAAGGTGCATCATTTCAAGGATATCAACATTAAAATTTAAGAAAAAAAAAAAAAAAAAAAAAAAAAAAAAAGAGCCATGAGCAAAACCCCCCAAAAATTTTAATTTTGCAGAGCCAACATAAATTTGTCTCATACAGAGTTGAATAACTTCATATGAATAATAGCCATAATTTTTTACCTTAGATAGCTTAATGTATAATTATAAATAATATCCAATTACTTTATACTTGTTAAGAAATAATTGTATTAGTACTAATAAGAAAAGGGCTTTATTCTTGGACATAACCTTTGTTCATCTTGCTGTTTAGTTTTGATCACTTCACTCAGCAAACAAGAAAAAAAAAAATGGATTTTTGATCTTTGATTAGCAGAACTTAGCTGAACATACAAGGTTTTCTTTATATATTTTCAGTCTTCCATGGAAAGCCATGAAACCAACTCTTCTAAGATGACTATTAAGCAAAACTGACCTACATGTAACACAATTCCATGGATACTGTTAGCTTTCCCCTCTCTCTTCCAAACACATGTTGGGAGTTGTTACTCGCTAAATTATTTCATGATATTGCAATAGTAATGTGAAATTAAAAATTAAAAATTAAAAATTAAAAAAAAGAAAGAAAAGAAAATTTTTGAAATTCTTTTTTTTTTCAAAATGTTCTTGAAAACTAAATATTTTGTTTCACTTTTCTCTGTGGGAAAATTTCATCAGAAATTGATCTTTATAGCACTTAAAATTATTATAGCCTTTTCTAAGATACAGCTCACAACTTAATTTATCCTTAGAGACTTTGAGTCTCTATATTTTGTAAATAGGAAATTAGCATTAGGGTGTCCTGATGTAAAAATTTAAACCAAAAGCAGATTGAGTCAAATCCTTCTCTCTGTCAGAGTGGAGAGCTAGCAACTCTTCTCCTTACATTAGCCTACATGTGCTCTGTGAAGACAACAGAGAAGTATGGAGGCCCTATCTACTTTTGCCCAATGGCAGACTTCACACATACTTTCCATCTATCTGCAAAACCCTTCACCAGAGTCAAACTGCTTTTTCAGGTGAACCAAGGGACTTTTGACCCTAATATAGTAACAAAAGTTGAAACTCAATTCATGGTGAATATATGTGTTTGAAAAAGTGGTAAGATGTACCTCAGCTGTTCACTTCTGCCCTATTGGTCCCCAGGGGTCAATGAGTCCCTCAGTGACTGATGGTGGTCCTATTAAGGCAAACAGGTTGAGATAAGCCACTGTCTTGCCTTGTTTGACTGCTATGGGATATGGCTTTGCTCTCCTACAGCAACTGAAATAGAAGGCTTGTAGCTCTATATTGGAGAAACTTTATTATAATGGTGTAATAGTTGGCAATGAGAGCCATGGACAAGATGACTCACTAATCTCTTAACAAAAGCTTTATGTCTCAAGCACAGCTATGAGTTATATGTTTTGAGTGATATGTAGGAGAAGTGTGAAAAAAGACAGTAACTGACAAATTAAAATAACACTGAAAGTACCCTAATAGTTTTCATTAACTGAATGCCATGTATCTTGCATACAATTATAGGTAGCCACAGGGGTCATATGTGGTCAATAGAGCACGTGAAGATGCAGGCATATGTAGAAAAAGGAAAAAAATTATCATGTCTATATAGGCATTGGAGTGGAGGCACCTTTGTGAGTAAAACATAAAATAAGCCTCTGGTCAAGTGGTATTGTACAGAAAACTTGCACAATATGGCAGGTCTTGTAAGTCTTGTCAAGTATGTCTTGTTGGACTACAGAGCACAAAGTAATGAGAGGTGCTGATAGCTTCTATTGTTTATCTACCTATAGTCAAACAATAATTGTGGTTTCCTTTGGTTTGACTGCGTTACAGACATGCTAATAAATTGCTTTATTACAATGTATTAATACAATGTATTACTACAAAGGTACTATCTCAGTGATATGACTCAGAGTGTTTAAGTAAATGATAATTTCTTTGTGACAGAACCTCGTCTACCCTAATTTAGAGGTCAGCTCTGCAAACCATGGCATACCAAATGCTGTCATTAGGTGTATAATTACAGCTGCAAATTGTGCTGCACTCTGAAAGGAACTGCAAACACTTTTATAGTCAGTTACGTTTCAGTCAAAGGACGGAGAAATGGTAACTACGAGACAAAAACACCTGGAAGAGCCATATCACTCTGCATATCAAAAAGTTCAAATCATGCAGAATGATTATTGTTTCACCAAAATTGCTGAATTTCTTTAAATTCTGTACCAAAAAAATGTTTTACTGCAGGGTTACCCGAAATGAAAGATTTCAGGATGTTCCTTGAGTTGCATGGACCTGTAACCCACCTTCAAACATTCAGCTTTGGCTGAATCAATAAAGGTTTGTAACTCAGGCCTAAAATAGCAATGCTGATAAGCCTTAAGAAATATATTTTTGAATAATGTTTACCTTTCCTGTGAAGGCATATATTTGTTCTTTATAAATAATTTAGGTGACTGAAACACCATGAGGAAGAAATACTTTTGGAATCAGAAAAAAAAAAAAATCACCTTGGGACAAGAACAGATGGGGACAATTGACCATAAGAGGAATGTCTCTAACTTTTGCAGCAGTGAAGTTCCTAGACAGGATTGAATAATATTCAGAGGATATTTGATCTGTTTATCAAAAAAAACAGGCTGATATTGCTGTCTGAGACAGCAGAATAATTTGATGTTCTATACAGCTGGTGTTAAAATAAACCAGAATAAAAGACATTATACAGATTGCTCTTTTAAAAGGATAAAAAACAAAGTATCATGGAAAGTAAACTGTTAGCAAGTTTACACAATAAAATATTGTGCAGAGGTGTAATTTAAGTACTGCATAAGTCAGGATGATCTGACACTTTGATTATGAAGTCTCTGCACTCAACCGTACAACGAAAACCTTCAGCACATTTTGTCAGGCATAAAACTCTTATTTTATTCCACTGACTGCTACGCTGGGCCTAGCTCTTTCCAGGATGTTCAGGTATAGCCCTTTCCACAGTTTGGTTTGGTTTATGTTCACATAATCAAATAATTGTCCTTCAGATAAAATTTTGCCACTGGTTATACTGTTCATGCAGAAATATCTGTGTGTGCCAGGAAACACTGAATTCAAAGACCTGATATCCACTAAGATTTTTTGATAGGGCTGCCACATTGATGCTTCTGTTTATACCGATTAAATTATTTCACTGCTAAGTAATAGTTGCAAGGAGCAGGTCCCTTGGAAACTAGCTGGAACTGAAAGAAATGTTAATGTATTTAGTTGGGTCTTTTCACAGTACATTACTCATGGGTGTTGTAGAGGGTGTGATGCTTAAAAATACAAGTATCTGTATATCAAGTGCTGACTAATCTTTAACACATTTTCAGCCCAAGGTATATAGCAACAGTAAACTGGAATCATAATCATGTGCCCCAATGCACCTTCATAAGTATATTACATTTGTCAGCAGACCCAAAGGAAGTAATGCAGTGTCTAAACATGCTTGGGTTCCCTTTCATAGGCTCCTAAACACTGTCTTCTATTGAATTTTCTGCTATGCACTTCCTTCTCTCTTCTGCTCCTCAGTCTCCGGAAGAAAGAAAAAATAAGGAAACCTAGTTTCTGGACTGTAAATGTCTTTCACGCTTCTCCAATTTGTCTGTGCACCACATCAGTTGTCAAGAGGATGCTAAATATCTACCTACGTACAGGTAACTGTTCACATTAAGTAAAAGGTTGCTTAAGGTCAAAAAGGTGCAAGATTTAGATATATTCAGACACATGTAAGTATAACAGAAGTTCAGCCTGTTTAATTGAAGAGTTTTTTGGACAGCTAAAAATGGTGATCAGCATCACAGCATTAGTCACTGATGTGAACAAGAAACTCAGAGTTTATATATATATTTTTTTAATAATTATAAATATTATAATATAAATATTATGAATTATAGTAATAATTTATAATTATTATGAATTATAAATTATCAAATATAAATTATTATAATTATATAGTGATTTATACAATATATAAATTAAATATATATATTTATATATATAAATTATATTATAAATATCATTTAAATAATTTTAAATAATTAATTTAAATAATTTCTGTGGTAACATAATTCCTAATGAATCCTTTCATATAATTATGCATATCTCTATAAATATACCCTTAGCAATAAACTATGATTGAAATTAAGTAAAATACACTCTTAAGGTTGATTTAATCTCTTTTACCAAATAACCATTAAAATGAAAATTCTCACACAGGATGCTCAAGTCAAAATGAAGAACCTGATAATAAACATTGGGTAATAAAAATAAATTAAAAATCAAATCTTTATATTTTCCTATCAAAATGAAAGTAGCAAATTGAAAACAATAATGATACTCATCCACATTTACAATTCCAACAAAACATCTCAGAATTTGATTTACAATTAGTGGCATCTTGAAAATGAGCCATCATTTTACATTTAAAACTGCTACCACTAAATCCATCAAGTATTAAATCTTGATGTTGATTAATGACATTCTCTCATGCTGTTTCTCTCCATGAGGCTTCACAGAGACCAGAGCTGTATTATTCAGAACACAACTAGCATGTTACTAGGTTGCATGCCTCCCTCCTGGCCAGTTCAGATGCTACCACTATGTATAAGCAGTACGTATTTGGTGGTTTGACACATTTTAGTATCCTCACCAGGAATATAGGATGTACACCTCAATGGCTTTCAGCATTGTATTGGCACAAGCTCCCAGTGCCTGGAGAAGGTGGGCTGAATGTAAACACCAACTGTAAAGAGCAGCTTTCCGTGCGGGTTGCTGCTGCCCCACAAGTTGTGGTGACTGAAACATACAATTCAGTTCTCCAGTGGAAGCAAGATTATCAAAAAAGGGGTCAGGTATTACTAGGATCCATTGCAGTTTGTAACCCTCATGCAAAAGGAAGGTGGAAGGCCCAGTATACAGGCTGGTATAAGTGATTTCCCTAATAGCATTTCAGCTTTATTCTTACTGCTGTCTTTGTCTTAGATTTCTGAGCTATAAGGTTTCACATCCCATCTAAAACTGTTATTAAAATGGCTGATGCAAATGCTATTCTAATTTTGGTGACAGAATATATTTTAATTCACACTGATATTCAATCTCACTTGCTGTTAGTATCATCTCTTTTAATGAATGGAATCAAAGGAAGAGATAAATCTTTTTTTTTATTCACCTTTCACTTATTTTTTTTTGCAGACCCCCCCCATCTGGATTAGGAGAATAGAGAGGAGAAACTAGAAAACATAGAGAAGAGACTATGGAAGAACACAAAAATTACACCTGTTACATTAGACTAGGAGTAATGTAGTTTCTCCTAATTTTCAGAGAAAACAGTTTGTAGTAAACAGTTTCTTGGTTTTTTTGTGTGTTTTTTTTGTTTGTTTGTTTGTTTGTTTTGTTTTGAACTGTTATTTATTTAAATTGTAGACATAACAGAGAAAATTGGCAGGTTCTCCATTTCAAAGAAAACTCAGTATAGTTAATAAATTCCTAGTTTGTGTGATTATAGAGACTAAAAACTATCTTCTGTTAAAAAAAATCAGGAATCTTAACTGCATATAGGTAGACGTATTCCAATTTAAATAATAAAAAAGAAAAAAGAACGAAAGAAAGCATTTATAAATATTGTCATAGTTGCAGGCTATTCCATACATTTATTCCTTGATGCATAACAACAACAAGGTTCAAGCCTCTCCTTAGAAATATTTAAATTGGACAAAATGGAGCTTTGCCTTATGCAGTATTATCTAAAACAAGCCTGAAATGGAATATTTAGATGCTGAGCTTTCTTTTTTTAAAAAAAAACAAACAAACAAAACAAAAAGTACAATAAAAAGCATATAAAAAAAGCATATAAGGACAGGTAAAAATGGTATTCCATTGTCAGTATTTTTTACTCATTTGAACTGGCTTTCCCAGACTACAAAAAAATAATTGAAGTATAAAACCAAATTTAAAAAATTTAGCCAAGCACTTAAACAATCTGTAACAAATCGATGTTGTGTATTATATTGCAACTGGATCGATTAATACAAAATAGACAATAAAACAGTCCATTAATGGCTCTGATTTTATCATTATTATTACTATTATTATTATTAGTCTGCTCCTAATCCTCAAGGAATCTGAACATCTGCTTCAGTGAATAAATGATGAGATCTTTACTACTTCGAAAAAACTTTTTCACACGAATGATCCGTTTTTTAAATGGTAATAGGGAAGAACTGTGACTAAACAAGCAAGAAAACATCTTCAGAGTTTAAATCAGCTACACCCTTTTGTTTGAAGTGACAAGGCCTATCATTAAACAGAAAAATTGTGCTTCTCCAGCATAACAGACACACCAACAATGCGTTCTTACATTTTCTTTCTTACTGTTATTACCTTTTCCCATATAATTGGTTTCACACATACTTGAGGAGCCTAAGCAGAAAGCCATTTGTTTTCTCCCTAACACACCCAGTCCTGCACCATCACAAAAACCTTTTTTTTTTTTTTTTAATTCCTCATTTTATGAATATATTCTCAATTCCCAACCACTGTCACACTGCTCTGCCTCTGTAACTGGTGTCTTCATTTATATCAGACTTCCTGGTACAATGCTTCCTTTATACTTTTCAGGTACAAAACTGACCTCCAAAATTGTCTTATAATGTCTCCTTTAATTTAATCAATGATTATTAATCTTTTTGAAAGAAACTAAAAGGAAAGTGATTGTTAATTACTGGAAGAAAATAGAAGTTGTAATATGACAGGTAAATTACACAGTGCACATGTTAGTGTTTGGCCTAAGTCCTTTCAGAAAACAAGAAAATTCAAACTAAGCATGGTGAAGGGAAGGAAGGGATGGGATGAAAAGAAAAAAAAAAAAAAAAAAAAAAAAAAAAAAAAAAAAAAAAGTGAGGGTGGTGAAGAGAATTAGAAGTTAATTTCATAAATTATATAAAATTTTAAAGACAACAGAGGAAACTAAAAATACCTAATTAGAGCTGCACAAGAGAAGAGAATATAGGGCTTCTGATGATCCCTTGAAAGACCACAGCAATGGTCAGGAGGATGGTACAGCACATTCGCGTGAGTAAGGGATCAAAATGCTTCAGCAAGGTGCTGATCATGGCCTCAAACCCAAGCAGAAATGCTCCAGTGGTATCCAGTACTAAAATTTCCCTTTCTTCACACTGTATATAAATGTATATTTAGGGTTAAACCCACAAATAGGGTAATATCCCATATAGGAAGTAACACACACGTCATATATCATGCATACTTAGTGTATACATAATGTTTATGTTAAAACTGTTTAACATTCAAGATGTAGCATATACTCGTTACTTAGATATATTATCAACATATACACAATCCTCAGGTGAATAAGATCAGATTTTGAAGATGTATTTGGAGGCTTATTTGTCAGAAAATTATACAGTGTAATCTAGTAAACTTTAAACAGGCTTAGCACTACTGCTTGGCACTTAATAATAGATGGATGTGCCAAGTGTTCCTCATGAAGGTGGTAGGCGCAACCTCTACTACAGGCCCAGGCCTACATAGCCTGGGAGAGACTGGGAGGAGGCAAGTGAGCCTGTGACCAGTGAAGGCAGCTACCCTGCAACCACCACTAGTCTCCTCTGCTCAAAATACTATAATCAGATAGATTTCAGTATTCTCTAAATGCCTAATTTCGTGTCCACGTATACATATAGAAACTCACAGCCCTGGGCTTTCGACACGGGATGGTGCTGTTGTTGTTGCCCTGTAGGCTGCAGACTAACACAGCCAGATAGCTGCCAGCCAGAAAGCAGGAGAGAAAAGGTGACTTTGAAGTGAAAAATGCAGGACCAGCACTCATTCTCATTCCCTACCAATAGAAACAAGAGTGCAGCAAACCCCTCACTCTTGTTTTGGATAATGCCCAAAAGAGCAGAAAGGAGGGACAAGAAATGTGAAAAAAGCACATGAAGTGAAACATAAAGGCCAGCACTGCTGTGGATATGAAAGTTTCTTCAGTTGGACAGAGGAAGCTGTTCAGCAATTAGGAGCCTAAGAAGTTTTAATGACAGTGATGGAAGAGCACAGAATTAAACATAGAGAAGGTCCTGGCCAAAGAACATCAAAAGAAAACACTGCAGCAACATGTAAGATCTAGTCAATCTTGCTTAACTGTTTTATTTATTAATTTGCATATTCAAGAAGAAATAACTTAAAGTTATCTTAAAATCTTAGTCTTTGATAATACAGCCACACCACAGGTGACTAATTACACTGTATATCACTTCATTTGCATTTTAGTGTCTGATGGTACGCAAAAATAGTTTTTTGACCTTGTGAGGAGGATTCCCTCACCATCCTCTGCAGGGAAATGGGTAAACAAACCTGAAAGCAATTGCAGTCAGCTGGAGTGGGAGGCAGTGGTTTTGGTGCTTCCCTGGTGTGCAAGTCCCATAGTCACCACCTTTGCACAATGTTGGTTAGAAAATTCTCCTGCAGAAGGAGGTAGAAAATCATCTCTGTCTTGTCCCCTACCTGTCAGACAGCAGAAGAGTTTCAGGGAGAAAGGGAACTGAAGAACACCTCAATTAATCCTGCCTGAACAATGAACCATTAAAAAAAGGAGACTGCTTTTTATGTATTTTAAGCAAACAATTGAAAAGACAAGTGTCATTGAATTGTCTCACTAAATGACAAAATCAGGATACAAACAAGAAAAAGGAGATAGGTTCAAATTCCCTGCCTGGGAAAGGTGTAAATCTCAGGATTTGCACTTGTCAGTGGATATCCCAATATATGTAAGTACTTAATGAATAAGCATCCCAGAAGTCCAAATAAACAGCACAGATCTCAGGAACAGCATCCTATTTATGTAGTAATATTGTTTTTGAGAATCTCAAAGAAATGTATACATTTATACTCATTTGTTTACAGATACTGTAAAATTACATGGCAGGCAAAGCAAAGAAGGGGTTATAAAATGCTTCTAAAATGCAAATCAGACCAGGGGAAAAAAAAAAAAAAAAAAAAAAAAAAAAAAAAATCAACATTTTTTGTGAATGAATACAGACAGTATAGCTGATAAGAGAAAAAAAATAGCATTGATGTGCAGCATTATGATTTTAACATTGTGAAACGAGCACTCCTTCCCCACCCACGCACCCCTCCAAGTCAAAAAATATTCTCTAAACTGTATACTGATGACATCAGGAACCAAATCCACCTAATTATCCTTATGTTTCCTTTCCATAAGATGGAAAAGTTCCTATATGATATATATAGACATAATCTCAAGGTATCTATCAAAGCTTTATTAAAGTAGAAGATGAAAAATAAATTAAATGCCATTCTGTAACTGAGAAATGAGTGTTTCTGTTTTTCTACCCATTTGTCAATGTGCAGTTTCATTTCATTTACCTTCTCTTTTCCTCTAGCATCTGTTTTGTTTTGTTCCACTTGCTAGCTGTTTAATTTCACTGAAAATAAGTATTTTTCCCTTCTTAAAAAAAAAAATAAAAAAAATAAAGCAACTATTTGCCACTCATTACATTTCTTTAAACCTCATCATTTTTTTCCCTGTGTCAGCTGTTTTGTCATCTAAATTACTTCCCCTTACACTCTTCCTTTACAAGTAATATTCTAAATCTGACGATCTTTTGGAAAACATTACCTCTCATAATGGCATGTATGAGTTCATCACTTTCTCTCTCCCAGTTACATTATCCCATCACAAGAAATACAGTGACTTTTGAACTTCAAAACTTTTTCAACCCTACAGGAGCTGATGAGCAAGGTATTTTTGCTTTGTCTTTCTTTGCACCAAATCAGAACAAATTTAGTACCAGTTTGACCTGAGGATTGAATTGAATCATTAGGTAAAATTGAACTCTTCTAGAAAATATGTAAAATAGTGTAGTGATATACCATGTAATGGACTCCTTCAAAAGCTGTTCTGTACAATACTGCAGATGTTAAGGAGGTTATTTATTTTGCCTCAGACTTTCATTGTTTGTTCTTTATGAAAGCTCCCAGACAAATTTATATAAATTCTAGTGAGATATTTTTTAAACAGAATTCTTTGTAGCATCGTCAATGATAGTTCAGCATACTTAGGAAACAGAAAAGCTCATCCTGCTTCTTTCTGAAATCCACTGATTCCAAGAATTATTTGTTACCTTAATTAATATCTATAGAAGTATGCCTTCACCACAAATATACATGTGCTCTTACAGGTTTCTGAAACAGAGCTTTAAAATATTACTCAAAGAAAAAAAAAAAAAAAAAAAAAAAAGTATGTTGTGCTCTCAACAAGACACTAATTTACCTGTCTGACCTTTGATTAATTATTTCATTAATATGTCGTTCCTAGCAATAATTATTCTTTGGATATAGCATGCTCAATTTACTTCAGGGAAAAAGAAGATCCAAGTTGAAACAATTTTCACATTTCCTCATGAAATAGTGGAGAATCTTCCATAGGTCACTTGATGGTAAACATAGTTCTTTGATTATTCAGTAGTGAGAATTGAGTTATTTACAGGAGATTTTCTTTTACTGTTATTTTTAATCTATGCTTGCAGTAGTGTTATACTGACATAATTTTCACAACTTTCTAATGAATCTGAGTTTTGTAGGAGTGTCGAAAGATACATTTTATGCAACTACTTTTCCAGCAAAATCACTAGCTCTACTTTTGCATGTCTTCAATGACTTCTTGGTGTTGAGCAAGACAGAACCACAACAGATTTGCTACCATGTTCAGTCTTTCCCTGGTTTCTCTTTCAGGGAACATTTGGGATTCTTCAAGCAGTATTTTCTGTTTATACTCAGAACCATAACCATTCAAAATATCTCTGCATATTTTAGAATAAGACCCCATTAAATCTGTTAAACACTCTTGCCACAGCTTTGGTTTTAATTTTTAAGATTTTCCTTTCCACCTAGCTTTTAATTTCCATCATAATTCTTTATTACACGTTATTATAGCACCTTCTGTCTTCTTGACTTTTGTTTCTGATGCCTTCTTCATTAAGTCTTTACAGCACCTTCTTTGACATAAGTCTATTTCTAGAAAACTTTCTCATCTGAGAAATTCGTATTTCTTTTCCAGATTTTCTTTTTATGTACTGCTTTGGTGAACAGTCCAACTACGTTCAGTAAGTTGTACTTAGTTTCTTCCAAGTGATATCTTCCACCTGTTTCAGTACTTGTCTCTGGGGGAAAGCTAACCTTCTCCACATTTAAGCTGAGCACTGTAGTCTGGAATAAGTAATTTAATGTGAAGAGAGACCACAATATTAATTTCCAAACTCTAAAGAATAGCATGCTACTTTTTAGAAGGATATTAATTTATCCATCTGTCAACCATTGTCCTAAACATATATGAAGATAGACAAGGACGGTGGTGTACTTTGCTTTGAAACATTAGTCTACTGAAAGTTACTGATCCTTCCTTAAAGAAGAGCTTCTGTCAAGCTCTGCTCCTTAGCAAGAGTTGAGTCCTCTGTTTTCTGGTTCTGCTTGTTTGAGGTATAATGGCTCTTCTAAAAATTATGAGCCTAAACCTAAACTAAACTGCCAGCTGTATGAAAACTTGTAAAAGTTTATTTCTGTCCAATTTGATCAACATACCTGGAACATAAGGATCTGTTTCACCTGTTTCTTGTTATGAGGACACATAGTTTTAACTATGTAGCTTTTAGTTTACATTATTTTTATCCATGATTGGATTGTCCATTGAAGTATTCTTCAATGCAAGTCGTGTTTTTTTGTTGTTGGTTGGTTGGTTTGGTTGGGGGGGGGGGGGGGTTAGAAGAAGGCAACTAAGAGTTCTTTCCTCCTGGAATGATTTGTAGGTAGCTAAAATATGGGACAGTCACACTGGTTTGTAAAAGAGGTCATTAACTTTCCATATCCTGATATCAGTCAGAACAAACTGTGCAATTAATGAGCAGTTCTTCTCCCCTCAGAGAAGAACTAGGCTCCTCTCCTTCACATATCTGAGATTCCCCTTTCCAGCAAGATCTCTTTTTTCCCCACATCTCCTGATATGAGAAGTTAAGCAAATATGCCAATACAAGAACAAAATCTGAAAGAAACTAAAAGAACGTAAGGCAAATAAATTTGGTATAACAAAGCAAGCTTTATATAGCTACCAGATGCTAAATAACTAGAAATATCTACAAAATAGCCATCTTACAAGTTATACCCTACAGGAAGTTTCTTAACAGAGGCTGGTATTTTTACAAAGCTTTCTCGGTCATATTTTTAATGGCAGACATGTTTTTCCACTTTTATTTGCATGTTCTACATCATATCATGCACTGAAGATTATTCAAGAGATCTTTTTCCAGCTGTTTGCTATTACAGCTCTGAGCTAAAAGTCAATGTTATAACAACAACCTGATTCTTTTTAAGGTAACTAAAATATAATTTCAGCTGTTAACTTCAGGCTGCCCTTATATTCCTCATCTATGCCTATTTCTTTCCTTAAATCTGCCAACTATTCTATCTCAAAAAGTGAAAATTAACTGAGACATTATTGCTTAAATGCATTGATAATAATATTGTTTAGATTTAGCAGTAATTACCTATTCCCTTCTCACAGTCAAACAGGATTAGCATTCGTTTCTTGCCGATGCTTGCTCTCTCTCTGCAAACCTGTATTTCCAGCTGTGAAATAAGAAATAACTAATCTTCATCCCTTCTCTACCTCCTGAATTTCCCAGAACTTTCATATGTGAAAATTAAATATCTTAAGTGCGTCTGCAGGGTCTCATCTTATTAAGACTTTTTTTTTTTTTTTAATAAATAATTTCAGAGACCTGTAATGTCAAATGTATGTATGGAGGGAAAAGAAATTGAGTTGATAGAGTAAGAACAGATCACTTGAAAAGGAATCTAATATTGAATAATATGTTTGTTTGTTTGTTTGTTTGTTTTTACAGGTACAAGTCAAAACTTAAACATGCACATTAAAACAAAACACCTCTGCCTAGCTTGAAAAATGTACTGATCTCATTTTTTCGCACACTTAGCCAGTTTCTCATATTGGTTCAGAGCTGTTGGTGAAGGATGTTTTCTCGGATTGATGGAGGAACTTCACCACATCATCTATAAAGACTCCAGCTTCTCCCATATATTGTCCTCACAACCATCTCTCCCAGAAGATACAGGTATCTTATATCTGTGAGTGGAAAAATAAACTTTTTTTTTTTTTTTTTTGGTAAGTCCTGCATAAGCAGGTCTCTGTTCATTTGAATAAGTTACATATGTGCTGTCTACCCCCACAGAGTGAGTTGCAGAACTGAAGTATCCATCAGTCAAGTATAATGAAGCTCTTCAGCCCCTTTAATATTGCAGTTATTTTTTAAGATTTTGCAGCAACATTTTATGAACTTTTTTTCAGCAAATAAAACTGCCTAAAAAGTAAGGTCCCTGTAAATTTTCATTTCCTTCATTTTAACTGATTCTTAAATTGTTTTTGAACAATTAGCAGAAACTGCTGTCAGTGAGAGAAACCAGTGGACTGCATAAACAAACTTCAATTTTACTTCCATGGATTGAAAATGAGAATAAAACCGATTTCTTTCAAATGAATGTTTGTTGTTTTTTTTTCTCTGCTAAAGATGCGACCTCTGGCTGAGTCACCACTATGAGTCCTGTGATTTCCAAAAAGGAGTAAATCAGCTTTCAGCAGTGCTAGAATCATCATGTTGTAGCACTGACATTATCGGCCAGTGACAGTGTAGTCTGATGATGTAATCCTTCTAACTTTGTCTTACACTGCTGCACCTGAGCACCCTGCCTATACAGGTACAGGGGCAGACAGACTGCATTTCCAGCTCTGTCATCACTTGTTGGTGCGTAAACACCCACCAACCACTGCAGCTCCAATGAAATGTGGTTTTACAATATTAATTATGGCTGATAAATATAGAGGGAGAAAAATACTTGAAAGCAATAGTTAATGTGCAAATAGAATGCACGTTAACTTTCATCTGAAATCAGTACATATTTTCTTATTCATAAACATTAAGCTATGATATTTGATCGCATTTTTAGTGGGGTTTTGGAGAAAAGTGTGTCACTTTTCTTTGCCATTTTATTTTGCATCTTATTTCACACACAAAATTAAATTTAAAATGAAGCCGCAAGAAACATAGTCGCTTCCTGACCAAAAAAAAAAAAAAGCATGCAAAAAATTCTGCTATGGAAAATCAAAAATATGGAATTGTGATTTGATTTGAGCAGTACTTGGGAGGGAAGGTACTGTTATTTTGATAACTGCAGGACATCCATAAGGCTTGAAAGAAAATAATAGGGATTACAACAATTCTCACTTCTTCTTCACACCACTTCAGAAATCTACAAATAAAAATGAGGATATCTGCTCTTAGGAACCTGGAATTCAAATAGACCAGAAGAAGCACCAGTACTATGCCACTTACTTCATTACTTGTACAGCAGCAATGATGTTTTTTTAACATGGGAGATGCCTCCAGGCAGACATTACAAAGAATTCTGAAACCAAAAGTACAATTAGGCCCAAGGCCAACAGCCTGAAGCATGACTCAGTCAAGGGACATCAGATCACAGATCAGTATCTCTGGTAAAAGGGATAAAAGTAATGAGTAGCAATATCATCCTAGCCCCGGTTTGAAGAGGACAATAAATTGAGAAGTGTGATTCAACAGTCATATGTTGATATTATTGCTATATTCTTCTGGGAGAAATTCCTTAAAATCAAGCTATGACCAGACTATTTAATGCCTCTCTATTAACTGCAAACCGTAGTGATTTAATGTAATTTTATCTTCAGACTCTGTAACTACAGAACCATATACATAACTTTACCCATGTGAATCGTCTCAAAGATTTAAGCAGAATTATACATATAATGAATGCATGGCCAAAACTGATCTGAAAGGAGGAAGTAAACCGTAGCATGAATGCTTAATGAAATGTTGGTTTTGAGGCAACTTTATGTTTTTTCAAAAGTTGCCTGGTTATCTATGAGACAGCTGTGTTCAAATGCCACCAGGTGCAATCTGCTGTGATAATTTCTTTTTGCCTTCATTACCCAAGCTGCCACCTATGAGGGCAGCCACTGGATGTACCCTCTCTGGGACACAGCTATCGAGTATGAAGAACTGCCTGTTGTGCAGACAGCATGCTTCACCCTATGCACATCCCCTCATAGGATCAGCAGTAACACAAGTGAGCATTGCAAAAAGTTTCTGAAGGAGGCATGTTTCTTTTTCACTCTGTAGAAACATATTCTGCATAAAATAAGTGGTTAAAAATCTCCTTTGTTTCTGAACTTGCCTTAAGCAGCTCTTAGCGTCTTACTTCCTTTTTTGACAGTTTGCTGGACTCCTGCTCACACGGGTGAAGTCATAACTAAATTCCCTTCTCAGGACTCACTCCAAACCTGATGGGAAAGTAAACACTTTTGCACAATGTTTTTTGCCCATGTTTCTCCAGTTGCTTTTGCAATACAACCAGCTTTGCTCAGCAGCAAAGCCTACTCAAGTAGATACTGTGATTGCCTGCACTAACACAAGACACTTTTTCAAAAAGATTACAAAATAATGATGAAATTGTGGTATTACAGCATTGTAAATCTCATCAGTCAGTACAGAGAGGCACTCTCAACGTAACAGATCACCATTTCTAGTTTCTCTCTTTCCATAATCCAACTTCTCTGAATATAAGTAAACAAAAAAATATATATTTTAAACTTAATTAAATACTGCAGAGGTAGCTGTGTATAATGCTTATATTGTAGTTTAGAAGTTCAGTTTTAGCCCAGAATAGACAAATGAATAGCAGATTATTAAAATAATATTTATTGCACTAGTAAGTTATTTTACAAACATATAGGATGGCACTTTAAAATAAAAGTCCCTTTTCTTCTTCCCACTTCCACACCCTTGAGGGGTTTTTGCCTTGCTCCTTGCTTTTGCCTTGCTACTGGAGCTGGCATGCTCTCTGCTCCAAAAACGTGTAAACTGGCTTCCTGCTGTACAGTGTAGTGAATGAATAAGAGTCACTCTTCTCAGCTCAGATATACTGACACTGTTTCTGTTTCCAGCATCTTAACCATGCTCTGAGTTACTGAGCATATTCAGTCCTCTCACTTGCCCCAGACACCTTTTCTGAAGCAGTTTATATCATCAACTAAGTTACGCCCATATTCACAAGTGGTTCATCCATCCAGGCTCTCAAAGTATTATAAAACACATTACCATACGTATATGGCTTTATGTACAGTTATTATGTACAGCTTTGTACATAGATATGTGTTAATTAAACATACTTTCTGAAAAGAACAAATCTGAGCAAGCAAAATCCTTCTCTTACTTAGCTTACTAGTAAATAACCTCAAAAGTAAGCCAAGGTTGGGACACACTGATGAAGATTTCCGAACTTTTCTCTCAATTAAACCAAGGTGAGAAGCTTTTGGGGGTGATATTTCTCCTGAAACTAATGGAAATAAAATGGTGGTAGGTGAGAGAAAACTGTACTCCACTGTCCCTGCCTCTGTGTTGTCCCTTGGAGCAAGGAAGGTACCTGAGATATCTTTTTGCTTTAAAGACTGTATCTTAATTGCAGCAAAGGGGAAAAAAAAAAAAAAAATAATACACTGACAAAATATAGCTATCCTTTCTCATTTACAGGAATACCTTAGGCATGGATAAAGCTCCATCTGAGTTATCTGTTTGGGTAAATTATCTTGGAAGGATCTTTACACTGTATAATTCGCTCAGAGCTGAGCTGCATCTCTCTTGTGGGTAGCACAACTGGCAGCAGTACATTGTCTCTGCACTCCTGGCAGGTTGCAGGACTCCGCTGCCCCAGACCCTCTGCTCTGGGCCTGCAAAATATGTAATTGCTATTAACAAAGTATTGACTTTGAATCTGTTGAGCATTTTACAATTGCTATTAACAAGGTATTGACTAATGAATTTGTTAAGCATTTCAGGAAGGTGGTGGCAGAGCTTGAATAGCCATAGACCCAACTGCAGCCCTCTGGAGGTGCCTGCCTTTTAGAAGTTTCCATCCAAAAAGGAGAGAGAGTTTTTTGATGTAATTAGGTACTTGTAGGGATTGGTTGGAGAAGGAAACACCATAAGCACTTATTATAACTCCTGTTAGAGCAGCTCCAGAGGAGGGCCACCAAAATGATCAGAGGGCTGGAGCACCTCTCCTATGAAGAAAGTCTGAGAGAGCTGGTGTTGTTCAGCCTGGGGAAGAGAAGGCTCCAGGGACACCTTATTGTGGCCCTTCATACTTAAAAGAAAGCTTATACAAAAAGATGGAGAGCAACTTTTTACAAGGACAGATAGTGATAGTACGAGAGGGAACAGTTTTAAACTAAAAGAGGGAAGATTTAGATTAGATGTTAGGAGGAAATTCTTCACTCATACGGTGGTGAGGCACCGGAACAGGTTGCCCAGAGACGCTCCATCCCTTGAGGTGTTCAAGGCCCAGTTGGATGGGGCCCTGGGCAACCTGATCTAGTGGGAGGTGTCCCTGCCCTTGGCAGGGACTTGGAATTAGATGATCTTTACAGTCCCTTCCAACCCAAACCCTTTTGTGATTCTATGATGATTCCATAATTTTTACTGTATGGTACAAATACTTCAAAAATTCTTGCTCTATTGTTCCTATTCTAGTCAGTTTAGTTTTCAAATAATTTGAGAAAACACATCCTAATAGCTTAAAAATAGGCTTTTATAGCCAAATTTTAAAACAGCTGAAATTCTGAAAAAGCTTTATGATCTGCAGCTACAGTATAGTGTAATTACATGGAGCATTTCACCCTCAATGTAAGTGGTTTACGTTTGAAAAACAAACTTAAGCAAAATGTAATTCTGCCTTCAAATTTCAAATGAGCTTTGGCAGGCAACATATGCTCCCCAAAAGCGCACTTTGGGGACTTAGGACTTGACAGAAGGAAAGCACTGACAGGATGAGCAACCAAGTGATATGTTCCACCTCTGTTTTCAGTCATGCTATCATTTGCAGCATTTACAACAACAGCAACAACAAAAATGATTATTCACAAAGCAACAACTTTCCTTCTTCAAACTGCTCTTAAAACTCATCTCTGTCATGATGTTTACAAAATTTGACAATGGTTAGGCAAACAACATTCTGCAATTACCACTTATTCCACAGATGAGCACCATTTCATTCCTAACTTCTCTTTGCCGTATTTGCCTTTAGAGACAATATTTTGCTATAAGTTCTTAATATGTAGGAAATGATAGAGACACTAGAAATTAGAAGTATTTATTTTTAAAATGAAATATCCTGTTTATTATTAGACTGAGGTGCAAGTTTTCAGTTATACAGATCTGAGCAAATGAAAACAGCAAATGTCTCCTGTATTTATACTAGCTAATAATTTACTCCTAATTATGAAATTACATCTAATCATCTCTCTTAGGTGACACTACCATACTGAATAATCTGATGTGTAAAACCAGTTTTAAGCATCAAGTTGTAAGAAATTCACTGAACAGTATCATAGGAATGCTAACATTCAACTACAGCTAGGAACATAACTAAGAAAATCAAGTATTTCCAGCATAACCCCAGCAATCATTTTTGGGATATATTACAACAGAATTTCAGGCAAATGAAGATCTCCTTAGGTTTATTACTTGTATTCAACAATAGAAGCTAGATTTCCTCATCTGCCTTAAAACTCCTTAGCTATCACTGTTTCCACCACCAGTCATACAAAAACAGACTTGATTTTGAGAGTAGTATGTTCACAGCTCTGGGGGTAGTGGCAGCAAGATTCATCTATCACCTTGTCTCCACCTAGTACAGATCTATCTGATAGGTGTTCTGAAAATATCTTATCATGCTGGATTTCTTCACACACAAACCGTGAAGAAATATGGAGGTGAAAAAAGCTATCCTAAAATGTCAGTGGTTCAGAAACTCTTCTGAATACCGGAGAACTAGGTCTGAAGTTTTGCTGAAATTTGAACCGTCTCTCTCTGCGATCGGGATTGCTGACTCCCAGGATAATAGCCTAATGCATAGGCCCTGGGCATGCTCTGACAAAACTGGATTTCGCTAATTCTGAATGTTCAGGGGAGGTGACAGGGAAGAAAAGGAAGGAAATGTAAATATGTCCTCCATCCATCTAAAAACAACCCAATGATCAGGTTTTTTATTCATATCAGTGAAGTGTTATAGAGCTACATAGAATATTCTAAAGATAAAAATCTCCTCTGAATATGTATATGAGCACTTGTACAATTTCTTGAATACTTCAACAATTTCAGTAGTAACCCATGAGATGCTGGACTGATATTGTTCAAATGGTAACTAATATTCAAATAACCCATCAAAAGTGTATTTGCAACAGACTGGCATTAGGAAAAGAGTTTTGAATAAAGAGGAACAGAACAGATGAAGAGAAAACGTAAAGAGAACTCAGAGGAGCTGTCAAAGTCCCCCAGGACAGCTTTAGACAGAATTAGGACACCATTTGCAGGGAAAGTTGTTGTTATGGACACTGAACACTCAGCCCTAGCTCCCTGTGATGGAAGCAGCCAGAGAGGAACCCGGCTGTTCAGCTTTGATTTGAATCGAAATTACACTTAATTTTCTTGTAACCTGTTGTTTCAAAATGTTAAAAGGAACAGTCCAGCCTCAGACCAGACTTGAATCTTGGATATATATCCAGGTGGAATTGAAAAATCTTGGGCATCCTCTCCAATTAATCCAAACAAAAGAGGGATATGAAGGCACATGCAGGACACCTGATACCTGATCTATGGTTCAGACATGAGCATTAAAGAATTACACTGTAAGTTAAGTACTGACACACAGCACTGGGAAGGTGACAGGACAGGTAGAAAGATGCCATCTGGGAGTTTTAAGTGATAGTGTGGCAAAGTACATCCCTTCTGCAATGAGACGATGGCACATGGCAGCTTTACAGCTTGGGCATAGTGTTTCAGAGCTTATCTCAGAATCCCTGCTGCTGAATCTCAATCATAAATTGCAGCACTGACTTGTGCCTGATTTTCTTGTGTCTATGGTGAGGGCTGTAAGAATTTTCACTTTCTCTTCTCTACTCTCCAGCCTTCACAGCCCAAAGACTGGCATAAGTAATCTTACAGTATAGATTAAAAAATAGTTTTAGAAGAAATAATCAAAAGAAATAATGGTGTTGAATTGGGGTTGTTCAGTCTGAAGAGGAGGCTCCCATGGGACCTTATAGCAGTCTTCCAGTACCTAAAGGCCTACAAAAAAGCTGGAGAAGGACACTTTGTCAGGGAGTGTAGTGATGGGAAAAGGGGTAATTTTCTTAAAATAAAAGAGGGTAGATTTAGATCAAATAGAAGGGATAATTTATTTACTATGAGGATGGTGAGGCACTGGAACAGGTTGCCCAGAGATGCCCTGTCCCTGGAGGTGTTCAAGGTTGGGCTGGATGGGGCTTTGATCAACCCGGTCTGATGGGAGGTGTTCCTGATCATGACAGGGGGTTGGGATTATATATCTTTAAGGTTCCTTCCAGTTCAAACTTAAAAAAAAAAAAAAAAAAAAAAAAAAAAAAAAAAAACTTTTAAAGTTTTCAAACTTTTGCCCCGCGTAAACTGCCTGTGCTAACTGCCAAGCCTGCCCAGTTAGCACATCCTGTTATCGGCACTCCTAGGTCGTGGCGCTCCCTTGGGACTACTTTTATAGCGCCGGTGGTGGGTGGGCTGTTGTCACCCCTGGCTCCGCCCTCAGCACGTCGGCGCCCACGGCGGCACAAACACAGCTCCTGCCTAGTCAGGTGCTGGGGGGGGGCGGGTCGGGCTGCTACTCTGTTCCGCGTTACTGGGGGGGGGGTTGGCTTCGTTCGTCTCCCTGACAGGAGCCCTCGCTGCAGCCGATCCCTGGGATGTTCCCGAACAATGGCAACGGCAAATTAACTCTCTCCTAGCTGAAACCAGGACAGCTGTTTTCTGGCAGGTCGTGGGAAGAAGACTGGCTAGCTCGGGGAATAGGCTGGAATAGGCTGCCCAGGGAAGTGGTCGAGTCACCATCCCTGGAGGTCTTTAAAAGACGTTTAGATGTAGAACTTAGGGATATGGTTTAGGGGATGATTTGTTAGTGTTAGGTAAGAGGTTGGACTCGGCGATCTTGTAGGTCTCTTCCAACCTAGACATTCTGTGATTCTGTGGGGAAGCTTATGTACACGTGGCTTTCAGGCTGCAGCCAAAGTGTTCCTCTTTTTTTTTTTTTTTGTTCGCTGTTGTGGTTTAACCCGGCCGGCAGCTAAGCACCACACAGCCGTTGGCTCCCTCTCCCCCCTCCCTATCTGGGATGGGGGAGAGAAATAGGAACACGAAGCCTGGGGGTTGAGGCAGACACAGTTTATTAAGACAGGAAAAATAATGATGATAATAGTACTACTACTACTAATGTGTACGAAACAAGTGATGCACAATGCAATTGCCCACCAGCCACTGAGCAATGCCCAGCCTATCCCCAAGCAGATGCTCCCCCCCCCCACGTCCCAGCTAGCTACCCCTATCTATTGTATAGCATGACATCAGACAGTATGGAATAGCCCTTTGGCCAGTTTGGGTCAGCTGCCCTGGGTCTGTCCCCTCCCAGCTCCTGCTGCACCCTTAGCCTGCCCGCTGGCAGGACAGAGCGAGAAGCTGAAAAGTCCTTGGCTTAGTGTAAGCACTACTCTGCAACAATTAAAACATCAGTGCGTTATCAACACTCTTTTCATCCTAATCCAAAACATAGCACCCTACCAGCTACGAGGAGGAAAATTAACTCTCTCCTAGCTGAAACCAGGACAGCTGTTTTCTGGCAGGTCGTGGAAAGAAGATTGGCTGGCTCGGGGAAGCTTATGTACACATGGCTTTCAGGCTGCAGCCAAAGTGTTCCTCTAGATCTAGAAGTTTAAAGATGGTTGCAGTCTCCAAGCTCAGAGCCAACCACATATGAGTCTGGCGCAACGAATTTTTGTGTTCCTTGCACTAGCTATTCTTTCACCCCTCTGAGGTGGGGGGACCAGATCTGGGGACCATCACGTTCTACAGCTTCCTCACGAGGGGGGAGTGGAGGGGCAGGCACCGATCTATTCTCTTTAGTCACCAGTGATAGGAACTGCGGGAATGGTGTCACACTGAGGCAGGGGAGGTTTAGGCTAGACATCAGGGAGAGGTTCTTCACTGAGAGGGTGGTCGCACACTGGAACATGCTCCCCTAGGGCAGCAGTCACTGCACCAAGCCTGTCAGAGTTTAAGAAGTGATTGGACTGTGCACTTAGTCACATTGTCTGCATTTGTGGGTAGACTTGTGTGGTGCCCCGAGTTGGACTCGATGTTCCTTACGGGACCATTCCAACTCAGGCTATTCTATGATTCTATACCCACCTTTGGTTTCACTGAGAATTCAGGCCCTAACAACTGAAGTTTCTTCTGGATGGTGTTTCTTCTGAATAGGATAGTTTTATTTCCCTTTTGAAGACTAACAACAATGTAGTAACAAAAGCAAAGACATAAAACAGTACCTGAGGCATAGGCTACTTTTCAGCCTGCAGCAGACTATAGGTATTATCATTTCAGACAAATATGATCTACATGATGCAAAGTGTTCCGGCATGCTTACCATCTGCCAAAGGCCAAAAAATGGGGCCTTCATTTTAAGACTGTATGGAAAAGAAAACAAAGCCAACAAAAACAGAGAAGGAACTTTTCCTTCACCTAAATTTTATTTTTATTTTGCAACTCCTTCAGGTGTCCACAAGGAATTTTGTGCGCCCCCGCCCCCCCCCCCCCCAAAAAAAAAAAAAGACATTGTGGCATAGAGGTATAATTTCAGTTCACACCAGAAGACATTGTTCTCACTGAAGTACAGTTAAGCCCCACAAAGTGCCAAAAAACCTGCCAGAAAGTAATGTATTTACAGATTACTTTTACATGTTGGCATTATTTACTTGACTGGTCTTGCATTCAGGGCTTGATATATCTGACGGGGAAGATGTAATGCCATGCAAGGTTGTTTGGTTGTATGATTGACAACATGGCTTTAAAATTTTGAACTGTTTGTATAGAAGCAAAATACAGAAGAGCACACTATCCCCAGTGGAAATGTAGAAACTACCTGTTGCTTCTCAGGTTTAAAGTTAAAAGGTGTAAACATCTGTTAAGGTGTAAGAAAAGGTGTAATCAGTTGTTTGAGTACAATTCTTATGTATACATGAACAATTTCCTCTCCAATTTCCAACTTGGAGTGCAACATTTTTCATCATGCTCTTAGATGAGTTCAGATATCCACAAAGTTGCCTTCTTCCTTTCGGAGAAGGGACTCTTGCAGTGGCAATGTACTGCACAGTACAGAGTTAGATACACTTTCCATTTCACTAGCAGCCAATATGCTAGGCTGGTAAGTCTAGGATTCTCAAGTGATTTTGGTAAAATGAAGTTACAGTGCAACTCCGACTTTCACCAGATGAAAGAAATTTAGTGATTTGGACTTTTGCCTACTATACTAACTTTTAACTGAAGCTTACTGGCTAAAAGCCAGGTAGATACCTACAGCAGCCACAGGCACAACACATCTCTGCATCTCATTTTCAACTGTCTCTAAAATTACAGTACAATAAAACAAGGCATGGTGATATGTCAAACTATAGCAATGATTTCCCTAAAACCAGAGTTAACAGCACACTGTATGTTACTGGCTTACATAAACACCTCTTCAGGTCATTTAATTCAACAAGTCATTCCAGGGCATTTTGGATCTCTGTGCATTTCAGGCAGTGGCCGTTAGGAAGCCACACAGGTCTACATGTAAATCACACAGCTGCAGCCTTCCTAGGAGAAACTAACACAAATCAGACCAAGACACTCCTTGTATTAATGGAAGGAAAAGAAAGGTAAGGTAAAGCTAGCAACTACACTTTGGTAAAATAATGCTGTAGACTTAGAACATTTTTGTTAACTGAGTAAAGTTAACAGACCAGTTTCAGTTAAAGAAAATGACTGGAAATAGTGCTGCCATATTTTATTCTTTCTTTCTTTTTTTTTTTTTTTTTCCCCCCAATATTCAGCCTCAGGACAGGGTAAAGCTGCTTTAATCAAAGCAGTATTTTAATTAAGATTAGACAAAGGGGAAGAGTTTTATGCATAAATATAAATGTTAAAGATAGCAACACACCTGTCTGATCCAAATTCCAATTAGAATGGGCTAAGTTTGAATATGTGAGCAGGATTTGGGTTAAAGCACAAAGGTTTAAAACAATCTTTCAAACTCATGCAAATTTCGTCACTTCAAGAAACAAGTTTCACCTGTTCTCACAAGCCTTCTGGCTTTCTGGATGAGAATCTGAGCTTCACCACTGAAAAAAGCAGCATGTTATGGAATCAAGACAAAAAAGTTAATGCTAAGTCATTTAAAAGCTTAAAAATTGAAATGTTATTTGAAGCAGGGAATGAAATTCTGGCAACATCAGACTATCTGCTAAATCACAGCAATAAAAAATTACAGATATGAGTTTCCCAAAATAAAATATATATTAAGGAAAAAAAGAGCCAGAATGCTCTTGTGAAAGGAGGGTGTGTGTTTTGGGGAATTCATGTATGCAAAAATTTCTAAACTGGCATTTATAAACTTCAAAAGCAATTTTCTGAAACAAACTTTCATGGAGAGATCAAAAATCTCTACTGTCCTGTTTCCCCTTTCCCTGTAATGCTACCTATGTCTTCTGAGCCCAACATCTAGAACTCAGTTTAGTTTAAACAAGCATTAAAATAAACCAATCTTTCTGTGTAGAGCCAAAACAGAGTTTCTCAAATTGAAACTGGCAATCACTGAAACTGCTGAATTCAGCTGCACTCATCCGCCTTTAATTAAGATTGCTGCAAGTTCAGATATTCCCAAACTTTCCTAAGCATGATCTGCTGAGGAAATCAAGTAACCAGGGTGGGAAACTCTAACTGGAAATTATGTTGTACTTTAGAAAGTTAGGCAAGAATGTACTTGTGGAAGAGAAAGCTCAAATGAAAGGAAAGGATGGCCAGAGCAGACAGATGGAGAAAAGCAGTACCCAGGCAAGACCCTGGGGAGAAGTGGAGGTGGTGAGAGCCATAGCTGTGACCCAGTGCTTTGCTCCCTCCTGTGCACAGTGGACACCACTTTGTACATTTCTGACAACAAACTGCCAAGTGCCAGAGGTTAACCTGGTATCACAAAACAAGATAAGGTACCTTGAATGCTGTCCACCTCTGCAGGTCAGAGGGCTAACAAGGAAGAGGCAGTCTGAAGTCTGGGCACTTTCAGTCATTTGCATCCACCTCAAGCATGTAAGTGTACTGAAAAAAAATGCAAATACAATTTTAGTCATCTTCACACTGCATGCACGCACATATATAAAAATACATACGTGCGCACGTGACATGTCTTTGGAAGCCATGAAAACAGATAAAACATCTTTAACTCTGCTCCAGAGCTTTCTGGAGTCACATAAAATTTTACACGTGTGCACTCCAAGAGAGCCACTGACCAAAAGCGAGGATGCTGGCACAAGAGCAATCAATCTACAAGCAGCACACAGCCAGCCCTGCCAGGGGCAAGAGGGAAACAAAACAGAGTGCTTGCTCTTGAGCATTTGTAACCTAAATGCAGGGCATAAAGGGGCAAAGGAAACTAAAGCCTCACAAACACTGAAGAAAAGAAACAGGTGTCATTTTCCAGAACTTCTAATCTATAAAATGGAAACTTTTGATGGACAGCAGATTGTGCATCCCTCGAATGAAATACAGATCTATAGCTTTTATGAAAGTAAAGCATTTCAAAGAGGGCATAGAGAAGAAAAGAAAAGACATTTTAAATATAATATCTCTCTCAGGAGGAATCTCTCTCAGTGTCAGTTCTTGACACTGCTGCAGCCTTTGATGCTACTTTGACAAATATTTTCTCTAGGGTGAAATATAAGTTGGTTTAGTTTAACCATTTTTTTCACTTTTAGCTTATGTAGGAATTGCACTGAAATGACAACCTCTGCTCCCTCCAATCATTCAGGGATCAGAAAATAAAGACAGTTTATTTTTATTAAATTGCTCCCGCTTCTTATTAAGGTCACCCAGGCCATTAGCTCATGACAAAACATCTTGTTCAAAGTAATTTTAATTTTGACCTTAAAGAAAGAGCAGAATTAAATAAGATATACTTGAAAGACGGATTTATGTTGTATTTCTACATTATCTTCTAAAAAAAGTAATGTAATAATAAAGCAGTTATTTGTTATTTTGACAAACTAATCAAAAGTATCCTGATATTCCCTCTTCTTTCTTCCAACTGTCGAGTCACATGTGATTCTCAAGATGTTGTTTTAAAATTTTGTCTCAAGTTCTTGGCTTAAATTTAATGTGAAAGGCAAGGCATTTCTTCATTCTACATTGCTTTGCGTTCTTGAAATAGTCATCGAACATGAAAACAGTCAGAGCTGTAATAAGCAGAGCTGCCAAGATAACAGCAAGAATATCCATCTTCTACTTTTACCTTGGTGCTAATATATATAGTACACCATTTTGTTTTTCACAGGATATTTAAAATCTGTATTGAGAAAAGGATAAAACAGGTGATAGCAGCTGTACTGCCTGAAATGCCTCATGGTGCATAGCCACAGTTCAAGTATTTTTTCTCCTTTAATGGGTTAGGTTAGGAGGAGAAATTATTTCCCTGTTCAGCCAACTCAGTCACTCAATTTTCACTTCATGCACAATTCTTACGGTCTGCCATCTCTATCTCCTCCAATTTTCTCCTTCCATTCAACTCCTGTCATTCCTTGAAGCATAATGTAATGGCAACTTACACAGTGGTATCAGAGAACATTATTTCTTTGCTCCTGTACTGTTTAACAAGGAATAGTTCTTGTATTTTTCTATCCATAACTTGGGACTTTTCTGTAAAAGGACAGTAATTGTTCAAGACTCCACTTGAACTATAAAATTTTCTCGAATAGTTACCCTAAAAATCTACACGTGTAATTGTACTTTCCGCTATTTAAATGCTTTCTAAAACATGGAAACATATGTTTTCAGTTTCAATTAAAAACTCCTTTTTTTTCCCCTAATGACAGAAGATGACAAATTCTGGTCCCTGCAGGATTTTATAATGATGAAGGTTTACCTACAGGAAATGCTGTCACCGGTCAAGGCCAAATTTTACTTATTTAGATCTCAAGCAGCAATTGATGTGTAAATTCATGGCTACAGTACACTCAAGGACACCAATGGAAAAATCCTGCAGTTCTGGTTTCAAAATGTTTTCAGCATTCTTAAATGATAGGTATAGAGTAGATGCAAGACAAAATAGTTCAAGTAAGAAGAAAAAAAAAAAAAAAAAAAAAAAAAAGAAAGCTGTAAGACATTTCTCCAAGTCTATTAGGCATTTCTCCAGTCTATTAGATATATTATGATTTATCACAACCTGGTATGAGTGGAGAATAGTATATTTTCTGGTTTTGTTCAGAAAGAAAGTTAAGAAAATGTAAGCACAGGTAAGAAGGTGAAAAAGTAAAGGCAAAGCATATGGTTTACAGCACCATGCAAGAAAGTATTTGAGTCAGAATAGCACTACTTCACAAAAAGGCTTTCCTAGATTAATTTCTTTGCCAAATCTCTGTTCTTAGCACACAGGACTGCAGGGAAGCATTTTCAGTTCCAGACTTGTTTTCTCAGACTTGCAATATATTCAAGCTGTGGGCCAAGAATTCAATATCCACCAATTCTCCAATACTGTAAAGAAAATTAGAATATACTGATGCTAACAGAAATCTCTAAAGCAAACTCCATCTCTCTTCTCCCCACTGCAGTATCAATCTTCACAGAAAGGATGTCAAAGAGCTATTGAAGTAAAGGACACCAATCCAGTTTTTCCATGTTGTTTTTGTTTGGTTGGTTGGTTTTGTTTTTTAATAGTGAGGTTTCATCCCATTCATCAAAGACTGTTGCATAGCTTTGCATCTCAAATGTAGGTAGAAAACCTGACTGTACAAATGTCAGAGTGTATTAGACTAGGTGTATTAACAAGATGGTAACTGATGATAATCTATGTTGGGATATTTAAACAAGAACCAATTAGGCAGCCATAATAATTAATAAGGAGAAGGACAAAATTTACGTTCCTGAGCACTTCCAGTTACCAGTGAGAGGGTTTTAAATTAGTGGTCAGATTCTAGCTCAAGACTTTTTTTTCTGCATAGAAGATGGACAAAGCTTGACACAAACAACTTACTTTCTTAAGCAGTATTACGAGTAATGAATTTGTTAATTAAATGGCACATTTTGATGTAATTGTCATCTTCTCTATATGTAAAGCTCACTAGTTACTCCTTTGGGGTAAAGAAATAGAGAGAGATAGGAATCAATGGTGCAACTGTTTGGCAAATCTTAAGACTTCTTCCTCAGGAATATTCATTAAAAATCTCAGAAAATCACAGAGCATAAACTTTAGGCTTTAATTTTGTCATTGCTTTTGGACTCTTCTCAGCTTGAGCCAGCGAAAAACATGCACACACTAGTTGTGTACTATACAATGTACTGAAATTCAAAAAAATAAGACGTAAGTGAAAAATCTTTTGTCATATGTTACTGAAATGAATAATGCTCTCATTTTTAAAATATCTTAATAATCATAATTCTTTAATTCTGAATGTCTTTTGAAAACTTCTAACCTAAAATTACTGTATTCCTCCTAATTCATAAGCTTTAACTATCATATTCCCCAAAATATGCCGTTTCTGTCCTGAGCAATCACTTATCACTGTGTTGCTTTAAAGTCAAATCCATAACATTTATGAAACAAGGAAGACATTGAAAATACATGAAATAAGAATATATTTGAATTATGTAACTATTTAAATACTTTGACTAATGGTAACATGGATTTCTTTATATGGTGCTTAAAAGCAATTTTATTTGGAACATAAACTTACAGATCATCAAAGCATAAAATGAACTACTGAAATAGTAAATATAGTGGGTAAATTGTGGTCTGTCACAGATAGTTGTGTGCTTCTATGCACTACATCTTGTATCTGTGGTGAAAATTGAACCAAATCCCTATTATTCTAAGCAGGCATCCTGGACAGTGAGAATGGATGATAGGCTTAGCTGTATATGCCAGACTTTCCTTACACTGGTACGTTTATTTATTTATTTATTTTTATGAGTAGTATTTTAAAGGCAGAACCTTAAATGGTCTTTGAAGTAATTATACTGATGTTAATACGTACATAAGGTAACTGGCAATCAAAACATCACAGAATGCTGACAAAGTATTTTTTTTCATTATAATGCATGGCTAGGGGATTTTTCTTTAAGATACCCAAAGCTTTAGATAAAAGGACAAGAAGTTTTCACCTCAAGAAGATTAGTTAAAGGCACATCAAACCTTTATACTCTATGAGAGAGAAAAATAATTACTAATAGAGGACAACTTATTTTAGTCATTGGTATTAAAAATAATATGCTGTCCTGACATCTTTGAAAACTGAAACTATCAGCTTATCCATAAGAAACTCACAACAGGGGCAGGAGCAATGTAAAAATTTGTGCCTCTTCACAATCATTATGACTAATTCTGATGAAGAAGTATTATCTTGTGGCTGCATTTGTAGAAGTCTGTGATATGAAGATTTTCACAAAAACCTAAAATATAAATATTGCGCTTACAGCTGTTCATGTTAAATATGTCCATCAATTTATTAGGAATGGGAACACTGTATATATACACCCACTTCCGTGCACATAAGCAATGATACATAATGACTTATGCCAGCTTCATTTGTTATTTGAACAACTAATTGAAACTTTACATATCAATTTCTTCATTTGCAAATGCATGTTTTTTGCAGTTATTGACACACAGAAGTCTTTTCCTCTTCCAAGTGGCTGAGTTCTTAAAGAATTTGAGAGTATGCAATAAAGCCCACTTAGGAGAAGATTGGTAGAAGAGAAGACAAAAACAGGGTTACAATGGCCCTTCTCCCTGAGGACTTCTGCAGTTTTACTTTTTTATTATGCATATTTTTTCTATGGAACTTGAAGTTTTTAGCAATTTTATTTTAATTTAAATAAAATTAAATTTAATAAGATTTCACTAATGTTATAATTTAAATTTAATCTACATTTATTTTTGATAAACAGGGCAAGACAGTAAAAAGGGGCACTTAAACATCAATATGCAACTTCCTCTTTCCCCCTAGACTCAAGATTGTAACCAGCCACCTTTTCACGAAAGGAGGAATATGTTCAGAGTTACTCAGGAAGACTCCAGAAATACAAGTTGTTCAAGTGCCATCTGTCAATTCACTGCCAAGTATTCCTCTTTCCAGTCAAGTATTACTTGCCTCTGGGCAGCTGCCTATCGAAGAAAAGGAGATGCCCGTGTCACTGTTTGATGTTTTTGTATGCACATCAGTACACCAGTGTCTGCTGGTGGCAACATAGGAAACCACTAGCTGCTGGCTTTGTAGCTGAAGCAGGCCCAGCACTGCAGCCAAAAAGTCAATACTGTCAACATCCAAGATGAGTGTATTCAGTAGATGCATTAGCGTAGCTTTTAGAGTTGCTTTCCTCAGCCTGCATAAAATCTGGCTTAGGTAAAATAGAACACCTCTGAAAAGTCTCCTGTCGTATGAACTGTAAGAACATTAAGCTATTAAAAAAGAAAGCAAACAAACAAACAAAAAACACCATTTAAAGGTCAAAGTGACCCTTTAATACTGAAGTTTCATTGCATATGAATGTAAACTTTTCCCACTCTTCTCCACCAGCCATCTTATCCATCCCTCCCTGTAATGAAATCTTTTTCATCTCTTCTCAGTTTAGTGACAGTTGACATCATAAAAGATAGGTTTAGAAACCCGCAGAACACAGTAACCTTTCATGCTGATATAGGAGACCTTTTAAAGGTTTGGCTGTGGTTTGTGGACTCCACCAGTAAATTTGTGCTATCATCTTTACAGAAGGGGACACCAGGGGACTTCCTCTAACTCCCCATACAGCTCATCCATCTGAAGAATTTACAAGTCCTGCAGAAACCATATTAAATTGCAGAGACAAGGTGTGTTTTTTTTTATTATTTATTGCAGCAGTGTCAAAGGCAAATTGAAATTTCTTTAAAACACAAGACTCCCGTTCTGACACCCCAAATAGATTCAAAGAAAATTATGTCTCATACCTCACTTAATGCATTTTGCATTAGTTTCACCACCTTGGTGTCATGCACTAGGGTCATTAAAGTACTGCTGATTTCTTTCCTGTTCTACTTCAAATTGTGGTACTTCCTCAACCCTGCAGACTTGGGCGACACGTAGCTCAAACACCTCTTCAGTTGGTTAGTAGGACTTCATTCTGAAATCAGCAAGGATGTGGCAGGGTTTATTGTTTTTACGTTACTCCTCTACATGTGCATTTCTGAATTAAGGGCCAATGGACCATATTTCAATATGGATCTAAGCCTCATCACTGCAATGAAATCAATATAATAGCTTGTGGAAGTAGCAAATTGTTCAGTTTAATAAGTCTCAGAACTCAACTGGTAGGAAAGCGGCATAGAATTATAACTTGGAAGGTAACTGGTGTGTTTCTGTGTCACTTTTACAAAGAAAACGGAGCAAATGCCAACTGTGAATTTCAAAGGATTGGCACTAGAGAAAGGAGCAGTTGAAAAGTTCACCATAATTGCTTTCAAATATTTTGTATCCACTGGAGGAGGCAGAGAACTTCTTTGGAAAAAAAAAAATATATATATATATATATATATGATATAATATTTGCAGTAGTAGAGGAGAAACTTTAGGTATCTACTTCTTTTCTACTTTTCTAACCCAGTGTAAAGAAATCCACTCATAGTCTTAATTATATACTACTAATTTAAATCTACAAAAATTGGACAATCTGATATTGAATATTTGTGTCAATACTGTAACTCTACATTTGCAATGTTTTATATAACTGGTTTATATAGCATAAGCATCTTTCTTATCCAATATGTTACAGAACTCCCCCCATGAAAGATAACAGCCCAGACAGGTTTTATAAGTAATGTCCTTAATTTTTGTAGTAATAGTCAAAAGACTATTGTCGTCCCCCCCACCCCTTTTTTTTTTAACAGGAATTTAGTAGTTTCTTACTATTCCTCCCTAAAAACAAAAATTTTTGCTACAGTAGGAGTTTGGCTGAATTTGATGTTGCAAAGAACTTCCACAGCCTTATTTCAACCAAAACCCAAATAGGTAAATAATTCAATGTTTATGAAATTTAAGGTGCACCAGAGAAATGCATGTGATTACATGAGACTTTTCACTATCATTTGGTTTTATCTTAGTTTTACTTAGGAATACCAGATGTGAGCATAAAGCTGAGCTTCATCCCTGTGCCACTAACTCCCTGAGACTGGGGTGGGAAAGAAATAGAAGTAGCAGCACATACAAATATGTGCGTATGCCACTTATCTCTGAATCTCTGCTTCCTTCCTTCAGTTCAACTACCCAAGTTACAGCAGAATATTTTAGTACAGTTAGTGCAATACTGAAATGTTTTTCCTCTCTCATTTGCATGGCTTTGGCCACTTTTTTTTCAGCATATGAAGTCAGAACATTATCATATAGTTTTGAGCTTCACAGCAGTAGGGAGAGATAAAAACAACATGATTTCTCTTCTGGGAGACCAAGGAGCTAGAGGGAACAGATGCAGCAGCAAAATGTAGAATAGTTGCTTTAGGGCTATATCTTTCTGGCTTTGTTTTGAAAAGGCCTCATACAAATAAAGTGATTTGCTCTCACTATAGATTATTCAACAAACACACACATACACCAACAGCTTCTCTAGCGAAAGCTCACTTGGAAGGACTGCTTTTAGAGACACTCATTCATGCATCAGTCTTCTACAAGCAGGAAAAGCAAAAACATACATGCAATTGCTTTTTGTCCTTTCTCAGACGCTCATGAAAAACTAAACCAACTGGTTGCATTAAATGTGAAGCATGCCAGCTACAGGACACCCACTGCTGCAGCAACAACACGAATGTGTTGCAAGTTGGTAACAACTGTGGGAAAATCCATCCAGCAGAAGCTGAAATTCCATTCTTACACGGTAGAGCAAGAAAAATTCTGGTCAATTGCCACTTTGAAGTGAATCCTGAAGCAACTGCATTTCCTACAAGACGTATAGTCAGAACAGATGTTGTTCAACCCAAAGTTCATATATCAGCATGGGTAACCAGTCAATTTTATATTCAATTTTAAAGCATATAGGATTTTTCTTAAATGTAATAGTGCTGAGAGAAGCAGTACAACCAGAGAAAGAGCAGAAAATGCTGAAATAATTATTTTTAAAATGCTGAACAAGTGGAAATTGTCTAAATTGTGCTTGTCTTCATTGTTAGCACAACAAAGCTACAGGTTACTTGCAGTACTAATCACCATGTGAAAACAAGTGGTCTTGTTCTTTAGGACTTAAGACCTTTATCCCATGTTGACATAGCTATGTAGTTACTTCCTCAGATTACAAATTAGATGTTAAAGCAAGTGCTTGGCTCAATTTTTGTTTTCTAAAAATGAATATACTGCTTTTTAATATGGGAAGGGGAAATGTTGTGCTAAGTTTGTCTAGGACTATCATCAGTGCATTTTCTGGAAAGGCTGAGCTGCTAAGAGCATCCTCTGCCACTGGATCAGCATGGGGCTGTGACCTCTAAGACTGTGACCTGCATCAGAAAAGTAAGCACATTGCATGCGAGACTCCCATGTTCCATTGTGCATGAAGTAAACAAACTCTGAAAATATATTTATGTCAACACTTAGTTATGCTGAGGAATTTAATTTCATCTAATTTAAATATGGCTAAAAGAATTAAATAGCTTTCAGAGCTGGTTTGTCACAGGCTTCTTTGTTTGGTGGGTTAGGAGACCTGAGGTATAGGAGTACCCTCAGTGAATCCATATGAAACCTTTTTCCACCACCACTATCCCCCAACAAAACAGCAGAAACAAAGGAGACATGCAAACAACCAGAGGAAATCCCTGCTTGGAGCCACTTCCTTTTCAGAAAGTATTTGTTGTGGTTTATTGGTCATTTTCTAGACTTACAAGATATATGAGAGTAACCGTAACAGAACATGAGGTATTTAATAAATAAATCCTCAGTACTTTGAAGTAAGTGCACTCCCCACATTTTGATTGGTACTCTGTAACCACACTGTAATGAAATATTTTTAAGTATATATTACAAAATTTTAGAATGCATCTTAAGATGGCCTTTAACAATTTACAAAATAACTATAAGCTATTTTGCATATATTACAATGAGGGAGAATTTATTTTGCTCACTGGAAAAGGAATGAGGAAAGAGACTTTTGTCTTCATTTTAAACTTTCTTTCCCCAATACAACAATAAGTAGTACCATAATAGAAGCACTTAATAGCACTATTAACTCAACCACCTAAAACCAGAATCCATATTAATTACATTCATTATACTTAATTAAACATAATCATCTAACCTAACAATTACTTGTACACTAATTAATAAAACAGCATGTCTTCATGCATTAATTTATTTCTTTTGAAGGTAAGATATTTAGGGCACAAATAAAATTCATAACTTCCATCATTAGTATATTTGGAAAGATCAAAATTTTTTCAAATCATAGTGACTGTTCAGGGTAACGGATATCTTTCTTAAGTGAAGTTGAAATTTCATGCAAATGTTGCATATCTAATGTGTTGGCTTTTTTCTCCTTTGTGACATTTGAAGAGAAAAGCATGAATCACAGTAAGGTCATTTGTCATTTCCAAAAAAAACTTTGCAAGAACTCACAAAAACTCTAAAAATTGTTATCTACATTACAAGCAATTTTCAATAACTCTACATTTCTAGATAGTGGCTTTTCAAATATATAATATTATCTCCTTAGGCAGTTAAAGAGTAAAGCCCTTATAGGGCAGGTAAGAAGCCTGGAGAGATTTGATAGACCATTGGGGAAAAAAAATAAAAAATAAATAAATAAAAAAAATCAACTGCTTTCTCTTCCAGCAGCGAACTCGTGGTACCTTTGGTTACAGTCACAAAATGGCCAGATAAAAAAGAAAAACTTCATACCTAAACTAGTATGAATACTGAATAAAGCGGTACTGAATAAGCTTTGCACCTAAAAATTCCCACTTGACTATTTATTTACTTTGAAAGAAATCCTACCTGTAAGTGTCCTAGCCTTTGATAGCAAATATCTTAGGCACCTACAGGGCTTGGGTTTTTTTTTCTGTTTTGCTTTGCTTTTGTTTTTACGCATGGCAGGAAGTGCCTCTGCTTTCCAGATCTGAGCTACCTGTCATCTGCTGTTCTGTTTAGGCACAAGACAGACGATTTCTCCACATCATTCTTGAGAAATCCGATTTGATTGATATTTCACCCACAGCTTTCTTTCAGTAAGGACAGAGCTGAACAAATGTGAGGAACAGTTTCATCCTGACACTGCAGAACCATGATTACCCTCCTCTGAGAGGAGAAACTGAAATTAGGGTGACTTCCTAGTCTGAGGGTTATCTTTAAAACTGAACAATAGATGTCTAAGATAGAATTATACTCTAACCCTCTTATTAAAGCTATTTTAATGTCTAATAATAATTAAAGCAGGCTAGAGGAAGAAAGCTCTAACCATGCTGTCATTTGGTAGCTATGTACATCTGCATCCTAAAGAATGCATTTTGTTTCACATTGAATAATTTCAATAATATTAATAAGCAATCTTTGAAGAAGGAAACGGAGGGACGAAGCCTACACTTAATAATCAAGACACTTCCCTGGGAAGGAAGAGTAATGCGCATTTGGCCCAATAAATCTTTGTTGCTCCACTGTTCATAACAAAATTAAATTTAAGTACTAGAAATTACCACAGACTACCTCAGCAAAATAGTTTAGAGTATTCCTCTGAAGACAGCAAGAGGAAAAACAAAGAACAAGCAAACTCCCCTCATGAATAAATTTGCACCTTTCTTCACATCCTATGTAAGTGCAGTAAGCCATGAGATACATTTGGTGAGCTATGCATGGGGAAGGGCAGATAAGAGAAAGGGAAGCATATGTTTGCTTGTCTGAATCTCAACCCAGCAGAGAAACAACACTAAGCCTGGTTTGCTGAGCACAAGGTGAAAGCACCTCCTCCAGAAGAACCTGGAAATGGGGTCTAAATTTCAGCCTGAGCCAAGTACAAAGATCTGTTCCCACCCACAGCATTTCCCTCAGGGAAGTTCAACAATAATCTGTCTGTACAACATGCACTGACCCAATATTGCAACCAGAGATGTCCATTTTCTCACGTGTACCAGGTAAGGAGTCTAGAAAACTAACATAGTCCCGAATCTCACATGGGAAACTGACTACCTAAACCAGTAGCTGTTCAAAACACATCAGAAAACCGTTCCATGACTATTACTTTCCCCTGAAATTATTCAGTGTTTTCTGAACTACATTGGTTTAGGTGGCTTTATTTAAGGGCCTATTTCTGCATGTGATGATCAAATGCACCTTTCTTTTTTTTCAGTATATTCAGTATGACTCAAGTTCTCTCAATGGGAAGTTAGACAAGCTACACGTGTGAAGCAGTAAGTTCACACGGTTTCATAAAAACTATGTTAGCACAAAATGGTAAGATTGGTCATGGCAGAAGCAGGAACAAAGTTCAGTGGTTCTGTTTCCCAGCTCTGATTTAATTTGGCCAAATTATGCACACTGAAGACTTTTTCCTTCTTCCTTAATGAAAGCGACTGAGCAAAATAGTGTTTTATTCACATCAGGGTAATTAGAAGATTTGGTATTAGCAAAACTCAATAGAAAAAAAGCTCATCTGTTCCAACTTCCTTTAAGCTTCACCAACACATTGGAACCAAACAAACTTCTGGATTATGTAATTAATCCAATACACTAACTAATATGCCTCAGCCTTCTTGAAAAAGATAATGTTCCCACGAGTCTCCCTTCATCCTTCTGCACCCCTTCTTTCCCTGAAGTTGTTTCTTTAGCAGATCTCTGCAGTCCTCTCTTTACAACCTTTTTTTTTTTTTTTTTTCTTCCCCCCCCCTCGTGCTTCTTTGAAGAAATAATTGCTGGGAACCATTTCGCCCAACTTCAACCAGGCTGTCCATGAGTCTTTGAACTGCCTATGTATTTAAGAGCAGTTATTTTAGTACAGTAGACATGGATAACACAAACCTTGATTCCTTCATGTACATTTACAAAGAGCAAGCACATGTGTATGTATACATGGCCACATTCACCTTATGAGCACCTCGTGACTGAAGTCTACCTAAGCTAGATTTCAGACCAAATGCAGGGTCTGAACCATCTTTCCCCTGCCTTCCCTCACCCATCCTTCTCAACGCATTGAGTTTCTGACCAAGAAAAAACTCAGATCTCCTACTGTTTGAGTCAAAAAATCTTGCAAAAACGGCATATCAATTCTCAATATATACAAGATCCAAATTATAGCCTATTCTGAACTCTGATTTCTATTCTGGATCTTAATGTATTTTTCTTAGTCTATAATTAGCAATCCTATTCTCATGCCTTATTAATAACTAGTGCTACAAACTAAGCTACTGTAGTTTCAATTAAATTATCTTCCAGATCCAGTAAAACAAGCGGTGGAAAGTGCACGTATTTCCTAGCTACAGACAGGTATGCCTTTGCATGCAATTGTTAATTTCACAAGCAAACAGATTAAGTTTGACTGCCCAGTTATTAAATAAGTGATTATAGTTATTAATGCATTAAGCAACTAAAAAAAAAACATTTACAAGTGGTATACATGAATCAGTGATTCAGGAGCTCCTACTCTTTCCCAGGATGTGCTCTCCAGGTCACACCCAGTGCTGTGCCTGTTCTGCCTTGCCTCTGCAGCACAAGTCTTGGGGGAAGACTCTTATCTTTTAGACATTAGTAACTGCACAGCATTGCACGATCTGCAGCCTTACGCAATGAATATTACAAATCTCTTCCTGCAAGTGACTCCAGTGTTTTTAATAAAGCCAAAACTATATTAAGTCCTGTTACCAAACTTCACTTGACACACTCTTAATGCAACAGGAGTTCTTTAGGACTGGGAACAGGAATCCAGGGCTGGATATTTCAGCCCTGAACAATATAAATATATTCACATACTCATGACTCTTACCAGTTTTGTTCCTGTCATTAGCTCATTTACTAGCAAGGCACCATCTTCCTTAAAGTTGTTAGAGGGGAGAGAAATACTTTGTTTTATTTCTTCAGAAATTTTTGTGAAAATCAAAGTTACCAGTAGACTTGTGCATGGCGTGAGCTGTATTTGCTGTGGAGATGAACAGAACTGGGATATGCTGAAACTTGCTTAGCTAGCTACAGATGTATATATGACATGGCTGTTTTATGCACTCTGAAACCAAGGGAAAAGTTTATTTTAAAGCTGAGTGGAAAAACTAGTTTCCCAACATTGCTTCTCAGAAGCCCAGAGGAAAATTTTAAAACGTAACCCAAAACTGTTTTGTTTCCTGCCCTTCCTCCCCCTCCCTTAAACAAAATACACGAGACCAACTCATCTTTTAAAGAACACCTTTAAATAAGGCATTTGCTATTATGGCGTGGTATCATTAATTTTTCTAGAGCGCACTGTCAGCATGTGAGCAAGTACAAATGGGGAACTCATGCTTGTGTGTAACATGGGATAGTTCGCCTTCAGCACTTCTCCATTTGTGACAAGCAGAAAAGTAATTATCAAACTACTTGATGCTGAAGCCCGAGGCTAGAGTAACTAGTTAACACAATTTAAGTTTAGCTACTTTTGTGAAACTGTTGTTGTTGGTTTTTTTTTATGATTAAACTGCTTGTTTTTTAAGCTGTTAGCCTGGAAGTGTTTTATCAGACTTCCTTTTATGCAGCAAAGTGCCACCAACAAAAAAGAGAGAAAAATCATTCAGTATTCCAGCTTTTCTTCTCTGGAAAGAGAGTCATTACATGTGGGGAAAAGTATTCTTAAATGGTCCTCAATAATCAAAAATGACTAGATTCAAGAACTTGCTCTAAACCCCTCGCTAAATTTTGTATTCTTTTCCTCTTATTTCAGGTACCCAAGGGAGAAGAGCCAGTCTCTACTAGGATCTGCACTTTGGCTACAGCAGGAACAGCAGTTTCTTCTCCAGCAGGTGCTTCTTCCCACTCTAATTTAAATCCTTTCCCTACCCTTTCACCCTTTCCCCCCCTCCCTTGAAACCTCTGTTTGGCAGGCATATATCACATTGCCCTGTCATCTTTTCCCAGCTGAGGGCCTCTATTAGTCCACAGTTACACAGTTTGTTGTTGTCCTTCTCTGAACCTCTTCCAGAGGCACTATTTCCCTTTGAAAGGACAGGAACCAGCACTACATGAGGGATTCAACAAGATGTAGGCAAAACCTGGATTAATACATAATGCCCTCTTTTGTTCTCTATTTCTTTCCTAACACTCCTTAACAGTCTGACTTCTTTTTGGATTATTACTGAGCTGGGGTTTTCACAGAACTATTTATCATGAACTCTGAAACTCGCTTTTTGTGATAATGATGCTTCAACCTCAGCAATAGCATAAGCATGCAAAGCAAGGGGAGCAGCAGGGTAGTGGAAGAGAAATCTAAAGACTTATTTTGAGAGCTATACCCCAGGGCTGGCTTCTCAGTTTATGAAACTATATATTAAGAATTCAAAATTTGTTTTCATTCTCTATAAGCAAAAGCAGGACTTAAACTGTCAGCAAAAAGGAAGAGTAATGAAGCAAGTCAACAAAGAAAAATGAGAATACAACATCAGGAGTGACTAATGCAGCGCAGAATAGTTTAGAAACCACTGAAACCTAAGGCCTCCTGTGTCACCCACATCCCAGGCAAGCACCACTCCCCATCCCTGCAAATTGCATCCACTACCGAGGAGCTGCAGCTGAACCAGACCTGCTGGCTGGCACTTCCTGGGAAGTCTCTTTAGCAAGCAAAGCAAACACCACATCTCTACAAACACATCTCTAGCATGTTGTGTTCATGCTCACCCACTCTCACCCGGCCCCTGTGCTAGGCGGGGGAGGAAGCCAGCGGGGTTCCCAAAACCTGGCTAGTGATAGTGGATTACTTCACCTGAGCTTTAAAGGCCTCCTCAGCAGGATTTATGATCTCAGCACACCACCACACTAACTGCAGTGACATTGCTGCCTATTCATGGTCCCCAGAGGGCAAGAAACTTCAATCTTCTGCTAGAAGACTTCAGAGTCAGACCGACCACTAGGACCATTAAATGAGAAGAGCTGCCTGTTGGTGGTGCTGAGCAATGCTCCTACTTACTCTTTGCCTTTGGGCAAGTCAGCCAGCATCTTTCCCAAATTAACTATAAGCACAGGGAAGAAATAAAGGGGAGCAACTCCTTCAAACACAACTTAGCTACCAAAGTGCGGCCTGTGCCACAGTCCCCTTGATGCGTGAGGCCCACAAGAGTAGCAGCAAAAGGACCAGACCAAGCTACTTGTCATAAGACTTTGAGATGTTAACAGGATCTTACGCGAAACCAAAGCACTTCAGTAGTGCAAGGAAATTCTAAGTCTAGCTTTTACTTTCAGAAAGATTTACATTAATGGGGCCATGCTTCTTGAAGTCACCAGTGAACAGCTCAATAAAATCAAAAGGGAAAACCACTGATGTGACATTTGGGATGTTTTCCATCCAAAATGGAAGAAAAAAAAATAAAAATCCACCAATCATTTCCAGGGGCACTGAGTGAAAAATAATATGAGTACTTCTGAAGTTATAAACCTAAGTGTAAGAGATGACACTCCTTGTTCTTTTGCTCTGCAAGCAAGATACCACATAACTCAAGGACTCAAGGTAAGCTCTGCTCAAAGCCAAGTCCATGCTGATGTGACAATATCCATTGTAGCAGCAGAAAACACCAAGTCCTGAGGATGGCATAGGAAGACAGACTTCCTAAATTTGTTGAGTTGCAAAGGAAATGGATAAAACCTAGTTGTACTGGAGGACTGTTAGATTTTTCTGTAAATAAGGACAGGCTGTGTTTACCATCAGTTTGACTACCTGCTTCTAAGTCTTACAGATCCTCAGATGACCATAGTAAATAAATACCTTGTTCAAATAAATGTTGTCCATGTTATCACTAGCTTTGTCACATTCTAAAGCTTTGCAGCAAATCCAGACTGGTTAAAAAAAGTGGTTGCCAATCAATAAAGATCATTCCTTATAGCATGCATCAATTCAGGACTTCCCAAATTACCAGCTTAATTTAATTCACAATAGAAGATATTCATCAGGTACTTAGAAGAAAAAACAACACCAACAAATGGGGAGGGGAGAGGGCTCAAGACTATGTGAACACTGTCCAACCAATGAATCCTCAGCTGAATATTAACCAAAACCTCCCTGTTCCAGAAAATAGCACAGTGTATCCAGAGTGTGACAAAAAAAAACAATCATGTAAGACAAGCATTATCTGATGCATTTACTTTTCCTGGATTTTCAAAAAAAAAGATGACAGACAAGATGATTTCCTTTCCAGGTTGTCAACAGACTTCAGGATGAACAATACAGAGCGTTAAAAAACACTGTCTAAAAAGAAGCTGGTATTGTTAGCAAAACCTACCTTGTCTTCATGACCATTTAGCAAGGCAGAAATCTATACCCAATTAATGGAACTACCAAGATTTTCTACTTGTTAGGAAAGTACAAAACACAAGGCAGTTTCGTGTTTTCTAGCACATGAGGTAATTTAGCTCACATACTTTGCTATTGCTTTGTCACCAAACGAGCACAAAACTTGTTATTTCCAGTGTGACAAATGATCAAGCATAGATAATAATTCAGCTCCACATCATATTTGATAAGGTTGACAGCTTCAGAAGGGGGAAAATCTGTAACTGCTTATTTGGCCAGATTGTTATGAAATGATTTGGGCCTTTGCTGCACAGCAGGGGATGGCTTTTATCAGAAGGGAGCTCAGCGGACAGGAAAGCTCTGTTTTGAAACTGCAGATCTTGAGTTTCAATCCTGTTTTCTAGTATGGGTCATTGAAACAGACCACTCTTTTAAACTTGTTCCACACTGTCAGAACTGTTACTGCAAGTATATTTGCTCACATACATTATTAATATCAGCCTCATGTGTCATCCCCCTTCTAACCTTCAGTCCAGCTATTTGAATTTCATTAGGCTATAACTAGAATCAGTTCAAACTCAGTGCCGAAGACAGACAAATCGCAAGAGTTCTCTTACCCTGTTATTAAAGATTAATATTATAGTGTAAGATACAAAGTTTACAAACTTTGGCTTGGGGGGTGGGGGAGGGACAGCGTTCTTCTCCAATAAAGAATGTAATAGTCCTCAATTTCTATTTTCTTCCTATATTCTGCAATAATATCTTTTTAAAAGCATACACCTTCAGAAGGCTGAGATTGCAAAGAAAGTTTTCCCCAATGCAGACACATTCCTTTGGAAAACGCTACAGTAATGAAGAGCAAATCACAACAGCCAAAGGGTTTTCAACCCCGTGAAAAAAAAGGGGATGAGGGGCAAGTATGATGCCCAGCCCAGGTGATCACTTCTTGCTCTCTTCCTCTTCCAAGAAGCTTGAGATGCACAGTCACTCGACCACGTACAGTAGCAGAACATACAGCTTTTTAAGTTTCAAAACAATGCCTCAGCCACAGTTTAAAAAAAAAAAAATAAAAAATCCCAGATCAGGTTCAGCTTAAAGTTAGCATTCCAGGATTTTCCCTCTCCCATTAGACAAAACCTCCTATCAACCTTTTGTGCACAGGTACAGGTAATGCCATACTAACAGCTACACAGGCACCATAATAGACTTTTTCCACCTCCAACCCTGTTTTTTTGTTTCTTTGTTTTCATATTTTTATTATCTAAAAGGTCCTTATTTGACAGGAGTAAATCACATCAAGAAATTTTTTGACAAAAGTCCCTGGATATTAGAAAAAAAACATGTGATTAGCATTTCTGTTAATATATGTCCTCTTTATACTTGATTTTAATGACACAGTAATTCTCTTGTAGTTTTCTTAGCAGCTGTTTGCTTTCTCTTTTATCATTCACATTCATGTACTGTCTGGTGCACTAGCTGTCCTTGACATTCCCTTATTAGGTTTACAAATAATCATTAATTTGTTTTGTGTTCTGCCTCCTGTTTCAGTGATATATAGGCATGTCATTACCTTTCTAAAGCATATTCATTATTTTTCCTCTTCAAAAAAAGCTCACTACTTTTCACGGAGCGTTCAAGGCAATTTGCATGGTACAAAATGGCATTGCTTAGTGCACTTTCACCAAACTTATGCTGTCTATTCTTTAGATTTCATAATTAATGGACTTGTGATCTGAAGTCTCTTTCACTGATTGCTCTCTCTCGGTCTGTTTAAAGCACACTTCATTATAATGAATAGAATATTAAACCTGGACTCAGTCTTACCTGCTATTCCTCATTTTGTTCCAGACATTTGTATGACACTTTTCTTCCCACCATCTTCTTCCCACCATGGAGGAAGCAAGGTATTCACAAGGTTGTTTGGCTTTATTTTTTTTTGGAGGGACAATCTGCTATCCTGGTTTTGTGTGCCACAGAGTTCAGGAATTGGTTGAGGCCTGTAGGCACTATTAAGGTCTACTGTATTCTGTTTCTACTTTTCCCCCATAAGCTAAACAAATAGAAATAGCCTGAGTTTTGAGGCAAAGTTATTTGCAATAAAGTGGGTACACCACATCATGGTTTGAGCTCTGCATTTGTGCCAGTAAATGCTGTATTAGTAACAGTAATTTTCTAGAAGATCTGCAACATTAAAAAGAGCTAATGCTGTTTCAATACATCAGATGTCCTTAAAATTCTCATTTATATCTTAAAGTCATCCTCAAATGCATGTTTCTTTTATCTTGAAGATAGGTCAGGTGCATGAAGGCAGACAGCTTAGTACCTCAGCACTGAACTTCAGCTGACCATCGAGGGGACAGCTATCAAATTTAAGTTTTAGGTGACGTGCTAAGTGAAAAACGTTTTGTTCCACCCCCCCCCCACCCCGCCCCAGCAGTTTTGGTAACCTGATTTATATACCTTTGTCCTTCTCATTGCTTAAAAAAATGCCCAGACATCCCAGATAAATGTATTTAAAATACATTTTTAATAATGAGAATTTGAACACCACGAGAACAGTTCAAGATTTCACCCATTTCCGATATTTGGATGCTATACTTACCAGATTAACAAAAGCTTAATAGCAAAAAAAAAAAAAAAAATAAAGCTATGACATGATTCTCAAATTGCCAAGAATCTCTTGAAGTAATATGGAAAGAAGAACGAAGTAATGAGCTTGTAGCCATTTTCAGCAGAGTTTGAAGATTTAACTGACTTTGGAATCAAAGACCTATGTGTTTGCAGCATCAGTTGAATTTGTAATTACAAAAGAACTAAGACACTAATTGATTTGGGACTGGTACAGCCCATCCCTTCCGTAAGGATACCATGTGTTTTCTGTGGCTAACAAAATTAAAAGCTTGTTATGGACTTACTCAATAGTTTAAAGCATTTTTTATAAAGGACCCATGGAAAATAAAACAAGATTTTTAATAGAAAGTGCTGTAGAGGACAGCTTGTCCAAAGATGAGTCCCACAAAAGCCTGCAAATGTCAGCCTCGTGAAATAACCCTACTGCAGGCTGTACTGCCATAGGCCACATGTCACACAGGCATGTCTCCACAGATATTAGAAAAGACATCCTGAAGAACACAGGACAGACCAGAACTAAACAATGTAGGCTGTACTCTCAGAAACAGAGTCAGGCATGTTATCCAATACATTGCTGTGATGGGTGAACCTTTCCCGGCTGCCTGGTGCCCACCAAGCTGCTCCCTCACTCCCCCTCCTCAGCAAGGCTGAGAGGAAATTGAGGAAAGAGCTTGCAGGTCAAGACATGGAGATCATTCACCAATATCCTCAAGAAAGACTGAACTAGAAGATTAATTGCCAATTAATATTAGAGAGGGAAGGTAAGAACTGAAAACACTACCAAAACCCCTTCCAATTTCTGCTTCCTTCCCAGGCTCCGCTTCTCTCCAGAGGGGTGGGAAACAGGGGCTAAGGTTAGTCTGTGACACTACTCTGCTGCTCCTTTCCCCTAACCTTTTTCCCCTGCTCCAGCATGGGTTTGTACCCAAGGGTGTAGTCCTTCAGGAACAGACAGCCCCAGCATGGATTCCCCCACGAGGTTTGTTCTGGTCCCTGCAGCTGTGGCCACTTCTCACAGGGGCACCCCATTTCCTGCTGTGCCCTGAGCTAGGAATAAGCGTGAGGTGCCTTGTTCTGTCAGTACAATCCCATCATCAGTTGTTTATTCAAGCAAAGAGGTTATTAGACTTTATTCAACAAAAAGAATGACCTCTGTCCCATACTAGTAGCTTTGCATGTTTACCTGATCTGTGCGGAATATCTTCTTTCTCTTTATATTACCTTGTAAGGAGCCAGCTTTTATTTTGTTCTGAACCTTGTGTCAACATCTGTGCACAAGCAAAGCGGGTATAAAAAGTTATCGCATCAAAAAATGTGTTTCCCACCCACCCTGCAAGAAGGATTACAGTGCATTTAAGACAGCTGGGGATTTTGGTCCAGTATCTTGTGGCAGCTTTTCCCCAAATAATCTAAAGCTAGTCCTGTGCTGTCCTCCATGAAATGCCCTAGAACTGCAACGTCAAAATTAGGGAATCTCAGAGCTAAATAGGATTTATTTCTAAAGTGAGTTTCAGTTGCTAGCACTGTGGAGCTGAATAAACTAACTTTCATACTTTCCTAGAAATTGTTGAAAGTGTTAGTTATTGCGGTTTCTTGGAAGTAATATTTTACAGTGACAGATTTCGTTTCCCCCCATACACATTGTGTTTGTACAAGTGACAAGAACAAGTAGTAGCATGTAGGATATTCACTACATTTTATTAGAAAATGATATTTGCAACACATTTTCCAGGGTTTTCCTAATAGGTCTCTGTATTTAGGGGTTCATAACTACAGGATAAATTCCACTTCAGCTGGAACCTGGAAAACAGATTCTCCACTTAAGAGGACGTTTTGTTTGTTTGTTTTGTTTTGTGAGCCTCAAGAAAAAAAAAATCATTATATTAGGAATGGATGTGCAGAGCTTATTACAGAAATGACATTACAACTGAAGAGAGAAGAAACTCATTGTCTCTTTATATACACCAATGGGAATCCTGTAAGCTTTAGAACTTGAATGCTTTTCTTAAGAAATAAAAGATATACAAGTATTAATTAGGATCAACAAAAAGGAAAAAAACAGAAGTCAACATATAACAGATTTCAGCTACTTCAGAAATGTGTTTTATCTTATCTGGTAAGCCTTAGGGTCACAGTGCAGCAAGCGTCAAAAAAGAGACAACCCGGTTTCCACACGGTGCTTCAATGGATTCAAGATCTGTTAACTGCCTGCTCATCGATACTCTTGCGAGAACTCCTTTAAATCTCAAGGCTAAAAGACACTCAAATGCAGTGCATCATCAAGTACCAAATAATTCAAAAGGTCATGAGGAAAGTTATGCTCAAGTAGCATTGTAACAAATAAGCAAGACAAACAAGCAATAGCTCACCCACTTTCCCTTTCTGCCTCACTTATCACCGTCCTTCCTTCCACACATGGGGTTTGAAGCCTCAGAAAACATAAGCTGTCATGCGTTTATTAAGGTAATGAACATACAACACCTGGGTGATCTTGATATCCTTGGTACAACTCCTGATCTATATAAACTGGTCACACTTGTCTTTTTGACAGCATCAATAGTACGCATTTTATAATAGTGGCAATATTTGCACCCTTCCTAATTGTTTTAGACAAAGTGGGGAATTCAAACCTCTTCCATATTAATGTACCTGCATCGCATCTTACTGAAGACCTCAAGCATCATACCCTTGACTATTTATGCACCAAGTCACTAAGTATAACCTATATACTTAGAAGCCTCTAAGTATAACCTATAGCAGCTTTGTGAGTCTAATTCAGATAGGCTTTTATGCATGACAAACATTAATCAACTTCTAAATCTGGATGTAGAAGTTTAACTTAAGAAAAACATAGTAATTTAAGCCATGTTGTACACTGCAGTTATATTTTGTTCATCACTACCCATAATACTGTGTCATTAAGCACGTTTAATTTCACATAAAGCAGTCAAGCAGCGAACACCAAAGCCTTCCTCAGACATCATTTAACCCAGCAAGCCTCAGGCACCACTGGAAAAAGCATGCAATTTGAGAATAGAGCTGAATCCAAAGATAGCACAAGTCTTGAAATAGTTGATGTCGATGACCAAATACAACAGGCTTGTATTAATAAAACAAAATTGTCATAGATAGTACTGATTTAGTATTATAGCAAGATATACCCCATAAAAGAACAGTATCTTGTGAGGTATATGTTACTGAATTTTAAATCCATACATGGAATATCAATTCAGGCTCATTTGCTCTTCCATTACCCCCTTTTAATTTCCAAAGCAATCACTGTAGCAAGACATGGATGCAAGACTGAGCGACTTCACCCCAATCCAGGAAAGTCTCTCCCCCACTCTTCGTCTGAAGCAATCAAACAGGCGTCCTTCAGCCTCAGCAGAAGGTGTAAGTGATGTTTAGTGCTCTGACCCTCACAGGTCACTTAATCTCATCTGTCCTCAATCAAAAAGACATGCACTGGGAAGGTCAAAAAACTATACATCCCACACAGTCTTAATCTACAGCTTGTTATTTTAGATTTCTGCAGACCCTGTGGGTTCGTCTTTCAGAGCATGAAATGAGAGCTACACAGCATCTACCCTACATAGTAACAGAATTACTGAAGAAACCCTTATTTTCTTATTACTCTAGCAGTTACAGACCATCATTCTCACATAGCAACAGAAAACCATTAAAGTAGAACTCTCCATTGTCCAGCAATGATAAAGAAAAGTGCAGTTCATCTCTGAAGCAGCGTATCAATTGTCACTGAGCAGCAACAGCATAGAAAATACTTTCCCGCAGAGTCCTGAGTCATCGGCCTGAACTTCTGCCACTTTCTTACATTAGGCATTTCCCTGCTGAGCACTTATTTGCCAACACAGTGAGAGAGAAACACGCTAGCCACAGGGAGAAAAAAAATAATAAAACAAACACGAAAACATGGGGAAATAGTACAAAATTGTGTAAATATCAGTGACAAGGACTGGAAATAGTCCTCACCCCAGCATGAATAACACACGAGATGCTCTGTAACATGCTCGTTCGGGGGACTCCTCTGAGGATCCAGAAGTACTTGCTTATATCCAAGTACTTCAGGCTTCATATCTCTATTTTCACATGCTTATTGACCTGGCAATTTTTGTTTACTCACTGTTTTCTTACAACTTTAAGTATTAGGCAATAAAACCCTGAATGTATGAATTAGTTGTTCGGATCGCTAGCTAAAATGAACCATTTCATATCAATGGAACTCAATTATTCCCTTTTAAAATACTAAAAGAGATCTAACCCTTTAGTAATAAAGATTTCTTTCATCTTCTGAGCAAGTAACAGAGTATAAACATCAATCAGTTCCAAAACACTCATCAAAAGTGAAACTTTCCAGATGTCTTATTATCCCACTATGTGCAGGTACCTATAAGAATAACCAGCATTCCTGCAATAGGCCCCTGCCCCATTTCTTTAATCCAGCATACAAAAAATGGACCATAGCCACAAGATCAGCACTTCCACAGGTCTGCTGCTTTGATATTACTTGATTAACAGAGTTGTCAGTGAAGAAAATTAAAGGTCACGTGGGAAGAAAAGACTGGGAATGAGTTAATTTTTAACTGGGGAAAAATTTAACAAGGAAGGCACTGCAGAAATCTCTGCACTGGTTTGTCAAACCATATTTTCCCCTGATTTGTAGCTGTTGCTTCTACCTCTTCAGTACAGTTGGGTGTGCCTACCTAATCTATACAGTCAATCCAGAACTTAGCCTGATCCAGCGAGCAGAGGCTGTGGGCATGCCAGCATTATCTAACAGCCTACACGTTACAGAGTAAGTTATATGTGCCATTATATAATGGTCTGTTCTATAGCCCATGCTAAAATTTACAATATAGTCCCACAGAGAACCTACAAACGGGAAGAATAACACACTTCTGTGAGTGAAATTCATTATCAAGTCTCCAAATTTTCAACAGCAATTTAAAAGAGAAGAGGGTGAATTAGAGAAGTTGATAAAAATTAAGCAGTAGCAAAAGTATGGCTCAGCAGTGACTTACATCATACGCATTCAAAACAACCCCCATCACAAACTAACTCACCAGCAAATAATAGCCCAGTTAACTATGGCAGCAGCTACCATTCCTTAAACAGGAGCTTACAAAACATTCCGACAGCCTACAACTTAATTGAAACTTGTACAGTCAATGAAAGGCAGAGGGAGGAGACAGACAATTCTGAGGATGTATTTGGTTTATTGCAATCAGCGTGAGCTGATTCAAAAGTCAAAAAAGTCATAAGAGATATTGAAGAACTTTTTTTTTTTTTTTTTTTTAGTAGTACTGTTCACAAAACTATGCTCTAATCAGACACCAGTGTCTTCAAATCCCACCCACTCCCACCTTCTGCAAGCAGAATTGCTATCTACCATTTTGATGGAAAGAGAATAGAATATCAGTCATTCCTAGGAGGAGCTCATCTTTATTTAGTGGATAAATTTGAAAAATAAATGAACAGACAGACCCATGCCACGCCACTGGAAAGTGCAGATCCCCCAGAAGCCTCCCAAATGCATGTGCCTTATGTCATGGTACTTACAGACCTCTGCCATTGTGGCCTCTCTGTCAATTTGAGCTTTCATAAGCTCTGTAAATTAATTCCAAATGATTATTGAAACAATTCCACCACAATTTAGAGCTCAGCAAGTCTATTAAATACTTTTCAAATATGCATAGCTAGTATATAATTTTATATTCCCTATCTGTGGCCTTGTCATGAGGACATGCAACTGCACTGCAGAGAAATCACGATTCAGATGATCACATCTCCTCCCACATTTCTCCCATTATGTGAAGAACAGAAAATTGTTTCACCTGCAAACTTTTCTTAAACTGGTTTTGTGAAATGTTATTAAGAGCTCAGCCTTTCAAGGCATGTTATCTGAAGAGAAAAAAGCAGTTTTGTTTTTTCAAGTTTTAAGCAAGTTTCCAGCCTTCTCTGTATGGAAACATGCTTGATGATAATGACTGTGGGTTAAAAATATGACAGAAATTAGTCTTTTTTTTTTTTTTTAAAGGCTATTTTTACAGCCTCTTCTCTTTATCACTTTTCATAAAGCAGTTTCATCGCATTACACACCTTGTAAGGAAAGACTAGTGTCACATCTTTAACCAATTCTTGTGCAACTTTTGATTTGAGAGATGTTCAGAGTACAGGTTCCTTTCCTATAGTACTTTATAATAACAAACTAATATTTACGAGGAGGGAATGAAGTTCATGCATTCCCATCTATGCTGAAACTCAAGGTCTTTTGCGAAGAAAGTTGTCTAAGTTATTATTCCCTGGTGAGCAAGCAGGGACAGAAAGATTTAGACCCAGAGGAGAGTAACAGATACAACCTTCCGTGAAATGCACTCACCACTAATTGATTCTGATCACTTTATAGCTCTGAAGGACCAAAATAATAAAAAATAATTTGAGTGTTACTCCTGAAAAAAATGATTGTTGCTTCTGCGTTACAAGACAACAGAACACATTAGTTACACATCTAATTTGTTATCATCCAGCCATGAAATCAAAAGTTCTAAGCATTAAGATCTGTTTTGAAGGACTTTTTATTTTTGAAGATATTAACAAGTTGGCTTCACCCATGGCATTACTAAATGTGCTACTGACTTTGGGTGAATGTGCAGGCCTCTCTAGAAAAAAAAAAAAAAAAAAAAAAAAAAAGGCAGTTGAAGATTTTAGTATAGTAGGAAGGTTTTGTCAATGCCTATGTTACAAGCACACAATTTATGGAAATAAACAGATACCTCCAAATGAGGTAACAAAGATTTCCTTATGATACATTTGCAACATTTCTTTTGGCATATATGACCTGCTAGATTTTCACACTAGTGAGTTCATTTAAAAGAGGCCTTGTAGGGCTCTAGATTTTAAATAGATCTCCAGATCTGAGGGACATGGGGTTTAGTCTGAGGGAGAAGAGACCTCATCACTCTTTACAAATACCTGAAAGGTGGTTGCAGAGAGAAGAATGTCAGTCTTCCATATCAGGTGAGACAAGGAAACAGTCCCAGGTTGTGTGGGGGAGGTTCAGATTGAGCATTAGGAAGAATTTCTTCACAGAGGAGGCAGTCAAGCATCAGAACAGGCTGCCCAGAGACCAGAGACGTAGTAGAGTGCCCATCCCTGGTGGTATTCGAGGGACACATGGATGTGGTACTAAGGGACGTGGTTTAGGGATGGAACTTGGCAGGTCTGATTGATGGTTGGACCTGATGATCTTGAAGGTTTTTTCCAACCTAAACAACTCTATTCTATGATTCTATAAAATGACATACTGTCTTCAACACAGAGGGACATGCTAGGCCTTGCTATCTCATCTCTCCATCCCGGCCCCCCCCGCGGCCGGCGCCCCCCCACTCCCCCACGAGTTGGGAGATGCTGGAGATACTTCATAGAATATTGGAATCTGCTTAGTCACACGTGTGGGATTTGCTATAGGGCAGTGCAAGTTTTAGACAAAGCCCAAATGATGTTTTCATTTAGACTTCCTCTACAACCGGTAAGGTGAGCATTATTCAGCCTAGCTTATCTGTAATAACTCCCGCGCCCTCAGAGCTATTCCTCTAAAAAGCAGTACCTCCACATTATGTTTTGCCTTAATTAAGACAGAGACTATAATGAATATTCATGGTGAAACATATACCTATCTTAGCAAGGTTGGGCATATTTTCCAGTTAATATGCTTATACATTAAGGGTAAAGTTCATTATCACATCACTCTATTTTTATGAGTTCTTTCTTTTAGGTTGCTAGTATAATGTGTCGATGAATCACATACTGGGTCTTAGTGTCATTCTAGGTCACTCTTCCTAATTAGAAACTACATCTCTTCTATCTAGACTTAAAACAGAAAAACAATATTAACTACTGAAGGCTTCCTATCTTACTGATCTTTTAAGTTCAAAGAACGTTAAGTTATAATCAGAATACTATTAGTAATTCTTAAAGACATGGATTTGACACCAACTAAGCTACTTGTATTGCTATTTCAGAGGGAAAAAAAAAAAAAAAAAAAAAAAAGCAGATTTTGTCTCATCAACCTAAACTCTCTACATAGCCTGTTATATACCTATTAGGCATAATAGGTATGTAATAGACTACATACCTAAAGAGAAGTGACAGACTTGAACAAATCCCACCAGTTAGGTACCCATCCAGAGATAGCCTTGCATTTCCAGTGGGTGCATCCAAAGTTTTACCTTGCACATGAAAGCGACATAGACACTTTACCAAGGGATGAAGAAATGCCTCTATCCTCTCAAGATAGAGACTGTAGAGCTACCTTTTTGAGGACAGATGAGAAATACTTTTAAGCCAGTCAGAATTCTTCTTTGAAGTATCACATGTAAGGCTGTTCTTTTACCAAGGGACTCAAACCTTCAACTCTCCAGTGCAGACCTTTAAACTATCTGAGAATGGACCTGTCTGAACCACTTTTAACATTATGCCATTTTTTAGTGAAAGAAACAATCAAATTCCATTGCACAAAGATGCCAAACATGATTAGCTGGACCAGTAAGAAAAAGCAAGTATGTATAGTTGTAGCTTAGCAATATGAATTCTTGAGCAGACAATGTGTTAATATAGAGTATCTTTGCCACATTAAACTGAACACATACACAGTCTGAATATTTTAATGACAAATATACTGCTGGGAAACTCCTTAAACAAAACATTATAAACTGCTCACTGAATCATTCAAGCCATTTTCATAATGCATAAGAAGTGTAAAGTAGCTAGGTGCTCTGCTAGTTAGGCCAAGCAAGTATAGATACACAGAAGCTGAGCTTCAAGGCAAAGTCAGAAAAGAGCGATCAACAAGGTTCAACACATCAGATTTAAAGCCTGTTAAGTAGAGTGTTTTTAAATCGTAATTATATCCAAGGCAAAGCCACCTTCATTTACATCTATTTTAGAAAAATAAATGTTTTGATTAGTTGTTTGTTGCCTTTTTTTTAAACTCCAGCTATAACCCCAAGCAATACATTTGCTCAGTTCTTGAGAGGGTAGCAATTCACAGGGATTTTATGTAACATATTTTCAGTGTGTTTCTGAACATTTGTGAACTTTTTTTTCCCACTCAATTGAAGTAGTATTAAGTGCTTCAAAAACATTACACATTTATGTATAAAAATAAACCTTAAAGTTAGATGATTTTTCTTAAAAGAACTGTAATAGAAGAACTGCATGTTTACCTACTCCTTTCTGATAGCGTTAACAATATGCATGTATAAAGAGAAAGCTTTAATACAGCACACATAAAGCTTTAAAATATGTAAGTTTTGCTTGTTTGTTTGTTTTAATGAAAATTGAGCAGTTCCTTGTTTCAGGTATATGCATATTCCACTAATCCCGTAGAGGTTATTTCTGAAGTGCAGAATGTACATACATTAAAGTATATCCTAGAAGGTAAGTAACTTCAAAAAATGGGAAGCAACTATTACAGCATAACTTGACATAAAGTTTGAAATTTATCAGCCAGTTAGATCTACTCCTAAAGTAATGTAATATAAAAATTATATAGGGAAGGCTCATTACATTTCTTTTTTTTTTTTCTTTTTTTTTTAATTTGAAAACCTAATATGGAATCAGTAAGTAACTAAATGAGGAAAAAAAAAAACATGCAGTAACTAATGTACTATAGTATGTGTGCATTGATTTTTACATGGGATATGTTTTAGTGGTAATAGTGTCTGGCACCTGACTACAAATCAATAGGAGACACTATTCTACCTTAAAAAAGGTAAACAATCTTTTGTTTAAATAGTACCATTAGAGCAGAGCTCCACACCTCAATTTTGCTATTGTTTTCTTTGCTGTTATTTCAAATAAGATCCTCATTTCAAACTCATTTTGCCAAGTGAACATGCAGTCTTCATACTACTTCTGTTCTTTTCAGAAGAACTACACTATCAAATTTAAAGCAAAGCACTAACATCAGATGGAAATGGGATAAAGCCTTCTCCATGCAAATATGCTTGAAGATTCATGTTTGCCTTCCCAGTTCAAATATCACAGTGCTATGCTTTGCTTTCTTTCATTGTTTTCTTAGAATTGTTAAGAGATATTAGTTTAGATAGTTTCAAACCAATACATGAAAGGAAGATTAGAGAAAGACTTGATGAGTTTCCTGAGAAGATGTTACTGCACATTTGTTGTGGTTTCACCCAGTAGGCAGCTAGGCACCACACAGAAATTCACTCACTCCCCCAGCTCCAGTGGTACAGGGGAGAGAATTGGGAGAAAACAAACAAACAAACAAACAAAAAACATAAAACTCATGGGTTGAGATAGAGACAGTTAATAGGAAAGAAAGGGAGTGGGAGGGAAAACAAAACAAGCAATCAAGTGATGCACAATGCCATTGCTCACCAGGAGAAGATAGAAAGTCCTTGGCTGTGGGGGAGCACTGCCCTGCAACAACTATAACACCCCCGTGCTATCACCATTATTCTCATCCTAGATCCAAAAGACAGGACCATACCAGCCACTATAAAGGAAGTTAACTATCCAGCCAAAACCAGGGCAATATTAAAAGACAAAAAAAGAAAGAGAGGAGTGAACATGTTTGTATTCAACCAAAGATCACTACAGAATAAGCAGTACTTTCATTTGATCAAAAAATTGCTTCCTTGTTATAGCTGGGAAAATCCCAGATTTCAAGCAGTTTAAATGCAAAAATTATTAATCTTAAGAGTTAAGATATTGAACCTTCAGAATTAACTCTTGGAATGTCTCCTTCATGAAGGGAGTATGAGGAGTACCAGCACAGAACATTTTCTACCTTCACTAGCTGTTCCTTGGTAATTGCACAAGCATAAACCCATAATCTCACACAAGGGATCTTCAAGTCACCCTGTCAACAACATAGGAAAATACATAGGAAAATTCCATCCTGGGTCACTGCCTATCTGGCCAAAATAAGGAAGGTCTGTGTTGATCCCTGTGCAGTCCTTTCAGGAGCTTGCAGGCGCAGACTATACCAAAAAGGATTTTTTAGACTTAAAAAAATATATAGAGAGAGTCTTTAAGTTCACAGAACCCCATGAAAGTGAGGCAAATAAAAGTTTGCATGAGTAAGATTTGTAAGATATATAGAAATCCAAGGACAACTACATGCAAGAGATAATTTTCTGTATATAAGGAAATTTTGCTTAAGACTTCAGATCAGAACAGTTTTGCCATTACTATGGCATGCTCAAAGCTATCCAGATAGAAAAACAATACTCTATGATTCCTGATACTGCTAACACAGCACATTTTAAAAGGAAGGCATGAAAAACTGGGAAAAAAAAGTGTTGTCTTAATTCAAGAAAAAAGCCTGAACAGTCTTCCTCCAAATCACCTACAGTCCTTTTTGTGAGGCAACACCAGGCCTGCCTCCAGTCTTCTCTTATAAGTAGCCAAATAAACACGGCAGGTTACTTACAATCCACTGTTGTTACTACATGACTTAATGTACCAAACAAAGCTGAAGAAAATAACACATTTTCCATTGCTCATGATGTGGTTAGAACTTCAGTAGTTTTAGCATAAAGCAAACTAATAGGTCTGTGTGTGTTTAGGTGATGTTTCTAATAGTATAAAAATTAGCACAAGGACCTTTAACAGAAAATATGTATGTAACCTCTGTAAATTTTTGTTTGTTTTTTTGTTTTTCCTGTGTATTAGCAGCATTGGTTGTTCTAGAACATCTTTAGACCAACCAGCTGGTTCTCTTACATAACAATTAGAGTTTAAAGGCTATTTGGGACCTACAGATCCCATTTCTCTCAGGAGGAGCTACAATCAGTTCCAGAAGGGGAAAAGAAAAAAGAAAACTCTGATTTTTATTTTTTTTTTTTTTACCCCACAAACATTGCTGAAATAAGCAATGTTAAAACTTATTTCTATGGAAGGGAAAACTTCATTGTTTTACTGTATAACAAGGCTTTGAAGCACAGAAAGAATACTCATAGAAAGAAGCACAGAAAGATACATGTATCTTTATGTTAAATCAGAGACCTAATCCTAGGAAATCATCATAATGTGAAATAATAATGAATATTGAAAGTATTCAGCAACTTCCAGGATTTGACTTGCTATTTTTAACCAGGAAAAATGTGTGATCCAGCACAGCACCACTTGCCTTTTTTGAAAATCGATTGCTCTGTCTTTTCACTGGTAATAAATATACTATCCTAACTCATTTACATGAAAATCTGGAACCAAGACAGCATAAACCTCAGATGCAGAACAGCAAATCTGTGTTTGAGTGACCTTTATGTCTAATGCGCTCACAAAAACGTACTAACAAATAAAAGCTTTTTCAGGGCTGTCAGGTTTTGCTGACAAGGTTAGAAAGCATAAATCATGATGCAACAGAAAGAGGTAGTATATTGATAGAAAAATATAAAACAAAGAGCACTCTTCAGAAGGCAGGTTAGAGAGAATCCAGCCTTACGCCAGCTCTGATCTGCTTGGTTTAGTATCCAAGTAGCTGAGACACTAATCACATTTCAAAGAAAAACTGAAGCTTGCTGATGATCTTCCGCAGAGTGTGGGTGAAAGCACCTAATTCTGTGTGACCCATATCCAGGGAAGCAAGGAAGCACCTTCCGAGCCCACCCTCCTGGCATCATTCGTGCTACTTGAGCACTGCCTTTCCTCACCTGAAGTTGACACATTTATCAAGAGAAAACCAACTCAAACGGAGTGAAAAAACTGCTTCACAAGGTCATTGGTGCACCACTTTCCAGCAATATCAATACATCAAATACATTGATACATACAATCTGAGTCTAGAAAACTTGTACAAACTACAGTAGGTTTCTCACCTACATAAGAAGAAATGTAGAGGAAAAGTGGAGCATTTCTAGCTGGTGTGCATCTCTGCTTCACTAATTATTTCTGGAAGTGCTATCAGTGGAACCAAACCCACAAACAAATGGCCATACTGTTGAGGTTTGTCTGGTCTTTTCAATTTGGATACCTCTAGAGCAGCAGATATCAACATACCCTCTAAATTCACCTAGCAATTCATTTCTCAAAGGAAGAACTAAGTACCTAACTCCCAAATCTCACTAACTTTACCTTAACACTTTTGAAAAAAGGCACAGTTTAAGAAGAGAAAAACTGGTCAAGTGGGCCCAAATTGTCAATCCATTTTTCTTTGGACAGCATTTCTAAAAACAGCATTTGGTCATGCTTTTTGTTGAACTTTAAATTGGCATCCAGTTTAGCACACATCTGAGAAAGGTCTGCTTTGGTTCAGTTTCTTGGCAGGCTTCTCCCTTGCTTGATGCTTAAAAGCAGATCACATGAAATTAGATCTCAGAGGTTTTCTAGGAGAACGAAACTATGTCCAAGTTGTTCTCTTTAGAAGCACGGTTCTTTGTCAGACAATACAACATCACATCTCCATATGGGGGATAAAGAAGGCCACCCATTTTCCCTATTGCTCTAAAAGTATTAATTTATTATCCAGAATTCTTAGCTGGAAAGCTTATTTTCCTGTACACTAAGAAACTACATATAAATTGATATAAACAGATTAAAGTAGACCAATAGAAGAACACAACCTGTATTTCCTCCTTGGTTTCTTAAAAGCTTCCAAAGAAAGCCTTTATTTGAGCCTATTTCTGCCACTGACAGTATAAGGCTGGACTTCTGAAACTTCAGAGTCCTATTAACGTAAATTGGGACAACAGCTGTACCTATTTTCTCCTCTGCAATTTTAAGTTCCAGTCCTAAAATAGAGTGCAAGTAGGGTGCCTTATCTTCCTCAACTCAAGAAGCCACTCAGTAAGAAATAGCCTTAGTGGACTCCATACCCACTTGATGGATAAAAAAAATATTAACATTTATTCTGTCTGCCTTCCTCCAGCTTCATTGCATTTAGACTACATCTGTCTAAATAATCGTTTAAATGTACTTTTAAATAAAAGATGCCTTTTTTTTTTTTTTTTTTTTTTTTTTTAAGGTGAACTTCTAAACTTTGTTCTGACTCCATGGAAGCAACCAAAGCAACATTCATTTTTCCTCTCCTTCACATATCCTTTTCTTTCAGAAGAGTATCCCTTTTGGTTCCTAAAGTACTGTTCATATTCTGAACGTGACCTTTTATTTCAACAGGTCTATTGGCTCCACTACTTTCAGAATCTAAGGTTTTCTCCCTGGCTCAACAGTGACTGTTTTAATATTCTCTTCAGACTCTCTTCATTGCAATACTAATAAATGCATTCAGGTTTACGATGAAGAGAGATCATACCAGACAAATGGCAGCAAGGTTACAAGCTCAAGCTTGTGACCTTCTGAAAGCTTGTTTTTCAGAGCTGCCTGATGGGGTGAACATTCCAGTGATGTTATTCATTGAAACAGGAACTCCAAATATTATCCTCTTCTACACAATGTCATTTTACCTTGACAACATATCATCATCCACTTTCTTCTGCTCATCTCATAGGTCAGGAAAGAATCAGTCATGAATCCCCAATTTTAATGCAGATATTAACTGATATTCAATTTCCATTTAATATATATTTTGAATATTATACACACATACATATGCAGTGGCATTGAGGAACAAAGGCTAAATATATCTGTCAGATGCAATCCTGAACTGGGATGTAGATATAACATTTTCAACTACAGTGTGAAACACTAGTGAATTATACTTAGCTAATTCTTGATTTTTCTAAAGCCTTTAAGCCATTTAACCATTACAAAGTAAACAGCTTAACAGAACTTCCAGTTTTATAGCTCATTTGACTTCAGCTTGCAAGAGTTAAAAAAAAAAAAAAAAAAAAAAAGATCATGTCATATAGGTTCATTTACCCTGAATACTGCAGGCCTGTAATGATTTGCATGCTTTCCTTTTCAGAAGGACTATCTTCAATTTGGATTATACCCCACAGAGCTATACAAGGTATGCTTCCATGTGCTAATCTCCCTCTGCTGTCAGACATTTCACTTCCAAGATACTCGCTGGAGGGCAGAAAGGACCCCCTGTCATTTTGTCCCACACTGAGAAAGCTGATGCTGATACACTTCAGATGCATGCATGTTTCTTATTTGGTATTGCTGCCACCCAAACAACAAAGCTGCATAATAGAACTTCAGGCATTCCACTTTTCTTCCTGAAAAGCAGACATATTTAGTCCTTACACCTTACATCCTAAAGTGCCACCTTTGACTTCCCAGAAAATATTTAGAAATTCAGCTTGCTTCAGCAAAGAGAATTACAGAGTACATCTCCAAGCAAATTAATAACAAACCAGGACTAGGAAAACAAGGTCACAGCATCTTCAGGTCTGAATAGGATGCTTACAGCTTAGATTCTTGTGTTAATATTTTATTTGAAGGCATGCTTTTAATTAACTGTGGTAGAAAGAACTGGATGCACCAGGTATGGACACCAAGTTCCATGTTCTCCTATGCACTGTATGTTAAAAAAGTGAACAAAGTGAACAGAAGAAGTGAAGAGAGTTTGGCTTTATGGCATCCTTTTCAGCTAATCCCTCTCTAGACCATTGAAGGAAGCTTACGCTAGGATGCAGAGTGGATTACAGAAGTGGTATCTCCATCTACAGAGTGTCCCAGCTCTCTATGGCTCTCCACTAAATCCACCAGGTATCACCACGGAAAGTTACAAAGCTTGTCCTACAAAACGTGGGGACCACAAAAATAGCACAACATATATCCACTTCATCTTCCTCTAGATTAACACAAGTTTTATGATATAGCTCCACGTAACTTTGGTATGTATTCATATAACTCCCAGTAGACAGGCATGTATTTTCTATTATGTTCAGGTAAGTGGCTATGTAAAATACTAAGTGATTCTCTACAATACAATAATGTTATTAGTATATTTCTTAATGAAGACTTTTTCTCCCCTTTCAGTGTTAACATAATCTTTTGTTGTAGTTTTTTAAAGTAACCAGTTGCTTCCTAACAGGATCTAGTTTATAACTCAACTGTTATGCCATAAAGGTATTTCTTTAAAACATTAAAATTCAGTGAAGCTTTACCTGTGGACACTTATCATCTTTTAAAACTATTTTTATTTGTCTGCATCAACCCTATACCTGTATGGCCTTGAACTGATGTACTTAGGCAGTATCTCTGCTCGCAGTTATATCCCACACAAAGGAGCCTGTAACTGAGCAATGGGAATAAATTATATCTGGGACATTCCAACAATGCAAATAGACTCTAAAGATCAGGAGGTAATAAACGTCAGCAAGTTCACTATCTGTGTCTCAGTGTAAAACAGCACAGAAAGTCAGTGAAAAAGATCCTACAAAACAAGCAGCAGGGCATATATGCAGAGATGTAAATGGGGTTAGGCAGCTCCATTTGGGATCTGAACTCTTCCCATCCAAATATCATGTCCTCCAAGTCTGTCATTTCAAGACAACTGGAATGTTAAATCGGCTAATAAGGCATTTTCTTCTTCTACCAGAGGAAGATCATTTAGTTGTCCAAAACTGCACAATTTAGAGCCTTATGGCTAAGAACAACCCTTCATAAAACAATCCTTTAAATGAAATTAGAAGTATTTAGTATCATTTAAGCAACTCTTAAGCAAATCTTGCCAAGTGGCTGACAGATCAGAATGTTGTGCAGTACACTTAACAGAAAAGCTAGCATAGCAACAAGAAACCAACCCAAGATTTAGTACTGAAGCAATTCAAGCACTGCCAAAGAGGATTGCACAAAAAGTGCACATTTTAACAGGGCTTTTAGGATTTTCATTCATACATACCTAGAATCCCATAATTAAGGTCAAGCACCCTACTGTTTCATGAGCTCCTCAGATTCAGCCTTAAGACACATACTTAGGCTATCTTTAACAATAACAAAAAATCCATATTTTAAACAAGTAGAAAGATAACTGAAAATAAGGAAGAACAGACCCATCACCCCCAAATGCTTGGGAACAATAAGAGCGTAGCGTGACTACCATGCTTCTACAGAGCTACTCTAATCTGATCAATTAGAATGTTTTTCCATAACCAAGTATTTTTTTCTGCTTATAATTCAGGGGCTTGTTACACTGCACTTACTCCACTTCCCTTTCCCACTCAGCCCTCTCATTCCCCAGTTGTGAACCAAAAATACAAGCACATCATATTGTTCTGAAACCGGTTAGATTACCACGATTAGTCATTCAGATATGTATTATTTTGCAGTGTCTGTATTACGCAAATGCACTGATCCTGAATTGAAGCATATGCAAATGTCTTTGTTGGGACATGGTATAAACTGAAAAGGAAAATATAAACATTTCGGTGATTACAACAACAAAACATGTAAAGGTGAGGCACTGAATACAAGAGGAACAGAGCCGGAAATCAAATTAGCTTAAAGGCTTAACTACACCCTTGAAATCAAATAGTATGCATTGTGGCAGACACAAAGCAGACTCTGACAAGTCTAATTAATGAATAGAATTCTTGCATCTTTTACAACGGACCTTTAAACTGCTCCTGCTCAGCAGGCTCAAAATGATTTCACTGGGGGGTACCGGGGCTAGAGAGCTTAGAGAGCTAGAATAGCATCTGTTTTGCTTAGCTCACCTCCCAGCATACCAAAATCCCAGGGAGTTTTGTACCGCCTGCTAGCAGGCGGCTCACACCTCCCGTTAAACCCACCCAAAAAAAAAAAAAAAAAAAAAAAAAAAAAAAAAAAAAAAAAAAAAGATATTAATCATAATATCCAAATGCAAATCCAGAAAACAGTTCATATTTCTATGCATGCTGTCTAACAAGCTTCTAACAAGCTTGCAGAGATACTAACGTGGGTTTCACAGGTCTACTTTTCCCTCCCTGATCTTGCCCAGGCACATATCAGGGAAGTAAAACCTTTGCACGTTCACAAATCCCCATATTGATAACTATCTAAATGCAGGTCTGTGAGGAAGAGTTTAATGCTTAAGACTCCATACACCTATCAAACATTTTCTGAACCCTGTAAAAACTACTAAAGTGAGACAGGTCATCTCAAGTTTATTAAAGCATCTGTGTGTTTCAGCATGGAGTTCAGGAATCTTGAATGCAACATTATTCAGCCAATTTAACAAGATTAGCCAGCTTGCTTTTTCCACTTTGTGTCATTTCTTCTTCCATAACAAGCTAGCTTGTAGCTAAGGGAAGCCAAGCTCTTTTAAAGCTTTATTCTTTCACAGCCAGTAAAGTACAGCATTTACAATTGGGAGCTATCATGTCAGAAGCACAGTAGTTTCTCACGGGTCATTCAAAATGTGCTACACAAACTAAAAACAAGAAAATAGAAAGGAAACCAGAAAGAAAGGAGACTAATTAACAGTTCTAAATTTTAGTTAAACTCTGTTCAACCTTCTCCTTCTCAGATCCAGCTAGACAGCTAATAAGCCTTGTGGAATTCTGCCTCTTAATTAACACACAATTATTTCTCCAGAAGGATTAGAAGTTGCACCAAATGTTCAAGAAGTCAGTTTCCACAGCTCAAATTAGATTACTGCCTACATTTGGGAGCAAAGGTTGCTGCTCCATATTCTATTTGTAACAGACTTGTTTAAAAAAAAAAAAAAAAGTGAACAGTGAACATCCTTGCGGAAGAAAAAGGATGCCTGCATTTTCATTGTTTAAAGCTTCCCTCTGTGTAAACATGTAATGTTCCCAGGCAATAATTCAGTTGTCTGACAGAACGATAACAGCAATTAATGTATACCTTGGATACATTAACTGTTTGAAAGCAGAACAATCTGTGAGCAGCCACCTTTCTGAAGGCCAATCCAACATCTTTGCAGGCCAAGGCCCCAGACTCGCAGCTCCCTAGCAGGGGGCTGATCAGCACAAGCAAAAAATCTAAGCAAAGCCAAACCAGCTGCTCCAGCAGATTACCCCACTAACTTCCAGTAGGGACCACATATTGTAATGCAACTATGAGCTATGTAAATGGCACCTCTCCCGTGGCAGTGTACCTTCTTTGTTGGCTAATAGTCATTCCTTGACGTTTGGCAAGGAATGAAGGAAGTTGTTTCAAAGTCCTGCCTCAGTTTTGTGAGCCTTTTGCCCAGCAGCACGTGCATGTTTTTCCAAAGGCAACATTGAAGCACTTGTCATTAATACAACAGTCCAAACAGAGTCCTTTCTCTTGCTACTTTTTTTTTTTTCCATCTACAGATGTCCTCAAGCCAACACCAACTATATTAGTCTTATGACCTTCCAAATTTCTTCCTCAGTAAAAGAGCAGAAACACTTCCTTTCCTCTAAGGAGGCTTCCTTCTGCTCCTTTTGGCTGCAACTTTGCCATCCAGGGCTGTTTTGCCTTGACAATTTAATACATATTATCTCAGTGCATCACTGAGTGCACCAGACTGGGAATGCTTAACAACACTAACAGATTAGGCCAGCTTTAAACTTAAAAAGCTTTACTAAACTCATTCAACTGGCAGCAGCATGCTAATAATTAGTCCTTTTTCTTGTTAAATATTTTTAGTCCAATTCAGAGCTGTCTGCCTTTCACACCTCTGTCCTAAATGAGCTGTGAGTTAGCTCCGTGGTATGCATGCTGATGGTGGTTCTTGGTTGCAGGGTAGGTGACCAGCAAGAAGTGAGAAAAATAAGAATTTGTTTAGGACTGCCTTCTCTTTTCTTTTATTTCTTCTTTGATGCTTCTATCCAACTTACTCATTACACTCAGGCCCCTCCAACAGGAGACCTTACGTGCCTCTAACACTGCCTAATTTCATTTTGCCAGTCACCCTTGTGCATTTGGTCAGACAATGCCTTTATTTTTCAACTCTTTGGTATTTGGACGTTTCCTACATGTACATATACTATCTTTGTCACACCACTGCTGGTCACATTGCTCACATACATATATGTTGTGTAGCTATGCTATCAGTGCTAGGAAACACGCATAAACTGGTTTTGGTTATACCATTTTAACATGTACCCATCTGGGTTCAAGGCAACTTAACAGTAATCATATTCCAATTAATGCACTTATAATTCATAGGTGTCAGGGCTTTGCTTCAGCTACACCTACACACAGAAGTCTTAGACTACATGGTATTCTACATGTGGTAGAAAAGGGTTTATTCTACATCTTGCACTGTACATAGATTACCTACATACAGGCAAAGAATGTTTCATGTGATACAGATAAAAAGCCAAAAAAGAACCAGTGTAAAAAGGATTTTTTTTTTTTTTAAGAAGATTCAAGGAAAAACAATCTTTAGATGACAATTTTGAAAGCAATATGTTATTTCTGATGATACATTCTAGACGGAATTGAGGACTGCTACCATATTTACATTACTAATACTCAAGAGTTCTCCCTGCGTAACTCTCATATGGTCTGCTGTTTTTCAGTATTAGCACCCTCACACCTTATTACAACCACAGACTCATTCTTGATACCCACAGAACAGTAATAATGCTTGGTATATCTTGTGTATCTTGTCTATGACCAACCTGTGTGATAAGTCACGGTAATGCTAAGCAAGCAAAAAATGTTCTTTTATACTATTTCTATTTTGGCATTGGTTGCTTTATTTCTCTGTAATTTCCCACACATATATGCATTTTGCAAACAGCTGCTATTGAAAAAAAAAAAAAGTTCTAGACCCATATTTTGTAGGCTGTTATATAACTAGTCAAAAGTGCTTGAGATAGTAAACCACTGTGTTCCTCACCCTAGAACATAGGCATGGCATTCAGATAACTTTTAATGTTCAAAACAGAATAAAGGAAAAACTGTTTCTTGGCAAATAAGTGAAACAATATACACTTATTATTTTGATTAAATTCAATGCATGCTTTCCATATAATGCTACTGTGGTTGATTTTTATACTTTTTTGTTTCTACTGCAACAGAATTATTGTGGCCTGTCAACAAAGCTGAAGCTTAAAGTCCTGAACCTTGCTGAGTTTGTCTAGAAAGATACCCAGACTTACTCTGAAGCCTCTCTGTACGTGTTCACAGCTAGTATATGAGAATGCACTCTGAAAGATGCCGTATACTTTGACCAGCTACCTATCAGCAACATCCTGAAGGCCGTAACAGGTGTTATCATCACAAATGTCTCCCTTTAAAGATTGCCAGTCCACATTTCTGACTACCTTCTGCTATCTTATTAGTTCAGATGAACTTTCTCTTCTTTCCCTTTCTGTATTGTGCATGGCAAACCCACTGCTGTCACATTTGACCTGGCCCATTAGACCACAAACATCATATGCCCCACTTCAGAGGGAAAGAATTCATTCATATAAGGTATCTACTCCACATATATGCATGCATAACTAGAGCTATCACTTCTCTAGATGATGAGGCAAGAAATAAAGGTGATGTTTCCATGCACTGAAGAGTCAAGTACAAAACATTTCCCCCTGCCTTGTATGACAGAGGCTTTAGACAGGGAGAACCTCCTGAAACCAGATATAGAAATAATTGTATTAAATGGCTCCAAAATTTAATGGAAACACAAATTAGGCCCTGTAAAACAGAGAACCTCTATCTGAGCCCACATCTACCTCCAGCTGTGGAGGTTCAAGAAAAAAAAAAAAAAAAAAAAGTAACTAAAATAGCGGTTTGGATGTCAACTTTCATAATATGCAGAGATATGTAGAGTGCCCAAGTAAAACCCAGGACTCACTCCAAGCAAAACCCTACACCTACTCTACTAAGCCACTAGAACAAAAGTATTGCCCAGGAAATTAAAAAAGCCACACACACAACCAATATATCACCTAAGCCTGACATAAAAACAGTATAACTTACATTCCCTAAACCTGTCCCTAGCTCCCCTTCCTGCCTCTGTCCTTGACCCTGCTAAGGCCACCAGAGCCTGCTTACTACAGGCCAGCCATAGAGAGTATATATCCAGCCTGCTGTAAACCCACACAATGACACTTTGGGAGCCCTGGAGACGCATCCAGCAAGGTTTTCAAGGTTCAGTGCTTGGAGAGGCCTTGCAGCACAGCAGAGACCTCCCTGCTAGAGCTGACAGCACAGTTTCCAATCCCCAGGCTGACCTCCCTATGGCAGCACCCTCACCCTGGCACTCCTGGCAGCCAAGCCCTACATCCCCTTCAGCTGCCACAAGTACCTGCGTGCCAATTTTGCCACAGTTTCTGATACTTGGTCACCAGCCACAAATGCAAGAGAGATGGATCAAGCCAAACAATTGACTAGAGAAGGGGAAAAAGACATGTGGATGGAAGGGGCTCACCCCTTGAGAGGTATATTTTCCCTTCAACACACACAGCCAGCAGTGAGGACCATTTCTGGCTGACAGAAAGCAAATTCTGAGCCAAATATACTGGGCTGAAAGAGGCTGCACATCTTCCAAGGGCTTATAATCTTCCAGGTGACATAAGCCCCAGGCCACATACTAGGGAGACAGGACGCTTTTGACCATCTGTCTACTGGGGACAGGCACTGCCACCTGCACTAGGTCTTGCTGCATCTCTCCTGGTTGCTGCTATCCAACATCTCCCCAGGGTGACCCTGCCTCTGAGGCAGCCACCTAAATAGACAACACCAACATGGAAAAATATATAATTCAAAAATAAATACATTTTTTTAAATTATTTTTTAAAGGGAATAAAAATCGTAGCTGGAAATCTAGCTAGGCCAGCAAGACCTACCAGGTTGGGTTACCAGAGCTGAAAGAGATGGTAAAAGATGGCAACACCAAAAAGCAATCTCATGGAACCAGAGAAATGAGGCCTTTTCTCACATCTGATACTTACCTTAAAACCAAAACCTTCCTTCCCCCACCCCAGGTGCCTCATCAAGGTTAGCTCCCTAGCAGTTTATTAAATCCCAGCTACATTTCATGCGTGTTGATGAATAAATAATTGCTTTATAATTTCCAGCTGCATGTACTCTACATGCAGAGTGTCTTTGTACCCGGCTACGGGCACTGAAACTACCTCAGAAGTGGAGTGATAGCCACTTAACCTGCTGTCTGATCATGGAAAAAAAAAAAAAAAAAAAAAAAAAAGGAAATTATTTAAACAAGGTCACTTCTTTCCCTGATACAGAAACTGTGTTTGGCCAGGAGCCTGTCAGTGTCTCCATTACATTAAGTGTACCTACACCCTTCACATACACAAGAAACAGCTGAAACCGTGGTGGGCCATCATGGCCTCAGCCATGAGACAGGCCCCAGCAGTGTCTATCCTAGCATTGCTCCCCATGGAAAAGCGGGGTGCCAGGCTCCTCTGTGCCTTGGATGCCTGCCCAAGCACTGATTTTACTTCAGCCCCAAACTGCAGCATAAATAAATGAAAAACCTGGGGGAGGGAGGCACGCATAAATAACAGGTGTGAAGGAGATTTGGTGTAATAGGTGTGAAGGAACACGTACATGGTGGCTTTGGTTGCCATATAGAATTGAAGTAACTACTGTGAACTGATGGCTGTTCTAGAGTTTTTTAATTTATGTTTATGTATATGAAAATTAGGCTCAACTTCCGGTTCTTCTTTATTTTTAAACTTTGACCAGTACCTTCATTTAATTATATATGCTTTTAAAATACTGTTCATAAAACCTTATTAAATTTCAATGGTACCTTGTGGGTGCCTTCCCATTAACATTTCTTAGACTTTCCATATAGTTATGATTTATAGCCTTATTCTGCAACCGCCCATCTGAGGGATTTTGAATTCACTAAGACAATCTGCATGAGTAAATGTTACTCATGTACATTAGTGGTTTCTAAGTCAGGCAATTAACTTACAAAGGTTTGCAGACTTTCTTCATTTTTTTCATACCATAGTCAGACGCAGTATTAATATCCAGTACTGAGACTAATAAGAATTCCATTACCTTCTGGGGTTAATAATGAACACAGCAGGGACAAAATCAGTATCACTGTATTAACTATCATTAAATAGGGTATCTAAGCATCAGCATCATAGTGAGTGAAAAGCTAAGTTATATAAAAAAAATCATATTTGCCTACTTATCTCATTCAAATTCTAACTTTAACATTAAGCCTTGGATTTTAAAATTAGTAACACAAAAATGTATTGTGCATGGTGAATTAAACTGAACACTAGTTCCATGCAATTGCAGAAATTTATTGTGAATTCTGAAAACCACAAGTAAACTTCATTTCATCCAGAGTTTCAAACAAGTATTTTAGAATTATATATATTTTTTCCATTAATGCAAAAATTTGTCTGAATAAATTGATTTTAAATATGGAATTCTCTGAAAAAAATACTCTAAGTACAGCCATTTCAACTTAAAAACTGAGTCCATTCTACATATTACGGTAGCCAAATTAAATTTTACTGCATTCCTTCATTAGCAACATGCATCCATTTAATTAAAACACACTTATCAAATTGGAGCCAAATACTATGGCTGGTCTAGCAAAAGTATGTGGTAGAGAGTTCAAGGCATGTTCCCCACTGGCTAAACTCTGGCACTTAATTTAAGTGTTTGGGTGGACAAGTAGGATCTGTACAGTCTGTCAAGCCAGCAAAGAGAGACAAACCCAAACCACCTAAGTCTGAAGCCATCTCCACAAATGATAAAATGGTGGCAGAATCACATTATCGAGGATGGAAAGAAAATCAGAAAATGCCTCTGTTGTCAGGAGGGAGTCAAGTATATGGAAATAGAGTAGAAAGGGAAAGAGGATACACAGGTAGCTGAAAAAGACAAAAGGGGGAGAGAAAAATGTCTACTGTAGTCTTCTCCCACTTTCATCCCCACAGTTGAAAGCATGAACCTACAGGTTGCGCAGGGCAAACAACTCAAACGTAGATGATACCTATGTTTCTGCATGGCTCTTCCCTGCATTCTTCCATTAAAGCTTGATGGTGGAAGGAGTGGCACCACGCAAGCTCCAATTAACCTCAAAATGCAGAAGTCTGCACAGTTCTGGTCTGAGAAGGTTTATTTATGGCTGACACTCCCCCACAAGCCCCCTTGGGAAGACCCACTACTGCTGTGACAGGCTCTGCTCCTAGTAACTGGCAGCCACTCCAGTTTTAAAAGTAGTCCTGCTGTTCTTAATGTGAACCACATACCAATGTTGCTATTAGTTATAGTTGGCATTTATTAGCAGTTTGAGATACAAGACAGTCCAAGTGCTTGGAAAGCACAGCCTCTTAAGATAGGTTTCTTCAGAAGAAATTGATGTAACACAGTGGAGAAATACAATAAGACTTTGCTTGCAGCTTTGTAATTTGATTTTTCTGAGGGTTGGATCAACAGCTAAGATACACAGAACAATAAGACAAACTTTCTAGGACCAGACGTAGACCACCCTCGAATACTAAACATCTTTTAGAATACTCAATTAAAATGAAATAGTTTCATAAGTATCACAATTTATCTTCCCACATAAATGAGAACAAAATTATTTTTAAACAGATTGCAAGCAAATTTTTCTCCTCCTTCAGAAGCAAGGGGGGCTGAGGACTTTTTGACAAACAAAAGCATTGACAGTGAACACCTGCAAGCATCTGTAGCCACATGTATTTCTCATTTACATCTTTATTTTTCTCCTTCAAAGTAATTAAAACCTCCCTTTTGCTGGAAGGCCTGCAGGAAAACATTATGTGGAAGTTCTTCTGAGGGACGACCACGTCCTGAGGACCCTCCAGGTCCTCCATCGGCACCATTCTCTGTCACACTGCTCGCAGTGTAACCCTGCCAGTAAACCTCTCTTTGCCTGGTCCCAGCCAGCACGAGTGTCACGTGGAAATGCATTTTTCACTGTTCAAGGGACTGAAACTCACTTTGTACCCTTGAGGGGCTGGCTTGCCAGACTGATGTTCAGCCTGACTGACCAGGCCCACTTACTTTCGGTAAGTGCAACTAAATCTGGGAGATCATAACTATGTATTTGTCTATTCAAATAATCTGTTCCTGGACTATCAACAATAATAATTATCCAAGAATTACTAATTAAATCATACACTTAAAATTGTTTTCTAAAACCTGCTATTTTCACCTGAGAACTTTGACAGTGATTCTGTCATTATAGCTCATTATCACCTTCAGCATCATTGCATCCAAAATAAGTATTATGTTTTCACTTGGTCATTCACAGGACTAAATGTAGTGGTGGGATTGCACCATTATTACCACTGAAATTACTCACTGTCTTTCCCTTTCCATTTTGTAACAACCTTATTCCCTCCTTGCCTCAGACTGTTTAAGGGCTCTCACTTTTGGTTTATATCAGATAGGCTAAAGCTCTAGTCTTCTATTTTGCTTAATCCTAATTAAATTTCTGGCCAACATACAAATGATTCCTATTACTTCCGTGACAGCCCTTGCTTTTGACTAATCCAGAAATACTCATTTTCCTATATATTTTGTACTGAAGGAAGTTGTCTTTAAAGATGAGCAACTTTGCTCTTCAAACGCTTAATCAATGAATACCACGCAGAGATGTAATCTGCTTTCACACAGCTTTCAGTGCATCAGCCAAAGATGATGTGTTTTATACTACCTATGAACCAGAAAACTTCTTAAGACCATTTAACCATGATAGGACATAAATATTCAAATTACAAAATAAATAAGTAAATAGAGAAGATTTTTTTTTTAAAGTGGGGGGGCTGGGGAGGCAGAAAATTAATCGTGATGTAAAGCCGGCTAATTAAACTATATACTTGCTATACTGCCACCATTAGCCAAGCCCTGCAGTTTCCTGATGTTTATTACAGGATATGCCTGGACAAATCTTCTTTCATAAAAGCTCTTTGACACAAAGACATTGAACTTTAAGTACCTTAACACAAAAGCAGACCTTTTAAAGGGGATTTGCTTGATCTTTTTTATATACAAAAACAGCTGGAAAAGGAATAGAATGACAATGAAGTAAAACAATACTTACAGAAAATCAGTTATTAAATCTCCATCTTCTTCTCCTTTAGACACAAAAGTGAACTCCATATGCAGTCAGTACCACAAACAGTATAGTCCTATTAAGCCCAGCATTTTCTACAAGATTAAGGGCCTGATCAAAAGAACACTGAAATCGCTGGAAATCTCACTATTTGCTTGAAAAACTTTTGGATCTAGTCCATACTGACTCCGTTAAGAGTAACTGCTCATAGCTACTCAGTTTAAGGCTACAAGAAAACAACTCTAGTTATAACCTCCATAAAAAAGACAATAAAATGCAATGTGTGCTTTCTTTCTATTTACTTCACTTCCCATAATTTTTTAAAATGGAAACTTCCAGCACTTTGCTCCACAATCTAATCCAATTTATTTGGTCTAAGGAAGTGCAAGGAAAATAAAATGAGACACAGAAGTTTGGCTCCCTAATCCAAGATCATTGTTCACAGTGAAACTAATTACTAATTATCCCTGTTTTATTTGTCAAAAAATGTGCTTGTCAAAATTATGGGGACAGCATGCCATACTCTTTAGAAAAGGCTCTCTGTATTGCTGGTTCTAGGGTCCTGATTCTGTATTTCCTGTGTATGTCCCAACAGCCTGTGGACTTTTCCTTATAATTTCACCTGTTCATTAAATGCAAGATCGTATTTCTGTAACTGACAGTTTTATTTCCAATTTTATGTATGAATGTGTGTACATGTACACACATTATACAGCAAAGTCAAAAAAATGATGAGAGCATCAAATGATAAAAACAATAAATATTATTCCAAAACATTTAAACTAAAACATATGCTGGTTGGATACAGACCATTCCTAATTTTAGGCAAAATTTCTACTGTTTGCAGTAAGTGCCAGAGAAAATAAGTTTCTATCATTCCTGTAAGAGAAGGAAGGAAGGAAGGAAGGAAGGAAGGAAGGAAGGAAGGAAGGAA
>CM021768.1:59913790-59958733 GCA_011076525.1 Nettapus auritus | reverse complement strand
GAAGGAAGGAAGGAAGGAAGGAAGGAAGGAAGGAAGGAAGGAAGGAAAAACAACGAATGACAAAAAAAAAAAATGATTAAATAACTGTTATTTACTGGCTGACAAACACACACACAGATTTGTGGGACAAATGAAGCCATGTCTACAAGCAGGATCTCATCTTACCGCTAATAAAAATCAGTGCAAAAACCTCCAGAAATCTAAGTGGGAATAGAACACATGCATAAGTTACAATGCTCTTATTGCAGAAAGGTTAAACCATTTTGTAAATCTTTCTATACCACTCTCACAAACTGAAAGCTTTTACTGCCTAATGTCACATTTGGTGACCAGATGGTACTAAGGAAACCTCTATTCTACTGTTAAGGCATTTTAATACTTCTGCTAGGCTTTTTACATCATTAATATATGATTAGCGTCTTCTGCACATTAGTAGATAGTTCATATATGTGATATTGGATCATCCAGCAATCTGAATCAAGTTCAAGTTAATCATATAATCAGAATTCTAGTATATTAGACAATTCAAGCAATACGGAACATCAACTGACTTCTTCCAAGTCAATGCAAATTTCATCAATGATCAGCATACAGTGGGCAACCAGTAAACTTTACCACTACAAAATTAACCTATCTGCAAATTTTGAAGACATTTGAACAAGCCAAACACATCTATATCAGGCTATATTTTGGCCACAACCACATTTTTGATGCAGCACTGTTTATTGGGTTTATGTGGCAAGGTTTTGGTGGCGGGTAACCGCTGAGAAAAGTCCAGAAGCTGTCCCATATTAGGTAAGAGCCAGTTTCAGCTGGCTCCAAAAGAGACCCACCGCTGCCCAACGCTGAGCCAATAAGCAATGTTGTTTGCATCTCTGTGAGAGCATTTTTAAGAAAGGAAAAAAATCTGCTGTGCAATGGCAGCTGGGAGAATGAGGATTAAGAACCAGCCCTGCAGACCCCAAGGGCAGTGCAGCAGGAGGGCAGGAGGTGCTCCAGGCACGCAGCAGCAGTTCCCCTGCGGCCTGTGGAGAGGCCCCTGGTGGAGCAGGCTGTCCCCCTGCAGCCCATGGGTCCCACACGGAGCAGATCTCCATGCTGCAGCCCGTGGAGGAGCAGGTGGATGTGGCCTGAAGGAGGCTGCAGCCCATGAAGAGCCCCCGCAGGAGCAGGCCCTGGGCTGGAGCTGAAGCCCGTGGAGAGGAGCTCACGCAGAAGCAAGGGGTCTGGGAGGAGCTGCCACCCATGGAGGACCCGTGCTGGAGCAGTTTGCTCCTGGGGGATGGATGAAACCCCTGGTACGGAGCCATGTGGGAGCAGTTCTTGAAGAGCTGCTGCCTGTGGGCAGCCCCCACAGGGTCAGTTCGGGAAGGATGGCATCCCGTGGGAGGGACCCCATGTGGAGCAGGGGCAGAGAGTGACCGTGAAGGAGCAGCGGAGATCAAGTATTAGGGACTGACCGCAGCCACCATTCCCTGTTCCCCTGTGCCACTCAGGGGGAGGACATAGAAGAGGGTGAATGGAGGAAAGATACTTTTAGTTTGGGTGGGTATTTTTTGTTTCTCACTGCTTTAGCTTGTTAGTAATAGCTAATAAAGCATATTACTCTCCCTGTGCTGAGTCTGTTTTGCCCATGACAATAATTGTTGAGCGATCTCCCCATCCTTATCTCAACCCTTGAGCCCTTTTCATTTTATTTTCTCCCTCTTTCACCTTGATGAGGGGGAGAGAGTGATTGTGGTGGTTGCCCAGCTGAGTAAAACCACCACATACTGGAAGTTCTAACACTGCACTTTGCAAACTGCCAAAAGTACACCAGGTTCCTGAGAAAAGCTCTCAGACTTCTGCCTTAAGGATGCCCAGAGCAGACATTTCTACCTCTGTCTCACTTTTCAGTAGGCAGGCTTATAGACAACCCTTCTCAAATTAGGCTCACACATGGTAATGAAGTCTGATTCCTGTATAATAATTTCTTATTCACTGATGTAGTGAAGTATTTCACAGAAAATAAATAATATTATGCCCACTATACATATATAAAGACTGAGGCATGGAACAGTAAAACAGGTTTTCCAAATCACCACCACTAGCAAAGCAAGAGTACACGCTGCAGTCTTTGGTAATACATCAAAAGTCTGTTTGCCATTCTCTTTAAAACATGTAAGTTCTGGAAACTGTTTTGTTATAGCAATCACTTCCAGAAATGTTCAGAAACAAATTATTACCCAGAAAGGTCATTTTGGCAGGATATATAGAGAGATTTGTATATATATATATATATACACACATGGTTAAATACTTATTTTTCCTAGACACATTTTGTGTGGTTTTTCAAATCAGAATATCAGTCAGATATTATCCTCTCTCTTCCCACAGAGACCACAACACAAGATGGTTAAAAATATTTATTACCTGTTGAAATTTCTAGAAAGGGGCATTAATACTTGAAGTTTTAAATACACAGTTCTGTAGACGCAGGGCTTCTGATGATGCTAAAATTTTCTGAATTCTGGTCAAGGATTTTCAGCTGATATTCTTCAATACTGCCTTGTAAGCCTATAGTTACATTGCAAAATCAATGTATACAACTATTATTTGGCTTTTCTCTCTTTGACTGCAATAAGAACAGCATTTCTGAAGCTATTTATTGGCACTTTGGTAATGCCATAAAGGCTATTTCTTCCTTCCTAATTGTGCTTTTGTTCCTTTCTGTGCTGAGCAAAATACGGCAAAGGATCAAAAGTATGTATCCTTTTTTTTTTTTTCTTCTTTTTTTTTTCTTTTTTTTTTTTTTTTCCCAGCAAATTGATTATAAACTAGGTTTCTGGTAACCAGATTCTTTTTGGAAACTACAGTGAGACAGAAACTGTGGGACACAAGCTCTCTGGATTCCTACTGCATAACATTACAGCCCCAAGGGAGAGCAGCAGACAACGTTCTGGCATATTATTCCAGATGAGGCTTTTCCAATTTAAAGCCTATACAGCAGACAACAACTAGTAATAGCAGTAAGTTGTTACAAAATATTCCCACTCTGATCTTGACCCCACGACTTACAGGAAAAAGCAATTCCCTCTCACCAAGTGTCCCCCAATTACAGGGAAATCTATGATAAGCACCAAAAGCCAGCAAACTCTTGAATGCTCTTCAAAGCCCAAGAAATCCAAGCCTTCCTACAAGACCTCCACCAGCTTCCCACTCTACCCTAAATTACATTTATATGCCTCATTCTTCCATTTTACACTTCCCACAACTTGAGCCCTTCCTGTCTCGCCTTCCTTTTCCCTCATTTTTCTGCAAATCCCTTCACTTTCATGCCTAGCTAAAGCGGAGGTATCACAGTGCCCATGTTACATTTTTCTCCACCAAATTGGCTCCTTCTTTAAGTCAGCTCTTCGCATTCAGGGGACATACACTTCTCTCGTGACTGTATGGCAGTGCAGATTACTATGTAACATTGCTCTGCATTGCTACTTTTATCTGTGATAGGCACAGCTCCGTTTTGCACGGGCACGATGCTGATTTTTTTTTGCGATCCAGCTGCTGCCTCCCACAGCTGCAGGATTTGCTGGACCATCCCTTCAAAGCAGCAGCTGCTACAGCTCACAGCTCTCCGTCAGCGCTGCCGAGGAACAGAAAGGCTGTTGCTGGCAAGGGATGCTCTCGCTCCCAGCAGCACCGGGGCTGTGCACTGGTGTTTGGCAGCCGGGAGGAGCAGCCACCGAGCCCAGGCAGCCGCCGCACTGAGCAGCACCACGGCAGGGTAGCCCTGCCCGCCGCAGGGTAACGTTTTGCCTCCTCCGCTGCGCTGAATTAAAAGACATTGCCTCTGACTGGAGGCAGGATCCGTTCTGTGTTGGCCATTGCTCCTGCTGAACTCAATGGCAGCTGCACTCCCCTCTCCCTACGCACACACATCTCACAGCATTGTCATTTTTTTCCAAGCACAACATCAAGGTCCGTGTAATTACATATAAGCATATGTATACGATTGTATATGCATGTGCTACTTCAAAAAAATTTGCATAGTAAAGCCTGCAAATTGAGAGAACACCAGAATTAAACGAAGCAGGTGTGATTCAGCAGCTTGTTTGTGGGCATGTTAGGAGACAGTCATGTGCCTGCAGGCTGCTTTGGTGCGTACCGTGCTGGCCCCCCGCTCCCTGTAAAGCTGTCACCACCTGCTGAGCTCTCCCCATCGCTTCACTAGCCTTCCTCCATGCACATCTAATGACATTTGGCAGTGCTGTTACAGCCCCTCCCAAAACCAAGGACTGGGGGTTCATGTTGCATACTTTAATGCACAACAACACAGGGCACCCAAGATATTGAATTAGGAGATCATTCTTTTCCTTCCTGGTACCACCTGCCTCATGCAGTGTTTACTAACTGAAGAGGCTGAGGTCCTGCAGGTACCAGCCAGCCTATATTCAACACCGCCAGCACGGCTCATGTACACTGATCAAACAAAAGCTTTCTTCCAACAGATCTTGTCCCAGCACACGCCTCTGGTACTGCTCGGGTCCCTCGCTCCAGTGAACAAACTGCAGGACTGCTGGGCAGCAGGGAGGGATTTTTTAACAGCTGTCATACATAAGCATGTGAGAAGCAACAGCACAAGTAACTTTAAAATTGAGTATTTATTATGCGACTTTCATATTTTGTTAATAACTCTTCCCAGTTTTGCTGAGTGAGGTGCACACCTCTGTGCCTGTAGCGGCGAGGTGCTGCTGAGCAGGGCGGCCTTGCAGCTGCTGGCCATGCACAGCCCCCAGAGGTGCCCGGCTCAGCAGGGGCTGCTGCTGCCAGCAGCGACCTTCTGCTTGGGTTTCTTGACTGAAGAGCCAGGATCGCAGCAACACCAGGTCCCAGCGTGCAGAGCAAATAGCGGGTGGACCATTGAGATGTATAGCACAGCCTACTCCCGCTTCACCTAATTAAGTAACAGTTAGCAGTTGTGAGATTTTCCATGCATATATAAAGCCTGCTGAAATAAATAAATAAATAAATAAAGGGTACGCTAACAGCTTTTTGTTAGGCTACAATAGTTTAGGATGATGCTGAAAAGTCTGGTAGGGTATTACTTACGTGATTAGTCTTTTTACTTTTAAGTTTAAACTTTTTTTTTTTCCTGCTTATTTTGTTGCACTTACGTTTTTAGTTATTTCTCTATGCTTTTGCTCTTGTGACTTTCTTTTTCTGCTATTCTGCATGTTTTCCTCTATATATGCTTTTTTTTCCTCTACTTTCTCCTTTTCCCTGACACCAGTGGGAGTAGTAAGTGTACACATGCTTTGAATCTATATCCAGCTCTGCAGCTAAGGCTGAACAATCCTGGAAGTAACCATTCTGAGTGAGAAAAATGGTGCTCATCCTCCACAGCAATTGTGTGGAACATATGAACTCACATGGCTGTTGTCACGCAGGCTGACTTCTAAGCAGGAGTTGTGAGAGGGTATGTCTAGTTCTCTTACATGCAGGTTCTTCAAGGACCAGCTTAAAAGTCTCTGTGTAAACTGAGGCTTTTCAAGGACTCATTGCTTTCGCGCGTCATTCTGAGAATGGCCAAAAGCACTCCTGAGACCTCCATCTGCTAAACTCACTCTTCCAAAATGTGGAGGTGGCAAAACTTCTAAATCAAATACTGTTTTTTGCATGGACAAAATAATGTATCTTCCTTGATTATTACCTCATACCTGACTAAACAACTTCCCAGTTGGAACTTCCTCAATGTTCAAACTGAGCTGCGTAACAGTATGGAAAAGCTGACACTGGCCATCCGCAACTTAAGGATGAAAAGCAAGCACCTGAGTATGGCGTCTCATGGAAAGATTCAAACAGAAAACGCAGACTTAACTATTGGTTGTGCAAGTAGCTCCACCTAGAATAGCTACAGAAACACGGATACACACCCTCTTTCCAAGTGACTGAATGATTATAAACATCATTTTTCCCCACTTACTCCTTTCCCTTCCTAGTCAATGCTGTCGTTATTTGCTGTGTAGCTGGTAAGGTTACTCATGATAAAATTATGCTGACAATTTTATATATATGTATATATAAAACTGAGGCCCAAGAATGTAAATTCTTCTGGGCAATCTATTTTTTCTATTTATTCTGCCAAGCACTGTGTGTGCAGTATTATAAGGATAAGAATAAAAGTTTTATGTTCTCAACTACCACTTTCAAGCTGAACCTCAAAACAAGCTATGCTTTAGTTCAAGGCTTGAACTTGCTGTTGAAAAGAAAATCAACAGAACAATTTTCTTTATCATGAGTAACAACATCTACCTATGGCTTTGAGCGTATAATAAGAAGCTTAACAGCATCTCAAGCAACTTAAGTTTTTTACTCTGGTTTTGTCCTCCTTTGCACCAGTAATTATTCAAGCTTAGCAGCATTTGTTAAATTAAGATACAGGTCAACTGTGTTTCTATAAAGTTCAAAGAAATGGGTGCAGCTGATTGAGTCATATCATAGAAAGAAATTTATACAGAAAACACTGGCTTGATGTTGCCTGGCTTGATACATGGGATAATATTTTGCTTCTCAACTGATGCAATACCTGGTGTCTATCTATGGAGTATATTATCTTTCTGAAAATTCTAGTTAAATGGTAGGTAATTTGCCTTATTAAAGTATTTTGCAAGAAACACCTTCTATTAGGTAAGTTAGATACAGAGCTGTCATCTCCCTTCTGCAAGTAAACAGATGAATTGAAAGGAATATGTATTTAGACTGGTTGCTTTGTGTAATGTCATTTCCATGGGTTTAGAGTGAACCTGTAATGCTACCATACACGTAAGTTCAAGACAGTCAGATTTGCCATTAAATAGGGGATAGATAGGGCATATATCTAATATATCATACATCTAATAATAGGGCATAAAGTAAATTTATGGGAATTGGACCCAGTGTATGTTAGTCAGCTTTAAGTCACTCATGCGGAAGTGTTTTAAAGTGACCAGGACTGGGTGCTCTGATCCAGATGCTCTAAAAACACCTGGTTACTAGAAAATATTGAGAGCTTAACTATTTAAAACCAGATTTTTTTTTGTAGTAATCTCAATGCAGACTTAAATTGGATAAACCACTAAAACAAGCTGGGATTATTTTTAATGGACCTTATTATAGACTGACTGAAAGCTGGAGAAGGTGGGATAAGGAATGGACTGCAGCCATGTAGTATCTCATGCTGAGCAGCCTCTTGCTGCTTGAGCTGTTTCCCTGAAATCCGTACTTTCTTTGTTGGAGGGGTGAGGGGGGCAAAGAAAAGAAGGCAGAAGCTGGCCTTACATCCCTACAGGATGCATCCAGTCTAACTCCATTCTGGACTGTGGTGCATACACTGTAATTCTTACTTGGAAAGACTCCTGGCACCTTCTGGAGAGGCTCCATCAAATCTGATAACTGGCACAGTGCTGAGCGTGTAATGAAGTAATACTTTGTCTTCATTTATTAAAACAGCTGTCTAAGGTCATAAATACGAGTTGTTTTTATCACCAGGAGTCCTCCCATAAGAATGAGGATGATGATTAACACCGTAGCTCCGAATCTGCTTACATCCACAGCCTCGTGGCAGATGCTTGGCTCCAGCGTTGTTTAAAAGCCATCAGAAAACATCTTGATCGCTGGTGACCTCTGCAAGAACTTTGGTGGCTGCCGTATTGATCTGACCCAAGGAGTGCTCCTCAGGCAAACATGAAGGCAGGCTTTTTATTGATTAGCCAAATGGTCTAGCCTTCCTGTTTTGTCTCCTCATTGGCAATTAAGAAAGAAATCCATTGAGGGAGTGGTGGCAGTGAACCTTTCCCTCTGACACAAATAACCTTAATCAGGCCTCTTAGTTAATTTCTGAAATTGTTCAGTATCGACCTCTGTTTGAAGCAGGATTTTCATCCTACAGCCCTATCAGTAAAACATACACATCTTCCTATTAGCAAAACAGTTTTTTTTTTTTTTTTCTAATGGTGACATCTTTTAGTTCTTATTTACAATCCTAATCACATCATTGATTCCAGTAATCTTTCCTGCAATAAGAGCTGTTATTAATTGTCTCAGAGGAGGACATGGGTGGGATTTATTTTTTTTTAAAACAAGTAATAGCAATCTAAGATTTGGGGGGAGAGAAGACAGGAGGGAAAAAAATTCCAATTCTCAGTGTTTTTAACATCCAGACAGGAAAGCGGTCACAAAGTTCCTTGGCCTAAAAGTAAGGCTGATACTTAGAATGGGACCAGAAGATCATTTTGGTGACTCAACTAAACAGCTGGGAATTGCCTTCTACTCCCCAAACCATGTTTGTCCAGGTTAGGAAAGCAATTGTTCAATCCAAAATGCAGCAGTTGGGCATTTCAGACTTACACCACCCTTTTTGTTTCAGAACAACTGCAATAGTTCATTTGGGTAGTGAGAAGTGAAGCTTTTCCTCACCTCCCCCCAGAAATTACTGATTTAACCCCCAAATTAATGCATTGATCCTCTGCCTTCATCTTCCCCAGCTCTGTTCTAAACCAGTTCATGCAAGGCCAGGCCTTGCTTGTCCTTCTCAGTGTCATGAGATACGTTAGCAGAGGAAAAACTTAAATCATTGGGAATACTCACAGCTTATGTCACGATCACTTCACTGCTACTCTGTGATGAAGAGCAAAGGTACTTGGTTGTGAGGGGGGGAGCCCTGGGCTTGGGGCACTCTAATGAAGCTGAATCTGGGGCTAAGCCCCCCATTTGATAGCTCTTCCTCCCCTCAGGCACACACATTCAGTTTTTCACGCTCGTTCTCCCTTACAGTGTGCATGAGTTAAATGCGAAGTTTTTTTCTCTTGAAGGAAATCTGTGAAATCCAGCAAGTGGAGATGCTAGGAAAGTTCTGGTTGAGCAGAGTATCGTTTGTCATACATTCTCCTTGCCCCTTGGGCAGTCGTGGTGGTTGGGGTGCCAACGCAGCAGGAGAGATATCTGGCAGGGAGCAAAGGCTTTGACTTACTGAGGTGCTATCCCCATCTGCACGCTGGATTTACAGACCTGATGTCATCTATTTACGTTTCTAAAGCGCAGCACGGAGCAAAACGCAGCAATACGAGAGATCGGTCTTCATTTGGCGAAGTCACTGCCAAATTAAATGATGACAGATGGAAATGCTAAAAGCCACGGTGTCACGGATCCGGCGAGAGCCCTCTGCTTCAGCACCGGGTAAATATATAAACCTCAGCTGGTGCCTGCCGAAGATACGCATCCGGTTTAAAGATAGCCCTCGGACTTTTTATTTAATCAATACCCCCTATCGAAGAGAGCAGCGTCGAGCATTAGAACTAAACCAGTGTTATTAGAAAATGATATACTGCACATTAGGATGTATAATTCATGTCGCCTTCATTTGCTCAGACCATCGCGAAAATCCATAAATCATTTTCTCGTTCATGTATCGCCTAAGTGCAATTTGTCATTTCGCATTAGAGGGCTGCCTCAGATCATCGGGGCTTTTAATTCCGCGACGAGGCTTTAACACAACGCTGGCCGGGGCACCCAGCGCCACAAAATGGAGGCGGCGGGCGGGGAGCCGGAGGGGGGGGTCGCGGAGCCGGCGGGCGCTGCGCGGGCACGGCGCCGTGGAGGGGGTCCCGCGTGCGCGCCCCCGCCGGGGTTTCGGCCCCGCCAGCCCTGCTGTGCCGCGGAGGCGCGCCCCTCGGGCACGCGTGGGGGGCGCCCCGACGCCGCTCCCCGGGGAACGGCCCCGGCCCCCGGCCCCGCCTCTTTGCCCTCACCTCCGCCTCCTCCGCCGCCCCGCGGCTTCCCGGTGCCCGGTTTCCTCGACGGGCGAAGGGCTTTTTTTTTTTTTTTTTTTTTTTTTTTTTTTTAATTATTATTAGTTTTTCCCCGACGAAAGCCGTTTTACCGGCAAACGGCCCCGCCGGCCCCGCTTTAGACGTGTCGTAACGCCGAGAGGTGGGCAGGGGCGGGCAGGACGGGGCGCCGAGGGATGCCTCTCCCCGCCGGCGGCTGACAGACACCGATGGGCACGGCGGAGAGACGGGACCCCGGTGAGGGCGGTGAGTGGGGGTCGCGGCCGGTCCCGTCCCCCCCAGCCGCTGCCTCCTTCCCGGCGGGGCCGCTCGGCACCGCCCGTGCCATGCCGGAGCGGGTGGGCGCAGTGTGGCGCTGCCGCCGCTGGGGGGCGCCCGGCACCCGCCGTTGGTGCCGGTGGGCGGCCGGTGGCGGCGGCGTCGCAGCCCCCGCGCGTGTGGCGGGGCCGCCCGTGGGCCGGGCCCTGTCCCGGGGGGAGCCGCTGGCGGCTGGTGCGTGATCTTCTGCAGCAATAAAATCGATTTTTAAAAAAATGAAGATTTACTCATTTTTAATTTTTATTTATTTATTTGCGGTCCGTGGAGTTGCGGGATCCCGCTTCGCCCCGGCTCGGCGAGGGCGCCCGGCGGGGAAGCCGGCACTGGGGGAACCTCGCTCGGCAGTGAGCGGCTCCGGGCGCCTGCCCGTGCCTCCCCCAACTGCAGCAGCCCCGGGAGCCGGTGGGGGGACGAAGCACTGTCTTCCCTCCCCGCTCGCCCCCCCGAGCATCCCGTGCCGCCGGGGGACACTGGAAAGCGTCACGCGGGGGGAACGGCACGGGCTGGGAGCTGGAAACACCGCACAGATGGAGAGCGGCACTTTCCTCCGCCGCCGAGCAAACTAATTAGCTAAGGCAGCCCCCGAGGGAGGAAAAATTTTTCTCAAGTTTCCCATTGTTTACGCTTTTTCTAAAAACGGCGTCGTGCCGGGGCGTAGGATAGGAAAGTTGGTAGCTGGTGGAAACTCCCTCTCCAAGGAGATGGCTGTTTACGGCTGTGTGGTGACGAGCGGTGGTTTCCCGAGCCTGCTCCTGCGGCAGGGGAATAGCCGCTCTCGGGGGCTGGCAGGCGGGCAACGATGCGTATAGTGCATTGCGCTCATCGCATGCATTGCGCTGCATGCACTGCACTGGATGCATCGGGCGTGCTGCATGTACTGCACGCATTGCACCGCGCTGCCCGTGCTGCACGCACTGCCCGCCCGGCCGTGCTGCAGCCTACCTGACGTGCGCCGCGGCCAATGGGCGCCGCCCCCGGGGGCGGGGCTGGCAGCCGATTGGTTGGCAGGAGCCGGGCGCTGCGCAAAAACAGCGGAGCCGAGCGCTGCCGGCTCAGAAACTGCCGGCAGAGATCAGAGGAGCCGGGGACGGGGACGGAGCCGGGACGGGAGGAGAGCGGCGGCGGCGGCAGCAGCAAGCAGAGACATAGAGACAGACAGACAGAGAGGGGTTAGGCGCAAAAGCAGCGAAAGAGGAGGAAAAAAGCTGATCGGCACATCCGTAAAAAGCAGGGTGGTGGTGATGATGATGAGCGTAATGATAGCAATAAAAGAAGAAAAGGAAAGACTGTTGCTAGAAGAGAGAAAAATCTAAGACCTTTAAATAAAAAGAGGAGATCCCCGAGAAATCAGGGAATGAAAGTTTTGGGTAGCGAAGCTGTTCTCTGCCTTTTTTGATATGAAGTCTTTTTGCGGGTTTTAATTTTTACTTTTATTTTTTAATTTCGCGGTTTCATGCCTTTTTCTTGCATCTCGAGAGGGCATGTCCACCGGCTCTTCCAGCAGCATCTACCCCTCCAGCTCCCACCAGGAAGAGAAACCGAGGACAATCTTGAAATATAAGAATTTCCTCCTTGGGATTTGCTGCTGCTGCCTCCGCCGCCGCTGCTGCTGCCGCGGTGCAGTGCCAAGACTCTCGGAATAAATAAAAGCGGTCTACTGTTTATCTATAGATACAGCCGGCTAATAGCTATTATTAGTTGGCCGTTTATTCCGAAGATCACAGATGAAGTGGGGACGCCTGCCTTCTTCATTTGGTCAGCGTGTGAAACAATAATACTCGTAACAAATAGGAGGGAGATGGGGGAGAAAAAGATCTTAACATGAATCAGAAGAAATAATACCTAGCGTATCCCCTCCTAAACCAAACCCCCCTTTCCTTTCCCCCTCCCCCGATCCCCCTCTCTCTCTCCCTGCACGCTCGGAGGCGCGGACACGCACAGACACACTCACACACACAGGCAAAGGCGCACACACTGCGCTGTGTGCTTTCGGAGGAGGAGGAGGTGGTGGTTTTCGGAAGAGGAGGAAGAGGTGGTGACGGGGAGGGGGGCTCTCTTTCCCCGCTTGGAGATGGTCGTGCTATTCGTCCTCGCCTTGTTCTGGATGGTGGAGGGGGCCCTTTGCCAGCTCCATTACACGGTGCAGGAGGAGCAGGAGCATGGCACGTTCGTGGGGAATATCGCCGAGGACCTGGGCTTGGACATTACAAAACTTTCGGCTCGCCGCTTCCAGACGGCGCCCAACTCCCGCAGCCCGTACCTGGAGCTCAACCTGGAGACCGGGGTGCTCTACGTGAACGAGAAGATCGACCGGGAGCAGATCTGCAAGCAGAGCCCCTCCTGCCTGCTGCACCTGGAGGTCTTCCTGGAGAACCCCCTGGAGCTGTTCCGGGTGGAGATCGAGGTGCTGGACATCAACGACAACCCGCCCTCCTTCCCGGAGCCCGACCTCACGGTGGAGATCTCGGAGAGCGCCACGCCGGGCACTCGCTTCCCCCTGGAGAGCGCCTTCGACCCCGACGTGGGCACCAACTCGCTGCGCACCTACGAGATCACCCCCAACAGCTACTTCTCCCTCGACGTGCAGACGCAGGGCGACGGCAACCGCTTCGCCGAGCTGGTGCTGGACCAGCCTCTGGACCGCGAGCAGCAAGCCGTGCACCGCTACGTGCTGACGGCGGTGGACGGCGGGCAGCCCCAGCAGCGCACCGGCACCGCCCTGCTCACCGTGCGGGTGCTGGACTCCAACGACAACGTCCCCGCCTTCGAGCAGCCCGTCTACACCGTGTCGCTGCCCGAGAACTCGCCGCCCGGCACCCTGGTGCTGCAGCTCAACGCCAGCGACCCCGACGAGGGGCAGAACGGCGAGGTCATCTACTCCTTCAGCAGCCACATCTCGGCCCGCGCCCGGGAGCTCTTCGGCATCGCGCCGCGCACCGGGCGGCTGGAGGTGAGCGGCGAGCTGGACTACGAGGAGAGCAGCGTGTACCAGGTGTACGTGCAAGCCAAGGACCTGGGGCCCAACGCCGTGCCGGCGCACTGCAAGGTGCTGGTGCGGGTGCTGGACGCCAACGACAACGCGCCCGAGATCAGCTTCTCCACCGTCAAGGAGGCGGTGAGCGAGGCGGCGGCGCCGGGCACCGTGGTGGCCCTCTTCAGCGTGTCGGACCGCGATTCGGAGGAGAATGGGCAGGTGCAGTGCGAGCTGCTGCAGGGCGACGCACCCTTCCGCCTCAAGAGCTCCTTCAAGAACTACTACACCATCGTCACCGAGGGGCCGCTCGACCGCGAGCAGCCGGGCGGCGACGCCTACACGCTGACGGTGGTGGCCCGGGACGGCGGCCGGCCGCCGCTCAGCACCAGCAAGTCCATCCAGGTGCGGGTGAGCGACGTGAACGACAACGCGCCGCGCTTCTCGCAGCCCGTCTACCAGGTCTTCGTCAGCGAGAACAACGTGCCCGGCGCCTACATCTACGCCGTCAGCGCCACCGACCGCGACCAGGGCGCCAACGCGCGGCTCGCCTACTCCATCCTGGAAAGCCAGATCCAGGGCATGTCCGTCTTCACCTACGTCTCCATCAACGCCGAGAATGGCTTCCTCTACGCGCTGCGCTCCTTCGATTACGAGCAGCTCAAGGAGTTCAGCTTCCAGGTGGAGGCCCGCGACGCCGGCGAGGAGCCGCGCCCGCTGGCCGCCAACGCCACCGTCAACATCGTGGTGGTGGACCAGAACGACAACGCGCCCGCCATCGTCAGCCCCGTGCCGGGCCGCAACGGCACCCCGGCGAGGGAGCTGCTGCCCCGCGGCGCCGAGCCGGGCTACCTGGTGAGCCGGGTGGCCGCCGTGGACGCCGACGACGGCGACAACGCGCGCCTCACCTACAGCATCGCGCGGGGCAACGAGGCCAGCCTCTTCCGCATGGACTGGCGCAGCGGCGAGCTCCGCACAGCGCGCAGGGTGCCAGCCAAGCGCGACCCGCAGCGCCCCTACGAGCTGCTCGTCGAGGTGCGCGACCACGGGCAGCCGCCGCTCTCCTCCACCGCTGCCATCCAGGTGGTGCTGGTGGACGGCGCGGCCGAGCGGCCCGGCAGCGGCGGTGGCGGCGGCGGGCAGGGAGCTGGGGCAGGCGCGGGGGGCGGCGGGGCGGGCGGCGAGCACCGGCCCAGCCGCTCCGGGGGGGACGCGTCGCTCGACCTGACCCTCATCCTCATCATCGCGCTGGGCTCCGTGTCCTTCGTCTTCCTGCTGGCCATGATCGTGCTGGCCGTGCGCTGCCAGAAGGAGAAGAAGCTCAACATCTACACCTGCCTGGCCAGCGACTGCTGCCTGGGCTGCTGCTGCTGCTGCCCTTGTTGCAGCCGCCAGGCGCGGGCCCGCAAGAAGAAGCTCAGCAAGTCCGACATCATGCTGGTGCAGAGCTCCAACGTGCCCAGCAACCCGGCGCAGGTGCCGGCCGAGGAGGCGGGCAGCTTTGGCTCCCACCACCACAACCAGAACTACTGCTACCAGGTCTGCCTCACCCCCGAGTCCGCCAAGACCGACCTGATGTTCCTCAAGCCCTGCAGCCCCTCCCGCAGCACCGACGCCGAGCACAACCCCTGCGGGGCCATCGTCACCGGCTACGCCGACCAGCAGCCCGATATCATCTCCAACGGCAGCATCCTCTCCAGCGAGGTAAGGGGGGAGAGGGCCCATCCCGCACCTCCCGCTGCAATTCCCCCTCGCGCCCCTCCTCTGCCCCCGCTTTATTTATTTATTTATTTATTGGGGGGGGAGGGGGCGTTGCACCTCATCTAACCACCCCCTGCCCTCACGTCCAGGGGTCTTCTCCTGGCCGGGGGCTCGCTGGTGCTTCGCAGGGGGCTGTGGCTCTCTGATAACACGGGGAATAACCACAGGGAGAAATATGGGGACTGCACTTTTTGTCTTTCCAAACCCTTTCCCAAACCCCTTCTGCCCAAGGGAACCCACGCCTCTGGGACTGTTACAATCTCTGCAGTTAGCAGGAACTTTAAGGGATTTGTGAGCTAGAGTTTATTCCTTGACTTTTCTTCCCTCTGCCTGAACAGTCCTTTATAACCTAAAGCTGAGCTAGCAAAGGAAGGCAGCAAGGAGTTTCTGTCAAATTACATGCAGAGATTTAAAGTTCCCTCTTGTTAAGCTTGTTCTCTGTATCGTGTCACCTGGCGTGTAGAGAATTTCCATCAAAGTGTATGCCATATCATAATGCTCCACTGGTAATCATTTACTCAGCTAGCTCATAGACACCTTTGGTACCCCTCTGCTTGTGTCTTAGTGAAAACACTCTCTCTGTCTTAATGTGAATACTGTAACCTCAACACTGTCCAGACTAGTGGAGGTAGTTTGAATGATGTTTTCTAAGGCTGGATACATTTTGAAGTAATATGTCAAGTGTTGGCTTTTAAAATTGACTTGAAATGTGTGTAAAACTCTGTCTCCTCTTGCCTTTTTGAGGACCCGAGGGTATCTCGATTCATTTTCTCCCCTAGTGTGCGATAACTAGACTGTCTCCACCTATTTTTATATGCTGGAATTAAAAACAGACCAAAAACTAGATTCCAATAAGTTTTCCTCAGAGCAAGTAGTACACAAGTCTAGAAATAGTTGTGCTGATTTTGTGGGAGTCCTTGTGATGCTTGACAGCATGCACTGTGAGAAAACGTGTCAGAATCTTGTCCCAAAGAACTCGGGGAAAAAATTGTACTTTCCCATATGTGTGAAGAAGAGGCGAGAGCTGGTGGATTTCTCTCCTTACGTCCTAGAAGCAGATTGTGTAGGCCTACTTGCAGCTAAACATTACCATTTATAGTGAATATGGTGAGCTGCTCCTGTATATTTTCTGATGCTGGCTACAGAAATATCGAGATCAAATGTCTCCTAATATTTTATTTTTCCTAGACGAAACATCAGCGTGCTGAGCTCAGTTATCTAGTTGACAGACCTCGACGGGTAAACAGGTATGAGCTTAGCTGTGTTTTCATAATGCATGCTTTAGCAAGTGTGAATGGGATGCAGAGATGTGTTTACTGCAAATGTAAAATAGTAGCAAAGCAGTGGGGAAACGGTTGTATGTAGACACATTAAATAAAATTCTGTCAACTAAATGAGTCTGAATTACGGCTTTTCTGAACTCTTTTCAAAATCATCTGAAAAGAGAACAAAATCTCATTTCGTGTATTAGCCTAAAACGTGCTTTAAATACTTATGAATCCTTCTGCAGGGTGTACCAGATAACACTGGCCTCTCTGAGTGACAATTTAGCTATCCAGCTTATGTAAATGATACCAAATTAATTATACCGATTACATGAAAAACATGCAGAGTGGTAATGCCTGCTGTCCATTTCAGCTAGACTAGCAATGTCTGAAAATGCAAGTTTGGTTTGTGGTGGACAGGGTGCTTCTGCAGAAGGAGTGCAGCGAGGCAGGAGTGGGTGAATGCAGCACCGTGTTTGGCCATGTGATGGCAGAAGAATGTTTTATGACTTCCTCTTTCATGTTTATTCTAATGTAAGGATGTTTCTGTGTCTAGTTCTGCATTCCAGGAAGCAGACATAGTAAGCTCTAAGGACAGTGGTCATGGAGACAGTGAGCAAGGAGACAGTGATCATGATGCCACTAATCGAGGTCAATCCTCTGGTAAGTCTGATAAGACAGTGGAAATAGTCGATCTTTAAGTAGGGAGACTAGAAAAAGCAGTTACCTGTAGGAAGATAATATAAGACCAGCATAAAATAATGTAAACATATTGCATGGAAGGCTGGGTTTAAGCCAGCTTGCCACTATGGTAACCTACAAAAGGAGACAATTTTGAACACCATGCATTCAAGGGGCAAAACTTATTCTTTTGTTCTGGGGGCGGGGGGCAGGGGGGTTGGCATATTACTCTGCATTAGTGGCTGCAGCAAAACTTCACATTAAAGCAAAGTTATTGGTATGTTTTCTAGCGCATTTTTTTTCTCAACAATAGATTTGCAGGATTTCAAAGCATTAGGCAACTTTGTTTAGTAGGCACTTCAGCTGGCAGGATAGTATGAAGTGCAGGGGGAGTTCCCAAGGCAAAGAATGAGCCCAGTGACTGAATGACAGCCAGATTGTGAGAATTTTTGCTGGGGATCAGTGGAGACGCATTGGGTGTTCTGAATGGGTAATACCTTAGAATTTTTAGAGGACTGTCTTTCAATTCAAATTAACAGACCATATAGTGTAAGTGACCTCCATGTTAATAAGGCTAAGGTATTTTTAAGCATATTTCTTTCAGGTCTAGCAAAGCAAATAAATGCTTTGAAAGGCTACAATATAGCCATGATTCAAATCACCTAGAAAACATATACATTGCAGTGTTATTCCTAGGCGTATGGCTTGCTGTCTTTGCTCTCATACTGTCAGTTTTCCTTTGAAAGGGACATTTGTTTGGAGTCTGCATTAGAATTCATTCTCGCCCCCACACTGCATTTTAGCCAGAAATGCTTTTGCTTTCCTCCCTACCGCAGTTTCCAAAGGTCTGGTATGCCTTGAATCAATTAAGTGATTTATTTCCCCTTGTTTCGTCTGTGCCCTATGTATTAGGATTTGCTACAAGTATGTCATACAAAATACTGAATGAGTTTCTGCACTCCTCCTTTTTTTAATTATTATTTTTATTTATTTATTTATTTATTAATTATTTTTCCCAAATTCCATTTTAAAAGATTTCAGGGCAAGGGACTCTGCTGTCATAGCAGTACAGCATCTCCCATGTGCTGTTAATATCCTCTATGTTCCTGCTGCTATAGTCACTGTCCCCTTAACGATGGGAAACCGAGGAACCAGGGGAAGAGGAGGCTGCTACAGGGCCCCTTTATATTGATGCAAGTCATTAATATGCAGACCTAATGAGACTCGAGAAGAGCCAAGAGTCTCCGGAGCTCCCTGCTTCTTGCAGGACTTCATGCTAAGTGAACAGAGTGTCTATTTTGTGTCTGGGAACCTGACAACAAACCAGGTCTTGCCAGAAGTTTACATCTGAACACAGAGCCTCTTTCATTTTTGGCCTATATATGGCATATGATTTATTGTTGTCTTAAAAAGCCATGTATTTAACCTCCCCCCACCCATTCTTTTGCACTGTTTCTGATGCAGCAATCAGTGCTACTGAGTTATAAAAAGCTCCCTCTCCTCCTGCCCTCCCCGCATTCCTTTTTTTTTTTTTTCTTTTACGCATTTTACTGCAGCAGTCATCTCAATGAACATTTCAGTCAGTTTAGTCCCTCAACATAATGAACTGTAATAACGAAACAGGAGAGAAAAGAATAAACATCTGCAGAAGGGGCTGGGTTTGACTGATGGTGGGAATATAATCATATAGTTGCACATAAACTGAAAGCTATTTTCTTTTAGATGCATCCAGTGCTGTTATTGTTGTGCCTCTGCTCTCTATGCTTTCTCCCAGTTTTACAAGTAGTCTATTTCATGTAAGAACACTGAGACTGTTGTCAAACTTGACATTAGTTCTTAACTGGGTAAATTCCTTATTTTTCCTATTTCTATTTTACTGAATTAGAGGCAAAAGCTACAGTTTCAAAGTATTTTCAAATCACTCAGTGATCTGATGTGATTTATGAACTTCTGTAACGTAAATGATGATTGCAGATGTGGTAATGAGTGCTGACAGTTAGGTTGGGTCAGCTCACAAGTAACAGTTTTGAGCTGAAACCTCAAACACACAGAACTTCCAATTTAATATATTGGTGCTGTGCTTTCAGGGTAATTTGCATGAGCAATTTTTAAAATGCTGGTTCCCAATAAATATTTAAATACAATTCTCTGAAGAAATTGCTATCATTTCCTACTAACGTATAATACAGATTTCCTCAAAGTTTTGGGCTCAATCATACTGTCACAGTGCAAATAAAGTTCCATTTGACCAAAGTGATGACAAGATATTTTGATATAAAGACATCACTCCTACTATTAGCTTTTTGTGATTAATTTCATTTTAAAAAAATGAGCATGTCTTGTTTGATCTTGAATGACTAAAGGAAATATCTGAGGGAATGCCTTCTCAGTTTTTCAGTTACTCTAGTGCTTTATAATCAATTCTATCTAAATTATTAAAGGAAAACACAGTTGTTGATAATTCTTTTTTTCCCTAAGATATTACCTGATACCAAGCAGTTTCATACTTGTTTTCAAAAGCCTTGTATTTGTATCTGAAAATGTTTAGTCAAACATTCTCATTGAAAAATAATACTTCCTCCCTACCAGTTTTAGTCAGCAACATGTTTTGCTTGCAAAACATCTTCTTTTCCTCATCTGTGCATTACTTGTGTTACTGTCACCGGTGAAGAATCCTTTGACACGCAGATAGCTATTCCGTAGGAGTCCATTGCTAGGCTAGCTGGCTGTCAAGGTCGTGGTGAGTTATTAGTTGGGATGGTAATCATGCAGGATGAAAATCTAGCAGAGTCATAGAGATCTCCTCCACAATTATTTTGCAAAAATTCTGAACTAAGCTGTTATGTGTGTCATAAAATGTCCCATTGTGTTTTGAAATAAGATTCTGGTTCACCTTTTAATGATGTATATTTTCTTGGAAGTGATTTAATCATGGTTTCTGGAAAGCATGTGAGGGATTCATATTGTTCCCATTGAGGTAGCACCTGAATGCATGATTGTTATCTGCATTCTTACCTACCTCAATATCAATGAAAAAGGAAAGGACTGTCATCTGCATTTAGCAGAGAATGGCAAGTAGTGGGGTACTCAAAAATGTTCAAGAGCCTAATTTTTAGTGAGTGATTATTTCATTGAGGGGGGTAAGGATCTGAGTCTTTTGGAAAATGGCCTTCCTAAGGTCACACAGGAAGTTTTTGGTAGATGGAAGGAGGGGTTTCTCAAATCCCAAATGGGTGTTATAATTACTCATGCTCTTCTTCTCTGGCTGAAAATTGTTGAGATAAAAGCTGTTATTTTGTTGTAGAACAAATGCAACACTACTACCTATTATTTACACACTGCATTTCAGTCCTGTTCTGTAGGAGTCATTTCTAAGCATGAAGTTAGTTTATTTCCCATGGTTGATTAAATTCTTGGCCTCCCTTGTGAAACTGCCGACTTGGGTGCCAATTAGTACTCTGTGTGTGTGTATATATTTAAATTGTGTGATTAGACACCTGTCCTGTAAGATTTGGACTCATGCCATCAACTTACTTCGTATGGTTGGTCACTAGCTACTCAGTTTTCTCACGCCGAACATGCAGAGTTCTTTACAATATTACCTTTGTTTCCCTGTCTTTCACTGAATTGGCATGATCTCTCAGATGTACTTCAGGAAGGAGGATCTGAGATGTGAAGCAAAATACACATACTGTAAATTTTATATAATATAAAATACATCAATTTTTTTACAATCTACTTGGTGCAGTACTGAACTGGACAGTATGTATTGGTGACTGCCTGAGAGCTAAGATCAGATTTCCACTGTTGAAATTTATGAAGGGAATTGATAGTGGTCTAACATGAAGGCACAGGGTGAAACATTACCTCACACCAATTCAGATTTAGTAAACCCCAAGAGGCGTTATTGCTGGGATGTAGAATAGCTGTGCTATTTCACTGCTCATAGGGACAAGAATCTGAGAAGTCACAAGGAGAATTTTGGTGATAAAGGGACTGAGGGGAAAAAAACAGTGTTCTTTCTGAGCCTATGCAAAGTGACAGCTAAATCCTGTTTTGAAGATCGCTTGGGCTAACAGTCTATCTTGGATAAAGTAAGAGTGTAAGAGTGAACATTAAAATGGCTTATAAAAGTGCTTTGACTTGAACTAAGGATTTGGTGGGTTTTTTTGTTTGTTTCTTTGTTTTTTTTTGGTTGTTTTTTTTTTTTCCCTTTTTTCCCTTCTTTCCTTGGACTGCATGCTTAATAATGTTCACATTTCAATAGTCCAGATAGGGCTTTGAGGCTGATATTTGGAAGAGCTGAATATTGAAGATGTTTAAGTCTTTTTTTTCATGTTCTCATGCAGATGAAGATAGTTTTATCCAAGGCAGCACACCAATTACTTAGCAAGAAAGAATGATAATAACTCTGTTTCATGAAGTCCATTTCTTCAGTAGATAAAGTCTTCCACAAAGGAGGTTAAAATCATTATCCTTATTTACAGACAGAAAACATGAATCACAGGGAAATGACTAACTTGCTCAAGCATAATCTAACCAAATGGGTAGCCAAGCTGGTAAGGGAGCTCCAAAAAGGGGTTCTAGTTCCCTGCATCACATCTATTTGTCATCTGGTCCTTAGAAAGTTACTACAGAAGAAGCAACAAATGCCATTTAGTTTTGAGGAAAAGTCAAATTCATGAGGAAAAACAAAAGAAAGATACACATTGGGGAAAAAACTCTTGATAACAATACTACAAAATATATATATATATTTTTTTTTTTATTACATCATTTACTTGGATATATATATATGAATATGTTCAGTCATTACTCTAAAGGTTTGGTATATGGCTCTTCTCTCTTAATTACATTAAGAAGTGATAAATTATTTAAAAATGGTTTTAGGCTTAATTTTCCTTTGATCTTAAATTTTCTTTCAAATCAAGTAGAATTCATGCACAAAAAAGAATTTTGATTTTCTCCTTTTGAAATACAAAAAGGAAGCAAACTTGGACTATGCTTTAGAAAAGCAATACTACCGAGTAGTATTCAAAGCACCTGAGGTCAGGAAATTCAGTTGCATATATGCAACTTATTATTTAACTCCTTGCTTAGTTTTTTGTTTAATTTGAGGAAGGGGCAGGGGCTCTTTTTCCCTTAAGGAAAAAGAGGAAGCGGCAGTTAGGTTGTTTAAAAGCTCATATTGCCCACTGGCCTATCCAAATAAGACTTGACCTTTGCTATGAGCTTTTATATATGCTGTATTTGAAATAGCTCAATGCTTATCATTTTTTGGGTCCTTGGTGCTCTATACTACCCATTTGTAGCTGAAAAGGACATTTGAAATTCATAACTCAGAGCCACCTTTAAAACCTCTCAGTTTATCTACATGCAAGGTCTAATGTGATAACTAAGTGGAAAATATAAAGCATTTTTCATGAATGTGGATTTGCAATTATGATGGATAGTTTACTTCAGACTACATACGTAAGCAGATTTATGAGGGAGATGAGATAGAAGTGTCATACTGCTGAACATTTATTTTTGTTATAAATCAAGAATATGCTTCTTGGTGAATAAAGGAGTTCTGTGCTGAATTTCTTACGTCATGTAGTGTGATATACTCTTCCTTCCTGGAATCTAGCAAACAGCCTTTCCTGCCATGCCACCCACCCCATTTTTAATGCTTTTCAATTAAAAACAGAGAAACCTATAGTATGACCCACAGGAAAAAGGTGGAGGAAGAATAGCTCATAACATAGTCAATGTGAATATAGATAGGTGCTCAGGGATTCCAAAACTAGACTGATAACCTGAATTTATTTTCTGTTGAAATATTAAAACCAAAGGCTTGGTTCTGAGCCCATTAACCTCTTAGGGAACTCTGTGACTGATTCAAGTAGGAGCAATGCCCAACTCAGTCCTCTCTGAACAGCTGTTTGCATAGTAATCAAGCATTTACTTTCTAGCTATTTGTTAGCAATGGATGTTGATTTTTTTTATATATATATATACTTATATTTTCTTTTAGAAGTTCTCAGCTTGTTGGGGGGGTGGATTTGTCATACAAGCTTACAGTTGATATCTCCTATGTTCATTACTTTGTTTATTCAAAATCCTGATTTAAGGAGGCTGTAACATTTCCTTTATAAGCTGTTACATAATACTGTTCGGCGCACTGGCATAGAGAAGCAGTATTCAAAAAGGAACTAAAAATTAATTTTTGGATAGAGACATTTTGCTGTCTAGCAGCTGATACGAGAACAAAATAGTAAAATGGAGGTTAAATTTCCAGAGGAAATAAATCCAAGAGTAGATAAAAGAATCTATCTTTGAATATGTCTTAAATACAACATTACTATAATATCTTTCTCCCCACTGACAAAATAATGTGGTTTAATATTTATCCATAAATTTTTCTGTCTTCTGCTCTCTTTGATGAAGCATTGAATGAATATGGTCATTGGTACGCTGTTACCAAAATGCAACTGTAATCAGTTCCCTATGAGAAGCAAGGTTATTTCTTGTTTACATGTAACTGTGCTAGGAAATCTGAAAAAAAGAACTAAAATGTTCTGAACTGCAAAGAAGTTTGAATTTTAGAGTATGTCTTTTCTTGCATAAGAGAGATTTTTATTCAAATATTTCTGTATATAAGATACATGTGTGCACATATGCACATGGTTTTACAGACGTGGCTATGTGTTCATTTCTTTCCAGGAAGACTGTATCTTTCTTTTCAGTCGTTGTTAGCTACTACCATTACAGAATTTAGAACCATACAATTTGTACACGTTGCGTGATGATCTTCATCTGATTCCTTAATCGTATCTGCAGTTCACATTTGCATTCTTCAACAGTTCACTGATCAGTAATTTATTTTCAGACTTGTGCATGCCAATTATCAATGTGAGGTTCTAATCAAAGCTGGACCTAGCATTGTATATGACTTAATTTAAAATGAAAAAGTCATTATAGAGGGAGATTAAGGTAAAAAGCTTTTTTTCTTTATTTTTTCCCCCCTTTTCTTTCCATTTGCCTAAACGACTGCCTGATCTCAAGCACTTGTTGATAGCTCAGAAAGAGTCTTACTTTCTGAAGAGATTGTTTTGTGTAGTGTGAAATTACACAGAAATAATATTATATAAATCAAATTATAGTTCAAAACAGTGGTAGCATTCTTAATACTAAAGCTCACATTGGAGATTAAGATAATCAAGTCTTTCACAACGTTGGCTGATGAATGAGCTACAATGCATAAATCTTATTACAGCTTTTCAATATTTTTTTTTCTATTTCTCTTGCAAGTTTTCTTTCTTTATTTTTTTTTTCAAATTCTAATGAAATGCCTGTAAATGCAGTGTTTGTAACATCTAGTTCAGTTTTGACATGCACCTATTCTAAGACACTCAGCAAGCTTTATAAGTAAAAGAAAAGAATTTCTTAAGTGTACTGCTTTTTTTTTTTTTTTTTTTTTATAGCATTGAATAACAACTTGGAGACCTTAGTATTTATTTTCCTCTATGCCTGTGATTTCATACCCCATTCCTCTCAAAACAAGTGTGATCCAACAACTCAGTGAGTCACTGTCAGGAAATATTCTTTTGGACTACTGTTCTTAAGATAGTCAATGGAAGCATAGCTTGCGATTGAAATCTTAATAGCATTAAAGGATTTGTAAGCAAACAGTTTTGTGTTGGCAGGGACAGGTATTTGCTGATATAGGGGAAACATTAACAATTTTGTCAATAGTATCCACAGCCATGTCACATTGGACTACAGCTACCTTTGTACTGCTAATTAGAGTTATTTACTATAGGATTCCATCCCATTACTTGTATGACTAGATAGTAAGGACTGCTGTGGTAGCAGCAAACACTCCTTCTGAAAGAATGATGTAATGATTGATTTAGTAAGCCATCCTGATCACTTAAAAGCTGGATTCCTACTCTGTAAGATCTGCTTTTCATATCAATAGGTTCTGTCTGTGTGCACGCATACACAAATAGTTTCTTTTTAAGACTTACAAATATTTCATTTTCATAAATGAAATCTGTGATTCCTCAGTCGTGTCATTTACTTTCTTTGGTGAGAAATAAGTTTATGCAAAAACAATTCCTTCACTTCTTAAATGTGTATTTTTGACTGGGAATAATGTCTGAAAACACAGATGTTGCCTGCTAATGGAACTGATCCTTACTGAAACAGGTTCTAAACAGTGGGATCTGCAAGTTATTTTATGAGCTAGAACCATCAGTACCCTTCTTCTTGTCATACCTTCTGTCTGTGTGTGTGTGCATGCATGCATGTGACATTGTAGCATTTATTTACATGTATTCAGTGGTGCCACTGACTTAAGAAGACTGGACAATCCGTTTTTTTTTGTTGACATGGAGGTAGTGGAAGAAGTTCTTGGGAGATTTCTCTTTTTTCTCAGCATAGTCTTTCTTATCTGTCAGCAGCTGTTCATGATGCTGAAGCTTATATCTGTAGTTTCTTTTTCTCTCATGCTTGCAGGCATGGATCTCTTCTCCAATTGCACAGAGGAATGTAAAGCACTGGGCCACTCAGATCGGTGCTGGATGCCTTCCTTTGTCCCATCTGATGGACGCCAAGCTGCAGATTACCGCAGCAATCTGCATGTACCTGGCATGGACTCCGTTCCAGACACTGAAGTGTTTGAAACACCAGAAGCCCAGCCGGGGGCAGAAAGGTCCTTCTCCACCTTCGGCAAAGAGAAGGCCCTTCACAACACTCTGGAGAGGAAGGAGTTGGATGGACTGCTGTCTAATACACGAGCGCCTTACAAACCACCATATTTGAGTAAGTACAAGGCTGTATGAAAATGTTCCCTTTGCGGGAATAAAAATTAGCTCTTTCTGCTATTCATAATAGGAATAATACAAACATAATTTTAGAAGCAGTGGGGAAAAATGGCTTCCCTTGGAGTCAGGCACCACTGAGGAAGGCATCATTCAATGCTTTTTAAAAAAAAAAAAAAAGACCTTGATTTTTGTTAGTATGACATGATTGTCAACAACAAAAGCATCAGATGATAGCATTAGTGGGGGAGTTACTCAAATTTGTTTTCTGATGCTGGATTATTTCCAAATTTTTCATGGTTAGATGGTTTAAGCATAGATAGGGTAAAATTTTTTTTTTATGAAAAAAAAATAAGTCAAATACTTTTTTTTTTTCCTTTCAACTGTCCTAGGGGTTTCTCATTTTTTCCTCTTTTATATTGAGCAGTACTTTGATGATTATTATTTTAAACTAACTATTTCCATAGTTAACATTAGGGGTTGGAAGGAAGAAGATAAAACTTTTTTTTTTTTGCCTTCCATCTGATCATCTTTCAGCTTATGTAATATCAACTTCTGTCAGTGTTCCTCAGTGCCTCCTGTCTTGTTCCAAAATCTTACTTCTTCTGTCAGCTTTTGACTGTAGTTTGGTGACATGAGTGTCATAGATCTCAAAAAGACTTGTAATTTTGTAGAGTCCGAGACAGATTTAGAATTCTTGAGAACTATGTTGATCTAATAGGTCTTTCTATTTAGTAGCCTTCTGTATTTTATTACAGCCTGTAATCTTCTTGACTTCAAGAATTTATCTTGATGCTTATCTCATCCAAATAAGCAAAAGACATTGACATTGCAATACTAACTCTTTTCAAAGCATCAGAAGTCTTTAAGGACAGCAGATCAGGAAAAAAAAAACAACTCAATGAATGGTATTTGTTTATTTATTTTTATAAAGTATTTACCACTTCTGAAAGGTGCTGCACTGGCAGTTTTGGAATATGAAGATCTTTGCTACAGATCATTCTCAGCACAGGCAACACTGTTCTTTCATCCTAATTAGCTCTGTCCGGGAAGTTCAGTCTTTCAGAGAGGTCTTCTTACCATTTCAGTCTTCAGATTTGCTTTACTGAAAGCTTTTGAATTAGGATACCAATTATGAGATGCGGAAGCCATTCCTAAAGCAAAACAAACAAAAAAAACCACATCAACAGCAACTAAAACAACTGTCCTGAGGCAGTCAGCTAAAATGCCAGGTGTTGATCATCTAGTCATACTCTGAAGACCCATATGAAGTTTCATATAGCTATGATGTAATGACTCATGTCTCTATCTTTACCTAACTGGTCTTCTCTAAGAAATATTCTTTAGCACTAAGCTGTAATTTAGCAATACTGATTTCACATCTATCACTTCAGTTAAAAAATTAAGGTTTTACAGCAGTCATGGTCCAACAACAACAGAGTTCTGATGCAGTGTGTAAATTATAATAGTGATTATATCTGGTAACATAATGTAATAACAATTTTCTTATTCGTACTATGGGGATTTGAAATTTTGCTCAGCTAACATAAGTAGTTTTGTTGAATGTGTTTACATACGGACACTGGTCTACCTTTTACCCTTTCCTGGTATAAGGGCATGAAGAATAGGAGGCAAAAAGTTTAAAATTAACAATATAAATGAGTGGTATTATATAATCCACACTTGAGAATCCAGATTTAATTTTGCCTTTTTTCTTGGGATCTTGAAGCAGAAACTACCAGAAAACAGAGTAATATTTCTTCATTTTCCCTTACTGAATAGTTTCTTTAGTAAAATTTTAGATTAAATTTATATAGTAAATAACTATAGGAGCAAAGAAAATAAAATGAGCCTAACAGTTGTAGCAGTGAGTAAATCATTCATTATTAATAATGTGTTCAATGAATAAGGTAAGAGAAATTTGAAAGGGGAAGATAATTCAGGAAGGAACTTTAGTTGAGCCACTGAGTGACTACAACTTTAATAGTGTTTAAATTCAACTTCTTAACAAAAAAGATCGTATCAAAACAGTTCGTCAGTAGAACAGTTATTTCAAAGAAGAGATTAAAATGTATGAAACGAAACCCTGATGTTCAGCAAAAATACTGTATAAAAAGTTTCAGCGTGTATGAAAACAGCTGTATGTAAAAGAAAACGGCAGCAAAGAGGGAGAAGTATGTTGCATGGTTCAAAAGCTATTTGAACTGGAAAAGGTATTAATTAAAATGATCTGTAAAGACCAGATGTTCTAGCCGGTAAATTTTAGTATGGAAAATAAGAAAGGTGAGGAACTTAGAGCAAATGGTGAAAGTCAGGAAATTATATACAGACAAGTTTTAGGATGTCAAATCTAAGAAGTCTAGGAGAAAATCGGTCGGTCTCTCAAGCCACAGTTATTTAGGACAGGAACGTTGCAGAGAGGCTAAACTGTTTCTTTGAATTTGTCTTCACAGGAGGAGGGAGAGATGGAGGGAGGGAGAAAGAAAGGCATTTTTAGGAAGCTGCCCATCCCAGGTAACCTTTTCAACTAAAAGAAGAGGATGTTGATGAAAAAATAAAGCCAACAGGGGAGAAGCCAAGGGTTTATATGTTTCTTTAATAATCAGTTTTTAACAAAAGTCAGTGACCAAAGAAAGTCAGAAGTTGTATTTATCTTTTTTCTAGTACTTAAAAAAAAAAAAAAAAAAAAAGTTGTAAAACTGAGACTTGTAAGAAACATTAGCACAAGACATAAAATTGTGACTGTGGCGTTTTAAGAACAAGGTAGCTGGCATCTGTCCAGGAAAACAGCACGAAGATCGTCAATCTGTTAGAATTTTGACAGAGTGGGTGAGAATTAATCAATACAGCATATCTGAACTGTCAAAAAAAGCCTTTAGCCTAGCTTCTGTGTAGTAGAAGAAGCTACTAAAGTAAGCAAGTGTTGTTGCAGGGAAAGCATTACCAAATTCTCTGTGTCTGAGAGACAGAATAAATTCATAAGGATAAATGGGACACTTTGGCAGAAGCAGAGTTCTCCAAGCATCTGTGTGGAGATCCATGGACTTTAAAGCATTAATTTTCTAGAAAAGGAAATGAACATAAAAGGGACAGTATTTGCAGATGACATAAAATGGTTTAGGTCAATCAGGTCTCTAATAGACTATGTATGTCCACATAATTCAGTGAAGCACAAGCTTCTGAATTAGCTGCACAACAATGTTGGTGCAGAGGAATAGCTGAGAGGACTTATTAGTTTGAGCTGTGCCACGAGTGCAGTGGGTATGGAAGTGAACTGATAGCTCGACATGGTGCTCTCACCGCCCCATTACGAGCCTGTTTGCTCAAGGCTGCATCTGCCTGGAGATTTCTGCACTGCGTTCTGATGGGCACCTTCAATGCTCAGCTTTAGAAAAGACAAACAAGGATGGCAATGCATGTTATGAGAAATTTGACCTCTTCTTGAGAAAAAAGACCGTGGAACAAGTCCCTGAAAAATGTCCCCCAATGTGCAGAGCCAGCAAGTAGGAATGAATTGTCAACTTGTAAAAAGGAATTGAACTGAAAATACACTAAGATAAACTATTATAAAACCATTACACAAACCATACCACTATCTTGCTCTAGCCAGTCTATTCATTCCATAGAAATACATAGCATAATGGCAAAAATACTGAAAATATTTCTGTGCAAAGCCATCTCAAAAGCTTAGCAGCAATTAATTTAGACAAGCTATGATAGGGACATGAACTAAACAGGAGAGTGAATGAACACAGAGAAGTTAAGCTGGGCATCTTCATTTGCCATTTTCAGTTAAAAAAAGAGCAGAAAAACAATTGAGGAGCAAACGTCATGAAATGGGAAGATAATACACATTTGATAAGTTGATATACATTTGACAGAAATGCTAGAGTAATCTGTCAAACTCATGGTTATGAGGGACAAATAAAGGGCTTCATAGTGGAGAAGAGGCAAGCAAGAGGTCTGCTTGTTCATTTTTTTTTTATTACTATTTTTTTTTTGAGGTTTAGGTCATTGAATACTTAGGTCATCTATTACTTTGGGCAAGACCCTTAGGTGGGAACAGTATGTTGAGCACCATTTCATTCATCTCACTAGTGTGTTGGTCTACAACTGATGATAAGTAGCTTTTAAAATATTTTCCTGTGTTCTTTCCCCCCCCATAATTGTGGATTATTCTAGACATGCATTTTTTAATAATATTTTAGAGCTTTCCTAAAAGCTATGCACTAACATTTTTTAATGTATTTTTCTTCCTATTAGGAGGTTAGGATTTTTTAATAGATGAAAATATTCAGATATTGCTATAATACTTTAACTGTATATGTGGAAATGTTTATTTTACTCTAGAAATTACGTTGTCATAGGTTGATTTACTTTGTAAGCAAGTTAAAATAAGCTACATAAAGGCACAATTTACTGCACAGGATAATAGCATCTATGCTATGAGATACTGTGGAATAACAGCTGTGTTCCAAAGTAGCCCCTTAATCAACGCTGCAATATTTCTTACGTCCATGCAAGCATCTTTGCATTCACCGCTGAAACTAGAAAATTATCATGGTAATAACTACACCATCAATTATGCCAACACCATCAATGTATTTTATGTATGAATCAGGATACTATCATGTTAGGTATGATGGGGAGAGAGAGAGAATTAAAAACTGAACCCTTCCCCAAAGAGCCAGCCTAAGTAAGGTGAAGTAGAAGAAATAAAATCACCTTCTTTGGCTAACCGTTTTGTATTGTCTTGCAGGGATATTTTGTGCTGCCTTTGATAGACATACATAGGGCTAGGTTTAAAGAGACAAGTAACTTGCATTAGTCTTGTTTGTATCATCCAAAAAAATTAAACGCAAGCTTGTGTTCATCCTGTGTCTCTGTTTCTTAGCCTGGATAGCCATTGCTTCACTCTGCAGTAGAGGTGCAATGAAGGTCTGTGCACGATAAGGGAGATTGGGCTTGGGTCTGAGCAGAAGTGTAGAAAGTGTAGACGTAATCCAAGATTCTGGTTCTACAACCTCTTTGGCATCTGCTCGACTCGTCATATTCAAGTCAGCTTGGTTTGCAAATAAAATTAAAAAGCTTTCAAAATTCTCTGCCCAGTTGAATTTAGATATAGGACCATCAATTTATTTAAAATAATCTACCACAGAGATACCACAAAGAATGGTTTATCTTACAGTCATTATCCATCCCCCTGAATTAGACTAGAGCAAATGACATAGAGGACTAGAGGAGAAAAATGTTCTTGTCTTTACGGCAGGACAAGAAGAGTCTCACAATCCTCTGACGGGTTTTCAAACAAATAAAAAAAAGCACATGTAAAGATTTGGGGGGGGCATTTGACATCTTTAGGATCACAAAGGCTATTTTTGTGTGGCATGTAACGCAATTTTCTGCTATTATTTAACATAAATATATGAAAGATGCAAGAAGTCTTTGCTGTTTTGGAAAAGCTTCCCAAAAAATTAAGCAAATTAGCATTTTGTACATTTAATATAATGGAAGAAGAATTTTCTTCTTGTTTATTTGCATCTTATTGCTGGAAATCACAGCTGTGATAGACATTATAGCATTGCGTTTGCATAAATGTAAATAACAGTTATTTTGAATGGAACACAAGTTTTTAAAAATATCAATCCTTTCTACATTTTTGTTTTTAAAAATTAGTCTATTTAGCTTCTAATACAAATTAGATAATCTTGTGAGCCTGCTAGTCCCTTTACGAATACTTTTTTCAGTTCCCACGTATTTGAAGTAAATATGCACATTAGTAAAAGCGAACAATTTTTTTTTTTAAATATATTTTATTGGTATGAATAAGCAAATGATATGTACAGTGAAAGAGTTGTTAGTTTGTGAACAGTAGTTTCATGCTCAAAACTAATGTTAAAATTTTATATTTCAACTTTAAATCTGATCTGCAAAGCTGAATATCCTGCATATCCCATTACAGACAGTGGAACTCTTATCTTATATTGAGGAATTTATCTGCGTGACAGGGTACAACTCTCATTTCTGCGCAAATGAGAAAGATTTTCTCCATGCCGAGCTGCTCAGCAAAAATGGAGTCTGAGTTGAAAAGCCAACATGTAATGCTAATAAGCCTAATTGTATACTTTTTATGCAGATAACTCTATCTGCAATGCTAAGAGATTTATTCGCTTATACCTAAAGTTTGCCAGTTCAGATACATCTCTATCAGGTAAATAAAGTTTACCAAAAAAAAATAAAAAAAAAATAAATAAAAAAAAAGAAAAAAAAACTTTTAAAGGTAATAATAATTAAAATATAATCAGAGGAGTGCAAGACTGATGTGTTTTTTAGTCATTATTGTAGGTACTGGGTGGTCTTGAATAAACCACTTAAGATGATTCACTGTTCAATGATTATTGCATAATTTCTGAAAGGCATTTTTATCTTATGTTCATGACTGGTTTACATTCTTCACCTGAATGTATTCCTCTTGAAGCTATCACTCAAAAGGAAGAACTCTTACAGGGTATTACAGCAATACTAGAAAGGAAATTGATTATTCAGAAAGCAAAATTAGAAATGAATATGTAAATATGCAAAGATAACTTGGCTGTAGCCCAATATAAAACTATAAATTACTTTTTTTAAAAAAAAATATGAATGTAAGAATAAGAAATAAGCATTCTTTTAATTTTAAAGCACAGGTGTTAGCTGTTACATTTAAATGCTATTCGCTTAAATCCTTTTACTTAACTGTGGTCTTAGAGCTCCCTGTGTTACTCAAAACAGTGATTGAAAAAAAGCACCAGCTGTTTGGTTTACATAGCATCTTTTATCTAGGAGGACTGTAGAGCTGTTTGCATCTATGGTGCAGGAAAATGACTCAAGAAAGTTAAAGGAATTTAAATAACTTACTTGAAAGAAAATTCTACATTTGCTTTGTCCTAAAATAGTTATCTGTCCAACTTTTTTTCTTCTAATCATTGTAGAAGTCTATATTTGTTAGTTCTGACTAGATCTCATAGAAGTCTTGTATATCTAACTGTCTCAGACTTGTGTTATATTTATTAATTTATTTCAGTTTTGAGAGTGGTTATGTCTGCTGTGAGTTATGCCATCTCTGGAAAGTTTATTTTGTATGGGTGTTTTTGGTTTGTCTTTGTTTAGTTTTGTTTGTATGTTTTTTTAAACAATTTAATTCTGTTTTCTGGATTTCTTCTAGTTGACTATGGGAGAAAACAGCAGAAAAAATGTTTGAAACTCCAGGAGTTATTTTTGAGATGCTCATGTTTCAAATTTAAATCCTATCTCAAAAGTAATTTAGCCAGTTATGGATGCGAGTTCCTGTAGAAAGCAATGAGATGTTTGCAGTTAAATTTTTCAGAGGCATTGAAGTTATTTATTTTTGATAGGCAAGTTCTTTTCAGTATAAATAAATGTTGTTTTTACATGCACAGACCTTAATGTGATGGTCAGGAACTGGAGTATTGAATGTACTCCTAATCTGTGTGTGCAGAAGTCTGTGTGCAGAAAAATCTTTTCCTTTCCACTTTCCTCTCTTACAAACACCTTGGGCTGCACAGCAGAGGAAATTATTCTTGTCTCACGCTCTTTTCCTGCACAGAATAAATTTTCTGCTTTAATTTCCACTGCCTTAATTTTAGAGGGCATCCCTTCCTAATTTTTTCTTGACCAAAGGACAAAAAACACGGAAAGCCATTTAAAGAATGAAACAAATAGGAAAAGAAGGGACAGCATCTATCGTGTTTGAACAAGCACACTATAGGGATCAGTGTTGCCATTTTTCTGGCAAACCTGCAAACAGCTCTATTTATACGCGGGGCACTGAGAATCCATAGTTTCAGGAGAGCAGTAAGATGACTGCTGCTGGGAAGTAACTGTCAATGTATTTAATTTGTTTTAGAAACATGGTATGGAAAAGTCAGAAGAGTGGAAAAATTACATATTTGGTACCTTCTTGTAAGACAGGAAGTAGGAGATGGACAATCAGAATATAATTTTTAACTTCTATACCTAGTAAATTGCTGGAAGAACTAAATATAATGAATAACGAGCAATGTGGTTTCACTAAAAATTCAAACTGTGCTAAAATAATTTAATCTCTTTCTTTGATAGGATAATAGTCCTTATTGGTTGAAGAAAATATTGTGGACATGGTGAATTTGATTCCTAAGTTCTGCCTGAAATTTATATGCATATACGAGTTGCAAGAGTAAATCAATCATTTCTTGCATACACATGAATCTTTTACATGTGTAAATGGTATTATATTACATGATATTTTCACAGGAGTGATTTGGCTAGAAAAAACAGTTGCAGACTAGATTCACTAAGGAAGCTATAGGGATGATGGACTCCTGTTTTAGCAAGTAACCCGACTCCCCTGGCTTTATTTTTTCACCTTCAGCATCATGGTTACATTCAGAACTGGAAAAGGATTTATTATGAAACTGCTTAAATACAACTTTATTTGTAAGGAATTTTATAGATGCTGATATTGTGGATTCATCTTATGTCAGAGTAACATTCTGTCACTTTGTCACTTTCTTAGTTGCCTATTTGTGCTTTAATTTGCAATCCATCTATTCTCAAATTGCCATTTAAGTGACAATTGAATGTAGCTGCGTGTAGCAGTGGTATTGATAGGGAGTGAGATCTGAAAAAATTATTGCTCACAAACAAATGCAGGAATAACTTTTTTCTGCCCTACCTGAGATAAAGTGTTGTGGTCTTGTATTTGCAGTATATTTGATGTCCAGTATGGCTTATTGCTTCTAATTAATTAAAACAAGAACCTTCTAAAATGGGATGTTATGGTTGATATCCTTGCACTCTCTGCAGTGCCTTTGGCCTGTGTCAACTAGCTCTCTTCCCTAACAAGTTCTGGACATGGTGTGTGTGAGAATTAGGACCATGGACCATTCCTGAAAGCAGATTGAATGTGATCACAGTATATAGCCCCCATATATGACTGAGAAGTTTTAATAATGTGGACATAAATCATTCTGTTCTAGTGGTATTGTAACAAAGAATAGTTAAGGGCACATTGCATTAAAGGCTAGAAACTGTGCCAATATGTCTTTTTGAATAAGAGAAGTTTTGAAAGGATTGCAAGAACTTTATATGATGTACTTAAATATATTATCTTGGCAAACTGGGAAGAACTCTCTGAAATCTGACTGCTACTCATGAAAGACAGCGTAAAGTACTGTGCTTAGTTCAATGGGAAATAAAACGTTCACAAAAAGAGAGGGGATGTACCTGCCAAATCCTAATACTACCAGGCAAGAGAGGTGGTAGAAAAAACATAATCACAAAGATTATTTAGATAGGAATACAGTGTGTGATACTGATATAATACTGTAATGCATGTTACCTAGTGTCAGAACAAGTAAATTTAATTAATTCAGGCACAATTCAATTTGATTAATTTGAAGGCCACCTCTGAAGGCTACCAAATTGCAAATTATATATATATGTATGTCTGCTTTTCACTTGAATCTATAGGGAACTTAGGCACTTAAGAGCAATTTAGAAGGACTGGGTCATATCCCTCTTCTTCTTCCAAGGGCACTGAAAATTTTAAGTCTTGTCGTAGTCAACATTCAGCGTATTCTGCATTGCTTAACTCTCAAACTGACATGCTCATTTTCAGGCTTGTCAGCTTAAAGACATTTTAGTGTAGATTTCAGGAGAGTACAAACAAAATGTTGAGTTCTGAAAAAAAATGGAGGAAGAAGAAAAGATTTGAGGAGAAGTGGTAGTTGAATAAAAATACATAAGCAAGTCTTATTATTTTTTTTTTAAGGAATTAAATACTGGTATTTCTAAGGGTAGTACCAAAATTATTAGGTTAAAGTGAATTGGGAAGAAAGTTAATTTGCTATGAGAACACACATGCAATTAGAATGAGTTGATGGAGAATCTTCTTAGGGAATTTGTATGACATATATCATAAATAATTTAGGAGTTACTTAATCTGTCCTAATACAATACATAATTATAATAACTCTTAAAAATGAAATTTTCCATGATTCTCTGACTGCAAGGTGATGTCACATATCATCTTTAGTGTTTTCAAGTAGATAATACAGTTGTAATAACGTAGGAAGATGAAGAGGCTTTCTTGTTCTTACTCTGTCTTGTGTGAAAACTGACTTTGGTGTCTCTATAATACATTATAGAATATACCTTAACAGTTTCTGTACTGCATTGTAGTAACTAAAAAACATTGTTTTGGCAGTAAATAACAGCAACCAGAGATATATCAAATCTGACGTGTGCTATGGCACTGGGCTGTTCCTAGCAGTGAAAAAAAATTGTCAGCATTTGTCAGCACAGAAAATAAAGTAAAAATATCCTATGTGCCACAGAACATTGATGACAAAAAACATAACTTGATTCAAAAGAAAATCCCTAATCACATACTTAATGTAATGTATATGTCGATTAAGGTCAGTGCTTAAACTTAAGCCTATTTCTGAGGATAGTGCTAAACATTCCTTTATGTGAATTGGGACTTGAATACCTGTTCTTAAGAACTGTAGTGTTTTTTTTTGTTTGTTTGTTTGTTTGTTTTTCTTTCAGAGACTCTGCTGAGTCCAGGTAGAATATAAATCTCAGGGCACTCAGTAGCACCAAAGAAACACTTCAATGGCTGTCATGAAATGTCAAAAATTGTATCAAGAAGCCTGTTTGTCATACCAAAATATTCATGAAGACATGTTCAAAGAACTCCTGGTGGTGTCAGCATACTTCCAGAAGTACGTGGGCACCAAAGATCAGAAACGTCTTAAAAATAGAGAAATAATTTTACTAAGCATGTATTTTTATATCTTGAAATTAAGCTAATGGAAGTGGCAATATGCATCAGTCAGAACTTTGGTCAATAAACTTTTTCCAAAAAAAAAAGAGGAATGGTAATTTGTTTAAGTTGTTGATAGGGAATTCAACACAATGTTCAAATCTGAGAAGTACTACTTGTATTTAAGTGCAAAGGACAAAACCCTTTTCCCCTTTTCATGGAAAAGATAGGGTTATTTGTCACATTCACTAGATTATGGTCAATGCAGTATCCGCCACTGTCAAATTTGACTTGGCTGGGAATCAGCATCTGTAGAATTGATTTAAATTAATATGGGCAGGGAAATGTATAATGCATTTAATGCAAGACAAAAGGAAGGACAATGTGTGTGGTCACATTGCTTACTAAATGTGAAAGATAGCTCTTTGGCATAATCATCTTTGTTCCAGAAGTAAAGACAAATTCTCGAAGGATAGATTTCAATGGGCTGTGGAGTGTGCTTACTTAAATAAAGGCAAGTCTCTTTCTAGCAAAGATTCACTGCAACAATTGCTAAACTCTTGCATTTTGGCCTATTTCATTTATTCACAGACTGAAGACCTAATACTCACAATTTATTTTGATTTGAGGTGAAATCTGGGTAATTGTGCATGTCAGTCCAAATGGTGGTAATTTATTTTAGAAACTATTTATATTTTGCGTTTTGCAGATCCCATAAAGAATATTTCAGTCATGAGTCTTTATTAGAGACAAATTCTGCTTATATGTTTGCATGCGGGAGCTTCTTCTGCCTTGCCTATCTATCAGATGTCAGTAATGGCCAGACAGAAAGTGACCTCATTCTTGGCTAACTCCCTTGTAGGTCTTTAAGAGTCTTCAGACCTATTACATATTTTACATATGCATGTATACATAAGCATGTAAACAATGGCCACCAGAACCAACTGACTCACTGACATTAGGGCAGAGTTGGCCTTTTTTTCTTTTAATGTACAAAAATAAGTATGTTCCATCTTCCTTTTTTCAACTATTTGATATAACGCAGAGTTAATAAAAACACATAAAATGGGTAGAATGTAACATGGACATCTAGAACACCAGCTATTTTGTGCTCTACAGATAAAATTATTATTTTCATATTTGTGTACCAAAGTACAATTGGACTGGTTAAGTCAATCTCTTATGCCATTAATGGAGTTTTCATAAATTTTATAAGCAATGCTTTAAAATACTTCTTTGAGTAATAGTTTTTTTTTTTTTTTAAAAAAAAAAAAAAAAAAAAAAGACTTTATGGATTGCAGAAGATACTGAACTGAGGCCTGCAATGACTCAAATACTTTTTTATCCACAGAACATGGGTGGCAGCAGAGTAATCTTCCCCATCCTACATCCCCCAGCCCCAGCCGTGTGTCTCACCCTTTACCTGGATACACCACTACAAAGGGTGAGGGAGCTAGTAGTTACTCTGCATTCCCGTTCACTTGTTGACCTCTTTCCAAAAATGTGGTTGCTGATAACTAAATTAGAGCTCCACTGAAACAGCCAAAATATTTTGTATAGCATATCTTCTAGCACTATTTAAATCATGTTCTCTATTCAGTTGGGCTGAGTCAGTATAGGAAAGTTAAATTTGCAGCCTGTTGCTTGTCTCTAGTATTTGCCACTCCTGGATCTGTCAGCGTCAGTGGGACTTAGTGAAGGGCAATATTTCATCCAATATAATGAACATATAGACAGTAAAGCAAACCATAAAACTATGAAGAAAGTTAAAGTTAATGTAAATTTAAAACCAACATTGCCATAATGTATCTGAGGTAATTAATTGCTTTAAAAATTATTGTTCAAGTGCAAGGAACTCACTGTACAGCCTGAGTAGCTGGGCTGTTTCTAAGTGGAATACAAGGAGATTACAGCCTTCTGCGATCTCTGTATCAGTTGCATGGGGGCCCCCTGATCTGCATAAACATGACATTGTGAGGCACACATTTTATGCAGAGGACCCAAAAGAGAAAAAATGCATTGAGTGCTTGTGTAGAAGCCAATCTGAACACCCACAGCAAGTTAAATAGTACTTGGTTATTGTGCTAGCTTAGAGAATTTGGATCTGCAATAACAAGATGACAGTTTATGTACTGTTTTTCCCCCTACTCTACAGTTGCATAGCTTTATTTGTGTTAAAGAGGACTCTTCTAGGTTGAAGTGTCTTCTTTCTCCTGTGTGGAAGGGGATCAGTAATGTTTCCGTAACAGCAGCAGCATATATGGTATTCCATACCCTTTAGAGATTTTATTAGCTAGGGATTCATTGGGATCTTTAGACTGTTGGCACTTGGGGGAACTTTGCAGTCGTTCTGTTACTGCAGATATAATACTGTGGGACATTATGGAGCTGCTAAATATAGTACAGAGAAAGTGACAATAGTTATAAAAGGTACAGCATGTGTCTTCTTTTGATGCTTCGGTTGCCAGCAGTGGAAGGAAGCAGTGGGCCTTCTCTCTGTCCTAGTTAGATTAGCTAGCAATGCTAAGCAGAGAACTCTTTTATTCAGAGAGTTTGAAGGTCTTCCAAGTACAAACAATCCCTTCTAGGGACTGCCAGAAGAGGAAATGTATGTAACTGTATTCATGGCTGTAAGTAGTGTGACATCAGGTTTGGATGCAATAGAATGATTCACAACAGAGTGGAAGTAAGGTGTATTTATAAGGGCTTTACAGTATTTTCTGTTAATTTCTGACCCATACACTAGGAATAATCATTGCATATTTTATTTTCTATTTTCTGTTTCTTATGTTAGTGTTTTTCATTTCTTTTTCTGTTCATCTACCACTGATCTCTTTACATGTCTTCTCTCATCAGCCTGCACAGAACTAGCTCACTGCTGAGACTTACTAATGCGTATGGAGGGACAATTGAATCTTAATGTATTTTTGCTGTGTTCTATTTCCTGTTTTTATTGAAATTCCATACAAATTTTATGCATTAAGCATTCTTACTGTAACTCTCAAAACCTTTTTTAAGGTCTTTGGAGAAGAATCAATAGTACAGCATAAATCGCGTACCCTAAGAACTTTAATTTGAATGCTTGTGATTATTTAATCATCTTGTTCGCCTCAAACACTGTTAGAATATATTAAAAAAAAAAAAAAAAAAAAAAAAAAGCATAATTACATTAACAGAATTAGGAAACAGCTCATCATTAAAACCCTTTTTCTAACATCCATACTCGCACAGACTTGAAGCTTCCCTATGCACTTGGTTTGAGAGTTTGCAATAGGAAAGAAAATAGGGATGAAAGAGAGAGCTGGGATCTCAGAGGAGAATTAGGCACCAGAAATTATGGTGTTCTTGTTCCAGCTCTTACACTGACTCTGATACTTCCATTTCTATAGCGTTTGCCATCTCTGGATCTCAAAGTGGATTATAAAGAATAGTGATTTAAACCTTCCTGCACCTCTAGGAGATAGGTAAGCAATATTATTCCCATTTTACAGATGGAGAAATTGTGATGCAGAGAGGCTTAGTGTTTCTTCTTCAAGTTTACTTATGAGCACACATGCATGCACACACACAGAGCCAGAAATAGACCAGAACTTTTATTGCCCTCTGTTTTAAGCTAAGTCCATCCTCCTTTCCATTTAACCTCTCTGACTTATATTCCCCATCTGTAAAAGGACGGAAACTGGTATAGGCATGGAGAGATTTTTTTGCACATAAATTTCTGAGCAAACACAGGAAAAAAAAAAAAAAAAAAAAAAAAGACTTGAAATCCAACGCATTTTGGCAGAGGATATGTTAGATTTTGGGTCAAGGGTTTTTGTAGGTGGGGAGAGCACAGGTGTTCTGCACCCTGACAAGTAAAATTTAGTTATTTTTATAAAATTGCTTGATTATTTTATAATATAAGTACATTAATAAAAGTTTAAAGTTTTTTAAATGTACTGACTTACATGGCAAAATATTAAACCCATCAAGTAACTCAGTCTCCGTGTTATCCGAAAGAAAATCCTAGACAAACAGATTTTGCTGTGTACCTCAGGTGCCAGGTCCATAACCCCAATGTGCTGTGGCAGGCAGGAAGAGAAGGATAGCAGTGCCACCTGAGAGCAGCAGTGGACACAGATCCTGTGAGACTCCTACTGTGCCTGTACTGCAGTATGAGGTCCTCAATGGCAGACAGCAATCTAGATACTCTGCTTACCTATTTACAAAAGAAGTGAGATTACTAATGAGCTTTTGGAGAAAGTGTTGAAGATCAAATACAGATCTTGTTATTGATATTATTATTATTGGAATTATTGTTTCTTGTTATATTTTTAAAAGATACTTATAAAATTATCTATAAACGTGATTGGTCTGATCATATACAGTATCAAAAGGTCTTGAAGGTTCTGTTTCATTAATCTTAACTAGTGTTAACAGAATCTTGCAGGAGCTTTTAAAAATCCTTTCGCATTCTGCTACTAATTTGCTACAGAATTGAAAAATCAAGACCAGAATATATTAGATGTTTTAATTTTACCGTTAATAACACATCTGGCAGGTGTCTGTATGTTGAAAAAATAGCTTACAAATAAATATTTGTCACATTTTTCTGCATACATCCTATGGGGTAGGCAGGCTAAACCAAACAACTACACAACACCCATGTTAACATTTTCCTGTAAGTAATCCAACTTCATTGTGATACAGTAGATAAATTGCATATATTTATGGATAAATATATATGTATATAGTGAATAATATGGCTAATGTATATTTTTGTTAAATGGAATGGAGACTGGATTTATTTGTTTAGTTCGCATGCAAGCATCAATGTGTTTATATGTATGACTTAGTTCAAGGATTCATTATAAAGTTAAGATTCCTTTTATTTTAGTTATAACACGTCCAAGGATTCATTATAAAGTTAAGATTCCTTTTATTTTAGTTGTAACACTTAATGGCCAGAAATATACTGAATTTCAGGTAGAGAATTTGGTTGATTTGGAGTGAAGGTAAAAGCTGATTTTATCATTACAGCTTTCATAAACAATACTAATGATGATGAAGACAATGTTCATAGCAGTAATAACAATACTTCAGCAAGCAAGCCAGTTCCTCGTCTCGACTTCCTGTGTAACTGAGCTCAGAATTTAACCCAGGGTCTTTCTGAATGCTAGTACAAATCATTTGTTACCTTTGCTCCCAATTACAGTTAAAATAGCCAGTGTCTTGAGGTAATATAGCTAGCACAGCTGGTGGATTAGCTGGTGGGTTTGCTAATGCATTGACCTTCTTCATCTGTGTAACACGAGTTAATTTCCAGGCTGACAGTAAATGCTGAAATTTGAATTGTAGCACTAATGCACCACTTTTTCATCTCTCTGTCAAACCAGACTAAAGGGTCATTTGGTGATGAGGATAATGGTTCACTTTGAAAGGGAAGGAAAACCAGCTTCTGAATCTGGGGGATTCTAGATCTTGCTTCAAATAACAAGATGAACTAGAAAAAATAGGCTTGGAAATTCCAGTAGTATTGAACCTGCGAGTCTGACTATTTGCCGTGTTCTTGTACTGGTGCTGTATAGGCACACTGGAATGCTTGCCCTGACATGTTAGACAGAATAATAAAACAGCATGTGAAGTTTGGTTTTCAGACTGTCAAGCCTCAAAAAGACTTTTCTCTGAAAAGTGAATCGGCGTTAAACTGTTTGCTACAATGGGAACATTAAGCAGCAGTTTGTGACAAGTTTTGATTGTTTCTCTACACTCTAAGAAATACTAAACCTAAGAACTGTTGGAGACTGATTTTTTTTTTTCCTTTTTCTCTCAGAAGTGTCTTTTTTTCTTTTCTGCAGCACGGAAAAGGATATGCTAGTCACTTCTACAGGACTTACCTGAAGCAGCATGATTTGCACAAAAGTCGACCAACAAAAAGCATCAACTTTCAACTTCATTATCTTGGCCATCCAGTTCTGTCTAACTGAAGGATTTGTGTGCTGTTGGAGACATCATGGCCAACAATAGGACCTAATTGCTCTCAGCAGGCCTGAGAAATGAGTTGAAATGTGTAGAACTGTAGAAACTTTAGAGGCAACTGATCTTGCCTCTCTGATCAGTGTGTGCCTGTTTACAGCACTATATATCTTTCTCTCTCCAAAATGTCACGGAGCCCTTTAGATGTTTATATTCACCACAAGAAGCCAATCGTACAGATAAAAGAAATGTGCATTATAAATGCAATATCACTGTTTTAAACTTGACTGTTTTATATTATTTTTGTGTGATCAAGTGTTCCCCAAACTATTCCAACTTTACAAGAGAGATTGTGATCATGTTCTTTTCACCTGTGGGTCTCAAAAATGTTGTTATCTGAGGACCCACAAAATTATCAAAGACATTCTGTAGTTTATACACCGTGTTGCAAAGTGTTTACTGTACTATTTCAAAGCTTCTAAATAAATATAAAATATATATATATTATATTATATATAATTTTCCGAAAAATGTGGTACAACTTAGTTGATTTTTAAATGGATTCATACAGTCTACACCGTACACTAAAGTGAGAAGGTAATTCAGGGTTCCTAAGCTATCCTTGCTAAAAACAAAAATAAAATAAACCTTTAATAGTACTTCCCCAATATTCGTATTTTGGTCAATCCTGTTTTTCTTGTTTAAAAAAAAAAAAAAAAAAAAAAGCTGTAAGCAAAAACATTTTGTCTAAAAGTTGTAATGATTTTTCAATGCCAAAGATGCAGCTGTCAATATTACCAGAATGAGCGCTATGTACTATCAGAGGTATAAATCACTCTCCATTATTTTGATTATATTTCTATGGTTTTTAATTTGGAATCACAAAACCTTTTATAAGGCTCTATAAACTCACCTGTATATGTTGTTAAAAAGAACACTGGGTGTCTGTACATTTTGCAATGTAAAATATAATGTAAGTGAAGTTAAGTATTTAAAGAAAATCATCCCAAACTCATACATACATACGTGCACACACACATAAACGCACACATCTCTCTGACATAGTTATGTGAAACTATACAAATATATTGCATAAAAATATTTCTCTTGTGGCTAGGAATAGTTATTGATAGAATTCAAATTACAAAGCAAAGTACATGCCAAACTATTGACTCTTTTATCCCAAGGGAGGTTTGAAATTAGGAACATGGCACATTTTCAGCTGACCCTTCTCCCACAGGAGTTTAAAAGGGGTTGACTGCCATCTCTGTTGGGAAAAAGATTAAGCCCTTGCATATAATCTTTATGTTCTGTAATAATTTTGTGGTCTGAAATGGTATCTTAGAGCATTTATTTTCTATGAAATACTGAAAAAGGTAAACTTTCAAAGGTAAAGTTACAAGTTACATTCACGTCCATGGAGCTTAAGTACCATTTACTAAATGTAAAAATCTAGTAATTTTTTTTTTTTTTTTTTTTTCTTTTTTGTGTTGTGTTTTTTTCCTCGCTGTATCTTAGTATCTGTTAAATATTGAAAACAAACGATACAACACTGCATTGTCAAACAATGTCTAGCCAAATTTGAACAAACGTCTAGGGACAATCCAGTATTAAGACAACAAAAAAAGCTCTCATTGATTGCAGTTGAATTTGGATCTTGCTGTTATGTATGAATTCTGATAGCCCCACCAGTGCTACCACAGGGTGAATGTGTGAGAAGCAGATTTTAGCCACTACTATGTGGTTATTGAGTCTGGTTTTCTTCCTTTTGTCATTATTTTTGTTTGTTTGTTAATAATGCCAGTTTCTAGAAGCTAGATAAATCATTGGTATGAAAACCATCCGGCTAAGGATACAAACAAGACTCCTGATCAATTTGTGGGAGCTCTTTGTTCAAACAGCTGGACTGAGCTTTGGAATTAATTTCACTACTCTTAATAATGCTCTTAATTTACAATACTCTTAAAAATATGCTTATTAAACACTTTTAATGCATATTTCTAGCACATTTGTATAACTATAAATTATTTTGGGGATCCTTCTAAAATGTATATGTCATAGAAAACACACACACAAACAAGTGCCAAGAATGGCTATTGATTTGAGCAAACAATAACAGTGGAATGTTTCTCTAGCTGTAGGTAGTGGGGCTTTTAGTCACCTACATGCCTTGTTAGTTTTATGAAGAACAGTAATGAATTTTTTCACATATCTTTCACTTAAAGCCTGTTAAATTGTTGTTTCTGCTTTAAAAGCAAGTCTTTGTCCTCCGTGGAACTGTTTTTTCCTTGTTTCCAAGTATCTCTTCAATTGTAGACATATACTGTAATGTTTATTTTCAGTCTTTGGGAAGGAAAAAATATTTTGTTTCTTTTTCATAGTCAGTGAAGCATTTATGTTTGATAAAATTGCCTTCACATTTGCATACATTTTTTTCTGAAAGACTTAACCATATAAAACCATATCATTCATTTCCATAACTGAACTCCTTCAGTGAACTATGTACGTAGTATACACATCTTCACACATCTTTTCTTTTCTTTTCTTTTCTTTTCTTTTCTTTTCTTTTCTTTTC
>CM021768.1:59775798-59913780 GCA_011076525.1 Nettapus auritus | reverse complement strand
TTTTCTTTTCTTTTCTTTTCTTTTCTTTTCTTTTCTTTTCTTTTCTTATGTTAGGTAATAGAGACTTCGGTCCATGTATACATGGACATCCTTCTGAGTTCATTGGGAGAGTCTCAGAGGGAATAATGATAGGATACAGAACTGCTGAGGAAGAGAAAGTGCTACATCCTGGGCTCCCAAAATATTTAGACTTTTGCTGATTTCCCTAGATCACTGTGAATTTCAGTATGGTAACATTTGATGACATGAGGTTAGGCCACATTAGAAAACAGTACTTAGATGTCATATCCCTAGAGAAGTTCTGAGAAGTGTGTATGTCAGGAGAGGTTCAATCTCTTCCCTAATTATATGTTTTAGTGGGGAAGATACCTGCTGCATCCAGCCACTTCCCACTGAAATTGAATTGTTCGGCATCTCCATGTATTTCATCTGTCATGCTACTAGGTGCCTGTCTGCAATGATAGGTATGTAAATGCCTTTAAACATTAGCCTTTTGTATTTGCCTCTTCCTTGAAGCATATGCGATACAAATGTCTAAGGACTCTGATTTGCATATCGGACAAAAAGCAAACTGAACTAGTGGGAAAATATTTAGATTGAATAATACAGAGGAATATCTATATCCATAAGCTGAAATAGGGAAGGTTCTGAAACCTCCTTCATTAAAGGATTTCATTAATATTTCAAAAAATACCTGTCAGGGATGATGTAAGTGTACTTAAACTTGCCTCAAAGAAAAGGCATGGACTAGCTTCTCAGTCCTGTCATTCCATAATTTTCCTAGTAGGGCATACTGAGCTTCGGAGGATGTTATCTGCACACAGCTGTAGGAGTAAGGACGTTCTATCCTTCAATTAGATATCAGAAGCAATATTTAATGTTTAAATTTGCATAAAAATTATTATCGTAATAGAACAAGCTGTCTGTGTGAAGAACTTCCTTTGTCGTAAATTAGAGTTTCAGCACAGGACAGTGTTTTATAAAGGAAAACGATATGAAATCAGATACGTTTTCTTTTGTTTTGTTTTGAATTCCTGGTTTAGATATGTAGCAATGGATATCTAAGCAACTTGCCTGTTCAATTTCTTCCAAACCAGTCTTTAGTTTCTTCCAGACTGATTATTCCAAAACTGAGAAATACTAAAATATTTCACTAGAAATAAAATTTGGGGTATTTAGTGTAGGTTTTTACTAAGCTGCCTACTAAGAGAAAAATAAAAATAAAAAAATATTTCCAATAATCTATTCTCAGCTGATTTGAACAAGGTGTAGTGATTTTTCAACAGTATTGTTGCAAAACTAAGTGGAATGACAATGCACAGATATATATAATTTGTAAAGATTATGCTTCCTGCATTATAGTCACTATATATGTGTGTGTTGGGGGGGTACGTGTGTGTGTATATAATGATAGTTCAAAATCTGGTAAATTGCACTGGATTTTTTTCTTACAGGTGTACACTCTTATCAGTAAATGCAAAGAGAAGGGTAGAAACACATTTATGATATTAGAAAATTAGACTTGTCCCTTAGTGTAGAATGGATTTTATATTCAGTATTTGAATTCAGCCATGCATTATACCCACAATCAAACATACAATTCAGCATTTGACTTTAAAAATTTTACCTGCTCATAGTATACTTTTTTTTTTTTTTTTTTTTTTTTTCTCCTTTAAAGTACTATCATTCCTCAGGGTAAAAGGTGGATAAATAGATAGTCTTCCTAGGCTGATAAATTGTCATTGCAATTTTGCAAGGCTGTTAAATATTTATATGTCTTGTATGGAGAAAGCTGATCATATCCTGACATTGTTCTTTGTTCAAGTCTTGAGTTCTATGGCATTGGGACTTATAAATTAAATTCTGTACAAAGGTGTAGGGGCTAAAATGAGCATCTTTGATATGCATTTAGTCATAACAATTTGATTGCAAAGCATTAACAACCGATCTCTACAAAGAACAGAAAGTTGTTCATTCTATTTGAAGTAAAGTAAAAGGCAGACAGTAATACTTTATTATTATGTTATGCTATGGGAAATTCTGAAACAATTGAGTCCGTTGCACTGATCCCTACAATCAGAGCTCAAATTTGTCTTAAAGAACTCCTTCACTTTTTTTGTCTCTAATCTGCTAATCTGTCTTGATATGAAATGGATACATATATACAAACAAATACACACATCCATTAAAATCCATTGCTGAGCATCTGTGTTTTTGTAGATATCCTCATATGTAAGAAATGAGCAAGAACTAACTTGGACAGGTTTCTTGAACTGAAATTGTTTCTGAAGTTGAATTTGTTAATAAAGTTCATGATATTGTATGTTGGCTGAGACATCAGGAAAAATGAAATCTATGTGGGTGTAGTTCTCCAGAAGGCAAATGCTTCATTTAGGAAGCATCCTGTCAAAAATGTGTAAATGTGAGTGCTGGAAATCTTGCTGAGTCAAGATGAAACATACTGTGCTAAAACTTTCTTGTTCTCTGTGTCAGCACTGATTAAAATGTCCTCTGGATGTTAACCACTGTAGTCATTCTGAAGATACCAAAAATGGCAAACAGGGTTCAGATAACGTTTACCAATCTTATTCAAGGGAAACAAAGACAAAAAGGTGAATATGTATTAGAATATTTATTTTTATTTTATATTATATTATACAGTAGGGAAAATTCAGTTAAGCCAAGCAATTAATGAAACAGTATGCTTCCGAATACATGCATTTCAGAGATTAAAGTTCACCTAATGATCAGCTTAAAAGCATATTTTGGATAACTCATCTTTGAGTTGCACTAAGAGCGAAGAGTAATGTATTGTATAACAATGCCTTATGAGAACATGATAAAGTGAATGTAACCATAACAACCTTAAGTTTTAGAAGTCTTGGATTCAAACATTCAGGTTGCAAAACTGAACTGTATTTTATATGCATCAGAGCCTAATTCCATTAAAGGCAATGGTCCAAGCTGCAGTGATTTGAAGGAGAGCAAAAGGAAGTTCTCATTTCTTTCTTTATGCACATGCATTTTTAAGCAAGCACAGCTTGCAATAAAATTATTTGACACCAAAAAATGGGAAACTTCACTAGCTCTGCTTTTAAGAAGCTGTGCAATCAAGTTCTGAAATTTGGATGTTGCTGTATGTCAGTTTAAAACAGACATTTTCTAGTGATTTTATCTTAAAGCAAAATAATGAAATATGTTAAATGACATCTCTGTTCAGATTTCCTAAGAAAACCAAAACAGAAATGCAGTCCTGAAAAGATATATTCATGTCTTCAAAATGCAAATGGGCAAAGAATTAAAAATTCATTGAACCAGAGTATTCTCACACTGCCAAACCTGGTGGCTGAAAATGTGAACAAAGCAAGCAAAGAAAATAACAACCCCAACATGTTTCCAAAAGTTTTGCTTTGGAAGGTAAGAAATTTCCTAATCACATCATCTCCTTTCAGGCCTAGACTGAAAGATGTTTCCCATCAACTTTTCTGGTCTCACTTTTACTTGGGGTATAGGCATAGCCTACTGGAGGGTCTCTGTGTGTGAGCAGGTGGGAGTATTCCTGTTCAATGAGAATAAAACAGAAAAAAAAAAAAAAAAAAAAAAAAAAAAGAGAGAGATAATGAACCCTGATGTCAAAACTAAATATTAATTCCACTTCCATCACTACAGCTATTTTACATATGTATCAGATTAATTTAGAGCAGGAACTTTATGGGATGCTGACAGAAAAGCAGAGGTGTGGGACTGTTCCACCATGAAGAAGACAGAGAAAGCTCAGCTTTTCCTAGTCTCACAGATTACATTAATTGGTATTTAAACAGTGCTTTGTTCAGGAACATAAATATCTTGAAAGAGAAAGATTTCACCATGAGAGCAATATATTTGTTGTAGCTTATGCTATCTGCAAAAAAAAAAAAAAAAAAAAAGAAAAAAAAAAAGAAAAATACAAGCAAACATTATCCTCCTCGAACCCCTGAAGATGAGGCTAAATTATGCCCTTGAATCTCACAGCCATTCAGTTTTTGTTAGAGGCTTAGTTTGATTTATATTCTGACTGGCAATAAAGGAAGAAGCCAGAGAGTGAGTGCTGGAACTAGAAGATAGTTAATTAATACAGTCTAGGGAGAAAATGCAGTATACCTTGTATTGATGTTATTAAACCTCACTGAGCTTCTGGAACAAAAAAAAAAAAAAAAAAAAAAAAAAAAGAAGAAGATCTGTTAAAAAATAAAATTAAACAAATAACCAACAAAGAACAGCTCCTTGATACTCCATGTGCACATCTAAATTAAAACAGTCACAGCTGAGCTGAAAAATAGCTGCAGGTGATATAGCGTAGTCTTTCTTACACTATTGCCAGGGCACAGTGGGGGCCAGCCCCCAGCAACGGGCACCTCCTGGGGGACAGGGATGAGCTGCGGCCTTGGGGCAGGGGTCAGGATCAGGCCCAATGAGGGGGATAGAGGTCAGAGACAGCATATAGAAACTTATATTAAGCTTGCTGTGTTTAAATTTGCTTATTGAATTGCTGTTGTCAGGTCTTGTGTTTCAGTCTCAGGTTTATTTCATTTTATTTAGTAAATCTGATCCACGAAGTAGCACTTACACTAGGAAAAAGCAGGAAGTTTGCCATTTTCTTTTTTACCTAACTCATTTCCAGACCTCCACTGTTCAGCAATAAGGGTATGAAAAGTAGTAACAGAAAGTATTTGAAATCTGCACGGTGTTTTACTGGGCTGAGGAGATTTCTTTCCTGTTTCCGTTCTATCTGCAGTAAGCTGGAAAGCACCATTTGCATGCAGACTCATCAGGTTTTTAATTCTTCATTTGCAGAGTGAAATCTACAAACTCACTGAACAAGCTGCTAATGTGCACAGATCCAAAACTGTAGGAAATACAAAAACAAAAATCTGTCTTACTTTTCTCATCCAAAAAATAACCTTTAGCAGTGGAAAATGTATGCATAGCCGGAAACTGAAAAAAAAACCATTAATTTCAAAGTTAGATTTATATTGACTGCTCTTCCGTGTGCTTTATGTCCTTTATTAGTAAGCAAAATATACTCCAGTGTTACAACAGATGCCTGTATCACTATCCTTATGTTACTGAAGCATAACAGAAATTTCATAATGCAGTTTATTGCAGAGGTGGGAATAGAACCTAGTTCCTAAATCAAAATAATAAGAAAACCCACCACCAACAGTGATTATAATATAAAATAATGTAAGCCCACATGGGTGCTACAATACTGAGATCTCCCCACATGCAGGTTAATGAGCTAACTAGCAGTCTAGAGAGCAATATGCAATTTGGTGCCCTTGGTCTCTCTGTCAAAAGAATATGTAATTATTCTTTGCAAATGGGACAGCTTCAAAGAGACCAATGAAGAGGTCTTCATCTTTCCACTCAGAACCTAAATTCTTCTGGATTTGATTATTAGGGACGGCTGGGAAAAGAAAATTGGGTCTAGATCCCATCGCATAAAAGAAACATTTGTCCTCGGGGGCCAGCATCATGGGTGAATACTATCATCAGTATGGTATAAAAAGGGCCTCCATCAGCACGTCTTTCTGTGGCAGTTTTCTGTTCAATATATGTCTTCTCAGAATACCTAAAAATAGGATCCTTCAGAAAACCCATGATGTTAAAGACGAGGTACCTAAGATTTCCAGAGCAGGTGACATGAGTTCAGTATTTTTTCAGGATGTGAAAAATCTGTATTCAGTTCCCTCTGTCTCAGATAATCCAATTTAGAAGAATTTCTAATGTATTATCTCCCATTTTGTGTTTCCATTTTACAAAAGCAACTTAAACATTTCTTGGTGCAAGAACTAGGTATATGTGGGACCTTCTACAGATTATCACTCATTAAATATAGACTCATTTGCTTGCTCTCCGATGAGTTCTTAATATTTTATACAATTTTTTATTCTGCTCAATAGGTATTTGTAGCTGGCATGCAGAGTGATGCTAGGCACATTACAGAACCATTAGAGAGCTTGCCCTCTTGCCTAAGGGAGAGGGCAAGAGAGCAAACCACATCTGACGTGTTAGTCATGTAGATGAATGTTTTATTGGAAAATACACAAGGCATAATGGTGGTAAGGGCAGTCTAAAAATCTGATACTAACAGAAGACATTACTGGGGAGAACTTAGCTGGTATTTACCCGGAAGATGTTGAAAAGTTCAGAGACTCTGGACAGTTGGATACATTCCCAGAAGGTAAATCTTTCCTAAGTCATCCTATAGAGGTCAACAGAATTACTTTATGAGTTAAGCTGGGAAACAATACTTCTTCAGTGTTTCCCTGGCCTCAGTACCTGGACATTATAAGCTGGATATACATATATATATATATATAAAACATAAACATGAATATAAATATAAACTTAAGAATAAAATAAAATAAAATAAAATAAAATAAAATAAAATAAAAGAGATTTATGGAACTGCTGGTATAAAAAGAGGATTTATTCATCCCTCCAACTCTCTGGAAATACTCTGATGGCCTCAGATGTCCCAGTGCTGTGTCTGATCCCAATTCCCTTCACTTCAGGCCTGATGCAGACCTGCACCAGGGGCCATTGTCCCAGCCCTCAGCCCTTCTGTGTGCAGACAGTGAGAGGCCATTGCTCCCAATTGTCCTGCAATCCCATTACCAATACATGCTTATCCAACCTGTTCTTACAGACTGTGCTGCTGCCAGGCGCAACATACCTCTGTTGTAAAAGAGATACTCCAAAGAGGGTGGGAAATGGAATATTTCATTTTGAAATGGGATTTTATTTTGATAGTTTTATTTCCTTGCTGCTGTGTTATTGTAAAATACTAGAGTATTTAGACTGCAGAATTATAGCTGTTTCAAATAAATCAAATATTTCCTGTGCATTTGTTGTCAGCAACATTCCTCAAGGTCCTTTTTCTTTCTTCTTGGTCTTGATCTGCTCTTGCAAAGAAAAAACTTGTACCTATAACAGTTCTGTCTCTCCCTTTCTCCAGTTTTCTCTTCCTCCCAAGACACTTAATTTGGCTTGTCAGTAGCTTGAACAAGTAACATAATTTCTTAGCTGTAGGAGACAAATGAAAATAAATTTATTTGAAGAATTTTTCTGCATTTTTTTCAGTATGCAGGTAAAATCCTCCTTCAACTCCAGTTTATTCTAAATAATTGGAGAATAAAAGTAGGTTCTCAGTCCAGTGTGTATTTGTGTGATTCTAGTTGCAGGTGGACATGTTGCCCTGCTGGGTCCATTTTAAAAAAAGTAAACCGACCCATTAATCAAAATACCAAATATCTAGTTAGAGATACAGTTTTATAGTTGAGTGAATATACATAAAAAAATCAATGAATGCAAACTGAATTAAAAAGTGAGATGCTGGGTTGTCCCTCCAGAAGTTACAGTACAGAACTCAAACTGGTTGAAAAGAAATGGCATAATATTAAGAGTATATCTGAATTAATCCCTTTGTGCTCCTAATGTAAACTGGTTATACCAGAAGTCTGTCAATTTTTCAGCAGCCCCCCAAACTATATTGCCTCTAGGCAGTATTGCTAGAAGTGAAGATCTCTCCCTGCTCCTGTCCTGCTTTCAGGACTGGTGTTCCCCTAGGGTCTTTGAAGAAGAAGGAAGAGGACAACAGTGACTGTTCTGCCCTGCTGCTGGGGAGATTCCCTCTCTGGATTGATTCTGTGTTTTAACACCCTGTTCTATTCCCCCTGCACTTTCACTCAATATACAGAAGCTCAAATGGGAGAAAATAGCTTACCTAAAGGATCAACATCTCAGAAAGCATTGAACCCTTAAATAATATGGAAGATCACAAGAAGCCCATTCAAGTTAGAAGAATCTGCTCGTCACCTTGAATTATGTCAGTGCCATCCTTCTCCTTATTCCCCTTAGAGTGTCTGGAGTCAAAGACAAAATGGCATAACAAATGACACTCTGTGGCCTGCTGCTTTCTGGTTGCCATTTGTATGTTAAATCACCAGCAGCTGTCATGATCAAAATGAGTGGGAAAGTCAGTGTTGGAGGGGAAGCGCACACACACACAAATGAGGGCTTGATTCCTTAGGGGAGGAAAGCAAAATGAAATACAGATGGAGTGTTGTAGACAATACAGGTGATGAATGAGTAACTCACAATGTTGTGAAAGGAGCGTGGGGTAAGTGCTTTATAAGCATCATTTACATATCTTGGTACTTCTGTACAAATTTGTATTGTGTATTGCCTCTCAAAAAGCAAATGGAAAATGCCTATAAATGTCAGGCATTTTTATTAGGATTGTTTATATGTTCTTATGCTGTACAATAGTTACTACAATTAGCAAAAGTTTGCAGTCTGAGAAGGTTACAGCTAGCCGTCATATCCGTGGTACTGTGCCACCTGCACCTTAGCACAGTGAGCTCACTTCACTTGGGCTTCACCACGAAGGCGCTTTGTGGTTCCCTTTCTTTGGATGAGCAGGGTAAGCAGAGCTCCAGAGAGCAGTTCAATCCTACAGAACCGTCAGCTGGTCCTTACCTAGGCTGAGGAGAGGTACCTTCATAACTTGCAACCAAAAATGAATTAGTTGTGGAATGTATTTTTAATCTGAAAATACTTTCAGATTTACTTTTTAATACTGCATCTCCAAACCTTGATTTTAAGAATTTCTAAGCAGGTACAGTGCATTTTTCTTCCTCCCTTAGCTGCATATTTATGCAATCCATGCTGAGCACTGTTTTGCAGGTAGGAACTTATGCATGAAATAGCATTGAATTCCTCTTGTTTGCAGATTGGATACCTTTCAACTGATTGAGTCTCACCTGCTACAGCTGTTAGCACTTGACTAGAAAGTGTCTTTCCTTGATGGTTTGTCACTCTTCAAGAGAGATCCTTCCCTTTTGTTCATAATCTCTGCACAGCATTGCTTTCTCTTTGTTAGATGGATCACTTCTCCAGAATTCACAATCTTTAATAAACACATCATCAACAAAATGCTTTCATCTTTTCTTTAGATTTTGTAACATCTCTAGAAATTATTTTTCTCCTTCTGCATGCTTTGCATAAACTTGTCAGCAAATCTGTTTACATCATTCTCAAGGAGCTAAAGTTTTTACTTTTTAAAAAAAATCTTTGTTCTTCTCCCAGCTCAGTAACTATTCATCAGATGACTTGCACTCTTTGGCACTGTTTTTTTAACTACTCACCATGAAAAATGAATTGATCATACATAAGCTCAGGGCTCAGATATCCCACTGCTATCATCAGCATAAAATAAATATCTAAGATATCTTTGTATTATATGTAAAATACCTATAGCAGAGTTTTAAATTCAGTCTTTAGCTTTACCATTGTGTTATACATTGACATAATCCAATATCCCCATGCAAAATAACTGTCATTTGTATCATATGTTAAAATATATATGTTAAAAGACTTTAGGTTTCATAAGAATTCTGCTTCGTATTGCAAGTATGCCATCTGTTGAAGAACAAAAATATATCAATACAGTGTATCAATACATGGATAAAATACACTTTCTCACTCATACTTGGTTTGGGATATCATATTTTTATTTATCTATCAGCATCTGTAAAACAAGAGCCCATAGGAGACCCATTCATAGCCACTTGTGGTTGTTCAAAATGAGTAATTGTGTCTGACATACTGTTTGGGTGCTGGAGCCCTTACCTGGGACTTTACTTAGTCTTGCCCCAAGGAAACCTGGTGGGTTTCCTTCACATCACCACCATGTGCTTGTATTATGGAAGCACAAACACACTAATATAAGACGGCCTCACCGTACTCATTTTACAATTTAATTAAGAGAGTCAAGAGCAGATCTTAGAGTTTCAAACAGAGGACCACAAAGAAAGATACCCAACACTGAGAAGAAGGAACCTAATCTACACAGTAGTGAAATTTGTTAGCACCCATCCAACGTGTGTCAGAAAGATGGCCTGCTGGCAGAGTATGAGCAGAGGTGTTGAAGAGTTGAATATTACAGCTTTTCACAAAATAAATATCAGGCCATAATTTCAGCACTTGTGTAAGCTCCAGAGATCTGCCTGGGGACTCAGAGCCTTCAGAAGTAATGAAGACGAAACCCTGATTTTAAGGTATAGCAGGCCTTTTTGGAAGCTCACAAGTTTGAACTGCGGTTTTCATGTTATAGCCCAAATCCATCCCATCCAAGATTAGATGCTGATATCAGGTGAGCAAATTAGGATATAGTGGTAAGGTGGTAAGTAGCTCAGGGAAAGAGAGGAGACTATCACGGGTGGGGAGGGGGGGAGCTGAAATTGAAGCAGCCCTGAAACAACTGCTGGAGCTGCTTGCCTGGCCAAGAGAGAGCTACAAATAACTATGCTCCAAATTCTGATGCTTTGTTTAAGTGCCAAAAAATCCATAAAGTATGCTCAAGCCTAGGAGCTCTGTCTTAAGTCCCAAGGCAGAGAGTCTTCTTCAGAGGCTGTACACTGATCAGAGAAAGCCGCATTTTTAAAACTCTGGTCAAAAAGAGTAATTATGTCTGAATGTTATGTTCAGGTGCCAGAGCCCATGCCTGGGAAGTGGCATGCCCGTGGTCTCTCTCCACCCATGAGCCTGGTGGGTTTCCTTCATATTGCCACTAGGCAGGCAAGATGCACTGAGGTGGGGTGGCTGCACACTGGCCCATTTTGGAGAGCAGTGAAGTACATTTAATTACCCTTTTCTCTTGGGACACACAATCCAAAACAGGTCGCAGATACTCATTAGCCAGCCAGTAGTACTTGAAACTATAACCTGTTGTGAAGCTATTAATAATGAAGCTGGAGCTTTCTTACTAGTACTAAAATATTTATTTTATACATTTTAATTGCTGTTAACCATTATTTTAAAATAATAGACAGCAGCTAAAGTTTAAAATCAACAACACAAACTCAAATAGTTGCTGCAGTTCATTATTAGCTTGGAAGAAAACAGAGCAACGATTATTTCCCTAATTGTCCTTAAAGTCATTATTACATATGCAAGTACAATTTGGTACTCTCCAGAGTCTTTCCCTCATTACACTGTGTGATTCACTAAATTACACGATTGTGATTAGTGCGGCAATCGGTGTCCAAGTGGTATCAGGCAACTACTGGGCTCCTTTTGCGGAGGTCAATTTAATTACATTGTGCATGACAGAAACCAGGCCAACTGAGTATTGCCTTTGCCACCAGCAATTGACACCTGAGTGTTAATGAGCTGGTAATTAAGAGTTGGCACAGACAGGCACATTTTAGTGTTTGGGACTGGGATTACCATATGCTTCAATGCTTCTCTGCTAAAAGCCTGAAGTTATTCATTTTCTAAAATATACAGTATTTTAAAATAAAAGCAAATTATTGCATTTCCAAATAACAAGCAAGAAAACACTTTTAATCAGGACTGAGTGCTGACTCTCATGAACTTCTGAGGAATCCTCTTTCTACTCATAACCTTTTTTCCAGCATTTTATTTTTTGTAATACGATTACCAATACATGTTCACACTAGACTTGCTCATAATCAAGGGGATGTTTTGAAGTTTATTTAAAAGTAAACAATCATTGTTACTAATTTTACCGTAGTTTGGCCTAAAAAATTTAATTAGAGCTAAATCCATATTGAAAGAGCTTCTTAAAATTTATGAATCAATGCAGTATCTTTCTCAAAGAAGAGAATAAACAAAGTTGAAAAACAGTAACAGACATGCATTTTATTAATAAAAGTCTATACATACAGTAACGGTACTTGTATGTTTCCTGTTTTTCTGTTGATTTCCCTGAGCTGTTCCAGTATCTTTGAGAGTCCTGACTATTGTAACTTGCTATTATTAAAATGAAATCTTGAGTTCCAAACCCTTCATAACATGGCTTTATAGAAAAATCAAATATCTCCACATTTCTAAATATCCTGGATGCAAATTCTCTAATTACTGATATAATTACTGATAACGACATTGGTTTTAACATTCTGGGAAGGTTTTGTCAGACAACCAATAACTACCAGTGTTTCAAGCTCTTCTTAGAAAAACAGGGAGACTGTCTTTGTCTGCAGTATGTTACCTACATAGCATGAAAAGAAAGGTGAAAGGGGTGGCTGCTTTTGCGGAAGTTGCTGTGGGAGAATAAAGGAAGCTCATCTGGAGTGGCTTTCCCAGGGCCTTTATGCTACTTTGAAAACAACCTCTACATACAGTCTAAATTTATAAAGAAGAAAATTAGGAAAGAGACTGAGTTTAAGGAGAACCAAAAAGTGAGTGGCATGAAAGAGAGAGTATGATGACAAGCTGGAGGGGAAGATGACTGGAAAATTAGAGAGAAGGAAAAGCTATATGGTAGATAAACCCCCTCAGAAACATAACCCCAGAAAACAGTCCCAGGAAAACTGGGAAGAGAGTATGAATCTGTATGGTAGGGAAAACACCTCTGAAACATAATCACAGAAAAGCAGTGTTACAAGTACACGATTAAGTTGCAAATATTCCAATTTTAATTTATTGTAATTTTCCTCAAGTTCTGTAACTATATGAGGCTCAACTTTAAATTAAAGAAAAACTATATTTGTCAGAGAGATTTTAAGCCAAGTATGTAAAGCAAGTAAGGTAAATTAAGAACACTCTAATGATTTGTAGGCATTTTAAGAAGTTTGATGAGGTTAATACTCTGCGTTCAGTGTAAGGAATATTATGAATCAACTGCTCTCTGTGAACCAACATATAAAACATTTGTGGCTACAATTCCCGTATCTCAAATCTTACTGTATAATAGAGCAGTATGATGCAGTCAAAGCAAAACAATTTTATGCAGTTCTTTATTAATTTATAACAAAGATTTTTTTTATTTTTATTTTTTTCTGAAGATCTCTTGAGAGATTTACCTATTTAAAAGGCCTCTTCTATATCTCTTTCATGATGTCTTTAGCAAGTGATGTTTCTACAGACTGCTCCTTCCTCAAGAGCTGGCAGCAGCCCACACGGAGGAAGGTGGGGAAACTCTCCAGCCCTTCAAAGCTCACTTAAACAAGCGGGCCTTGCAGCATGCCTTTAGGTCAATAAGGTGCCGGATAGCACATGAGGAGAGAGCAAGCTTTGAAGCTGCGGGCCCCTTGTAACAGCTACATCATTTCATAGGTGAAGACTGATTCAGTACAGTGGCTTATACAATTTTCCATTGGCTTTACAAATCCACAGACTGTTCACATCAGATGAAAAATGTATTAACTACTGAATCTAAGTTGTGGGATTTACTTCTAATTTTCTTCTTTCAAGGAGTTTGCTTTTTTCTGTGGAATCCTCTCTAGGACATATAGCCTTTTATATGCAGATTGCTATAATTATGCTTTGAAATAGCTTTGAATTCCCAGTGGCTTAAACTGAGAACATGAAAGGGCAAATGTTACGCTGAGCTGAAGGATATGAAAGTGGCACGTACATCAATCTAAAATGAGATATAGGGACGAACAGCTCTTTACACAGAGATGCCAGCTCTTGACAGCTTATTGAAGGATCTCTGCAGCCACGGAGGCTGTCTTGGGTAGCACGAAAGTGCTGCCTGGGGATAGCTTATCAGCTTATATTTTTCTTTTTAATACCAAAAGGTGAATCAGTGCTACACACAGTGGGAGGAACATGCCGCCGTAGAAGCTGTAATTCTCCCCACTGCTGGCCAGTACTGCCTCATGGCTCCTGAAGAGAAAAACAGAAACACGATATTTGTGATATAATTAAAGTATAAACAGGGAGAGCCCCATGAGGCCCAGGGCCTGAGGCCAGGCGGTCCCCACTGTGGCTGGACAAGCCTGGTTGTAAGGGGCCAAGGACCAGCTGGGGCTCGGACATGGTCCCCTCAGTGGGCTTTTCCCTTGGGAAGAAGATGTGGGAAGCCAACAAAGCAGTCCCTGCCTCTTGCTGGGTGAGATGCAGGACAGTGTAAGGGGCCCAGGGGCCTGGCCTGGCCTGCTCTGCAGGAGCAGCTCCAAGCTGCCCTCCATAGAGGGCCCACATGGGGGCTGCCAGCCCACTACCATGGCTGCACCACCTCCTTCACACCCCTGTCCTGCCTTCGCTCATCTTCATCACTGCTTCACCTGCCATAAAGCCCACGGCCACATGTTGACATTTTTATTAATTTATCTAAGATTGAGTGATCCTGCAAATGGTAGTGTGGGCCTGTGTTTTCCCCACACCACGGTAGTCTTCCTGGCATGCCCAAGGCTGAGGCAGCAGGGCAAGAGGAATGGGAAATGTAAACACAACTATTCCAGGTGCCGTTATTTTACCAGCGTTAAAATGAATAAATAAATAAAACTTACATTGGAAAAGTAGTTACTGATCCGTTATTGAAAAGTCATTCAATTTTTTTTCCTGTGAATGGAAATACACCAGGTTCTTTTATATGTAAAGTGTTTTTTTTGTGTATATTTTAATGCAGCCAGCTAAATTATGTGCATATATATTCCATTTTTGTTTAAAATGCATTGTCTACAGAATTGTTTTTTTTTTTTTTTTTTTTTTTTTTTTTCTCATTCATGTGCACGTAGGAGGGATTTGCATTTAGATCCTTGAAAACAACACTTGTAGGCTTTTTAAAATTAATTCGTTGAATCGTACAGAAATACAAAGTGTGGGGCTCATCCTGAATCTCCCGGGCTCTCCTTGTTTCCACCAGGACACCCCGAGCCCTCACCCCACTCCCAGGCAGGGAAACAGCGTAGCCAGGTGGAACTGCGGGGCTGCGGGAAAGTTGTAGAAGATGGGGGAGGGGAGGGGGTGGGGCTGCAGCGTGAGCAGGGCCACCGGGGCGGAGGTGAGCTCTCAGGGCTGTTTTACAAAAAAAGTGAAAGCACGTTGAGTGGGTGTTAAATTTGGGGGAGGAAATGGGCAGGAAGGAGTACGGCGTCCCTGTTTGGTGTCTGGGGCTTTGTGAGACTCTGGAAGAGTCTCGTGGGCTGCAGGTTTCAGTCTGGGACATCGCTGCCGCTGCCATGTGTCTGCTGCAGGTCAGTGGGACCTGGCTTTGCCACTGAAGCCTTTGGATTTTATATGAGGTGGCTTTGTTTGAAATAAAAATAGGTTAGACGGTAAAAATAGTTAGTCTGGCCTAATGCATGTTGCCTAGGCCAGGGCAAACTGCTTCAGCTGGGCTGACCTCATGTGCTGAAAATAAGGTGTTGGGGGAAGCTCTCAGGGGGGCTGTAAGTGCGGATTGGCTAATATACTCCAAAGGCCTCAAGGAAAACCCTGTCCTTAAGAGAGAATCAAAACAAACAAACAAAAACAAACAAAAAAAACCTCAAAACAAACAAGCAAAAAAACCTGGATGATGATGTACTGTAATAAGGGGTAGGTGATGGTCTTGGAGTGCTGTAGGGCTGTTTCTGAACATTACTGTAGATGCACTTCAAGCCAGTATCGGGAATTGAACCTCAGTGTTGCTTTTTTTTTTTTTTTTTTTTTCTCTGGCTGATTGGCAGAAACCAACCCTCTGTGCTCTTCTTATTGATATTATTCTGAAAATAGAGGTGTAATAAATAATGAAGTAGAGCTGAGTAAAAAAATACCTACTTTAGAGGTAATACTTTCTGGATCTTGAAATTATTTATGTATACTGATAAACGCTTTTTTTTTATTATTATTTTTTTTAAAGAGTGAAACGTGAAACAATGGCAGATTTACTTTGACAAAGCACAGATTTAAACCATTTCAGAACCTTGCTTTGCACCAGCCAAGTGACGGGGGCAGCTGTGTGCAAACTTAAGAAATATTCCTCCTGTCCTCCCCCCCTTTTTTTTTCCCATTCCACCTCCATTAAAAACCTCTATCTTGATCTAGCTAGCCAGTTTGAAAACTTTAATGGATAGGTCAGCTGAAAACCTTATTTTCCTTCAGTATGTGAAAATGGACTATTTGTGTTCAGATCTTATAAATTGAAAGAAAACTATATGTACGTTAGCATTTGGTTATATAATAGCTAAATGTGTTTAACAGTACCTGGATTTTCTGTTGGTTTTGTATGGCTTGAAGAGAATTGTAGTAGTTACAGATGTTTGAGAGATTTAGAAATGTAACAAATTTTGAGAATGCTACTCTGTGATAGATATGTTATGTAGAGCAGCTCATCAAACTTTTTTGATTGCACACTCCTATCATTATAAATGCTTTGAGCACAAACTTCCAATATTTGTATACCTATTTATAAGCTACATACATTTGCTACATACTAATGTGTTATGTACATTATAAAAAAAGGAAGAAGATGAGGTAAAAGTCTAATAAACACTACTTCATTTAGTAATGGTTCAAAAATATTTTTCTGCTGCATCCTGGTGGATTGTCTTGCTCACTCCCAGGGGTGTGCACAATCCACTTTGGAGACCACTGGTTTAGAGTATCTTCATAGTTGACTGACTAAAGAAACCAACTCTGGGAGTATGGTAAAAGTCAGTAAGTGATAACGTCACTTAAAGCAAGTGTTTTTACTACTGTAGAGTTCATTGTTCTACTTCAAACATCCTCTTTTTCCTTCACCCTTTCTCTGTATTCAAATTCTTCACAAGGTTATCAGCTTCATGAGGTTAAATATCCTAATTCAAATATCCTGGCAGTGAGAACTGAATTTGGCTCAGTTGTGGAAATACTTAATGAACTTAGTTATACCCTTTGCTGATACCCTTTGCTATGATTGTTATCTTGCAACTGCTTCCAGAGTTCAAGTTTTGTGAAGGCTGAGAAAGTTTTAATGAAGTTCTTAAATAGCAGCAGTAGCTGAGAACTTGAATATTTAAAGCTTTTGATGGGATCTGGAGATCAAGACCTATTAATTTATGGGAAATCAGACACAAATTTGTATATTGAAGTTAATGCATACGTTCCACTGTCTTTTTTTTATGTGGTAGTTTGTTTCTCAACTGAAAGCTTTTCAGCAGTGGAAAAAAAGTGATGAGAATGTCAGTATGAACAACTTATTTTCTTCTCTAGAATGGCCAAATTTCAGGCAGTGGGAAGCGAGAGGGAACTTAATGAGAAGTCTGATTTAGCTGATAAGATCTTCTATCTGAAAAATTACTTGGTTTAGGCAGTGGGATTGTCTTTTGCTTTTAGTGAAGGAAATTATTTAAAAAACAAAAGTTGTCCTTAGTCCCCGTCTTCAGAAAATTACATCAAAATCCTCAAGGAAGTGAGAAAGCAGCAGGACATATATTCTCGTTCTTAAAGCGAATCCTTGCTCTCAACATGCAGGCATGCAATAATGTTGTATACCCTGTCACGTGAAGATGATACGTTAATCAGTATATACGTTAATCTGTAACCTCATGGAGAATTTATCGAGTGTTCGATGTGTACTTCAAATGGCTAAACTCAAAAAAGGGGAGATAATGCATACTTACTCCTTAATGCAGTGTAGTGTGGGAAGTCCTTGAGCTAGCTGGGGTGAGAGAGGTGCAGATGCCTCCAACGTTAAGTCCTCTCTCAGTAAGTAGTGTTTTCTGTTCATGTTTAGTTGAATATATCACTGCAGAATTTTTATGTATCAGTGTGTATGTGAACCTCATTTTGGGGTTCATAATTTAACTTTTATTCATTACATAGGAAACCTGGAAAACAAAGTTCTGATTTGGACAATTATATCACAAACTGGCATCAGGAGTTCAGATAGTGTTTTAGATTGTGAGAGGCTAAATATTCAAAGAGCAGTTTAAGTGAGGACTCAGTGGTAACATGTTCAGGGTGGTGTGGTGTGGTCAGCTGGTCAGGTGAGCCAATGTAATGTTAAGTTGTGGCTGGACAGGAAAGAGGAACAGTTACAATATCCTGGCTGCTGCAGTATGCTTTGTTATGTTAGACTTCCTCTGGGAAGGAAAAGAGGCAGAAATTGCTGCTTTCCTAGCATGCTCAGGCTGAGGAAGGTTCTGGTGAGCACAATGAAGCAGTGAACCAGTGAGATGTGCAGCAAGGAAAGATCTTGCTTTCAGCAGGGAACTGCTGGCCAAGCCAGACTTCAGGAGTGATGAAAGATTTTACAGAGACCCAAGAGAGGGTTATCTGTTGTTTGCTCAATGTGGCGAAGTGCTGAAAGCTGTTGGTCTGGCAGCCAGCACTGGGAGGTACCCCTTCCCGTATTTCAGAGATGCGAGCAGTGGGGGGGGGGGGGGGGGGGGGTGACATCCATCCTTCGTCACCAGACTTTTTTTAAATCTGATCAACCAATGGATTTAAGATTTCTCTGTTTATGCACATCTTGCAAAATGATGTTGTAGAGCATTCTAATGAAGCACTGTCTGAGACTGTAAGCCTGTTTTCTTTGAAGAAGAGGCATAAAAAGATTAGTCAGTCACCCTTCCAAGCCTTGTTGAGCTGAAGTCTCAGTATGGTTCTGAACTTTGTTTCAACCTGAACTCCTTCGTTTAAAGTAGTAATAGAGAGTAAATTTGAATGAAGGAGAAGAGGCAGAAGACAATTTCTTTGAATAAGAAATGTCAACTTTTAAACTTCAAAGTTGCAAATGCTTGACCATTTAGTTCTTGATACAGGGTTTTTGTGTTGTATTCTGATGCATAGAAATCTTTCTTCTTTAGCTAAGAATGCATACAGAGTTGTATCTTCCAAATCAGTCTATTTAATTCATAGAGGGTAAGGTGTCTGAACTTGTCTGATCAAAGTAACCTCACTCAATTTGAAATAAATTGTATTCCATACTGCTGTTTTTGTAGTGCCTGGTTATTGTTGTTGCATACAATAAAACCACTGTCTGGAAGTCTTTTCCTGTGAGTACTCCTTTAATCATACTGGGGAGAAAGTAATTCTTCTAATACTCCTTTTGCATAATGTATGTATTTTGTATGTTTGTAAAAGTAATATTTATATTATAAACAAACATGCCTTTGGAAGATTCAAGAAGTGATTTACTGCTTACAACTCTTATCACCCTTCATATTGTTGAGACTGCTTTATTTTAGTTTCATTTGGTGGATGATATACTGGTGGTTGTGTAGGTTGCATCTCACTATACAGTAACTTATTTATTTGAAAACCCATGCTTAAGAAATGACCATGAAGAAAAGAAGGTAGATGCTAAGACTTAACTCTTAATTAATTGTCCTTTTACAAGAAACTAAACTAAGAGCTGGTAAGGACCACTTGCAGTGTGATGTCTGTGGGTATGAACACCAGTGGTCTGAGTCCTGGGGAATGCTGGTAATCTGCCTGCACCAGAAACAGTGGTGCCAGCAGGACTAGGGACGTGATTGTCCCTTTGTATGTGGCACTGGGGAGACCACATCTCAAATATTATATTCAGTTTTGTGATCCTCACAGTATCCTCAAGAAGGATATTGAGTTGCTTGAGCATGTGCACAGAAGATCAATGGAGCTGGTGAAGGGACTAGAAAACAAGATTTATGAGGAGCAGCTGAGGGAGCTGGGGGTGGTTGGTGTGGAGAAGAGGAGGATCAGGGGCAACCATATTGCTCTCTCCCAACTACCTGCAAGGAGGTTCCATCAGGGAAGGTGTTAGTCTCTTTTCTCGTGACAAGCTTCTGTAAAGAAACAGTCTAAAATTGCTCCAGGGAGGTTCAGATTGGATATTTGGAGATCTTATTCATGGAAAGGGTGGACAAGCATTGGAACAGGCTGCCCTGGGAAGTGGTAGAGTCCCCATCCTTGGATGTATTTGAGACGTGTAGACATGGCACTTAGGGGATGTGGTTTAATAATGGGATCGGTAGATCAGGTTGATAGTTGAACTTAGTGATCTTGCAGGTCTTTTGTAGCTGAAATGATTCTATGATTCTAATGTCATAACAAGTCACTGAGCAACTTTCAGATCGTGTCCCAATGTCTTAAGCATTCCTAAAGCTTAGGATGCTGGCCTATATCACATGCTGTGCTGTTCATCCCTTGACCTTTCCATTTCTTGCAGATGCTATAGTATAAATCAGAAGAGGTTGGATTTTGAGAACTGAATACCCTCATAATTTTACTATTATTAGACTGACTTACATAGGAAAAATAGATATGCAAACTCACAAATTCTGCCCCATCCATTCTGATCCTTTCTTGCTGTTCTTTAACAACAATAAGCTTATATCTAAACCTGAGGTCTTGACCCCCCACCCTCCCATTAAGTCCTTTTCATCTCTCTTATCCTCTTTTGCTTTTGGCAGAACGCTGCAAAACATGCTTCATTTTTGTTTGACTTGTAAGGAGTGATTAGGTTTGACATGGGAGCTGCCTCTGTAGTGAGAGGCAAGAGTCAGAAGGCATCCATTGATCCATAAACCAGACCTCCACTTTTTTTTTCCTCCTATTTGCATGTGTCACTGTACAGGTTAAGAAAATAGCCTCTACAGATTTGCTCAGAAACATATGGGGTTGTCAAATGTCCACAACTTGCTTTGTTTCACCCTTCAGCAGACTGGGAAGTGTTGTGTTGATTTAGGCATCTCGGTAGGTGAGCTGTGGTATTCAGTGATGCAGATCCTGGACTAAGACCCTGTGAAGGAGCTTACGTGCGTTTGCATGCAAGTGAGAGAAACGTACTTTGAGGTTTCACTTGTAACTGTTCCCTGTAGAAACAGGAATAAAATGCTGCATAAATTAGAAGATCACTAAAATATCTACAGCTCTGAGAACATGAGAGACTACAGCCATCTGGATTAGGTCCACTCCTCTTCATGAAGAACCCTGACTCTGAAAAATCGTGGAGCCATTCCATGCTTTGTGTCTGGGAAGGATAGAGTTACATGGATCTGTTTTGTCAGCATCCAGGACAAGCATCCCTGTTTTTGCTTTATGACTGCTGGGGATTAAATCATACCCTGCCTTCTTGAGACTCACATACGTCTTCCTGTGGTGGTTTGAGGGATGTCTCTCCCTTGAGCGCCTGCCTTCTCCTAGTTTGTTCCCCTAGCACTCAGACTGCTACGTGGTTGGATGACGGTTGCTGTTTTCTTCTTTCTGTGAAGAGATGGATGTGAAATGACTTTTCATATGCAAATTTGGGCATGACAGTGAAGAATTAGAATGAATGACTAGGTGATCTTAGAGGTCTTTTCCAACCGAAATGATTTTCTGAATCTGTGAATTGCTTCTGAGCTCTGCAATAAATATGATAATTAAACAAAAATTATCTTATGGATAGGGGGAGAGCTGGAAGAAAAATTGTTAGTCTGGATGGGAAAGTGCATCCCACTTACCCCCGCATCACTATAGGTTAAGCAGACAAATAGTGCCTGGCTGTGGATCCCTCATGTCCTTTGTCATAATCCCAGAATAAGTAGGAGTGAAGAAGCTCATCCAGCACATTTTTTTTGAGTGACCTGATGCAAAGTTTCTGTTCAGCTTGATGGTGGCAGTTTGGACAGGATTTTTTTTTTTTTTTTAATAGCTTGCTTTCTGTGCTAATTAATCTTTCAAAACTCTTAATTTTGGAAGATAAATTTTGTAAAAGGAGTGGGAAAGTGAAGTTCCTCACAGTGAGTGTTCCGGACTGACTCCAACGGATATCTACAGAAAACATGAAAGCTAATGAGATGAGTGCTTGATAAAGTCTCTTTTCTTCCAATGCATTTTGTTACATATTTGATGAAAAAATGAGAAGATAACACTTGTCTACTTAATCAGCTGAATCTTGATTGATGCATAGTGGAAGGAACTAAACCTTCAGAATGTTGAAACGGGGAGTAGGGGGAAGGTTGTGAGCTTCATTCCCTGCAGTGGGGATATGAACTGTAACTAGCAGGGCTCACAAACTAGCTAAAAGTCAAGAAATAAGAGAGCTAAGAGTAAAGCGTACACTGTCTCTGTTACACAATTTCAGAACGTATTAGCATTGCTTATGTGCAGTTGTTGGGGGGAGGAAGCAATTCTGATGCCTTGTATTCATTCACAGTTTTGTTCTTAACTCTTGAGGCATCTGAAGAACCTGATCCCTCATGCTATCACTGTGTAGATTGCATTGGGAGTTCAGCGTTTTGTTTCTGATATCATTATGAATTATGTAGTTTTGAAATGTGTTTTAGCTGAATATGATTTGAACTGCATCACTTCTGAAGAGAGAAATAGATGATTACTATAGCTTAAGAGTATGAAAGCATCATACTGGGTCAAAGAGGAAAGCACTAATGTTGTGCTCAGAACTAGTGGAAATACCTAATGTTGCAGGAGAAGTAATATAGAACAGAACAATTAGGAATGCACTTACATAGTTCTAAAATACTTCATATTGCAGAAGATGTGCTGGATTGAAAGAAGCTGCAATTTATTTAGTGTGACGGAACAAAAACGCACCTGCTGCTGAAAACTGAAGGTGGAAGTACAGAATGGATGGATGATATTTAATGAACAGTAGCTGTGTATTATTGAACATCAGAAAAGGATCTATATAGTCAGTTTAAAGACAGATGACCTTTTTAGAGTTTAGTTAACCTTTTGGTCACTTTTGAGAGTTATCACTTATAAAGATAAAGGTCAAGCTACAGCTTGGTCTTCGTATATAATCTTCCTGGGCAGAAAGGTATGCTTCTCTCAGTTCTGCTTTCCTAAGGAGAAGTAAAAGTTGTTCAGTGTAACAAGAGTAGTGTTTATTTTATAACCACATTTTATTTTATAACCACACTAAGGAAGGCCCTGGCTAGTCCTTTACTAGGAAACCTGTCCAGCAATTGCTAATTGCTGACAGGTAATTTACAGTGTTCTTTTTCTTTTTTTCTTGACTTTTTTTTTTGTATCCTGTAAGTTAAACATTTGGGTAAAATTGGAAGGCTTCTTTAGGCAGCTGTTGGACTAATTTCAGCACTTAAGTTAGTGTGTATTATTTAGTGTGTATTATTAGTGTGTATACAAAATAGAGTGTATTCTGCCCATCTGTAAGGCTGTTCTTTTCCAGCTACTGGTATTGCGCTGATGTAGTTAGGATCAAAGTTAAATGAATTTTTGCATCGTGCAGGAAATGCATGTGCAAAACCACAAATATATGACTAGGTATCAGGGTATTTGTCTTGGTGGTTTCAGTGGAAGCTTAATTCATTCTCTGGTGGAGAACCATTTCATAACAAAGGAAAAGGGGCTCTGGCTGAGAAAAAAAACTCAGAAACCCTGTTCTCTCTCTGCTGCCTCTCACGAGGGTAGCAGGAAGGGAAACTGGACTTGGAGGACTGTCAATACTTCTGAGCACATGGACTTCCTAGAAAATAAATGCCTGTTCTGTAAATGCAAGTAATGAAATATTTGCCAATGACCACTTTTCTTTTTTTTTTTTTCTTTTTTTTTCTGGGAGTTTAACTTAATATTTGAAGTGATCAAATAAGTCTTATGCTGAAATTAATTTTAGTTAAAGCTTTGGAAAGATTCAAGTTGAGTAGAAAAATAATTCTTCTACCATCCTCCTTAGAACATGATCTATACTGGGACTCTGTGTTTTACACAAGAATTAGCCAAAAGAAGGTGTTTCCCTGGAGTGAGGAAAAAACACAATAAGCCAAAAAAACCCACCCCAAACAAACATTACTTGACAGGTATGTAAAATAAATAAAAATGATAGTTTTACAGACTGCGTGCTTGCGTACGTACTGACTCCATGCAGAACTAGAGATACAGTACATAGTGCATGAATAATGGAGATGAAGAAAGGATTGAGGGCTCTTTGCTCCAGTCAGTCATTAACAAGGCTGACTGAGAAAGACATGATTGTCTTTCCATTGGACCTAACTGGTCCCTGTACCAGGTCCAAGTAAGGATTTTTCTACCCTGCTGCCTGAGGGCTTGCAACATTGACCGGGGAGTTGTAAGGAGTACAAAGTATGCATCACCTGGGTTTCACACTGCTATGTGTCACCAGCATTTAGCCATCTGGAAGCTGTATCTGGGCAGTCGTGTTTTAAGGGTTACACATGGGACCGACTCCCTGAAAATTGGCCTCATCCCAGATTTAGAGTTCCAAAATTTTAATGAAAGCTTGCATAATTAGCAGAATTACTTTTAATTTCATTTTAAACTTCTTCCCTGATGACTCTACTGAGATTTACCTAGATCACTTCCCCTGCCATAGAAGAGCGTACTCTCCTTATGCAGAGCTTTATTTTATGTATAATTTTGTAGATTACCACTATTCCTCTCCCTTAGTTTTTTCTTCAAATGGCAAACTAATCTATTTAATCCCTTTATAAAGAAGATTTTCCCATACCTTTGATTGTCCTCGCAATATTCTGTATCTTTTCCAGTTCTTATACCTCCTTTTTGAAATGGGATTAAGCACTGCATGCAGTGTGAATTCATAAATGGGCATGTGCTCTTTTGGAGAGAGATCACAATGCTTTCTGGTTTGCTGTTCATTTCCTAATGATTTCAAACCTTTTCTTTATCTGTTTCTGAATAATGAGTTAAATCTAGTGTCTTTTCTGAGAGCTAACTCGCCTACCTTAAGTGCTGGTGTGAGAGAACAACTTCATTTTCTCCATATGCATCTTTCCATTCATCTTTGTTTTCACTTATCTGCTTAATATACTTACAACCTGTCACAGTAGTCCTCAGCTCTTGCATCTTTATACTCCACATCCTACTCTTATTCTTCTTCATGTGTCTTCTTCCCCTGCTCCATCTTGATTATTTAAGCATACTAAACAGTGAAGAACCCAGTATATCGTTCAAGAACTGTCTTAGCAACTGCTTAGAAAGGACAGTTTACCTTTTTCATGAATTAATAAGCAATCAAAAGAATGGAAAATGAAGGGTAGGATCTTCTTTCATCTAGTTACAGCTCATTTTCTTTAAGAGCCTTTAATGAGGATTTGTGACAAAAGCTGTTAGGAACCATGAGTATACTTTATTGACAGAATTATTTGTGTATTCCCTGTCCCCTTCAAAGAGCTTCAGATAGAGTTGTGAGAAATGTCTTTTTATCCCAGACAAATCACTCTTCTTCTGGTTTGTGTTCACTTGTCTTCTAAATTTCATTTGTTCATGGCTTTTACTTTTTGCTTTGCACACAAGTGATGGATTGAAACTTACTGATCTCATGAAGTGATTCTTAAAGGTTTTTAAGTGGCAAGCATACACTACTCCTTCTGCATATGTGCTGATACAAGTGCTAGGTTATAGGCCACAGTTATTGAGCATCTTTGTAGGCAGATTCCCATGGGACCATTTGGTTGAACCTTTGAGTGACTGTCCCGGTTGTTTTTGTTGTATATTTATTTCATCAGCTTGTTCTAAAATGTTCTCAGAATAACTGGATCAGGAATTCCAATTCAGTCCTTAAATTGGCATTTAAAACTGGGACTGAATGGCTGCGAGGGACTGTGTTGCGATACCAGATGTCTGGTTGCTGGCTGTTGCAGGTTGGCATAATCTCTTCCTGTGTGTATCTTGAAAATACAGAGCAATTTAGTGAGGCTTTGGCTGGATTTGAGTGAGAACCATTGCTTCCAGCAAATGAGTGAAGGCTCATATGCAGGGCAGGGCTTTCTCCTCCAGCCCTCCAAAGTTCAGAAGGTAAAAGGAGAAATAATTAGCTTGCTTTCCTGAAGAGCTCTCCCCATTTTATGCCTGTGTTTTTCTTGTACTATAAAGGCTATTTTAAAAACATTTTACAAAGGCTGTCCCCATGAGAACAGGATCCATTCATTTTCTTTGGTAGGGTCTGAAATCCATGGACTTCTGCTGCTGCTGACAGTATATACCATTGCTATTGCTGTGCTGGGTTTTACTTATTTAAGTTACAGATTTGGTTATTATATTGGCAATAAGGAATTTCGTTGCTGTTACCAATGGTAAAAGGCATTCTTCCATTACTGTGACTAATGCAAGTTGTTAATCACGTCCTACATCATGTCTTTCACCTTCTGGATTTATGGGATGGCCATGGTGGAACCTGGAGAAGTGGAATTCAGCTCCATCACAGCATGAGTTCTTCCACTGTGTTCTGCTTCAAGGATCATGTTTGAACAGTCCCTGGCTTTGCTGACCTTACAAAGTAGTGTGAACCAGCAGGAGTGGATATGCAGTAAGAGCAGGGAGTAGCTGAGTGCTTCATGTACATACTCAAAGCATATTAACATTTATTTTTTTTCTAAATTTTGGATTAATTTTAATCCAATTCCATGGATTTTGCTTGTGAGTAGTGTACAAGGGGTGCTCTGATTTTTAGCTTTGTATGAAGAGAACCCAATGTCCTCTCCACTGTGCAAAATGAAGTGTGGTAAACATGCGCGTTTGAAGATGCTAATCCTGACATGTTGCAGTAGCTATACCTGGTGGTCTCAAGGATACTGCTGTAAGATCTGCTTCAGGTCTTGGCAAGGAAGAATAGATTTTGGAGGAACTCTGAGGAGGGCTTTAACTCTTGGATCTGTTCATCTGAAGTGTGAAAGGATGCCTCTGGACAATGCTTTCCTATGTCATTGGCAGGTTCTCAGTGTAGGGACACCTGTGCACCCAAAGTAGGATGAAGATTCATCTCAACGCTGTAACTGAGTCCTGTTACGGACCTTACCTTAAAAAATAAACAAACAAACTGTGGCTAGCTGTAAGAGAAGCTGGCTGTTACATAGCTGCTGTTAACACAGTGATTGTAGACTACCTTGCAGCTGCCTAGACTGCAAGTCAAGTAAAGGCAGTTTTGTCTGAGTAAGAAGTGCCATACTAGACCTACGTATGGCTTTATTTATGCTTTGTGTGCCTTTTGATCCTACATACACAATGCCGTTAGTTTGGACTATAGTCCTTGGGAGGCCATTTTAATGAGGTTTTGGAAATGGAAGTCTTGGAGATACCTCTTACATAAACAACAACAACAACAAAAATAATAAAAAAAAAAACCACTTAATATGGCATGAATCAACTGATTATATCAGCTCTTTAATAGGCTTTTGTGCTTGGTTAGAAAAGCAATAAGGTGGTGAGCTCATCTAATAATGAAAAGGTCTGGAATGATTTACATCAAATGTTTTCAAAATCAGAAAAGAGGACATGCATCTAAGTGGAGAATTCTAATGCTGGGCTTCATGCTGATGGAAATCAACTTTGATAAGTCTTTAATTGCTACAGAGCAGGACTTATAATGGAAACATGAAGAGACATTCAAATCTATAGCATGTTTTCAAGGTACCACAGGTAATATATTATCTTCATAACCGTGTTGCTTATTTAAACATAACGTTACTTATTTAAACATAACGTGCAGTTATAGTCCAGTTCTTGCCCTTTAATGGTGTTTGTTTTACGTGTCTACTGTATTATCACTATTTATTTGATAGCATAGTGTAAATTAATATCACTCCAACAGCAATGTCCAGTCCATAAAATTGTCTTTACATATTTGTAAATATCAAGTCTAGCACAAAAAGGTACTTAGTGTTTTTAAGGTGATGGTTATTTTTTTCTAGAATGGCAAGCAGGCTAAATAGGGTGCATTCTAAAATATTGAAAAGGAAGATTTGATGAAATAAAAGGAAGAAAAAATAACAGTGCATAGTGATCTTTGCATATTAAACCCCTGTATTTTTTTGAATGTGAAAACATTCACAACATGAAAGTTTTTACAGAACACAGAAATATGTACTTTACAGCTCCTAGAGCCCTGGAGAACACTTTAAATAGCAGAACTGGAAGCATAGACACCTCTTATTTTTATAATTTTTTTAAGATTAAAAAGCCCTACCACCTTCTAGCACCTAATGGTTGTAAAGGCCTTCACTAAAATAAGCAGCGCACCGCCAGAATGTGTGTTTGAGTTCTTTGTGTTAGCTTTGTTCAGAGAGCTCCTTGCATGCAGAACAGAGCGTGACATTGCTCATGCAGGCACAACGCAGATGCGTGGATGTGAATACGTGGTAAATCTGGCAGTATGTCAGGTAAGGAAGTTGTTTCAGTAAATAGTAATTTGAACTGTAAAGGATTGATATAGTGTGCAGAGTTTTCCATCCCACCTCTCCATTTACAGCACCTCAAAATGGGATCTGAGCACCTCATCAAAAAGGAGCTTTCTGTAATTACATTTCTTGTGCCACGACCTTAAGTCTTGTGCAACGATTCAGAGGGAGCTCAGTTTAGCAGAAATCTGGCAGTACTGGTCTTGCAGATGATTTTTTTGAAGTTGGTCTGAATTAGGAGTGTCTTTAAATAAAACATCTGCATCTTAATGAACGTTGAGCAGATTTATGTCCTTTATCTATCCTTTGACCTTAATCCTTGTAACTCATCGATGTGTCCAATTCAGACCTTCATATTAAGTCACTTATTCTGTCGTTTCCTTTTCTTTGGAGTTTGAGTGAACTAGGGTAAATAATGTATGATACAATTTTTCCTGTGTAGACAGTTCCTCTCCTCTTTCCCCTGACTTCCCCAGTCATCATTATCAGTTTAACACTTTTTATTAATAAAGACACTGTAGTCTTTCTAAAATAAAGGATATTATGAATAATAATTGAAAAGTAGGGTAATGGAAACTGTTCTTATTACATCTGGCGGAAATTACATTAATTATCTTGGACTTTGTAGGAGCAAGTAATAATTTTACTCAAACCAAGTTTCATGAAAACAACTATTTTTGAATAAAGGCCATCAGATCTATTAATAAGTTTAACTCTTGAGTTGTCATTCAATTATCAAAATAGTGGCTGGAATTTACATTAAAGTGACTTCTAACAAAGAAATATTGTTTATTATGCCACTTGGAAAATAAGATTCCTGAGATGTTTTAATTTATAGTTCTAAGGATAAGCTTAACGGGAACATTTCTGTGCATACCAAGGGAGAAGTGCTACAGAAGGGATTGCCAGCTCCAGTGTGACAGCAGTTGCTTCACTGAGGTGTTACCTGGCTCCTGAATCAACTTCCCCCCTTGAAGTGAAGTACTTCACTCAATGCTACTGTATTTCACTGTGTTTGCTTATTGTCTGATTCTGTCTATGAAAGATGTAAGCAATTTGCATAAGCGAAGCTTAATTTAAAATTCTCCCTTGCGTAGGGTCTTGATAAGAGAGGCTTTGTACTTCAAAATCTGATGGCTGTTTCATGCCTACGTATAGTGTCTTCAGGTAGAAACCTGCCAAGTCCTGATGTGCACAGCTGTGATGGCTGGAAAAAGCTCCATGGAAGAGCAAGGGCATAAATAACTTTGTCAGCCTCCCTTGCTGGATCTGTATGTGTGTGAGAAGATCTCTACAGAGATCTGATTCTGCCATTTGAAACTTGCTTTGCATTTCAAGTGGGGGTGTCAAGTGGGAAAGGCAGCCAATGCATTTAGCAGTGTGATACCACATCTTGGCTGGTGTGCACCTCTTCACCATAGCAGAAGTGATTTAGAAATGGTAACTTGGTGGTTAATTCTAAAAGAATTAATCAAGATAATCAAGACTATCTGCAGAGATGAAATGAAAGTCTGCATTGCAAGGAGTAAAGTCAAGGTCAGAGGCAGTCCCTCATAAGTTCTGCTTCTCAGTCTTCCACAATCAGTGGCAAGATTTCTGAAAGGTTAACTCCTAGGTTTTTGGAAACTACATGCAATCAGTGAAGAAGCTGGAAATGATTCCTGTTAAGATGCTGTTAACTTTTTCTGCGTCTCCAAGACCTTCCCGTAAGGCAACATGAAAAGCCTTTATGGTATATTCTATCTGACTTAACTGGTTTCTGTCTATCGTTTCATGAGCAGGCAGAAACAATTTGTGGTAGGGTTTCAAAGGGTTTGTTTCCAGTTCACTGAAACTGATGATAAACTCCTGTAGTGGGTCAAGTCAGCTAGGCTGTATGTATGTCTAGTGGCAAAGTCTACATGTTGCACAGACTTAAGTGGGACTTAAACATGGTGCAAAGATGCTCTGATGCAAGTACAACCTAGGAGGATGCCCTGTTTATTAGGCAGATTTCCCTGTGGCTAATTCAAGCCCAGGTTTCTTAAATCCTTTGGAATAAGAAGCAGTATGTAGCTGAAGTGGAGTTTGGCTGCATAAAGTACTTGGATCAATTGGGGAACTGACTGAGTTTCAGGTTCCTCTGATCTGGATAGCATGTTGCTACCAGTAAAACTCCATGCATGCACTTTTAGTCACACAAATCCTATTTTGGTTCACCATGCTATGGGAAGGGTAGTGACAGTATTCTTCACTTAAACTGAGAATGACATCAAGAGAAGGGAAATGTTTTTTAGCAGATTGAGAAGCATCCTACCACAGCTGTTTCTGTGTCTCCTTTATAAGTGGCTTTTGGGGACCAGCTATGCTCAAGTCTTTGGAGATGGGGCTTGCCTCTTTTGCATGCAGAACTCTCCTCTCGTGTATGTTGTTTTTGTTATTATTAAAACAAAATAAAAATTGACAACTAGAATTCCATGTTAATCAAAACAATTCTTTCTCCTGTTGGCTGCAAGCAATACTTCTGACTATGGCTGCTAACTGGTGAGCCCTGGAGAGTCTTGCTGGAGGGGCTAACATTAGCCTTCCCATTTGATTCCTTTTGTTGATCTGTTCTCCAGAGCGTAATGAAGAGAAGTTGTAATGTATCTGCTTCATTACAATGTCTGGAGAATTATTTCAAACTATCAATTAGGCTTCCTCATGCAAGGAAGCTGGAGTCTGAAGTGAAGCTTTTCGGTTGTTCTCTTCTGTGGTAGATGAACAACAGGGAGGGTGTGGGAGCTGAGGTTTGTCAATGCTAAACTTCTGGAATTGAATTTACCAGAGCTCATCAATAAGGACCCTGGTATGTTATCGGATGGCTGCTGAATGCTTCTGCATGAAGTACCCTCAAGCTTTAATCGCCTGAATAAACCAACTACTTGGGCAATAATCAGCTGCCTCATAAGTGGCTGTCTGAGCTGTTGCAAGAAGGACTATGGGAATAAAAGAGGCCCAGAACTGGGCACAAAGCACTCCTGCATGGTGAGGACTAGGACACTCAGGGGTCTGAAGTGATTGTTTTGCTGCATGTAAAGTGTTCTTTGTCTTAAAATTAACATATCCACAGTAAGATGACTACAAGTATCACGAAGGTGTTAAAATTACCATGTTTAAAAACTGTCTTAGAACTTAATGAAATTTTGAGTTACTTTCAAAGACGGAACTTTTTTTTTTTTTTTTTCAGAATCTACAACAAAACTCACATTAAACAAATCACAGGGAAAAGCCCTTTTAGTAGGTTTTATTTGATGCCGATGCATTTGTTTTTCTTCTTTCATTTTGTTCTTCTCACAGTCCCCAGTAGCATGACTGGGGGGGTAGCTGACTTAATTTCTCAATTATTTATGGCAATTGTTTGGACTTCAGACTTTCCATACAGCTCTTCAGCTTCTATTAAATGCTGCACCAAGCACTTCTGTACACAATGGCCTCAATAAAAAGAGGAGACTAAAGAAGAAAAGCTTTTATTGATTATAGAGAAAAGAAGTAAACCTCCAGTTTTCAATGTTTTTGCATACATACTTGACACGAGAGGACTAACTTCATGACTAAAGGCTGGGGAGTTGCTCAGACAGAGTTGTTTAAAAAGACCTTGCCCTACAAATTTATGAGCATGAGTGGCCTGAGGCTGGAGTTAAGCCTGATGCTGGGCACACATAAAGAATTGTGCTCATAGAAAATACAAAACACTTCTAGCCTTACTAGAAATAAGGTGACAATTAATAAATATGAATGCTTGATAAATTTGAGTTTGGAAATACTGCTGTTTCTTTTCTTCCACAGAAATGCCTTTTCTGGGACTTGTTTTGTCACTGTGGGAGTACTTGGTGTGGCTATTGAGAAGGCAGGCAGCTATCAGGTCAGATAGAGAAGAAGAGCCTTCAGCTCTAAAATTTTAACTATTCTTTTTGGTACAGCAGAAGCTCACATGAGGTACTGTGTTCTTCCTGAAAAGCTCAGTCTGTGGGATGTAGAAGTGCACTTGGGATTGGATCCCTGGTTGTGAAGCTGTGTGTTTTTTATGTTGGTCCTTAGAGTCTGCAACATGTTATTCCCTTATCAAAGGGACTTTGCTATTTGTTTACTTTTCAGGTGAGGCAGAGTTTCCTTTTCTTAGGAAAAGGCTTAAATATATCTCAACTCTTCTCTCTTCCTAAACTATACCTGAGAATGAATGAATTCTGGGCCTGCTTGGGTTTTTGGGAGCTGACATCATGGTTTTCCTTATTTTACCCCCTCTACCCCAATGTGTGCAGGTGGAAAAGACAAATTGTGACTGTATTGCTAACAACTTTTCCTTGAAACTAACTTTATTTTGTTGATCTCTGAATACAAAGGTGATCTAAGAAACAAATGTAAATGATTTAATCTTTGCACTGTGCAGATGGTCCACGTATGTCTCCAAGTTATGGTACTATGTTATTATGGTACTAATATACCATGAATAAAGAATGCTGGAAGAAAAAGAAACATTATCTGTATGGGCCCTCCTGTGTTTCAGAAAGTTTGTTAGGGTGGTAAATAACTCTTCTTTACAGACAGAATTCAAAGTCACTTTGTAGTTCTCCAACAGCATAGCTCAAGTGCTTTCAAGTCAGGTAACTGCATGTGCATTACCAATACTCTGGATATTTTTGATATTCTCTAAGACTGTAGGTAGGAAGGAGCAGGCCACTGGGCTATTTATGAAATGAGTATTTTCAAATTTGGATTACTGTCTGAAGTAGACTGAAATTACAACCTCTTATGGAAGGCTTGTATGGGTAGAATACTTACTGAAAGCCAAATGGTTTCTGTCAGTGTCCTTCTTAATAATGCTCCAGAGCCATAATCTTGTCTGAGACAACTTTAGTTAGGATTCCAATGTATAGAGCAGTGTTGCGGAGCTGGATGTCATTTGTGGCTGCAGTTGTCTGGAAGAGATTTGAAAGAGGGGAGAAGGAACTGGTTTTTGGTCAGGTGTCTGGTATATGAACTAGCCTTGAGAGGTTTTTCTTAGTTATTCTGAGTTATTCACAACACAACAGAGAAGCAAAGAAACTGTGTGTATTAGATCACAAAAAGTAATTTGAGAACAGTAGAAATGATTAATTTGTGTGTGTACTGCATTCTTTCACAAAGAAGGTAGGTGCCAATGTTGAGTTAAATCTAGAGACGGGACGTAAGTTTGTGACAAAGCATATTGATTGCAAAGTCTGTAACTAAATAGCTAGAGTCTGGTCAGACCCTTTAGGTGAGGCACCTAAATACCTTTTGTAGTGCTGCTCATGGAGAACCCTGGCGAAAGATTTTTAGCCCAGTGCGTAAGTTGCAATGCTGCTCAACTCTCTAGATTGCCAGGCAGTAAGCTAAGCTATAGGGAAATATTCCTCCTATGCAAATAAAATCTGTAAGGTGAAGAACTGAGGTGTGTTTTTTTTGTTTTTTTTGTTTGTTTGTTTTTAATATACTGCAAGATACAGCAGCAGTAGCCTGTAGTCACACCTGCAGTAGTTGTCTTCTAACTGTTAAGTTAGTCCTTTTTTTTTTTTTTTTTTTTTCTCCTCCTTTCTAAACATTGTTCCATGGAGCAATTTCAAGAGAGGACGTTGAGGCTTATTTTTTTTTTTCCTTGTGGTAACATCATCTGGCCCAGCTAGGTATGTGTGCATGTAGTGGTCACTTATTGTCAGTATCCCTTTTTCTTCTGTTTAAAGGTCCTGTATTTATCTATGTTATTTTAGCAACTCTTTCATTAAAACTCTGCTTTCCCCTTGGTGTAAAGAAAACAAAATGAAAGAGACATCTCACTATGCAGGGCTTCTGCTGGCTTGCTTGGATCCTCTCGTAATAGGCAGGTTAGACAGCACACTCCTGTAAAAATATGTCTGGAAAGGGAAGATCCTGGACAGATGTGCATTTAATGGGGTTCCCTAGAGAGATGTTTGGCAAGGGTGTGTTTGTGACACATCCAATTGTCCAGAATGGCACACAAGTGTGTTTCAATGGGCAGCTGTTGCTTTACTGCATTTTTACGTGTCTTTGACATAGCAGCTCCAGCTATAACGGGTAACAGAGTGTCTCTGAAGCTGTGTGTTAGTGATGTTCCTTTGGTTTTCAGACATGTGAGGACTTTTGTCTGCCCTGTTTTGAAGAAACTTAAGGGTCGGTGATATGTGGCAGCTAACTTACTGTTCTATTTCTTTTTTGAAACTGTAGTTTTAAATTGGGAAGCTGAAAGCTAAGGCACCTGAAATTGCCCCCTTGATTTAACAATAACTTTATTCGGTACCTCTAACTGGCATGCTTGGTTTAGATCCTGGCAGAGCTTGGTCATATTTCCTGTTTTTAAGGTATAATGCAATGTAGAAATAATCAGAATAGCTTTCACACATGCTGTATTGTGTACCTAAAAGTTTAGGAGTGGAAAAGAGCTGTATGCAGACTAAATCATCATGCTTTATAGGTTTTAAAGAAAATCTGTTCCACTTTCATTACCACTTTGTAGGAATATCATGACTGTTAATTTGGGAAGTCTAACAACTTCCCAATATATGCTTTTATTATTTTTATCTTGGCATTCAAGGCAAAATGAAGTAGATGCATGCTGTATGTGTACACTTTTACCACAGATCCGAATGAGTGTTTGCATGTGTTTAAAGCCCAACTCTGTAAAGAAGGATCTTGGCATCCCGAAGCAGGCTTGGCTGCCAGATGAGGGGGAGGGAGGAGTGAATAATCACAGGAGAGAACCTGATAAAGGACAGCTATTCCTGTCAGGTACAGGCAGCAGCTCATGCTTTTGGTACTGCTGGAGTGAAAAGGGCAGTGTATGGAGAGAGAGGCAAAGAGGCTATTACTCAAAAAGGTATATTATGTGAAAGAAATTACAAACAACTTAAGGTGGAATACAAATTGCCAGTGTAGATTTTTAGAAATATTTTTCATGACCTATTACAAGAAAAATCATTGCTTTAACATATTTTATGTTAAACATTGTTTATTTGGAAAATGGTTTTTAATGCTCTTAAAGGATAATTTATCTGTCAATTTTGCTACACTTTGGTGTGCTAATTAATGGCTGTAAGGAAAATATTGAAGTGTAGAAGCAGCAGTGGCATTAGAGAGGAATGTAAGCTCTAGAAGTATGGGAATGTGTTTTTTTTTTTTTTTTTTTTCTGAAAAATGGCAATACTTTACAAGTAGCGTATTGTATTTGTTCCTGTTGCTTAGAGAACAGAATGCAATCAGTCCTCAGGATCTTTGTATAACTCTAGCCAATACAACTGTGTCAAAGTGCAGTTCTTCATTGTGCCACTTGAACCACCACTTGATCAAGGTAGTTCTACGTGGACTTTTAGGTCAGTGTAAGTTTGGACTTGTTAAAGTGTGTTTTTTTTTTTTCCTAATAAATCACTGCTACAAGTTCCAGTGTGTTTGTTTCCTATAAGGCTGTCTTGAATGCTTGAAAGAATAGTTTAACATTATAGCTGAGACCTTTCTTCATCAGTCAAAAAGGTCCAGAGTGAGGCATTTGTGCTGCTTTGCTCCTCCAGGAGACTGTAAAGTAACCAAGTTCAGATGAACTTACACTGCAGTGATGATTCAGGTACTTGGAAGATTCTCCTTGAAGTGGTATCTCTGTTTGTCACTGACAGCCTTTGGGCAGAGCTCATTTTGTAGGAAAAGATAGGAAGTGTGGGACTTTTTTATTTAAATTTTTATCTTCCTTCTTTGACGTCAATACAACCAGATGCCTGAGCTTAAAAGACTGCTAAAAAAGGATTTTTTTTTTTTTTTTTTTTTTTCCTGAGGTTTGGAAACATCTTCCTCTTTCAAGCATCCTGATTTTTGTTGTTCTTTGGAGCATCAGACACCTGCAAGAGATCTGGGAGGACTTCTGAAAATACTTTTTTTTTTTTTCCAGTTGTCCTTATTACTCACCAGTGTTGGGTGCTTGTGTCGTTCTCTTGCTTTATAAGCTTGAACATATAAATAGCATACTGCTGACCTTCTTCTAAAAACCCTACTTTTCTCATTCATTGAGAGAGAGATTAATTACCATATTTTTTTCCTTAATGTCAGATCATCTTTGATATGCAAATCCACGTTTTGGTTTGTTTTGCTGTTTAAAAAAGTCATTTCTTTTACCAGAAAATCAGAACAAGAATTCCAACTGTAATTTCATGTGCATGTTCACAGTGAAGGACAGTTGGGAAAAACACAAAACTAGCCCTGGGAGAAGAGGCCTGAGCCTTTGCTAACTTGCAGAATTCTGCTCCTTGGTTATGTTTGCTTCTGCTGTTAGGTGAATATTTTGCAGTGTGATTTCTTCCTGCAGGATGGCTCAGCCTCAACAAAAGGAGTATAAAATGTTTAAGTTAGCATATGGCTGAAATGCTAGGGGTCTGTCCTCGGATATGGAGCTCTCTCAGTAGGCACACAACCCAAGAGCTGTAGCGTATGATGCCCACAAGGCCTAACTTTACTGCTCAGGTGTGATCTCTCCCAGCTGCCTGCCTGTGGTGATTTTACTGTGCTGGGCAACTGAACACCACAACCGCTTTCTCACTCCCCCTCCTCAGATGAGGAGGGGAAGAAGTAAAGGAAAGAACAACTCACGGGTTGAGATAAGGATAATTTAATTAAAGGGATATATATATATATATAAAGGAAGTATTATTAACAATTCAACTAAAGGGAAAAAGGGGAGGGGGAAAGGGGACAGCAAAACTAAACAAGTAAAGGCCATGTGGAAGTGCAGAGGAAAGAAATTATTCTCTACTTCCCACATATGAGTGATGCTTGACCATGTCCTTGAAGCAGGGCCTCAACACATGTAGCCGGTGTTTGCAAGGAGGACAGATGTCTTCGCAACAAAAGCCCCCTCCTCCCCTCTTCCTCCTTTTTTCCACCTTTTATTGCTGAGTGTGACATATGGTATGGAGTATCTCTTTGGTTGGTTTAGGTCAGCTGCCCTGGTGATGTTTCTTTCTCACTTTTTTGCCCAAACCCCAGGAGGGTTGGAGAAAGTCCTGATACTGTGCCATCACTGCTCAGTAGCAGACACAACACTAGTGTATTAACACTGCTGTTCTAGCTACAAGTGCAGAGCGCAGCACTGTATGGGCTGCTGCAGGGAAAGTTAACATCCCAGCCAGACCCAGAACACTGCCCTGAACTGAGTGTATTCTTGTGCCTCAGCTGCTCTTGAGTGTGGGCCCAGATCTGTGAATAACCATGGCTTTATGACACCAAACTGTATGGTGAAGCGCTGGGGCTGAGGTGCTGGTTGTGGCATGGGATAGCAGGGTGCAGGAAGAGGCTGGGTAAAAGCTTAGGTCAGCATTACAATGTGGGTCTGGGCCTTAGCACCACTGTTTAATGACTGACAGCTTTCCTGGTGTAGAAGAGTAGTGCAAGTGTCTTCTTAACCTACTCTTTTGTAATAGGCTCACAAAGAGCTTCAGTCTCCTAGTATGTTAAGCTGTGTACTTTCCTTGCAGCATTGAAGCTTCTCTTACATGGAAGTTTCTTCAGAATCTTTTTAGCATCTCTGCTACCTAGGACTTGGTGATCATACATGAAAATATCCTACTAGATTTCAATTAACTTGGTCTCTGTGTATATATGTGATTTATGTCTATTTCTGGGTGATCAAAAAATTAAGCTATACTTTCTTTAATGTTGAGCACCACAAAGTAGCTTTTCCACTTCTTTATTTTTGTCTCCTTGGTCCTCTTCAAACTAGCTACAATTGAGGAGTTCAACACTGTTAAGATGTCATATGACTTACCTCACCAACAGTGCAGATTATATCAAATATATCTATTTCAAAATCCAGCAGATACAATACTTCTCTTGTCATTCAACATCTGACCATAATATGAAATGCTTTTAGGGAGAACTTTCTTCTTGAAGTTAAACTAAATCAAAATGTAATGACTATTCCAATCTCTTACCTTTTATACTCAGTGTTCAACTATTTGGTTTCATTTTCTTTTTCCTGTTTTTGTTTTTCCACAGGAAGAGTTTCTTTGTGAAGACTCTTCCCTTTGCAATAAAAATAAAAGTCAAAGTAAGGATCTCGGAATTCTTCTGTCATCTGTGGAGGTCTGTGTGATGTCAGCATACATCAACACCAGATACTTGCCAGCCTACTCAATCTGGCAATCACACTTCTATTTTCTTACTCCGGCAGACTGAACACATTTCTGTTGCTTTTGGTCTTTGCTGAATATCTCTTAGTCTACTAATTGAACCACAGGTTGTTTGTCTGAAGAAGCATTGGGATAATAACCTGGATTGTCTTACAAGGATGCCTGTCAGGTATGCCTTCCATAGCTTTTCATTTTCTTTTATAGATACACCACTTCTTAAATGCTTAAATGGATGGTAAAGTGATTAGAACTTAATTCCAAATATCTTTATGCACCTCTTCATTTGTCTTCATATTTAGTTATAAATCATCTGTTTCTTTCTCAGTTTCTATTTCCTGCAGTTCACCTTATTTAACCTCTGCAGACAAGAGAAGGAACAATGCTAAATTCACTCAGTTCCCAAAGCTTTTTGTTTTCTTGGATGCTACTCAGTGTTGAAATGTTCTTTGGCAGTATTCGTATCTTCCTTTTCAAGTCTGCGTTTTATACACTGAAGACAAATCACTATTTTACTAAAAAATAAAATGTACAGCTTCCACAGCTGAAATGGTAGGTGAGTAAGTCATCTCCAAAGAAGAAACAAAAAGGTCCATGGTATGTACTTACCCATGCACCTGCTCTGTATCTTTGCCTGCTCAGGGACCTTGCTTTGCAAATGGCTTTGATGGCATGAAGTACTACGTATACTTTTGAGATCAAACAATTAGTAATTGGGAATTCTGAGTATGGACGCAGACCTAATGTGACCTAGCATGGGAATGCTGAGTTCTTTAGATAATTTTCCCTCACCTGGGTTTTCCAGAGACCAAAATCCCTGCCATATGTTTGTGAGAAGCTAACTGACCTTGATAAGACGCTCCACGTCTAAGCGCAGTATCCTCAGTCCTGTCTTCTGCGGTCATTAGATGATTCTCTTTTCTGTTCTGCTGTGATTTCTCCAAGCTTGCTGTATTTTTTCCCCTCATGACTGAATGTTGCATGAAGAAAAACTTTTCTTAGCTGTATTCAAAGTTGGGATGAAATTCTACCTTTATCAATAAAATAAAACTAATCCATGGTATTGAAAAGAAAGGCATTGTGTATGGTCTGCATGCATGATGTTCCTTCATTGCCTATTGCCTGCTGCTGGTAAGTATTTGATAACTTGTCTTCCTTACATTTTGACCCCCAGGACCTCGCTTTCCTCTCTGTGAAACAGCTAATGTTTAGGCAGTTCAGCAGAAATGCATTCTGTTGCGGGCATTAAGGCATCAATGTTACTTGTCAGTGGAACAATTATACAGCACTATGGAGAAGCATGACAACAGAGATAATCAGACTATCAAGGTTATATCTGTTCCTTGTATTTGTGGTTACAAGTCAGGGTGGCAGAGGAGAACACTAGGGCTAATGCATAGGGCACCTGCTGTTATAAACGCACAGATATGAAATCACTTCAACATCATTTAGTAAATGGAAAGTGTAGTTATTTCATCAAGTTCATATCTAATTGTTTTAGCCTTTGGCATGAATAGTCATGTTGCTGAATCAGCAACAACAGGGATGGGATCCAGGCTGGCTGAGACTGTTTAAGGGGAAAGATTACAGAAAGTGTATGTGTACCTCATTAAAGATAAGTGATCATATGCAAAAATAAATTTGCTGAAATATGCTAAATACTTATGGAGAAGCCCAAAAGAGAAGTAAAATTCTCTTTTATTTACTATGGATGTTCAAAGGTGTGGGTTAGGATTTCGAGGGAGGGATATGTTTATTAACACTTCTCAAAATACTCTGGCTGCTTTTTTAGCTGAACATTGTGCTGAGTTAAGTTTTCAAAATCATAATTCTTTAGAGCACCCCCTGAGAGTCATGTGGTTGACTTTCAGTTTTCATAAAGGGGGAAGACAGTGTTTTCTTCATGCTTGTTCTTGTTCTCACAAACAATTCAATTTGGCAAACCTTTTAACAATTTCATGGTAGTCCTCATTGTTTGCTATGAATAAAATTCAGAATTTACCTTTCTTAAACAGTAAAGATTTTTTTTTGATTGGTAGGCATATCCTGTAGTTATCCTAAATGATGATGTGTATTTGAAGTAAATTAAGAAACCGTGCTTTGGTTCCCTGGGAATGACATTCCTAAAGCCTTAATGCATTATTTCTATTAAAAGCAGGGGGAATACAACTCTTCCTTCTGCAATTACTGTGAACCTTAAGGTCTTCTGAGTTTATGCAGAACATAATAAATTCAGTTGTGCTTGAATTTACTTTTTTTTGTATTTCATGAACAATATGATCAAAAACAGTGTTTCTCAGTAGGACAGGGTAGATATCCCATGGCTTCATTGTACAAATTGGAGGACTAGCCAATGTGCAGCCCATAGGGGAAATTAGAAAAACCTTTCAGAAGTGGGTAAAGGTTGGCTTTTGGTGGAGGTTCAGTGGTAAATACACTGAGAAGCACAGACGTTAGCTTCTTTTTTTTCTTCCAAGCGTGTGCAGTAACACTTTAGAGGAAAAAATGTTAGTATAACTAGATAGGTTTGATACTTTAAAAAAAAAAAAAAAAAAAGCTATTTGTAACAAAAGCCAAATATGCTAAAGCTCCAAGCTCTTTTGTTTTTAATGCATTCAAGAAGCTGAATATATGGATTGGATAATAAAAATACTGGGTGAATTCTGTGCTCTCTGTTTGTGGGTGCTGATTTCAGCTTCGTACTCCAAATAGTTACGAGCTGAACGCAGGCATCCTCGTTAGCAGCACGACGGAACAAGATGTGATTACCGTGTACCCGCGAAGAAAGCGGGAGTGCTGGGTGCCACCATGCTGAGTGAGTAGCACAGCAGTATCCAAGTGATTTGTCTGTTCTTTCCATAGGGTGACTGCACACCCACCTAGCGCAGCGATAGCGTGAGTCTCCATCTGTGCTGCTCAATGAAGCGGCGTTATTTTAGCGCTGGCATTAGCTAACTTCACATGTTGCCTGATTGGTGCCTTTATGTCCGAGTATCTCGGAGATGCTCCAGCACGCTGCTTCTCTGGGAGGACCATCTGCATGGAGTACCTTAATGTCTGTGTAGACAAACGCCAGAAGTGCTAGAATGTTCTAGTTGTTAGTATTAGTCATAAAAGTCTCTTTTAGAGATGTAAAACTGCTGCATACAAACTTGTATGTAACTTTACTCGGTGTCAGCAGGCTTGATGAGGCTTGCTGACTGGTAATGCTTTCTGGAAGTTGGAAAGAGGGAAGATCTTGAAATGGTTCCAAACAGTTGCAAAATGATCATATAGTGACAATACACTTTTTTTTTTTCTTGGGTGCAGTTTGGACTGAAAAGGCCAGGGGTAATAGAAGGACTTGGGAGAAAAGGCCCAGGTAATCTTTATAAATTATTGCTGCTTCTTTCTGGCTGTCATTTTGGCCATCAGTTGAATGTTTAATTCTGCACTGCCCAGCTGGGGGGGGGGGGGGGATTTAACAGTAGCACTTTCTATTTAGTAGATTTCATCCAAATTTTTCTTGCTGTCTGAATCTGAGGAGATTTGAAATGTGAATGTGGTCTCCTCATCCTGAATAATACAGGAATTTGCCTGAGTATTTATTTGATTAAGCTGAAGGACATTGAGAGTAAATACAAGATTATACAAAATCTGGATTTTAATGCACTGTAAATAGGGGAAAAATCATTTCTAAAGTATTTAAGTTAAAGGTTACTGTAGTAAGATAGGTAGAAAGGAAGAGAAATCAGTCTGCTAGATTAAATAATGATGGAGTCTAACTGGTGGACTTCTGTCAGGCTTAATGTCATAGCAGGTGTTTGGGTAATGTAAGAACAAATGTGCTGCTGATAATTACCAATCCCTGCTTGGGAGGTGGGGGGAGAGTGGGTGCAAAGGGGAAAGGGGAAACCTACCAAATCTATCTTGAAAGGACCCAAGTCATTCCCTGCTCAGTAATGTTTTATTTAGGTCTGTAGATAATAGAAGAGTGTTTTTTTTGTTTGTTTGTTTGTTTTGTTTTGTTTTTTTTTTTTTCCTCCTCCCAGTATTGACAAGTACAAAATAATATGGTGCTAGATGCTTGGGAAACTATTTGGTCTCTCAATAAGTAGCCCTGTTGGAGAATTGCTGAATTTCCTGAAGCAAAAAGCAGCAAGACATGGACAGCCTGCCTTTAGCCTGGAGGGCAATACCCTGGGGAAGGGCTGTGTTGTGCCTGTCCTGGTGGCTCTTCCTCATCCTTACTTGTGGCACATAGTTCCACTCCTTCTCAGAATTAAAACCTAACTAATCCTTACACGAGTCACTGAACTGTCCGTTAAGAAATGGATGCTAAATGTTTCTGTGTATATAGGGCCAGATAAAGGGCCAGTTTCAGTAATGTGCTGTCTGTTTGGGACTTGAATAATTCTGTGACTTTTATGGCGGTTTGGGAGTACTCTGCACCATAGCTGAGCAGATCAACAATGCTGGCCTTTCTGCGTTTTTGTCTTGGACTTCTGTATATCCAACATGGAAATAGGATTTTGGATAATGAAAATATTAGGAACCTTGTTAAGGTCTGGAAGTAAATCTGTCCTGTGAGGTCTTGCTCCCAAACTGTGTGCTTTCCCTATCTGCATTCCTAATAGCATCACTAGTGCTTGACATGGCCCAGTGACCTACACAAGGTGCTGATACAGCTGAAAACAATGCCACCCAAAAAAGGGTGGACAGACTCGGTCACAGAGACCAAGCTTAAACCAATTTGATCATGTGAAGAAATCATACTTAAAGTCTTAACCAATAATGATAAAATAACCAATAAATAACCAAAAACCAATAAATAACCAATGTAGCTTTTTTTTTTTTTTAAAAAAAAAAAGGGGGGGGGGCTTAGGACTTGCTCTTCTACATGTTCATGGTTACGCTCATGCAATACCTGCAATCATGCAATATAAGAGAAATATGGACCCTGTTGATATCTGTTGTGCTTCTGCCATTAAATTCCACAGCGGTTGAACACTTAACCTTGTGTGGTTAACACAGGTGCAGTAAAATGCTGGTGGGACTGTAACCTGGTTCCCCAGATGTGGCAATCAGTTTGTATCAATGTGTAATTTAGAATTCAGTGTCTTTAATGCCATCTTGCAGTTCTTGCTAATGCATCAAATGATGTAGAAAGGCTGAAAAAAAACTAAACCAAGAGAATGAACTTTGCTGTTCTCTGCCCTCGTTTTCCCTTTCTTTCCACTATACTTGTTGTCTAGGTTGCTGGTGAGAAGGTAAGTTACTATCAGCACACTTTTATCCTTAAAATATCTTCTGGAAGAACAGTTGTTACATGGGATTGAATTGGGTGGCTGGGACAACAGAACCACACCACTTAACTGAAAAAGTATGTGCTGAGTGGGATGGGTACAGGAGATGGATGGTGATTTTGCCTTTTCTCCTCCTGTTAGCCTCCTGTCCAGTTTGTGCTGATACCATGGGTCCAAGGGACCAGGGACCAGGACCCTCACTCTGACAGCAACTGTGGTCAGGGTCTCATTTATTTGAGCAGTGCTTTTAGCTTGCCTTTAACCTATGACAAATCTGGAACGCTACAAGGTGTAAATCAAAAAAACAATTATTTTGTTAAAGGCATGCACAAAGCCTAAAGTAAATATTTAAGTAAATATTTAGAGAGACAAATATTTATTCTTAATCTTGGTCCCTTAATAATGTCACTATTAATTGTTGAGACAACTTGGCTTCTGTATTTAAAAAAAAAAAAGTCAAACTGCATTTGCTAGTTTTAATTATACCCACTGCTGTCCCTATTTCTCAAAGAAGACACCACAAAAAGAAGCCATGTTGGTCTGCAGATAGCTGGTCACTAGCAATCTTGATGTAGGCTGAGTTTGTTTGAGGATATTTTCTTCTTGCCATCAGGATCTCAATCAGCCTGTAATATAAGCTAGCACTTTCCTTGAGAAGTATGTTCTGAAAAGCAAACAAAATACTTTTCTGTATTAAAGTGTTAGTCAGCACATAGCTCTGAAAACGGCTGCAGTGAAGAGTCATATTGGTTGAGTTTAATAGTTCATGCATTGTAAACGCTGAAATTGGATATGTCACTGAAAGCTGCTCTTGGGCAGTTTCAACTTGCATGACCGGCATTTACCCAGCACATCACCACAGGTCTTGCTGATCTTCCCCTAGCAGCACTTAAGCAACGTTTTTATAATAGATACATTTTTCTCTTATTTTATTTTCTTAAACTATTCCCCTCCTCCCCACATTAACACACTTTCCTTGGAAACTGGAGTGTGCATTTCATCTCCTACTGCCTGCTTCCTTCTTCAGCACATCTCTTTGAGTGCCCCTGCAAGGGAATTCCGCCTCGTGCTGCTCCGCCGTGCAGTATTCTGGTGGGTAATGTGCTTCAAGTTGCCATGTTGTGCATTACCCAAAACAGTAAAGGATATAAGGCGATCTAATTCTTTTGAGTAAAAGCTCTGCCCTTAAGGCGCTCTGTAGTCTGTAGCTGCCCTGGTCTATCAAGGGGAGCTGAGCAATAAAATACAATCTTAAAACTCAGATGACTGGAAAGTGTCGGAGCCACAACAGAAGGCAGCAGCATTTTGAGGTTTAGAGTTGGTGTTTTCTGGTATATGAACCTGGGCTGACCATGGCAAGCAGCTCTTATGATGCTTGCTGATAATGTGCAGGCTGCAGCCCCTTCTGCACAGCTGGATGGGGGTCTCTCCTGAACAAGGCATTGGAAGTGGGTGGAGGGGAGCCTTATCTGTGCCATAATACCAGGTTTTCAGTTGTATAGTTAGATTTTAAATTTACTTCCGAAACATCCAGTACCCTTGTCATACTTAAAAGATACATTCCTGGAACAGTTTTGCTTGTGTGAGGTTTTTTTAATACAACATGGAGTAAGAATGCACTGGTATTAGAAAAGTGACACTACAATTAACTTTCAGGGTCAAGAGAAGAAGAAAACTGTGCAAGGAAGCTATTTAATACAGGGTTACTCGAGAGTGCTAGCATTTAACTGTTTTGAGCACAGTGAAAGCTATTACAGGCTTCAGATATTATCAGTCTGCTCTTGGCATTTAATGCTGGCAGCCCTGCTGTGATATGCAGTAGAGTGGTCAAAAAGCCACAACAGAGGCTGGTTTTTCTCCCGAGTGAGTAGCTAGCTTTTCCTTTTTTCTTCTGTATGTATGGATATCGCAAGTTTGCTTTACTATTATTTCAGAGCATATGCTATAGTCCATCTGACTGATTTAATAATATCAGTGAAATGTTATCCGAGAGAGCTTTCGGAAAGCTGCCAGCAATTTGAGGTCACAGTGCAGGTGGGTGGATCTCCAAGTTGGATTGGGCTTGGACCTGGAGCTCTGGGGCTGGATCTCACCAAGAGGATCACAGCATGAAATGTCAGGGCCTCAGCATTTTAGGAACCCATCAATAGTAGTATGTGGAGGGGGGAACCCTTCTCTGGTTAGGGTGATTTCTTTGTAGTTTGAGGCTCATGCAGAAGAGGGAGAAGTTTAAGATCATGGGAGGCTTGTTTCCCATCCAGCCTTGTGAACAAGTGGCCAGTGTGTGGATGCCCATGCAAACCAAAGTTTAAGCATTTTTGGTGTGGCTGTAATGGATGATGTTGAAGAGGATGACAAAAGTATCCTTCTTTTTCTTCAGCGTTTTGCAAAAAAAAAAAAACAATTGGCACTGATCTTCAGCATTTTGTGATAGTCTCTGCCAGCAATAGGGAATTGATCTCTGAGTTGTAATACTGAGATGCATCTTAGGTATGGAATACTTTACTCTGAAATATTACTTTTCAACATTGTTTCCTTCTGTTTTTAGGTTCTTTCTAGGCTATGTTTTGGTGCATTGAACTTGGAAGGATGGCATGATTAATGTGCTACTGTTACGGTCAAGATGTCATGTAGCTCTGTTTTCAAAAGCTACATCCTTGCTGCTGTGATAAATATGCAAAGATGTTGCAACAGTTCATAAATCCATAAAACAAATTGTTAAATAATATTTATAACTAACACACAGAAAAAGATCTAGTAACTTGTGCTGTTTAAATAAATCATTAGAAGACAGAAAATGCAATACTGGAAACTTCTTTTCAGATTTTTTTTCAAGTGGAAGTACGGTCCTACAAAGATGCTTGATTTGGAAACTAATTTACAGCCGTAACTGGCATACATGTCCATATAAATAGTAGTAGATACATTTAAATAGCTGTGTTCCAGCTTACATTTAGCAGTGGAGGAAGTGCAGAATGCTTTTCCTCTGTTCTCTATTTCCTTTGAAATCGTGCTTTACATGACAAGTTCCTCCCTGTAGACTGCGCTGCTAACTTCCTCCCATCTGTATCTCCCTTTAGCCCTAGGCTTTTGAAAATGAGACAGTTTTTGAATGAATAATGCTTATGTGATACTTTCTTTAATAGTATAAAAAAGTCATCGGATGATATTTTTGGTCCCTTTTTTAAATGATGATATATGGACTGTAAGGCTTTCTAGGGAAGAAGGAAGGAGTAGTACAGTTCCTATTTGACCCTGTTCACTGGTAAGAACCAATTCCTGTTTTGTATTTGTGCCCAACCTTTCTCTTTGTAAGATAACTGATACCTGCCTTACTATTGATTCGATCTGAGGAAAATTATTACCTGTACTTCTGGTAAATTAAAAGGATCCTGTAATGTGGGAAGAAGCGAAGTGAATGTGGTGAACTTTAAAAATCTTAAATTTTTAAGAGCTTAATATCCCTTAATTTAGTATCAGATTATGATTAATAGCAGTGTTTTTTTGCTACTGAACTCAACTGTGACTATTAATACTGTATGCATGTTCTGCAGAAGCTGCCATTCAGTAAGGTTGGCTGTAAGGGTCTATGTTGACAGGATTTGTGGGTGTCATTTAACAGAAGGAAATGAACAGTTTCTTCAAAACTACATATAGCTCATATTGTGTTTGGCCTTTCAACTATTGGAGTAACAAATGAGATAAAAGTTAGTTGTTTAATGGTACAGACATTCAAGGGCTTTAATTATTCAAAGGATAATAAAGGAAAGCGTCAGAAAATGTAGCGTTAAACAATGGATCAGCTTCGTACCACTGACACCCTGTGGAGCTATTTTGAAGTTAATGAACTTACTCTGTTGCTTCACCCTTCTCTGCCTAAAAGAAAAATAAATAAGAAAAAACATGGACTAGCTTGCAAACCTTTCCTGGGAGGAATGCTTCCATTGGCTCTAATGGGGTTATTGGCACGAGTAGAGCTAATTGTGTGAATTAAAGAACTAACAATTTGTCCTCTCAATTTGTGTGCTACCCAATTAGATGTTAAGAAAGAGCAGGCACCTAGGCAACTAAAGCCTTAGTCTAGTAAATTAAATATTTAAAGCAGTTGGAAGCATGAGTGGCTTTTTTTTTTTTTTTTTTTTAGTTTGTTTTGGTTTTGTTTGAGTTACAAACAGACAAAAAGCCAGAGGTTTGCTGTCTCCTGGTCAGAGAGCATTTAGGATGGTGTCCCATAACTGGGAAACAAACCCTATCTTTCTGGCTAATGCCAGCTCTTATTTGCACTTGACAGATGCAATGGAGTACGGAATGTAATTTAAGGCATTGGTCAAGGCTTAAACTAAATTTTAAATAGAGGAAGCAAACAACTGCTTCAAAATGATTCAGCTTTAGCTATTGCAATAAAATCCTAGGGTCCTGCACCCCAGTTGAGTCCATCTGACCTGCAAAAACAAGTGTGTCCTTCTGCCTGGTGACACCATGCTTATTGACAACGTAGTAAGGCAAGGCAGAATAGATGCAGTATGGTGTCATCCTCCTGTTCCCTTCAGCAAACCAAGCAAGCTAGGTAGTTTTACACTGCTGACCTTTCTCAGCAATTGGTCTGAAGGTGGTTGTGGTAAGAGCTGAATGTGTGTACAAGTCTAGCTGCTCATTAAAAAAGTTCCCAAGTACCCACAGCCAGACTGCGCAGCAATGGGATCTCTTCCTTAGCCCTGTGAAGCCCTAGTGGGATGGATGTGGCAGTATGTGGGGTCAAGGTACTTGATTATGATTTTTTTTTTTTTAATTATTATTATTTATTTTATTTTATTTTATTTTTTATTTTTTTTTGCCAGAGAGCTGCAGCTAAAGGAATGGCAGCTGGAAGTTTGTGACCTGAGCTAGAATTTTTCCAGCATGCTGAGATAGACCTGAATTGAACTTATGACTACCACTGCTTCTTAGTCCCTTAATTTTTTAATGAGCAGAAATGATTATGCATCGCTTTAGTCGTCAGATTTGCCTAATCATGTTTGTTTTGTTTTTGTGGTGTTCCACCCCTCCCCCCCCATTTTGTTTTAGATTTGTGGGCATACAAAGACCTTCAGAAATAGGGCTCTGCTGTCAACTTATTTTCTTACAGCTATGACAAATATGTCCTTGTGTTGGAGACCAGATAGGGAGGTACGGTGGCAGCCTTTAAAGGAAACCAGTTACAGTTATCTATAAACAAACAAAATAAACCTAACCGTTTTGACTATGATATGAGCAGATATTGGTTCAGTTGCTGGTGAAGTTACCATACCAAATAAATTAGTTGGGTTTCTTCCATATCAGCAAAGAGATGGTGAACTAACTTTGGCATTTAACGGAACCATTCTGTGGGATTAGCTTTAGTCTCTAAAGACATTTAATTCACATTAGTTACACTGAGAGAGGGTATCATGAAAAAGCTTCAGTGATATGTCAAAGTTCAGATGTGATTTACCATACATATTGGACATCTTATACTGAAAAAAATCTTGCAAACTTGAGTGAGCGTAAGTGAATTTTCTAGCTGGTTCTATAATCTTGTAAAATAAGTCAGTGCAAATCCCAGGGAAACAAACTCTTGCAAAGGAAAGTAACAAATGGTATTAGTTAGAGAGGAACTGAAGAATAGAAAATAACAGAAATTAACTTCAGTGCCACAATAATAAAGTAGTTTGCTCTTGCTGAACTTACCAACTTGTGATACAAACTCAGAAGAAATGTTTGCTGTGTTGCTTGTGATTAGACAGCCTAGCTTTTGATTTTTTTTTCAAGGTGTTGAAAGAATTCAGGGATAGGGTCCAGGGCACTTGTGTGTAAACTGTTTGTGTAGGAGTAGCAAATAATGTGATGTTGCCCTTTATATCTGATAACTCTGACTTTAAAACCAACCAAGGAGTAAGTCTGTACTTCGGTATGTATATAGGTATATATGTCTCTTGTTACCTGACAATTACATAGATGCAGTCAAACAGTATACTGTTTGACCTTTTTGCAGCATATCAAGCAAGCTATTAAAATGCACTTCAGTTTATAAATATCTTATCAATTGTTTCTGATTTCCTACTTTGAAATACAGTTGGTTAGGACAGTTCTTTAAGATAGTTTCCTTTTAAAATTGTATAGTATTGTTTGGGAATGCAAGTCAACATTGAAACAGTATTCTCAAAATTTTTCTTAAATTTTTTCAAGGCATAGTGCATGGAGATACTTTGTTTTATAACTCTGGTTTTCATCTGGCACGTAAGTGCTGTGCCCATTTTGGGCTTCTCGTTGCATTTCCCCCTGGTCCTCCACTGCACCTGCTGTGCTGCCACCAGCCATTAATGTTCAGATGAAGCCAAGAGCCTGTTCGGCTATGTCTGAGACACGCAGCAGTGCAGATGGCATGTTCTATCTGCCTCTACCTGTAACATCTGGCAGCAGTCAGATGTGAGAAAGCCTAAATGAGGAGAGAGGCTTTTTTTTTTTTTGAGTTGAATAATTTTCTCAGACAAATGATTGCAGATTGCTTGAGATCATAAAGAGAAAAATAAAAACATTTTGACTGGGGGGAAGAATTAGTTTGCTAGATTGAATGCATATATTGTGTGAACTTAAGGAATTTCCCCAAAATTGAGTTGGAAGCTGGTTTAGAGCTTAATGGGTATGTGCTGTATATTGGATATGTTCTCTAGTATCTAGGGAGATTTCTCCTTAACAGTTCCCAAGAATCTATCAAACCACGTATCAGCAGATGGTTGTGAACTTTCTTTTCAATACTCTGTTAGCAGTTTTGCCATTGATCTTGATACAGTTTAAAATATAGTTTCTGATTGTGTATGTGATTGTGCAGATAACATTAGAATGGCATTTTTCCTTCAAAATGACCTTGTTTTTGTTATGAAGAGCCTGACAAGGATGACTTACTCTGCCATCTGATGATCATACAGCTAAGAATTGTCAAACTACTTTTCTGAATCAAGTGCTTTTTTCATACCTTATCTTCTAAAAATCCTTTTATGGTAGTAAAATGCATCTCAATAATGCTTGCCTAGTGTAATAATCACAGCAGGGTAAATACTAGGCAATCAAAACGTGGAGGTAGAAGCCATGCCTCAGAACCAAAAACCTGTGTCACTCTTGATAATCCTCAGTGTTCCCCCCACTAGAAGTAATTCTGTGTTCTTGGTGGTCTTTGTCAGTTGTTACTATTTGCCAATGCAAATGGCTGAACACTGCAAAAGGTACAGTATCTTCGGGTACTGAGTTATAGCTTTATAATCTGAAGGAATTCTTATTCTTTAGCCTTCTTTTTTTCCTTTTTAAAACTTCCTCATCTTCTTTTTTGGTGCCTGTGGGTCTGAAGCAAATTTTCCCAGGCAGCAGCACACTGATTCACAGAGGTAAAAGAGGAACACACGGAAAAACTTTGTTATTAATTCTGGTGATGGTGATTAAAAATCAGTTTGGGTTATGATGAAAAGCAGACCCCCCCCCCCCAAAAAAAAAAAAAAAAAAGTTTCCACACAGATTCTGCTGTGCCAGCCTCGAACTCATTGTGTTCCAGGTCTCTGGAACTAGTGAGCACCATTGCTGTCACCAAAGGTGAGGAGAAATGGGTCATATGGTAGACTGGATGCTTCTACGGATAATTCCTGATGTGGAATGAGGGGAGAACCATTAACTTTTGGCTTCTTGTCATGAAGTTCCCAATAATCCCTTCTGCCTACCAGAGGAAAATTATTACCTTAACTTCTATGAATATCATACCTAAAAACATCACGGCTCTACACTGAAAATGTGACGACGACTGGAATCTCTGCCTCCTTCATCCAGATTATGTAAATTAGTGATGTTTTGCCTCACCTTCTCTAGTGCCATACACTGGTATTTGTTTGATTTGGGTTGATGAATGGAGGAATGTATATTTAATGAAGAGATGCATGGTACTGGTGATTAGAGAACCCCAATTCCTCAGTTTCATGTTGTATATAGGACAGGAACAATTTTTGAGCTGAAATTTAGGAAGAAAGGATGGCCTTCTGGGTTGACCCCATCAGCAGCTAAGCACCCAAGCAGCTGCCTGCTCACTGCCTCCTTCCCTTACCCCTGGAGGAGCACCCCACTGTCTTCTATCCCAGTTTGTATTTTAACATGACGTTAGATGGTTTGGGATGTGCCTTTGGCAAGTTCAGGTCACCTTCCCCACCTGTGTCCTCTCCCAGCTTTTTTCACCCCCAGCTGACTCTGTGTCGGAGGGGGTAGAGTGGGGAAAATGGGGAAGCCTTGGTGCTGTGTGAGCACTGTTCAGTAACAGCCACAATAATGCCATGGTACCAATATTTTTAGCCACAAACCCAAAACAAAGCACCATGGGGCTTGCTATGAAGGAAGTCAACTCCATCCTGGCCAGAGGCAGTACATGTAGGAATGCATATCCAAATTAATTATAGATAAACAAATCTTTTGTGGATTAATAAGGATTTTTTTTCCTCTTATGTAGACAAAATAGACAAGAAAGGGCTGAATTGTGGAACAGAGATGAATAACATTACAGTGCAGTGGAGATGATAAAATGTTTAAAAAAAAAAAAAAACCTTTTATAAAGCAAGAGGAAATTTAATAGATCTGGAAAATGGATCATGTCAGTCAATCATAAGAATCACTGGCCTCCCAAGGGAGGAGGGGGAGAATAATATGGCTTCTCACCTACCACTATTTCTGACAGTGCTAATGAGTGTGGAACAAAAAGTGAGAAGGACTCTCTGATTTCTGCTATCAAAACCAGCTCCTAGGCAAAGACCTCATCTTGTCATGTGCAAAAGCCCTTTGCTTTCAGAATAAATAATACATACTTTTAAAATCTTGTCTTTGCCAGGATATGTGCAGAAGGATCTTGACAACAGCGACGTGAAATGTAGCTGCAATAATCACCTTTGAGCTTTAAAGAGTTGTTGGTAGAAAGGCACATTTTGCGTTAGCATTTATATTATCTCGTTTGGACAAAATGGCTCAAAATGTCCATTTTTTGTTCATGTTAGCTATTAAGCTGCTAAGACTGTTTCTGAGGATGAAAAGTCAATAGGTAATTCTTAAGCCCTGTGGTGCGAGAGGTATAGCTTTAATTAAAGCTTCAGTAATAGAAAGGCATCAGTATTCTGTGCCTTTTGCATCTTCAAAATAGTTGTCTTTATGCCCATTTGAGTTGTGCATGTTCTGCCTCTTACATGTCCTATCTCCTCTGGAGTAGGAACCAGTCCACATGAGCAGTGGCAGCAGCCTGCTAGTGTGGTGTGTTTTAGGTGAGTTTTGAACTGCTGACCTCCTTAGAGGCCCCATTCTCCTGCAGTTCTTCTCTCGTTGACAAGCTCTACAAGTGTTCACTGTAACCTTATTGTTACTAAAAAAAAAAGAAAATAATAGTATATAAAACGGGATACTAGACCTATTTCTGTCTGGTTAGTAGATATGAAGCTGCTGCCAGTTAAGTAGATGCTAGTGCTGTTTAGCTTACAAACCTTACGAACATCAGGTTTGACTTTAATGACTTCCTCATTAAAGTCAAGTGTTTGCCACTCCTGTGAGTGGAGAAGTTTGACAGATACCAATTAAAAGTGACAGAAAGAGTAAGACAACTAGCAGGTCCTTCTGAGGGAGGAACTAAGAAAAAGCAAAGAAATGCTCATGATGGCAATCTCAGTAACTCACATTTTGCTTGTTTCATAACCCATAAGTTCAGGAAGGCTCGAGCAGTGCACGCACCGAGGAGAGGTCCCTTCTGTGTAACAAATCCTCCCCTCTCTCTTCAGGGGTGGGAGGGAAGGGCACTTGCCCTGATGTCATGCTCATGTGCGAGCACCCAACTGCACCTTATTACTTACCAAGGCAGCTTGAAGCAAAAGGAATAAAGTCCTGCCACATAGGCTTAGCAGAGGACAAGCTGAATGGCTTGTAACAGTGTGGGCAAAGGAGGCAGGAGGCTGTTCCACTGGCATGCCAGAGCAGCTCGGGTGACCTCTTGGGTCTGTTGCCCTCAGTGGAGGTGCTTCAGGATGGGTTGCTCACAGCCAGCTTAGTGTCTGCGTTGGATTGCAGTCTGATAATGGTTTACTGCTTTGCAAGGCTGAGATGCATTGTTTCAGAATGAAAGCAATAGCTTCTCCAAAGACGACTCCTCTAGAAACAGGTATCAAGAAAATGTGCACGCCTACCACATGCAGACAAAACTATTAAAAATCTGCAGACTGGTTATAGTTCACTTCTGTCAGAATTAGAAACAAAGATTTCCTCGTTCAGATCATCATTTTTCTCCACATGAACTGTGATTTTTTTTTTTTTTTTTTTTTTTAAAAATGGGAAACAGCAATGTAACTTGCTGACTGCAGAAAAATACAGTATCTGCCAAATGATTTATTACTTCTGGCCTATAAATCCTATGATGAGTATATTGCACGTTTTCAGAATATTTCTGAAGATATAAATAAATCATCACAGTCTGTGGCAATTAGCAGATTAGAAGAAATAACAGCCAACTCTATATACTGGATATGTAGTAAAGCTGGATTTAAAAAAGAGCGGCAACACAAGATTTGCCTTTCCTGCACAGGCTGGAGTCCAGCTGTGATGGCACACAGGCAGCACTGGAGCTGGTGTTGGGCCTTCATTTAATGATGCAGCATTAAAATCTTGTTTTCTCCATGGTTATGTAATGGCTTGCATCTGAAGGGGAGACACATCTTATTAGCTATGTTAGTAGGAGACTGATGTCAAAACTCTGCTTCAGGAAAGCACCCAGTTTCAAATAGAGGACTGAGTGTTTCATGTTTGGTCTTGTTTGCCTGAGTGCCACCTGCCCAAGTGAGGGATAGGGACACTCACGTACATGCTTTCATTTAATGGCTGTTCTTAGTGAGCAAAGCCGAGTGGTTGTACCTTCCCAGGCCTATACAGGCCTTTTCAGGTCTGAAGCAGAATCAGTAACTTCAACTTGCCATTCCTGGAGGTGAACACAAGGGAATTTGAGCGAGCTCTTCTAGCTTCGGGCCCCAGGAAGAGCCAATGTGCTTGGAAGGCTGCTTTGTTGAGCTATGTCAGTTCCTTCAGTTCATGGCCTCTAGACCTTGCCTCACTGGAGCAGTGGTGACCCCATGGTAACAGCGTAGTTCTGTGCATGTCTGTCTCTTGGTTTAAAAAGCTGCATCATGCTATAGCTTTCTCTGTAGTGTTTTAATCTAGGGAAGATATTTTTATGTATACTGAATGTATGGCAGAAAGAATTCAGCTTTCTCTCTCTATATGTACATATAAAATATATACACGCACCCCCCCACACACACATATACGCATGTGACCATACATATGTAGGAAGAAGTACTCTTTTGGTAAGGAAGCTTTCATATAAATAGCTGTCCTACTAAGGGAAATTTTTGTAGCATGTGTTAAGGTTACCAGTTTCATCTGTTTTAGGGTGGCCTTTCGCATGTTCACAGAAAGCACCACCTATGAGTGTTGTTATGAACTGATGACTTAATGTGGTGTGGTGTTCAGTTACAGCCTCTTTTGAGCAAGTGCACAGAGGAAAAATATGCCCTGTTTTGGGAGTGCCTGGCAGAGTATAGAGAAGTGCAAGACTTTTTCTGGCAGAGGCTTTATCTGCAGTAGTGCAGCACTCTGGGAGTTCAGGAATTGGGTCTGTGCTTCTGCCCAGGGCTTTGTGCGTAAAGGCTGGGGTGTGCGCATGTCCAGTGCCAGGTCTTACGACTCCTGATTCATTGAGACATTACTGCTTTGTGTGTAGCTGACAAAAGGTGCTCATTACCTCTGACTCTGAGAACCATTATGCCATTTGCTACCTGAATGTCAGTGACTTTGTTCTTCTACTAAAAGTAGTTTTGTGTAATTTTTAGCAAGACTGTTATTTCCTAAATGTAGTAGTGCTCTCAAGTGCCATAAGCCAGTACCTTATTTTATCCAAAATTCATCATTCTAATGTGATCATGCAGTGAGAAGAAAATGCAGCAGAATTCAAGCTTTGAGCTCACTGCATCCCCCCCCCCCCCCCTAATGAAATTTGTAATTAGCATGTTCAAGATGCTAAAGAGAATGTGAGCATGTTAACAACTCTCCAAATGTCAAAATGATTTTGTGGTTGTCACTGGTTGTTCACATTAAGGAAGTAAATATGCTTTTTACTACTCAGTAAGTTTCTCTCTGTCACAAAATAGAGCAGAGAAATATTGATGAAGGCCATCATTCAAATCTGCAAACCAGCAGGGGTTTATGCAAAAGGCCATGGCTGTCTACAGCTGTTTAAAGCATCAACTCATGACAATTGGTGCAAATGCTGCTTGCTCCCAAAGAAGTTATCTACAAAGTTATGTATTGGAGGATAATAAAATAGGCTTTAAAAGAAACATTGAAATAGTGTTACTACTCTACTGAAAAAAAGTAGTAAATGCCATAAATTTTAAATCAGGAATATAAATCCCGACTATATTAGGGGACTTTCCTTTAAGCAAGTAAATAAAGCATTCAGGATGAGCTTAAAATTGTTTATGTGCTTGACCCAAAGTCTTATCAGCCACTAAAAGGTGTCTTGACTCAGGGAAATGTAATTAGGAAAAGGTGAAGTCTGAGAAGTTGGCTTTGTAGAGGTGAACTGCATTACAAATGTTGTCACACAATAGCTGAATTATTATTTGAAAGATTGTAGAGATCTACCCGTTAGAAAGGAAATAATGCTTTTTTTTTGGGGGGGTGGGGGAAATGGGGGGGTGGGGAGGATACAACGTGGTTAGGTTATTTTTAGGCTGTAGTCTGGAGCAAATTAATGTTTTTAGTATCACTGCAGCACCATAAATGTCGATTTAAAAAAAAAAAAAAACAAAAAAAAAAAACAAAAAACACAAAACAAAACATGTAATTGGTGTAGCCAAGAATACACATTCGTGCATTAACAATTGTGATTTCCTTGAAAGTCTGGAAAATGATTATATACAGTAGGTAAAAACTAGATCAAAACAAAAGTTACTTTTATTTGCATACTGGGAATCAGGATCAGTTGCATTAGCAATCATTAACTTGAGTTCTACTGAGGTAACTCTATCCTATTGTATCTTCTAGCATGTTACATGAATTTTTAATCCTATGAGTCTATTATATTAGTGTTAACCGAGCCTGTTTAATCTCTCGGGGGGAAAAAAAAAAAAAGAATTAACAGGTAACTTACCTTTTAAAACTATTTAACTAAGGAGTTACTAGTGAAATGATAACAAAACTCTTACTGGTGCAGAAGAGGAGGAAGATGGACTAGTCAACAGCCTTCTCATCAGCTGGTATCTAATTTAGTCCCATTAAAGTTGGTACTTGCTGATATGGGGGGGAGGGGGAAGGACAAAAATATAAATATAGATAGAAAAAATGGAATACGGTATCTGTGGTTCTTTTTCTGGTTGTCTGATGTTGACATATATGGTTAGTTTGCAACAGCGTTTAGACCTTGGAAGAACATCATTGAAATGAAAGCTAAAACTTTCTGCAGTCCTAGGACAAAACTTATTTTACCTTTTCCTTTTAGTTAAAGTACTTTCTGTTAGAATACAAGGGTATGCTTCTAGTAAGGTAAGCTGCATAATTATGAAGCCTGCTATACCGGGCTGTAAAAGCACTGGACAGCGGTGACAGTCTGTGAGCTGACCGCTGGGCAGGTGGATGTGTTCCTGCTGTTCTGTCCCCACCTGCGATGCAGGTATTGTCCCTCAGCTGGCAGGCTGGTGACCTGTTCTGCTGGGGCAACCAACCAAGCATATTTGTTTTCAGCATATGCAGGGAGCCACTTAAATAATAGCTGGTAAGATATTTCCTTAAACCCTTAATACATAAATTCAGCAATTAAGTCCGTAGTGAATCATCTGTACTATTTTGAATTTCTCTACAGTTGTTGAATGCGTGGGTTGATCTGAGTAACGTTTGACTAAATTGTATTATACGCCTTGGCAACAGGATCTGAAGATAGATAACTCTTTAGTAGATTTCAGTCTGTTCTATTAATTAATCATCTTGCTACTTGAAAATTCGTGCCTTTTTAAATGGTACCAAAGGCTTTCATTTGTTCAAATTCCAGCTTGTTTACTGAAATGTTGTCATGACAAAATGCAGGTATTAAACTTCCAAATTCCCCTACTATTTTTAAGTGGTCCTTGTTCCTAAGGACAAGATTGACTTTCTATTATTGAACTCCTAATCAATTCCATGCAGTGTTCTTAAACATAAATAATTATGGCAGTGCTTATGGGCAGATCAAGGAATGCCTTTGTGTAAGAGATTTTATCAATTTCGGTGGAGGCTAGAAATAACCCTCAATTTTTTTTACATTGATTTTTTTAAAGTGGTTTCTTGAGCCTTGTTTGGGGGAGGATTCAATGGGATGGCGGTGGCCTGATTGCAGTGGGTGATGTTTGAAGTTCATAGCTGCCTCTTGATACATCCTGATACTTGAGCAGCATCAAATTGATCTGAGGACTAGCTCTGCATTAGCTATTTTACTTTAAGCCAATTTTCATTTGCTTGTCAAAAGTTGGACTGGGTGTGTTGCAGCTAGCGGTATGAAGGTAGAAACCAATCTAAGGAGAACTAGGTGAGCACAATATTCTTTTCCTTAAAGTAAGTTGATATAAACTCCTTTAGAAATAAGCAAAAACAAAGTTAAACCCCCAATACTGCAAGGTTTGCTACCCTGTAAATCCATAGAGCTCCATGACATCATTTTCTTTATTAAGATGCTTCCTTTGTAGTAATAATGTATTAAAATAATGAGTTTTTTTTATACTAATTCTCATATTGTTATACACTGCCTTTGAGGAAGCACGCCTTATTACCCATTTATCTCCTTCACATGGGATGTGCATGCTTGTTTAATCCCCGACTTCTGGCAGCCTGGAGCTGTAGGGTGCGTCTCCCAGCGAGAGCATTGAACCTCACTAGCATCTTCAGAAGCTCACTTGAAGATATCTTTGGGTTCAACTTAAACTCCTTCCTCAGAGGCTTCCTCATCTTATGAGAGTGAGAGTTGCTTGAAACTTCTGATAAACAATGGACTAACACGCTTCTTTGGAGATGCCAATACTGCTTCACCAGAGCTGAGGCAATTTCCAGTAATGAAGAATAATTTGGGGGGGGGGAGGCTTTCCACCCCACACTACCCAGAACAAGTCTGTTGGACACTCGAAGTGGGAAGTGCTTGAATCTTGGGGTCCACTTGTGAATGTTTGTATGCATGTTTACATTAAGATACACAAATCACAGAAATATTTAGTCAAAAAATAAAAAGTGTTGTTAACTAGCTTCTGACTGATCACTACTACCCAGATGTAGTTTTGATTAGTAATCTGAGGGTGCCAGGTTTGGAAGGAGGTGCACGTCTCTAAGGGATAACATGACTTTCCCTGCAAAATAGCAACATCCACAGGAAATGAGTTTTGCCTAAGACCTAATTCAAAAATAACTGAAAGATGTTTAACACTGAACAGCAGTGATTGTTGCAGTCTTAATAACTTTAAAAGGCTGCAGAAGAAAGTCATGCAATGTAATCTTACCTTGCTTGTAATTTAATCAGTGAGTGTTGATAAGGCTATATTTTCAGTAGGTTAAGAATGTCTCCTAACGAGACTATGTAGAAAAATGGCTAATATCAACAAAGCTGTTCTTTTCTGTTATGTCAAAGATAAATTTCCAGTACTTCCTGGCAAGGACATAAAAACAAGCAATTATCTATACAAACCATATTTTTTAGTATACAGGTGCTATACTAGAAACACTTGGGGAAAAAAAAATACCATTTTGTCTTACAACTTTTCCTATTGATGCAATTGCTAATAAGTTTATGAGCAGTGCCCTTGATCCTCCAATCCTTAAAAAATGCACTTTTCTATCGCAGAAATATGTTGGAAAATAATAAGAATAAGGAGGAATTGGGAGGAACATGTAATTTAAGGCTAGAGTGGAGACATGCAGGAGTTTAGTAAAGTAGCAATGCATTTGCTTTGCATTCTGTTTTTCCTGTATGTTTCTTTTAATGTAAAGATGTCTGTAAATATGTAAGCTGTTCAAAATTATTTTAAGATGGAGATGTACATCATTTGAACTACTGGCAAATAAACTTGAGCTTAATTTATTCTTCAGTATATTAATTCAGTTCTAATCACTGAATTCCACATGGCTGAGTTCAAAAGAAGATCACGAACCCTTACTCCTTCCCTACATTTTAATTTCTTCTCAGTTTGCTTCAAACACTGAACTGCTTAGAAATACCCTACTTGACCTTTAAAACTACAGTGTCAGGAGAATCATGATAATTAGATGAAGCCATACATTTATATATCTAAAATGTGCCAGTATAAACACTGGAAACCACACATGAGCAGTTTGTGAGAATGTTGAATCTTTGTGGGCATCTCTTTGGGCTGCTGTTGTAAACAGTATCTTCATTCACAAATTAATAGTGCTACTGCTGAGCATGTTTGGATATCAGGCCTGCTTTTATCAGGAGTTGATTCTGCTTTTACTCATTGTCTGAAAAAAAAATATATATATATATTTTTTTTTTAAAAAAGGCTACTTGTTATATTCCTTCTGCATAGTTTAGATTTGGGAATTAGTCCATACCTAATAACATCCTTGTTCTCAGTACAGGTGGTTGGTTCATCTTTCCCTCCTCCTCCCAGTACCCACTATAGTACTTAATGGTGGAACCATTTCTCTGCTAGGTGCCAATGCTCATCATTTGCTGAATATATTTATCTTTTACAAAGATAAATATATTGCATGTTTCATACAGGAGAGCTACACCTATAACTTCAAATAGCATCTGTGCTGCATTGAATTTGGCATGCAGTAGCTATGTTGCATCTCCTTGGAATGCCAGTTAAAAACAGCAGCTAACCATCGGACTCTGTTAATCTGTTGGAGCTGGCATACTTACTGGGGTAACGTATTAGTGAGTTCTGGTAGGAACACAATAGTTTTACTTCTGTCAGTATAGGAGTAAACTAACAGAGGAAAAATTGGTGTGCCTAATCCATTAATTCCATGGAAGCCATTCGCTAAGGGTTTTAGAGTTCTCTATGCATTTGCTAAATCTCAGGAATGTGTAATTAGGGGGACCTAGCATGATGACAGGAGCTAAAGGAAAAAAATGTTTTTAAAGAAAAAAAGTAAAAGAATAATTAATAATTAGGATGGAATATACATCTCAGTGCGCAGCACAGTGGTTCAGACTAAATACACATGTGGTTCTGTGCATCTCTTCAGATTAAATGTAAAATATGTTCCAGGAAGAGCTGTGTCTTCTCCTTTAGTCTTAACCTAATAACTTCTGCTTCTTTCAAGCGGTTACCATGGAAGAGATCTCTATGGCCCAGCAATATATTATAATATTGATTTTTCCTTTAAAAAATTTTAATGTTGATAGGTTGTACCCCATGGAATAATTTAAATGAGCAACAAAACAGCAAAATTTATTGCCTTAAATTGTCGGAGTTTACCAGTAAATTTATGCCTTAGTGTTTGTAGAGCTGCTTCAAATCACTCTCAAGGAAAGAACTCTTCTATGGGTTGATTTGTTTTATAGTGTCTCAAATTAATTTTAAAATAAGACCTCTCCAAATGACTTGTCAGCATCAAAAATGTGCATCTTCCTGTTACCGAGCTTCCTAATGAGAGGCTAGGGAGCAGTCAGTACTTACAGGGTTATTGTCAAAGTCTTAAAGTACAGAAAATCCTAACAAGGATGCGGATGGTTCTTTTGGTCTGTCAGTAGATGGCTGAATGCAGAGCCTCTTCCCATAAACATGCATAGGGGGAAGTTGTGGAACAGTCGTAAGCAGGTGTACTGGAGTGAGACCTTGTCCTTTGAACCCAGCTGTGGGTAGGAGAGACAGAAAAGAGCCAGGAACAGTTTCTGTAACCTCTTGATAATTTACTAGCTATCCCTTCTCATTACAGTGTTTTGGAGATGTGCACATAAATGGACTCAATTATAATTCACAGTTGAAACAAGAATGAAAGAGGGGAAAACTGTGAAATGAAATTAAATGTAGTCTGTTGTATGTGTAATGTGAAACGGGAGAATAGTGGGCTATGTTCACCCACACTGTGCTGCCCTATGAAGGACCTGCTTATTTAACTATCTTCATTATCGAAGGCAAAGATGCTCCAATAACGTGTCGCTTCTGAACAGGCTGAGGATGCTGTTTTGTGGCAATGGGGAGCAGGAAGTAGTATGGGAGAGCTGTTTGTACTTGACCCTGTATGCCATGAGAGAGGCTATTGTTTTTGGTTTACTAATGGAGAAAAAAAATCAGGTGTAGGAGTACGTAACGTGCTAGAGCTAGGAAAGGATGGAAATCTTTCCTCTGTTAGTTGATCTAAGGAAATTACCAGTGCAATTTCCCATAAATTTCTGAGCATATCTTTACGCTAGTCAAGCTCTTAAAAATACTTTATTTAACACTCTCGCTGAGTTTGAATATTTTATAAAGGAGGGCAGTTGAAATGGGGAAAGCCAAGCTGTGAAGAAAAAAAAAAAAAAGCAGATGATATAAAACTGCTGCAGAAATGGAGAGCAAACAGGGGAAAAAAATGTCCTGTTTTGGTGTGGTTCAAAAATAATTTTTGTCCTCAGTCTATACAGATTTAGCTTCATTGCTATGATATCTGTTGCAGAACATAACTCTTGGTCTGTTACTGGTGTTGTAAAGGTTTTTCCTAACAGTAGAAGCAGACTACTGTGGCGAAGGAGAATGAAGGGACAGTTGTTGTCCTGGCATTCCTCTGGAGATCACTTCTTTCCACCCTCAGCAGGGAGGGCAGCTGTCTGCAGGGCAGGCTTCCATGGAAGGTAGAGTCTAGTCCTGCAGCAGTAGTTCTGAGTTACAAAAGCCTTTAAGATAAATAATAATAATAATAAATTATTAGTAAAGAAAATACTGTTTTTGGTTTTGATAGCTAGGCTGCCTTCTGCATTTATGGCCTCTTATAATGAGCATCAGGCATCTAATCAAACATATTCCCTCTGCAATGCAAACTATTTGTAGTAGGGTTTTTGATTGTTCAAGGAAGCAACTTGCCAAATGTTCCAGTGTTGATCTTTGGGCTAACTTGAAGTTTGCTTGAACGTGTTTGTCCTTTTTGGCTGAGTACGTGGGGGAGCATGCACAACCTCTACTTGTTTGGGGTTATAGTCTGTGAACTTGCTACAAATAGTTATTAATTATGCACAGAAAACAAGTTAAAAAAAAAAAAATATCTGAAGAATGATGTAGACTACAGCATAAGTCATCTTCGACTCATTGCCTGACAAATATGAAATCGAGACTGCTAAACTGTGCAAAGAGTTCTCCCAAGACAGTTTTTAACATTAGCAAGACAGATTGGGGGGGCAGTATGAAATCAGTTAGGGATGCGTGACGAAGACTGGGTTTTGTAGTGTATGTGAGCAGCGTATTGAAAATGTCAGAAGTTCGAGTTGCATGTGGTAATTAACTAAATCTTCCTTATTTGAATTGCGTAAACAGCCGAGGCTTTCGGGTTTTCTCCAAACAAAATTTTGACAGCATAATTTATTTCACATTTATTTCACTGCACCACTCAAAGGCTGTATTTTGAAGTCCTTTACTCAAGTAAATCTCTTTCTGTGCACAGATCTGTGTTCAGAAGAATGTGAAACTGACCCTTACAAAACTAGAACTCCTCGTCCTCGCTTATTTAGACTTGCTAAAATCGGAATAAATGCTTCTGTATTTGGCAATTAGCTGAAATTTTTTTTGATGACAAAAGGCACATCATTTGTGGATGATAAGAGTTTTTCTTCTGTGTGAGTCAGGGGAAAAAATGTGCTAGACGCTGTAACTGTTAAAGATCTGTTTTTAAGTATGTAGAGATGAAATATAAATAGATATAATTGAGAGCAAAATATGCTTATGATTGGATTCATGTTAATGGATCATCAAATAGGAAAATGTATCGGATCAGGTGTAGTTATATGTATGTGTGTATATATACGCATATACACTTTTGTATGTATTTCAAGATCTCATGCTGTATATGTATATATAAAATAACCTAGGGAGACTTCTGGGATATTATTCTGAAGATAAACACTTCAGCACTTGCAAAAAAAATGGCTCTGTAGGAACACTCTTTTCCTTTTCTTTTACTGTTTACTTTTTTAATATCAGAAATATTCTACTGAAAATACTTGTCATATTCATACCCACACAGACATGCTTCTACCTAGTTAATTCATCCCAATGATTTCAGGTGTGGGAGCATTTTGCTGTCATTTCTGCCTGTCTAGATTTACTGGCTGATACCACCACAGTCCTGCAGTTGCTCTCCTGCACTGCTCAGCAGCTCAGAAAGTTTGGCCAAAGCTCTGCACAGCTCATGCCCTGTCAGACTCTTTATAAGCACTGAGTGAAACCTTCTTCTCTTTTTATTCATCCTGGTGGGTCTTCATAAGTACTGTATGTCCTGTTTGAGCACTGTCTCTTTTGATTCCCACACCTGCTTCTTACCTCATCTTCTATGCATATTTTTTCTGTTTTCTCTATTACTTGTATCTGGATTGAATCACTGAGCATGCAGGGTGTATTTCATCTTCTTTGCCTCAGTAACACCAGCTAAATCAGAAGTCATATTCTGTATAATGCTTCAGGATCACTGATGTTTCTCTTGTATGTGTAAAAATAACATAAAGTGATCTTAGAAATGTGTTGACTGTTTTCCTTGACAATTTGTCAGTGTCTGTTAGAAAACACGTTGTTGTTTTCAGTTAGATTTTTTTTTTTTCTGCTTAAAGTAAAGAGAAAGGAAGAAATAATTTATTTATTTATTTATTTTTAACCAGAACTATGTTGCCCTTTCAATGAAGATTTTTATGCATCACTGTATTCTCACTCCTGGGGTGTACAGGCCTCTACGTTTACTAAATTTTAACTGATAGTTTTCAAAATCATGGAAAAATATGATTTGTTAATGTTTTGTTCCTTTTAAAGAACTATGCTGTTCAGGGAAATCAGTGTTATCATGATGTCCTGTATCAGGGTGTTCCAAGGCATGTTTTTAAATGCTCCTCTTCCATCCGTGGGTGCGGAAAGACTTTCTGCCATGAGCTCATCCGTGTGTGTCTATCCAGGGGGCAGGCTGATGTGTTTTAGAAGTTCATAGATTTCTTGAAGTGTTCGGTTTCTGAACATCTCCTGAATGAACGTTGCCCTGCTTATGGTACCCTAAATATTTATATTTATTTGACTTTAACAAATTCTCACAATGAGAAAATGCTTAGGATTGTCTATCCTTTATAAATAAAAGGAGTGCTTCTAGATACACAGGCTGTCTTGGATATATCAGCAGTGTGCTTTTGGGAGTAGGCTATGGTTTCTGTTTCTGCAATGCAAATCTCTCATAAAAGCAAAGGGATGGTTGGAGCGGGGAGAAGAAAAACAATAGCAGCATTAGCAACTCTTCTACATCAAAGAAGGCTAGATATGCCTCCTGGGTTTAGGGCTGTGTATGAAGTAAATGTGTACCAACTTCTAAGTCCTTCTTTTCCTTCTGACTGTGAGGCCGCTCTGTAGAAACTTGGGTGTGCATAGGGACTAGGACAATAGACTTCCTGTTATAGCTAACAAAGATTTTATCAGTAGCAACCTCAAATTGAAAACTAGCCTCTGCTTTGTGATTTTCATTCGTTTACTCTTGAGATTAATATTGCAACTGTGATTTACTAACCAGGAAAGCATTTGCTTTTTACATATTAATACATGCATGCTTTTTTCCCTTTACGTCCAGTCTTCGTATTTCAGAAGAGCATGGTATGGTAGAGGGGTTTTAAAGGCAAGTGTTTGATACCTTTGCCATGTTTGTAATGGAACATTCAGCCTTTGTGGCTGAAAGTTGGGCAGAAATGATCAAACACTCATAAAGGATTAGATGAGCCTTCTGAAAAAGTGCCTGGCATAGCCTGTCCCACACCCCGCACTTGTGCCAAACTGTAGCTTTTTCCCCATAAAAAAACAACAGTCCATAATGTTTTAAAAAACAGGTATCTAATGGCAGTGCTTAAGTGATTTATTTACCTAGCCATGCTATTTCAACATGAATTTTGCAGTCTATATGAAGTAGCTGTGAGGTGTCCGGCCTGCAATAGGAATGTGCCTTCTCGACCCTCTGAGGCAGCTGTGGCACCGCAGTGCTCATGAGTGGGACAACTGGGAGAAGCCTGCATCCAGATCATGAGAGAAATGTTTTGAAAATCAACATTTATGCAGGCTTATCTCAAAATAAGAGGATCTACTACTTTTAGTAGTAGGTAAACTAGTTTTGTTATGATCCTCTGTTTAGCATAATTACATAATCACCCCAAAGCAGCCTTAAACCCTAAAGGTTTCCTCAAATGCTTGGACAGGCACATCTTAAAGCATGCTGCCAATTGACTCATTGTCAGAAATCCTCAGAAATGAAGACTAACTTTGGCCGTGCTTGTGACAGCTGATTTTATGGATTTCTAGTCCCACAAACTACCTATCTCTATCTTCAGAAATGTGTATTCTGGTGAGTTATTTGTAACAGAAGGGAAAAGACAGGAAACGGGAGTGATATACTTGTCTACTTGTCACGTGATTTTTTTTTTTTTTTTTAAAAGAAGCTAGGAAACAAAAGAGCTGTCTTGCATTTATTTCACTCTACAGGTTCGTATTAGCAGGGACTTGGGAAAGTAGTTCAAGAAACGTGTTTGTGAAATGAAGACTGTTACCATAGCTGTTCTAGGGGGAACGGAGCTATTGCTGACTTGTTAAGCAGCTTTTACTCTTCAAAAGACAAAGCTGTGTGGAGCCTTTGAGAGCAGAATGCTAATGAGGCTGCCACACTTACGCCTTTTTTCCCCTGTCAATCCCAAACCTTTGTAACACCTTGCGATCTATTGAGAGATTAATTTAAAACGTGAGAGGTGGATGGGGCAAGGGCAGGGTGGGAACGCTGGAGCTGTGGCTTCCCTCCCCAGCTCCCTCACAGCCCTCTTGTGCCAGAGGGCCGGGCAGGACCCCAGCCTGGCCTTCAGCTCCTTTCCAACTGCCCCATTTCGGAGAAGGAGGCATCTGGCCAGTACTCTATGTGTGATGGGTGCTGCTGCTGGTTTGTGGAGATAGAAACTGGTATGACACTAACAATAAAAGTTAATCCACAAAATGCATCAAATTAATCTAGAAAACATCAAGTACGTACACTTATAGTTTGGAGAAATTAGAAATCTGTAGTATTTTAAGCAATGCCAATGAATCATTCTTATCATAAAGCTGTAATGATTTTCTGAGTTGTGGATTGTAGTTGCAGATTTTGATATGCCTCTAAACGTAGCTGAGTTACTGTAAAGGCCCTGACTTTTTTTTTTTTTTTTTAATATGTTTGCTAATATCTCAGGATTCAGGGTGGCTGCACAACTGGGAAGCGTTTGTAGAACAGGGAAAGACAGGAAGGAGGACAATTAAAGATGTTTTCTAGGAGCAAAGAAAATTTACTAATTTTTTATGCGTAGCTTCTTTTCTCTGAAAGACATGAGAAAAATGCCAGGCTGTCTTGGAGCACGTACAGACTGCAGCATATCTTTCTGGATGGATGCTGTGATAGAACTGGGAATATAGGTCTGTCCACATCAGCAAGTATCTACATAGCTCATACTTCTTAGCTGCAGCGGCCAGCATGTGGACTGGGATAGATAGATAACAGCATTCATTTTTGTTGATGTAACATTCAGGTAGCTAGTGCCGCAGGTATTTCTTATCCTCCTGCTATGTGAGCTAAATAGATTAAATCTTCCTATGGCTTCAAACATGGTAATTGTTCAAAATGTATTTAGAGATCCAGCAGCCTTCAAATATAAGCAGATGAAGCTTGGAATGGAGTAAATTGTTTGTACAAGAGCTAATATCTGGAAGAACAGTAATGCAAATGATTAACACCAGCTTTCAATATCAGTAAGAACAATCTGATCGTGTGTGTGAATGGAGGAATTTCTGCAATAGGTGTCAGTAGCTCTCATACAAATGGAAGTGTCAGTTCTCATTAAAGTTTTTTTTTTTTTGTGTGTGAATCAGCTCATCAATTATTTCATTGCTTTTGGTTACAAAAGCAAAGGAAACTTTGGTTTTACCCTGGAATACCGTCTAGTGAAGTGTCACAGTTGCATGTTAGCCAGAGGGGGAAAAAAAAAAAAAAAAGCAGACTGCACTGCTACCTATGAGCATTGCGTAGGCAATGTTTTTAGGTATCTTCCTAGAGTCTCACATAACCCTACCTTTTATATATTTATTTTTTTTTTTAAAGAAACTTAAGAGGATTCCAGTGTATATCTGAAAAGTAGCCTGCTTTGCAGAATTTAATAGGATTATACTATTGATTCCATCTTTACAATGCTAGCTGCTATTTGGTACTTGTGAACTTCAGACTATTATGTGGCTGAACACAAGGGAAGAGGGATTAGTTTGTAAAAGAATAAGCAGCTTTCTCTTAAACTGCCCTGAACCAAACCTATGTACCTGTTTTGGGCTCTGTTAGTAAATGCCAACTAGCAAAACATCAGTGGTAGCATCTTTTACAGCTAGGTATCTTCTTACAGTCACTGGCTCAGTCTCCAAGCAGAAGGCAATCAAATCTTTTGTGTGCTGGTGCTGCAAAGCAGATGTTTTCAGTTGCTCCAGAAACTTCTACCTCCATTTCTTTAACCAAATAAAAGCTACTAAAAAGTATTCTGGAAAACCATGTTGTGTATGGATTCTGATGGTTTTTATTGCAGTTGAAGGTACTTTCTGCACTTTTTGAACTTAATTGAGTAAAAGCAGAATTGAAACAGTTTCCATACAGATGATTTTTGGGGAACGTGACTAATAGAAGAGTTTTATGTACTAAGTCTCTTACATGCCGCACTACTGGTTTGTGCCATGTGACATGTACCAGTCACTCCTCTGAGTTTGCAAAATGAACCAATTGTCCCCTGAACTCTTCACAGTGGCAATTATTTCTATAAAAGAAAAATTGTAAATTTTTTGTGAAATGAACTGTCTTTTTGAAATTAGTTTTATATTTTATTTTTATTTATAAGAATCCTCATCCTTTTCTCCTGTTCCTCTTCCCCTTTTCCATACTGAAATCAGTCCATCCCTGCCCACAGTAGTGGGAATCTACCACAGCGTTATTTCCCCCTAGTTCTAGGTGGCTCTGCTTCCAGAGAACGGGTGACCAGCTGGGGAAACACCAGTACAGCAGATTGGTTGTAAAGTTCCCAGGAAACAGAGATTGTATGTGTCTGGGGTAAACTTGTAAGTCAGGGAAAAATGCAAATTTAAAGGTTATGCTGAACTGCATTATAAGAGTAATGGGCTGGGAAATGGTTATGGTGTTGTCCTTAACCCCTCTCATTGGGCTAGGGTGCAACAAGTTGTTTTTCTGTGGAGCAGTTCTCCTCTACTTGCCTCTTCTGGTTTTGTTAATATGTCGGTGAGGATGTGGAGGGGGAGATTTTCAATACCTCTCACTAATCCTTTGTGCTTAATCAGCTTTATATTTCTGAACGCTTGCAGGTGCTGGTGGGTTTCAAACCTCAAAGAAATAAAGGGGCAAACAAAGAACAAGTTGACCAAGAATATTAAAAGTGCAATGAACTACATGGAGAGCAAACACCTGGCTGGCTAGCTCTGTCTGAACGCATTTCCCCCTCCCAGCTGTTGTTGGTGTTTAACTGCTGTGTGCCTTGGAGCACAGCTTGCTCAGCAGCCACGTACATTCAGCCTGGCTCAGTCTGAATCTCAACCAGCATAATGCCGAGAGAGATTTCTAGACTTGATACGTAGGGGTTGTGATCTTTTGTTTAGTCCAGCTTTTTGGTTCATGTCAAACGACATCCGTTTCTCTCGCTTTATCTCTTTACATCTATTATGTCCTTACTGAGAAGAAAACGTGGTAATACGCAGTGAAAGTAAAAACAAGCCAGTGACCTTTGCTGTGGTTTATAGGGATTAAAGCTGTATGGAATGTGAATGCTTCCATAAATCTCACTGGAGGAATTGCTTCTTAGTTGAAACAAAATGAACATAGATGAGAAGTTCCTATCTTTGTGCTTCTTTATTCAGTAAGTGTTTGAAGTACTTTGAAAACTCCAGACCGTTCACTGAGTAACCTGCATTGTGCCTGGTTTATCACTCCCATTTATTGAATATATGCTCTAGAATAGTGGAAAACTGCCACTTTTGCACAGTAGCAGGGATAGCACTTCTGCTGTTGTTGGTTTTGGTGGTGTATTTTTTTTTTGACTCTTTTTGCCCAATGCAACATATGCAATTAATACTGCTAATTGCTTCTAAAGCTGCTGTGAGGTGGAAGCAGAAAGCCTCCGCAGTCTGCTAGGTGAGAGGGGCACAGTGCTGGCAATGGCATTCGGTTGCTGCTCTCCCTCGTCAGTCATGGGAGAGGGTAGGGGGAAGCAGTGTGTCACTGCTAACTGTAAAATAGTTCTGGAAACAAAATGCCTGGGTGCATGGGCTTGAGGAGGACATTGAGAAAATATCGTGAAGTGTATCCCGTCCTTTATATGTTTTTGGTAATGCAAGTTGAATTTATTAGCAGTTTGTTGCTACAGTAAAAAGCATTTACAAGATCTACGGCTGAAACAATAGCTGTAGATGTTCAGTCTCATTGTATTTATTGAAGGCTCTGTTGACCTCACGGCATCCTTTGATTAATAGCTATTTGAGACATATTTTGTAACAAGGCCTGTGTCAGAGTTTTGCGTCGCTTTATTTCATAAAGTTCTACTGGTCTGTAGGGAGAGTGGATGCAAAAGCATTAACTTAACAACAGGTGTGTGGGCAGGTGGTAAAAGTAATAACTAATTGACTGCCAGCCAGGATTTATTTAGTGAGCTGACATTTTCCCCTCCTTGAGCAATAATGGGTTTCACGTTTAACACCAAGCAGCCACAGTCTTATTGCTGGAGTGAGCTTCCAGAGCATGCTTTGTAACAGCCCCAGACCTTCTCAACCATTTCAAAGGAGGACAGAAGAGTATATTGTAATCTGTAGCATTTTCCATTCCTTTATAATATGTGCAAATGATCGAGTAGAAAAATAGCCGTTTTAGTTTGCAAAAATTCCCTCAGAATTTGAAGATGCACATGTACGAAATTGAAGATCTTGAGGTTTAGATCAACTCCATAGAAGCATATCGGAGAATTAAGGTTAATTGTGTTCAAGTGTATCAAGCTTGATCAATTGATAAGATTTTCATTTTAAAGTCTGCCAACTCCTCTTTAACAGTTTTGGAAACATAATTTAGCTTAGAATCTAAAGATTAAGCTTTAGGCAAGTTGTCTCCATAAATATTTTCTGTGAGGCCACACTGCTGTGAGAGTAGATCAGTTTTATTATTATTGCCTTTGCACAACTGTTGCTGATTTGGTATTTAGCAGGGAATAGAAAATAGAAAATTGATGTAGTTTTGCTACCAAATAAGCATATAACATGCCTTACAGGAATATATTTACTGTAAGGCTAATACCACAACTCTTATCATTATCATGAGCACAGGACTTCTGATTTTTTATCAAAATATAACAAAATCAAGGTTTTTTTTTGGAGTGAGTGTGCCCATTTCAAAGTGCTGAATTCTGATTTTTATGATTTTGCATGGAATGAAAATGACCCTTTGGGTTTTGTATCTTAACTCATTTGTTTTTTTTTGCTTAACTTTCAGGCTCCTTTCCTTCTATATCTCTAATGGTGTTTGCCAATATGTTGGCATGATCTGGACATGTGAATACTAATCAGTTATCACTTCAGTGTAATATTTCAAAGCTTTCAATATATTGTTGACTAATGGCCTGTTATTTGAGACAGTTCAAATCTTCCGTCATTGTGATAAAGGAAATTTGATAGAAGAAATTAAGCCCTAAGCTTAAAGAAAAGCAGGGGTTCAAATACTTATCCTTTAGTATTGTGTATTTCAAGCTTGTTGAATACCTCAAACAGCAAAGCAGTGCACATCTTTCTCTCTGTCTTCTGTAATGTCAAGGGTTTGGTCATACCTGAGATGCTTGGATTTATTTACACAGTTACTAAATAATGCCAGAAGAGTTAAAACTAAGGTTGTACTAATTTGAGTACATATTTAAAGACTGCACACATTGTACAGAATCTAAAATTTAAGACTGGAATTTAGGTATTTTTTTATTAACACCAATTAACACCAATGTTTCTTTGTAACTGGGGGATTGAATGCACTTTTTAACATAGATTTCCCCAAAATGGGGAAAAAAAGAGCTGGAGAGTGTCTATCTTGTGATGCATCTCTCCTCTCTTTCTGTCTGATACTTTTAATCTGCTGTTGTTGGAAGAGAAATAGCACAGGGAAAAAAAAAAAAAAAAGAGAATTATTGAGAGGGGCAAGGGAATGAAAAGGCCTGATGTTGGGGAATTGCAGCTGTGTGTGAGCCCATCTATACCTTGATTTTAAAAACAAATGAAAAACAACCTACCACTGAAGATGTAGAGAAAGTTAACAAGAATGATGCCAACCATATGCCACTTCCATTTCAGAGGGAAATGAAAAGGGTGGTTTTTTTTCTATAAATGAAAAATAAGATGCTTTCAGCATTTTAAGTAAGGCTTTAAAATGTCAACTTGATTTTGTCAAGCAAATGTTTTCACCTTTCTTTTTTTTTTAAACAGCAATAATAATTATAGTGAAAAATTAAAGAGTAATAATTTTTATTGTATCACCTGGGTTAGCAATGTAATAATTTTTGAAGAATTTAGATTTGGTAAATATTTTGGCCCTGTGCTTATACTAACCCAAGCTAACTCAGCTGGACAGCAGAAGTCAGCGAATTGTTGGTGCAACTGATGAATAGTATGTAGTTATTTAGGCATCTTTAACACATCGACCTTTAAATAAAACAAAGCAAAGACCCCTCGGTTACACAGATGCTCGGAGGTGCTGGCCGATCAGGATTTCTGCCTCTGCGTAAGGCCAATGGATGCCCATGTTGTACTGGAGCCTGTGAAGGCCTTGCTGGTTTGGTGTATGTAAACTGCCCAAGGGCCTTCGTTTGCAAGTGCTTGTCCATGAAGGAAAGGCAGGACTGTGCAGATGAGGCATATTGTGGCAGAGCAAGTCAGGAGAGCAGCCGGGTTAATGTAGGCCCCCTGGCAGTGATGCTCCAGGCTCTTTGCCTGGGATAACAGAGGTGAAAGACCTTTCCTGTGGCAGTGGAAGGCCTGAGGGCAGTTTTTATCAATAGAGATGTAGTTAAGTTTTAAACTTAAAAGGAAAAATGTGAAGAGAAGAAAGATTTCTGTGGAAAGGTATAGGTTGCTGGTGGTATGGCTCAGTGGTAGCAACCCTGTGGTAGTGCCATTACAGTGCTCATGCAGCCACAGAGACCAAAATGACCTACGTAGTGCTGTCATGACACTCTAAAATGGCTTTCCGGGAGAACTTTTTCCAGACCTATATTCCTAATAAAAGCATTTCCAAGAGGCAGAAAATAAAAGTTGTTTTAGCCACGAGTTGGATCTGGTTATGCTTTGCTGGTGTGGAGAGGATTAAATCTGGCATTGCTTTTGTGCGCCTGTTCTTTGTCGTTCTGCTGTTTGCGAGTGAATATTCATAGATCATTTCCTTTTAAATATTTACTGGGTTGTCTGTTTTCATATGTTAAGTCTTCATATGAAATAAGCAAAATAATTTTGAGAAAACATTTTAATTAGAGCCTTAGAGGCTATAAATATTTCATTATTTAATAAAATAGTGCTGTAAGATGTAAATGATTAAGTGGAGCATACTTTAAATATTTTAAATTGCATATCTTAAAATAATGCATGCTTTCATACTTCACAGGGGACAAAACCTTGATCTATTGCAATCCATATTTTTTTCTTAATGAGTGAAACTATTTTCATTTTTTTATTATTCTCTAGCATGAGACTGTAGGAAATGTTCCTTTGCTGAAAACTGAGTAAAAGGACTAAGCTTTTGGAAAAGGAGGTAAGTAACTTGTTTTACATTTTTATCTTCATCTTATGGCTACATGATCTACAGAATTAGGCAATATATTTAATTATCTTAAAAGATCATGAAGAATAAAGAAGCTGATAATGTGAAACATCAGGGCCAGGTAATATGATGTAGCAATGTTGTAAACATAAGTGAAGTCTTACTGTAGCTCAGCTTACCAAAAAGGTCGAGTGATTTTTTAGTTTGTTTAAAATCCTGAATACTTTCTATTTGCATACGTAATGAAAATAGAAAATGAATAAAAAATACGGTCAATGCAAAACAGTTAAAAATGTATGTTTTCCTTCAGTGCTGTCAGACAGCCCATATTGCAAGAACAGTGCTATTTTCTCAGTTTACTTACATCTGCACTTGATTTCTGGTGCTTTTCTTTCTGAACCACAAAGCTCAAGATGCATTACTGTGCTGTAAGAATTTCATCAAAACTGAACGCAGCTATGTATTTGCATTTTGGCAGTCTGGGAGGAGGGTCACACATTTACAATAAGTACAAAGCTGTTGGTATTCTTTTTCATCCCTGAAAACATGGCAGACTGCATAAATAGTTTTGATAGTTTTTTCATGAAAATCTTATGTGGAACCAAACTGCAGACCCTGCTTTGAAGGAAAGTCAGTGATGAGAGAGCACAAATTTCCAGTTAAAAATCAGAGGATGAAATAAGTGACAATAGAAATAAAGGTAGAAGAAGGAAATGTTGATTATGCAAAGCAGAGAAATACAGAAGTAGAAAAAATAAAAAAAGTGACTTGGGATCCTGAGCATTATTTATGGACTCCCTATGTTCTTGGAAATTTTTTTACTTTTTCTTTACTACTGAAATAGAGATCCCTCAATATCAATTGTTTTGTGATTTTTTTGTTTGTTTTGTCTCGTTCTTTTTTATTAAATAAATTTGACAGAACATTTGCTCTAAAAAAAAAAATAAAACCAACCAACCGAAAAAAAAACACAACCCAAACCAAGCCCTGATATTACAATTCATGGTGGAGGTTCTAAAACAATCTGACACTGTTTATTTCCCCACAGAATATAAATGTATATTTTGCAGTTATGGTTTGATAATACAGCAATACAGCTGATGCTCAGATGTTATTTGCTGTCCTTATTCTCATCTTCTATGCAAGATGATAAAGAGAAAAACTAAGCAAAATGGATTCTTTGACACCACATGTGATTTCTCAAGTGGTATTTTGACATTAACTTCTATAATTACTAGTGGTTATTAATTAAGAAATGGCTTTACCACAAGGAATTTTGGAATAGATGATTTTGTCCAATAGCTGAGAGACAACTAAAAAAAATAATAATTGAATTTTATTTTTAAAAGCAAAACAGACTTTTGCTTTAACTCACAGGTAACTCATATAGTTAATATATGTTAAGTACTGTATCCATGTTAAGTTTAAAAATATCATGAATATAGAAGTAAATTGAATATATATATATCTTGATTAAATTTTTCCTTAATAGATGTTGGCAGTTCAATATTTGAACAAAAAAGAATAGACTTTTCTGTCCTAATCTATTGCATTTGAATCTGTAGGGGGTTGAAAAAAAGGTAGATTTAGTATTATAAAGAACAGCTGCTAAATACCTGTATTTCATCTGTGGGCAGCTCAGTTTTCTGAGAGGTGGACTGAATTACAAACAGAAATACAAGGCAATTGTAGTGATATTACATCATAAGACAGATGGCAGCACTTACCTGCACCTGCCTTGGACAGATGAGCAGCCTTTCTTTTAAACGTTTCTGTTTCTTTAGAGAAGATGTCTAGAATTCCTCCCCTCCCCCCCCTTTTTTTTAAATGGTATTATGAGACAGGAAATTTTAGTAGGTCCAGTGAGGTCATCAGAACAGCTTGCTTACATCAGCTGAAAACAATTTAGATTTTTGGTTTTCAGACACTTGCTAATTTATTTAAGTTTTTAATTGCCCAACACATAGTAGCACTCATGCAAATTATTACAGTGCCTATGCTATTGCAGTGTCCTATGCTATTTGGATATTTATACCGACATAGGTTTATGCTGACTTGAAAGAATTATCAATTCATACTTCATAACCTTAAAGCAACTCCATTAAGATGGACAGTCTCCAGCAGAAGGAGGAAGAGCATAGAACATATCAGAAAAAACTTTGCCACAATGGTAGGATATGTAACTGAATGAATAGGGTATGAAGGGAGGTAAAGAACTGAAGTCATAATGAGTCATAATCTTACAAGTGAACAGATGCCCTGCAATCAATATAAGAAGAGATGGGTAGTTAATTAAAAAATAGCTTCAGCTAAAAATAACATCTGTAAAATTTATTTTGTGATGTAACAGCAGCAGCTGTTACGTGGTAGCATCTTATCTGTTTTGGCAAAATATTTTGCAAGTGACAACTGACAAGAGCCTTGCTCCAGTAGTGGTTCCATCAGCTTCACTTGAATTATAGAATGTTTCCTGTGAATTCAAAGGGAATACCTGTTGCTGTATGAACTTCAGAAATCCACTTCAGTATTAGATGCCAGCTACAACTAACAGGACTGAGAGTTTGCACATCTTCAGGTACTTCTTTAAACATGGTTATTACCATCCCACAGAGCAAGGAGAGTGAACCTGAATCATAAATAAAACGCATGTAACCTATATTTCTAGTTTAGGAAAAATATAACCACTCAATTTTTCTTCTTAACAATGGTTTCTATCACTTCATATTATTCATATGAAAATTTTAAAATATAGTCCTTTGTCCCCTGATTAGGAACTTCAGCCCTTTGCTTGTGGGAATAGAATATATCAAAATGACAACTAAGGGCTTGATCTGCCACACTAGTGATGTTGAACATACTTCTCTGAAGTCATTATCCAGATCACTTAGCAGCTGTAGAAAGTCGATTATTGTCAACTGTACTAGGGTGGTTTACTTGCCTTGAGAAACCAGACGATGAATAATTCTGCTCTTGATTTTGAAAGAAAGAATATGAGTTTGAGGAAGCCATTTCCTTTTAAGCTCTGTCACACCATTAAAGAGTTCTGGGTGGATTTGGATTTCACTCTGTGTGAGGTAGGTCATAAGCATCTACTAAATGGTAAGATGGTCAAGCATACTGATAAATTGTGGGGCTGGCTAACTGACTGAGGAGCAGAGAAGTGAGGTGGCTGAAGGAGCTCTGAGAACGAGTGGCTGTAGCAAATGGGAAAAGCTACCTCTGTGCTGCTGTGCTTTCCCCTGAAGAGTTTAGCTCAGTTCTGAAGCATCTCAGGGAAGAAGACGGAGCAGCAGTCTCAAACTGCAGTATCAATAGTGGTACCTGTAAACTAAAATAAAGAATTGTACTGTAACAAGCCTATGGTGATTATAGAATTACCTAAGAGTCCTTGTGAAGTTAAGAAATGAAGTGGCTGAGCAAATGGTGGTGAAGGATAACTTTCCACTAAATCAGCTGTGATATCAAAAAAATAAAAGGCACTAACTGCTATATGGCTCTTTGTTCTGATGCTGTGCAGTAGGGTATGGTTCCTGTTGAAATCTCACAGAACATATGCTGGAAAACCTTTATATATAATTTGGGGAAAAAGGGCTAAATAATAACATGACAGTTAAGTACACAGCTGTTCAGTCAGCTTTATATTTGACTTTCTGAAGAATGCTCATATGATGTGACTGAAAGGCGTGCAGATCTACAGTATTCATAAATGCAAAGTAATGCACTTAAGGACGAGATAAAACAGCTGCATCAACATATATGCGATATTGGGCTCTAATTTAGTTCTCAGCACTTAGGAAAGAAATTCTCAGCACTTAGGAAAGAAAGTGTGGAATTACGTTAAAGGCCCAGAATAGGCCCAGAGTAGGAAAGACTGGAGGTGTGGAAGAGGAGAGTCTTAAAAGAACAATGAAACAAACTGACTCTTCAAATTAGGAAGAAAAAAATTACAGGAGAAGCGAAATGTGATGGAGATTTTTATAAATCATGGGAGTATAGAAAAGGTGAATAGGGAGTGATTGCTCACTATTTCTGACAATAACAGTTCTAAGAGGCACCCAATGACATTATTCAAGCAGCAGCTCTAACACAGAAAATAATACTCCTCTTCCCCCTTTGAAATAAGAAGTTAGTGATTTAAGCTTACTGCTTGCAGGGATAGGGAGGCCAAGAGAATTGGAAAAAGTTCTGGAGAATCCAGCATCTGTTGGTGACTATTAACCATCTTCCCCAAAGCAGTGACTGCCTGGTGCTTGTGTGGTGTTGCCTGGAAGGATCTTTCCCCAACGTTACTGCATGTCCTGATAGTTACGCTTGTTCCTTTAACACCTATGAATAGCCATTGTTGGGTTTTGGATAACAGAAACTGTACCCATGCTCTGACATGTGAGGGTTTCTCCATTCATATATTTTAAGTCTCTTTTAAAATTTTCCTAAATTCCCCTGGTAACTGCATATGCAGAGGAACTTCTGGGACAACATGGAATAGAAGTTGACATTGGCCGGTAAAGATAGGGTCCTCATCTGAGTTTAAATCTTTGGACCTGGCATTACCAAGCATCTCAGATCCAGATGAAATTGTTTTCCAGCAAGTATGTACCATGCTGGTTATGACTGAGCAACTCTGTTATCAGCATGGGAGTGCATCAGTACTTTGTGGAAGATACTGCAGAGTATTAGGTCTAGGCATCAGCTGGAAAAAAAAAAAAAAAAAAAAAAAAAAACCTACAAAATTATGACTCTTCTGTCGTTTAAATGGCAGTTCAGTGCCTAATGTCATCTGTTGCTTTATCCCTGTATGCTAAATATAAATCTTTCCCTAATTCTCTAGCTTTAACCTTGTCTCAGAAGATACTGAAAGAAATCTCACAAGGCTATTACCTTTTTTTTTTTTTTTTTTTCTTGTCCTCAAGGATAACTCATAATATGTGAACAATAACCAATTTGCCTCCAAGTGCTGAATTTATTTTCATTTACATTTGTTACTTTTCTGGTCTGTAGGTGGCTTTCTTGACTGGTTATAATGTTTAACCCCCGTGATGCTCTCCCCAAACACTGTGTAATTGCTTAGCGCTGATGCAATCAAATAGCATTCAAGCAGACTGGTAGTATGCAGAGAGTAGGCAGGTATAAGGCATGTATAAGGATTGTTTATATAGGTCTTTTTCTTCCATTCTGATGGGTTTTCGGTGTGGGTACTTGAGCCAGATTTGTACTGCGAATTTAATTATCTATGCCTTTGAGCTATTTCCCAGATACAGCTGGAGATTCTCAGCTGTGAACCCGTCCCCATGAACAGGGGCTTTCAGAGACTTCAGGTATTTTGTCTTGAACAAGCCTTTTATTTTGTTTAATTTTTTTAATCACCTCAGTGCCTCTTTTGTCTGCTGTAGAATGACTTGCCAGCGAACTTCAAAATAAGAAAATTTCTTAAACATCCAGTTCACTCCAGTTGCCAGAGACCTGTTGCAATCTTTGTCTGCTGTCATTCTATCCAGATGTGTTTATGAGAAATTGTTTTTTCTGTAGTCCTCCGTGCAGGTTTTCTTGCATGTCTGTTACAATGTTATGAATTCATCTGATGACCATATTGTTAGTGGTAAACTGCTTGGACTAATCACAGGTAACTTCTAAATGGTGTGCTTAGCTAAACCACTAGAAAATTAGTTACAGGGATATCAAGAGTACTGATGTAGCCTGGATTTACGTGCACTTTGGGGTTCTAAAATTTTAAATTTAACCATTTTATTACTTTTTATAAACTATTCCCTCTCTGTATGCACTTCGCATATGTTTAAATATTGCTTATTGATTTTTTTCTAGTTTTTGATAGGGTTTATATATAGTAGCCTTGATTCAGGTAAATTAAAAAAAATTTACACAATTTAATATTCTGCTGAACCTTGAGGTTTACTTTTGTAACATTTACAAAGCCTATTTTTCTGACCTTATACACTAACTCAGGCTTTTGTCTAGAGGCCTATAGAATAAATGTTAAGCACAGGTTTATGCTAATATGCACATTAGTTTGCAAGCTAAATGTTAAGGCAATACTTCAAAAGGAAAAAGTAGAGTCAAAGGAAATATCATCACGATGGAAAAACTGAACAAACATATACAGTGTAATACATCAGTTTTCTTTTGTTCTGCCTAATTGTACTAAAGGCACATAACCTTTAATATACCGACTCTGGCTTCAGTTGGAATGTTACTTTGTAGTATTTTTTTTCTTTCTAATTTTCCAGTGTTCTGATAGTCATAATAAGTTGACTACATTTTTTTATAGTTTAGAACTTGAATAACTGGAGAGTTATTTCCTAATGAAGAAAACATAGGAAAAATTATTTGAGTAATTAATCATATTATCTACTGATGAAAAGAAAATAATTAAAATATTCTTTCTAAGTAACATTATTTTTGTGTAATGATATTTTTAGAACACATAGTTCAAATATGTTCTATAAAGTGCAGACAAAACTTTGCCCTTCATTTTCTATTTTTTTTAGATGCGGGTATTTTTTTTAAAGGCTCATTGAGCTGAACTTTCAGACATGCACCTTTTATTCATACCAGAAATGTTTACGTGAAAATAATTTAAAGAGCATCCTCGGGATAGTCAGTCGCATATTAATTGTATAATGTCAAATATCACCTCTCATCAGAAAAAAATGATTTAGATACCTTTTCACCATACTCACAAATTACTGTTTAGGTGTTTTTTTTGTTTGTTTGTTTGTTTTTTTTTAGTTGAAGGGAAACAACTTCAATAGATCACGTTGAAGCAAACTTATGAGAACTCCTGTTTAGCTTGTCTTTGAATGTTTTTTGCATGCTTCTACCTATAGTAGCAGTGAAGCTGTTGCATAGCTGCACGGTGGTGCCCAGCAGATGATGAAGTCCAAAACTGTTGTAAAATTGCTACACTTTGTCTTCCAGTAGCTGCTTCCTTGGGAAAGAGCTGTGGATACCTACAGGTCAGTAATTATAAGCTGTAAGGGAAGACTCTGCCCAAAGAATACTGCATTCAAGGCTGGCCATTTGGTGGTGGTCTGTCTTGTGGGGCATGCAGTAGTTCTCAAGGGTGTTCAGGAATGCCCTCTACATGTCCCTGATCAAAGCAGCGTCATGTCCTTCAGCAGTCCGTGTCTCGATGAGTGGGGTGTGCTGGTACAGTGCTCTTGTAGAAGGTAGGAAGGACTTCAGTTGGGAGAATGTTGTTTACTTCTTTCTTTAATGATGACATTGGGGAAAAAACAGTAGTATTGTGTATTTACACATACATGTCTTGGCTTAGTTTAGGCCTAAAACCTACAAAATGAATCATGTAGCAGGTGTTGCTTTTTTGTTGCATGCACTGAGATTCAGGCTGGATGACTAGAACAGGTAAAGAGGTAGGATTAAATAGAGATCATACGTATCTTTCTTCCTCCCCCTCTAGCTATTCTTGTTTGTGTGGTCATAGGCCTATAAATAAATAATGGAATACTGTCTTAAGCTAGTATTTAATAGAATACGATTACATTACATGCCAAGAAGGCATTAAAAAAAAAAAAAGGTTGTTAAAAGGTATGACTGGTAGAACAATGGATAAGTTATATTCTGCATTTTAAAACAAGTCAACCTGTTTATGCTGTGAGGAATCTTCAAATTAACTGAAATACGCTGAGAAATGTCAGTATGTTCAGTAATTTATGAGCCATACCTATCTCCAGAGTTCTAATTTATTCCACAGAAAATGCTTGTTACACAAAAATGACTAAATATACTTTATGTGCTAAATATATAAATTTATTCTATTTTCCCTGTTATCCCACATGTGCTTAGTAATGATGATGATGCACTTAATGTATTTGTAAACAAACACAAAAATTATGCAGATTTCAGAAATATCACTGTTTAGGCAGTTGATTTGAGCAAAAGTCATAAGCGCTTGCTTTTTAAAATTGTGTTTAGCTGAGGATTATTATCAGCTGAAATTTGGCTGTGAAATTTGTACATTGTTATAGGCTGTTTTTTCCTCTCTATGAAGATGCCTGTTAAAATAAAATTCTAATGTGTACAGAAACAGACTGAAGAGTCCCTGAGAAAAATATTTGGTCTATAAGGATAAATAATTTTCTTTTTAAATTTTACACCATGTATCTTGAAGGTAGTGAGGTGGTTATGTCCATAATGTAGGAGCTGAACATCATTTGTATGTGTTCTATATATGGGGATTGTATCAGGAGAAAAATAAAGGATAGTATCTTCTTGTCAGTGCAGAAGTGAGCATCTGCCCTTTCAGATGGGATGTTTTGCATTCTATATGAAGCAGGAAATATGCTACCAAATCAAGCCTTGCTACTCCTTAGTATCTAGTGATCAAAAGTAAAATAGTTAACAAGAAGTTTAATTGCACTAACTAGTTGTTACTATATCAAATGTTTTAAATGCAAATAGAATGTTACTTGTCTAGTGCTTCAGTGCTTGATGACTGATCAGTGCTTGATCTTATGGTTTCACACAAGTATCTTGGTTTACTTCTTTAATTTAATCCTTTGATTTTGAGCACAGTCAGCTTTTATACCAGGATGTTCTGACTTGTTGCATCCAATCTGTGGAAGTCCTTTTGCTCAAAAGATTGAAGCAGGTCTAAAAAGGGAGTTGTTCATCTAGGATTCACTTCTGTATTGAGAGAGCTTGCTGAAAGCAGGAAGGGGAGTGCTTCTGTGTCAATGCTCTGTAGCAGTTAGCTGATACAAATAAGTCACGAGCAGAATTTATTCCTGAATGAAAAGGAAATGTAGAAATAATGAAATGAATGCTTTCCTGGGACTTCAGGTTTATATTCTTTTGTATGGTTTATATAAGTTGCACTTGCATGACAATTTTAAAATAAGAATGAAAATGCTTTTTTTTTTTTTCCTACGCTAAAATGAGATTTTGTTTTTGGTATGTTTCCATTTTTCACTTACATTAATAAGTTTTCAGCAATAACTTTTTACTGGCTAAATTTTCAATTATTAATGACAATGTGTGTTGAGATTATTCAGTTTTGTCTTGTTTTTAGAAGCTCTTGTCATTCTGCTGATTAATGCATTTTATCACAAAGGGACTAGATTGTGTCTATCTTGAAACCACGTCATTAGGAAGCATTTTAGTGAGGTCATGCTTGCTTTCTTTAAAGTCTATTTTTACAACAGTTTACTTCAAGCTTCTCTTTTCTTCCTACTAGAACATGCAACCTCTCTGTTCCACACTATGTACATATTTTTAGACTTTTTCCCATCTGCTCCTCTTACACAGTTTCCTTATTCCAGTCCTATGAGGCATATTTAGAGGCTGCATGCATTAGAGTCTCAGCAGGATGTGCTGGCTGGTGACGTTCCCCTTTCTTTTAAACCTTCAGCTGGACAGGTTTTGTTTTGTTTTATTTTTCTCCTCTGCCTTTGATTCCGTCAAGAGCTTCAGAGATTGTGCTCCTTGTTTCCTCGTGCTAGGAGAGAGGCAGGTAATGAGTGCATCCTCTTCCACAAAAGGAAAATGGATGTTATTGGAGAGTACTTGTCCTGTGCTAATGTCTATATTGAAACGTGGGGGGAAAGCTAATTACAGATCCCCCAGTGATTTCTTCTCTTGAAGAAAAAAATAAAAATGCATGAAGATATTGGTTGCCAATGTACATTGATGTTCCTAAACAAAAATTAATGGAGAGCAAATCACATCTCCTGCACTAGCCTATATTAGGACTGTTTTTCAGGGGATGTTTTTCAGTGAATGACAGAGCTGTTTTCTTACTCAAGTAATTTTAAAGTTTACAAAACATCAGACTGGAAAGCTGAGATAACATATTTAAGAGCTACATGAGGAAGTCTCTTCACAAAGGGAGTTAGCTGTGAAGGCATCCTGCATTAGGCTTTTCCTACTGTTTCTGGATCTTAAATGCACTCATCTATCTCATGACTGAACTTGGCAATAATAAAACTATCTGTGTAGACCCAGGCAAATTAAAAATTGAAAGCACTGACACTTGACTAGATCAGTGAAATGTTTGAGTCTGTCTGCTAATAGTCCTGAATAACTCTCTGTAGAAAAAAGGTAAATTTTCTTCATTTTATTTGTCTACTCTTCTTTTAATTACAAACAAAGTAAATCACTCCCTATGCATTGCCATGCAATAACTGGTGATTATATACAATAAAAGTATTTGGTGTAACACTGAGCTGCAGTATCTCTGTGGTTTCTGTAGTGGTTCTTTTTCCTGGGGTGTACAGTCCACAGTCATTGAGACCTTACCTCCCCGTTCCTCACTGTTCTTATAACATAAAATACAGCAGCTTTATATTCTGTAGTGCATTTAATTCCATTTGGGACAAATGAAAAATGACTTGAAAAGAATTTCCTTCCAGAGAGAGTTTGTTGGCAATTTGAAATTTAATGTCCTTGTAGAGCTTCTAAAGGTTGCTTTTTGAGTGTTAACATCATATAAGGAGGAAGAAGTCCTGTGTTTCAGAGGTTATAAAAGAAATCCATGATTAAATTAACCTGAGTTTAGGAAAAGTGTTGAGGGCTTGTGAGTTGTATATCTGTAGATAATTATTCCTAATTTATACAGCAAGTTTCCACATACTGTAATATATTAATCCTACATAAGAACTGTTTTTTTTTTTTTTGATTCGGATGGGGTAATGCTGAGTGTTTTGTTCTACAAGACTTCCTAAACTTGGTAGTTTATAGATGTGTTAATAAACAAAATGTTATTTCAAACTTGACTCAGCATGCCAAGTGTTACTGTAATTTGTTTTTTAGAGATCTCCGAATATTCGGCTTTTTTTTTTCCCCTGCTAGAAAGTGTTCAGTGTTTCCACAGCTGTTTAAGATTTCTTCATCTGCAAGATGCAACTTAGTAAATTTGCCACCTAAATTTTCCTACATAGGTTCAGTTACCAAGTATTATTATATTTTGAAATCCTGATCATTCTGACAGTGATTTTTTTTTTTTCTTATATGCATTTGTATTCTACAGAAAACTTATAATTATATGTGTACACTTGCGGAAAATGCTGGGATGGCACAATCTGAAATAGGGTTATAAAGCTGTATTCTCCTTGAGCTAAACGGGATAGACTTTATTTTTTGCAAATAAATATAATTGAATGTTTACAAACAGAGACAGAATAGAGACTGAAGGCTTTTTGGCTTTTTTTTTGTAAGGTTTTTGGTGACTGATTCCAATTATTGCCTCCTAATAAGATCATAGTTTGTACTGGTTGTCAATATATGTAAATAAATCAGAATCATTTGCATAATTATAAATTCTATTTCCCGTATTATTTTAATAACTGTTTTGGCTCCCTGAAAATAAACTTTAAATGGCAAATGATTTTTCTGCAGGATAAGAGATCTGTTAAAGGAAAAATGTCTTTTTGGATCCATAAATTGTTGTCCTAAGTGCTACCAGGCATTCTGGACAAAGTATTTATTCACAAACAGATCACTGGGAAGGAACAGCTTGTTGCTACCTCTAGATTTAAGGAATGCCGTGTCGGATGCCTTGCATTAGGCTGACTCCATTGTAAGCCACTCTTTTGTGGTAGATCTGGTGAGTGAAAAGAACAAGCTACTTTTTGCGACAAAGATTGAGAAATACAGATATAAATTGCGTTACTGAAGCACTGGGTTGTTGCTTCTCAGATAAAAATCTGTGTGTTTTTTCTCCAAAATAACATAATTTTCTTTCATCTAAAAGATTAGGGGAAAATACCTGAGACTGATGGAAGTGCCCATATTTTACATGTTATTGAAAGAAGTCATTGTGCTAGCAATAGGCTACTTAGAGTATTTCTGAATCAAAAGTGTTCCATGAGGAGTTATAAGAGAAAATGCAGAAAATCATGATGTGTATGACTGAGGAAACTATTCATGTGAAACACTGTGAGAAGATAAGCTTTCTTCCCAGAGAATGCATTTCAGTATGAAATGATGTTTTTTTCTAGAAGCCTCTAAGTAAAACTTTCCATGCTTATTACATGCAGATTTATTACATCCACTCTTAGTGAATTTTTTGAGAATGGCAAAACAAGTTAAATTTTGGAGGGAGAGATTACAGAAGCAAGATATTACCAGATTATGTCATCTTGATTGGTTTTGAGTACTATGGGAATAACTGCAATAAATTTAAGTTATAGTTAATGAAATGTGATGGAGCGATAAAAGGGTAATGCTCTAAAAATAAATAAAGCACAATTCTCTAGATCCTTTCATTTAAAGAGCAGCAACTCCAAGTGGGGAAAATAAACTCATCAAAATGATTAGGGGTGCTCTTCAGGTGAGTGGCTAGTACCAGCAGTGTGTTACCTGGCTCAGCATCTGTGTGCTTGGCCCCCCTCTGCCTGGCAAATCTTTTCAAAGTCCCGAGAAATCCTTTGGTTTGATGAATATGAAAATAAGGTAGTATGGAATTACATTTATTTTTATTCAACTGGTCTTGTGCGTATAGTTTATCTACAGAAATGTACTTTAACTTTAGTATTAGGTAATATCTTTGTGTTGGATGGCCTGCTTTGTTATTGTTCGCATTTGTCTTGTTCTGGGTATTGCGCATATTAATGTAAGCTTCCTTTTGTTGTTTCCTCGATCACATGAGAGAATCAGTTTGTATGTATTTCTTCCATTTGGTCTGAAGTTGGCTGTACACTCAAATTTGAGGATACTGAGGGTCTTGCTGGCTTGGCAATGCTTTAAGTTGTTTCAATACAGTGATGATTGTTTAGTGTGTATTTTGCTTGAAAAACTATATATCTGCAAATAATTAATAAGCATATCTTCAGCTCTTGAGGATGACTAATATTTTCCAATAGTAGCGGAGGCAGATAAAGGAACTCCTATGTGGATGGGATATTAGCTAAAGTAGAAGCTTGCTGTTTTCACAGGTGGTGACTATATTGCTGAACCTTTTCTGGAAATTACATATGCATAAATTTAAGTACATCAGGGAGGATAGTTGGTTTGTCAGTACTTCTGAATGTGTCCTCCATGGTAAGGACAACAGAGGACACATGCTTATGACAGGAAGGCATATTGCAGTGGAAGAATTCAATTTGCTTGGCATCTCTTTGCTTGGTATGTACATCAGGTGATTCATAAGAAATTTTATGACAAATATAGCTACTGGCTTGTCTACTTAAAAAAAAATAATACAGCTCATTAATCAATATTCATTTTTTAATATAAAAGCATTATTATTTTTAGGCATCTAAAGGCCATGAATACCCAAGAGTCAACATATATTATTAAAGCTGTTGAGTATCACAGTCATTCATTTGTTTCACTTTAAAGGCTGACACAAAAAAAAATTTCCACTGGAATAACTGAATCAGAATTCAGTGTGCCTGTTTGCAACAACAGAACACCCTAATAATAAAGTGCAAGGGTATGTAATAGAAACGAATGAAGTGTAAAATAAAATAATAGAAGAACATGACAAGCTAAATGCTTTCTGCAATGCAGTGTTCTTGGGAGTACATTGTAAAAAAAAAAAATTACCTTCATGTTTGCTAATTTCTGATAGGAGATATTTCTGCCTTGTCATTTACGTGTTTGAAAAATATTTTGTTGTTTACCTGGTTTAGCATATCTCTGTGTCTCAAGTTCAAGGTTTAGTACCCATGGTAGCTGACATGGAATAGATCTTACCTCAAATATGCGGTAGATCAGGACTAAGTATTTCACGTTCCATCTTTTCATGTATGAGCTGTATTATCTGCAGTGTATTTATGCAGTTTCAATGTAGAGGCATAAAGTCCCTCTGAAATTGTACTCCAGAAACGCAGCACTGTGCTGCATTCAGGGAGGAGCCGAGGTCTGCAGAGGTGAGACCACAGAAACAGCAGGCTAAGAAATAATAAACTGCTATGTAAGTTGGAAAATATTGACAACTTCAGTTTTGCTTTACTAGTTTTGAGGTCGCTACTTTCTCAATTCCCATTTAAATTGTGATTAACCTGCACAAGTAGTCAACAATTCAGGAAGCAAGATGGTCTTAGGCAAATAGAACATGCCTCAAAGCCCTTCTTTGTGCTGGAGGGCAAACACAAAGGAGGGTAGTTACCTATGGCACGAGGACCACCACTTCCAATGGAAAACTTTGCACTTCCAGTCTTTTTCAGTCCCAGAGCAAAGCTAAGCATGACATATGTGTTATTCATGGGGCCATATTCACCCTTCTTGGCAGGCCAGCACACCTCCCTATTACAGCTGAGAACACTGCCAAAGCAGTAGGCTGGCTATCTGGAAGGTGCAGGGGCAACAGGAAGATTTCAGAGATTTCCCACATTTAGCATATAAGATCCTGTAAGAATGTGCAATGGTTCAGATCAGTTCTGATGAAAACTAAATTTGCGTGCCATCCACAGCAGCTTTCTCATCATTCTCCCTTGCCTCTCTGCCTGGGCCTGCGGTAGTGGGGATTCCTTTCCTGATAGCCACAGGTGGTCAACTTACAAGCCTGAGATTTGATTACCCATGTCATTGGCTTAGCTTGCATAGCTGCAAATGCTATTAAAGGTAATAAAATTATCCAACCCTTGCATCACTGTGCTGTGGGCAAAGGATATTGTTCTCAGCAATCACCATTTATGTCTACCCATTTAACACTGGTGAAGCTATGCTAATGGCTTTCTATGACATTTCCGAAAGGACAGCCATTAGATCAAATGAGCAGATATCCACCTAGCAAACTGTAGCATTCAAATATTTATGAAGAAATGAAATTACCAAGTTTGTCATCAATGACATTGGTAAACAAGGCTGCTCAGGGCTTAGATGCAGGAACAGATCTCTGGCTCTTTCTTTTTCCCAGCCTCATTCACTGCAGTGGGCTGAAACTTGGGCTGCTGCTATCATCGTTGGACAGGAAGGGCTGTAGAGTTTCTAGGGCTTTAAGTAAATAGAAAACTAAAATAAAATTACAAACAGAATTACAAAAATCTTATCTATATAAGATAGGCAAGAAAGTTAGGCATTTTGCTAGTTTAATTATGAGGAGTGTTAAGGAAAAAGAGGGCTTTAAAATCTGTTTTTGCAGACCACTGACCTCAGTGCTGGGATAGGTGGTGGTTCTGTGAGGGGTACACATCTCCATGGGGGCAAGGTGCAGTGTCCCTGTCATCTCATTATCTGGCACTGTTACCTGCTACCTGGTTTTGCTTATTACCTTTAAATAAAAATTGTTTTCTACAGTTTTGTTTAGTTTGCAAGGGACAAAATGCTCAAGCCATTGCCTTATGTGATGCTTCTTCTCTTCCTTCCTAACTGAACAAAGTAAAGATGATCTCTTAAATCACACCTGCAAGTTGCAGTTTTCATACTATTTATTCCATGCCATCTGCAAAACCTAACATACAGTGCATTGTTGTCAAATACTAAATGATTATTGTATATTACAGAATAGTGTTTTAAATCAACAAAGATATGCTATTGTGTATTAGTACAGATAAATGAAATATTTAAGAATAAACAAGCAGCGTGAATAACAATCTCTTTGACCTTACTTAAAAATCTAATTTTAACTATATTAGGCAGCCAGGATTACGGTTTGATTTAGGGTCTTATCCTGCAAACATTTATTCACTTGACTTCAGCAATAACAACAAAAAACCTTTCAGTCATTACTTAATCCTTAACTAACACTGGCAATCCTACTAGGATCAGCTTGTATTCATAGGAACTTGAGTTAATGCTGCAGTGAAAGTTTTCAGAAATGGCATTTAAAGTCTTAGCAGGGTAAGTGAGGAAAATAATCATTGCTATATGCCTTTGTCATTTTTTAAAATACTGAGAGAATGGAAATATAATGCCATAAAATATGGCTATTAATACTGTGACTTCCAAGTGTATGTGATAACATAATTAGAAGATGAGAGATCTCATCTTGTAAATACTTATGTGAATAATCTTTGCTCATGAATTCTTGTTCTGCACGTGAGCAGGAATGGGCGTTGCTTGTGGGAATTAGAAGGATCCGACCTTCAGTGATGTATAATGAGTTCCCATTCATTATGTAATGTCACTCCAATGTTTTTTTTTTATCTGTTTTTTCCTGATGATCTGGTTAGCTCCCAAAACAAGTGAACTGGAAATCAGTCCAATTCCAAAATGCAATGCAAATTGACTTCAATTAGAAGGTAGCATGGCATTAGTCTTGGTTGTAGTATTGTGTTGAACATTGCACGCTGTTGAAAAGCAACTGATTCATGATCCGTGGGAAATGATTCCACCCCACCGGCTGTTTTAACGTACAGCTTTACTGGCAATAAAATATAAACCTGCTGTCTACTAGACTGCTTGGTTTTGTATCTACTTTTTCTAACAACTTGAGAAGAGTTCCTATTGAGGATTACACTTTTTATTCATTTCTAATTTTCAAATCTTGGCATTTTAATTTGAGCCTTCTCTATGCACAAGTAGTGAAAAAAGTATAATATCTCCTACTATTCCAACCTATGAATCTGACTTATTCAGTAACTTTGGTCATCTTTGAAGGCAACAAGTGTAAGGAAAGGGTGAAGGGTGATTTTTATTTTCCCTGAAATCTTGGGATTAAGGAAAAATTCAAATTAACTTGTTCAGCATGCAAATGTAGTTCTGTGTTTGCTAAATCATAAGGAAAGTTATCAAAATTAATATGTTTCTTCAGCTCTATTAGGCAAAAACAATTTGACGATTTTTCATGATTTGTGTTATTGTAAGCTTTTGAATCTGGATTTTTCTTTCTGTTGCATGGGTTCAGTGTTAGAGAAACTCAGTTTAATTCTGGTGTTGTAAAATGATGATGAATTATCAGATTTAGATTTTAGCTTTTTGGAACAGTTAATTTTGCTCTTCAGAAAACAACAGTCAAACCTTCTCCCCTCAGCTTGTTCCCACAGTCTTTAGCCTTGCTGAATTAAAATATTTGTAGGCTAATAATGTAGATCAGCTTCAAATTTGTGAAGGTCTAGTTTCAGTGTTGCATATGTAGGGTTTCGTCATTTGCTACATGTTTATGCCTAAATCTTTTAGGTTTTAATTACTGCACTGAAGTTACATCTAAATTCAGAGTGTAATGCTGGTTTTGATTCACAACTTCTATCAAGATAAATTTAGTGGAATTGAAACTTTATGCCTGACTACAGCCACATACCTATTTACAAATAAACCTAATCTTCAAAGAGAAAAAGTTTTGTACATACATGCCCATACTGAACTTGTCCAATAATATTTGATATGTGTATTGTGTTATAGTTCAGTTTTTCTTTCTGGATGACTGCAGCCACGGGAGAGGGCTCTTTCACTGGGCTGTGTTACTGCATTGATAGCTTGACAGGTAGTGTGGTCCTTGTCTGGTTGGTTCCCTGGTCCTCTCTGCTGGAACATGAGGTATGGTCCTCAGTGCATATAGCCATTAATGCAGATGAAAACAAAACACCTTTCTACATTTCAGTGAATTTTGGTCTGTTCCCTAATGATTTCCCTGTTCATAATATAATTTAAAATACCACAGGAAAACATTTAGGGGGATCATATCACCGGCTAAGTGAAGTGAACTTACAGTGTGTGTGCATGTAAAGTATATTTGAGGGTGAAGAGATGAGCTTGTTCCTGCTTGTGCTTTCCTCTGAGTTGTCATGATGATAGATCTTAAGCCCCCAAGTTCATATGGAGTCACTTCTGGGGAGCTGCAATGACATCATGTTTCTTCAGATGTGAGAAGAACAGAAGAACTTAGAGTGTACTCAGAACTGTGGCAAATAAAAATTTCTGTTTTGGATGACCTGCTTGTTACCACTTATATCTTTGTTACTAATATTATGGTTATCAAATCTTGTGATGATGAAATGTCTTTCTCATGCCTGTGAAATAGTGTTTTACAGTTTGAAACAGTGCAAATGGTCATCTGGTGCGATTAAACCTTTTCATTATAGTGATATTCAACATTTCATCATGTTTAGTACCACTTCTATTTCACTGATCAGATGATGAATTAAAAATATTGCACGCTTTCAACATCCGTCTCACGTGTGGAATTAGGAAGCGTAATAATTAGACACAGCTTCTCGTGTTAAATGTATGACAATATGACATGCCAGCATCATCGGATACTTAAAAGGTCACTAAATTTTGTATGTATTTCCATTAAGTATGAAGAGTGCTATTCTTTCTTGCATAAATGGCAAGAGAAGGTATATTTCTGTACTCCAACCCTAAGCTTTAAAAGGTATAGTTAGTGCCAATTCCTTAATTAATGGTATTTAACTGATTGTTTACATGTGATAAGTATTTTGTAATTAGGATATAGCAGGTAAACTGGAGAATACTTGAGGTTACGTGTCTGAGCTATGTAGTTAAATCTTATGTGTAAATCACTTTTTTTTTTTTTTCTATATACTGTGGCTTTCACTTTGCCAGTGAAGAATATGCAATCCCATAGATGTATATGCTTTTATCATTATGTTGAAAAAGGTTGTGAAATCAAATACTTTTAGGAAGTGCCACGAGAAGATACAGTGTAATTACAAAACCATGATTATGGAATTTTTCAGCAACTAACAAAGATAAACCAGAATATCAATTATAATGTGTAAATATTAATGTTTGGAAAGTACAAGTTTTTTTTAAGGTTTATTATAATATTCATTATTGTATTGAAATCTGTTCTATAGTTCTTACACAGTGCAGGAAGAAGGAAGAAACAAAACAGGGTAAAGAAAGTGCATTTCCTGAAAAGACACCTTTTCTGCCAAGTGTTGTTCATCATCTCTCTCTGCCACACTGTACTCTACATTTGCCCTGCAGGTGAACTCTGTACAAAAAATTGGTTGTGTTTTCATGCCTGTCTCTTACAAAAATAGTAGAAGGCTCTGTCTTCAAATCAAGAATTTCCCACAAATCTAGAAAGATACCAGGATAAGAGGAAAGGAAGAGAGTCACAAGTGAAAAAATTGACTGCACTAGCTCTTGGTAATCTCCTATCGTTCTTTTCTAGACATTCTTGGATTTTCTTTAGGAACAAAAACTTGCACATAAGATGTCAGATACTTTATCTGTTGAGATCAATGGCAGGCTGTCCAGTTATTTCAGTAAATAGTGAATCTTGTCCAAGATTTCCACAGCTGAGAATGGCTTAAAAATATAGTGACTGTTGTAGCTAGCTCTCCCAGGTTGGGAGAGACAGGGAATGTCTTGGTAAAAGCATCACTCTTTGTAGCAAGAAAAATGAACTAATTGTAGGAAAGCAGTTCAGAAGAGGAGGTTTCTTGGGGATTAGTTATTATTTACCTTAGAGATGAAGAAATCCAGAGTTAATTATGGTTGGTCGATAAAAGTGAAGAATGTCCTCTGCATGAACTATGTATGAAGAACACATTTCTTGGACAAGTCATCTTGCTTGTTATGCCGTTGCTGCTAATGAATCACAGGAGTGCTTTGTTACAGAAATGTGCCACAATTTCTATTCCTTCTGGTTGCAGAAGAGAGGATAGTATTTCATACTGGGTCTGCATTGATGAAATGTACTTCAGGGAGGTACAGAGCAGTTCTGAGGCAGGGAAGCATCTACCTTGATTTAAAGCCAAAGGGTATATGTATATGCACAGACTTGCACCAAATACTGACATTTATTTTACTCCATATCAAGATTTATTTTTCACTCATATAAATATTGGCCTACAGCTTAGTCATAGTCAATATTCACTTCTTGAATCAGGAATTTCTTAGTGGCTAGAAAAGGAAATGATATGGCTCCTTAAAACACTAGCCAGGACTGTGTATCAAATCAGAATGGCATTGGTACTTGCCAAACTGTAATTTCCTATTACAGTACTTCTGGTACATTAAATTTCATATATGCCATGTATCCCAAATTGTAATTTTTTAATAATGTCTCTGTGTTGACATATTTCATTTAACTTTTGTCTTTAATGAATCTGTGGATATTGTGAGAAGGGTCTTTGCTAACAGGAGAGATACACAGTCTGGTCTCAAAACGATTTTTGTTTGGTTTTGTCGATCCCTTAGCCTAAAAGGAATTCAGAATGAAAATACATGGTTCCTTTTCATAAATGCAAAAACATAACAATTACATACCCAATTATTTAGTAAAGATTAGGCTTAAAAAAATCTTTTGTCTTATAGTTTGTCAAAAAAGCTGTAAGAGGAAATATGATCAAGGGCATTCATAATTTGAAACTGACTGAACGTTGAATGCTTTGATTTATAATTGATGCTTCAGATATAAGTGTGAAAACTTCAGATAGCTATGGTAGTTTACACAGAGACATAAAGGACTGTGCACTAAAAGTTCTATTTTAAGGCACCTGATCCTGTCAAAGCATCCACGTGCAAGAAATATTACGTCTAAATATTGAGTTCTATTTCACACTACTGCTGAAATACTGAGGATAACACAGTTTCTTGGGAAAGTCATTTTTCTAAAGAAAGCTTGTTGTGTTTCATAATTAAACAATAGATCCCATTCCTTAGAGCTAGATGTGCAATAAAGGAGATTCCATGTTGTCATTCATTGCACCCCTGTGAACTTAATGACAGTAATTGTTCCATGGTTGTATGACACAATACTCGATGCCAAATTTTTATAAGACTTCTGGTGTTTGTGCTGGAGTTTCACGTTTTGCTATCTTTAGGAAATGCATATCAGTAAATGGAAACAAGTTTTTTTTTTTTTTTTTTAAGAGAGAAGTAGGTTAACAAATGAGAACAGAGGTTTCAAAGACAGTTGAATCCTTGACAAAGGTGGGAGATGGGACCACTGGTGCACCTACAAAGAGTCAGCCGGGAAATGAGGTCTCCTGGTAGAAAAGTTTTGGAAAAATGTAAGAAGCTGCACATAAAAATGCAACAGTGGCCAGCACAGTGTGTGTCTGGGAGAGAGCTGCAGGCAGACCTATGCCAGCTCCAAAGGGCTGGCTGGTGTTTGGTGCTGAAAACTCCAAATTCAGGGCTCGTTGCTCACTGGAGCTGGTATTCTGCAGTCTGTGTTTGTTTTTGAAGATTTCCTCAAAACTTGTATTCAAAGGATGGAAAATCTTCAATAAAAGAAGCATTTTGATTTCTAGTTTACTTTAAAACTCAGCCTTTTACAATGTTACTGAAAATGAAGAGCAGATTTCTAATAAAGGAGCTAATTATTATTAAAATTCTAGTGTCAGCAGAACACTTCATCCTCACAGACAGAAATGAAATAGTAGTTCAGATATTTATTCTAAGTTTCCAATAAGTACTTGGCAAAAATTCAATAATGTTAATTAAATACATAAATGGAAATATTAAAAATAAAGATTTTTCCCTCGTGATTTATTATATAGTGTGCTTGAAAGGCAAAGTTGAAGAAAGAGGTCGTTATCTGGCAAAAAAGGTACTACAAAAATGTTAATTAAATTGTATAGTCGTAAGTAAGGCAGTGAACAAGAAAAAGGCTTCCCTGCTTAGAATTGGAAGCCATATTTGTTCTGGCCGGCTGGTTAAAGATGTGAAAAGATTATCTTTAAATAAAGCATACAGAGCAATATACTTAGGTACTTTTTTATTTGGATTATACCAAATCCAAAAGTTAAAGCAAATGAGCAAAAGGCTCTTTAGAAAACGCAATTAAGAGGCCTGTCATAATTAAGAAGTTGGAAAGAAACAGGAGCAGATATTTTTGAATACATCTGAAGCATAGCTGACCTTACAGGGTGATGACACAAGAGGTTAGGAGGTGCACAAGGTGCTGTGTCCCTCTGGGGGGATAGGATGGAATAGGAGGAGCCAGCCTTGCTCCTGAAGGGTACAGACCATGAGCCACCAGCAGTCATTAGGGGAATTTAGTTCCCCTGCTTTGGGTGCATGAGGCTTCTGCACTCTGTGCATCTGTGGCTGGGCTTGAAGCCAGAATTTTTTGTTATTAGTGTTTGAAAAATAGTTTACGCATTTTATTTTGTTCTGTGTAATCCTAGACTTTGAGAGCTGTATTTCTTCCATGCCTTGAATGCCGTGAGTATAACTTGAGTTGTTGGGCATGTGAGCATTTTAGGTTTGCATAAAAACCAAAATTAATTTCTGTCGTTCACAATTAAATTATATGCATCTCTTAAAAGACCATTCCTATCAATGTATCATGAGTCTAAATTATTTTTGAATACAACTGCAATGCCCACCCCAACCCTGAATTCCTTAATTCAGTACAGCTTCTGAGTAGCGCAGAGGTCTGCTTTAGGGGGGAAGGAAAACGCTCTTTATTTTGTACTTGAAAATGATTGTTTACTTTTAAACTTATATTAAAAGGACTCTTCAGAAGGGTTTTCATCTGCTTCTAGGCACTTGGAGAACATTAAGAACAGTTTACCAAAGAGTTTTGCCTGGAAATAAAGAACTGTGAGAATTTAGTCAAATATTTTACCAGCCTTGTGTGGATAGTTCAGCTGCACAGATTAATGTTCCTCAGTAGGATTAGGGTTGTTGTCTCTAAGAAGATATGCAGCTTTCCTTCTAAAACATCGTAAGGTTTTGTAGCGCTTTTTATTAATAAAAGTTCCTCTTCTCTGTTAAAGGTACTGCTTCATACAGCTGCAGTCTTCAAATCAGTAGTGTTTATTGGCAGTGGTTGCTAGTGCTGTGGTTTTAATAAAAACAATATGAGAGGATTGTGTTCTGAAGCATATTTTTTAAAGTAAAATTGTATAGGTGTATTCTGCACAGGCTCTTGTTTTCTAAAACTTGACATTTGTAGAAGTGATTTGAATTTTTGGAATGAGTTTACTGATCCGTTCACAAGGACTTCTTGTCTCCTCTAATGTGAGGGATATGTTTGATAAATCTAACATGAAATAACTTTCAACCTTAGGAAACTAGTGATTTTTTTTTTTTTTCCCCATGATGAACTGAGGGACTGTGTAACATTTTTCTTGCTCGTTTTTGAATGAGTATTAGAAAAAAAAAAGATGAAGAGGTCAAATTTCTCGTGTTGTTTCAGCATAACAAAGTAGACAACATTAGGTTTTGACACATACAAGTCATACGAATCCTACCTATTATATTCCAAAAACAGGGTCCATGGACAAAGCCAGAAATTGGCAGCAGAGTACATAAAGGCATACTACTCTCTGTGGTAGTGATCACTTGTAAAGTGACAGGTTTGGGGGAGTATTTTGGTTGACAGAAGAACATTAGAACTTATTATTATTGAAAATCAGAAAAACAAACAAACAATTTCCTTGAAACAACTTAAGGGTTATTTTAATTTGGGAGGTGATAATGTCTGATTAACTGATGCATACATTTCCCGTGGTTACTTGAGTCTGTTTCCTCCTGTCTTCTCATCACATGCACACATCAAGGAATGTTTGTTATAAATAACTTCCAAACAAGGATGAGGAGGAGAAGGCGAGAGTGATAACTGTTTCATAAACATTTTGAATGTCTTGTAAAGGCGGCTTGTTGGGAACGAGCTGTACTATCCTAGTTAAAACTGAAGGACAGAAGGCCATAGGGACTGAACTCAATTGCATGCACGTTAACAGAGTTAGATGCATCTGATGCTGTGTGACACAAACTTGGCACTTACCCTTTTTTTTTTTTTTATAAGTACAAAACAGTTGATGAAGTGTCAAAACTGATTCATAAAATGAAATATGAATATAAAGGTATTTAAAACAGCTGTGAAGACCTTTGGAAATTGACTATGACATTTTAAATTCTACTTTTTTCTGTAGATCAAGATAATAAAATTATATGTGTTTTTAAGTATCACTAGAAAATTAAAATATAAAAAATAGACTATAACTACTTTGTGTGGATAGCCAAAATCAAAATATATAGCCAAGCTAAATTTTAAATAAGGTGACCTCACCTCTTGTTGTTTTCATTTTCTTGGTTGGTTTGATCTTTTCTCTGTACTACTTAAAGTCTTCTTGGTACCTTAAAAGGACATCATTCTGCAACCCTTGCTCAAGGCTTGACTACTTGTGATTATTCATGACTTCCTCAAATAATCTCAATTTTTAAGAGACGCTACGCTGCTAATGTTTGCTCCTTTACTTCCCTGGGAGCTGAAGGTATTTTCAAAAACTGTCTAGATAAAACCTAAATGTCAGCTTCTCCAAGGCAGTTAAGTACCAAGTTCAGTGGGAGTTAAGTGACATATACAAGACAGAAACACCTTTGGAGATATGGGCTTAAGTGGCTCTTCATATCTCAAGGAAAAAAGAGAGACAAAGGCCTTATATTATTTGTATTTTATAAACAGATGCTCTTTCAGTACAGTGGTTATAATTCTACGGAGTCTACTAGAATTTTGTCTGCAGTTGTAGCACAAAACTATCATACGTTCTTTCCACAGATAATAGCGGTCAAAAAGCCAGTGAATCACTCTCACCGTGTCCCCAGTGATCTCCACTGGCATGCTGTGTTCCTTGTCCATGTTAGCGGGCAGGGATGGGTTTGGTGTGGAAGGAACTTCTTGTCCTTCCTACCCTCCTGTCTCACTTAGCTATGCTGTAGCAGATATTCTGTGGAAGTACACTACAACCACAGTGAGGAAGGCTTTCTTTGCTGGTAAACAGTCATTTGTCTTACCCCTTCACCATTTCCTTTCTGGGGACCTTGTACAGTCGAATAATCCATCTCTCTCCACAGCAAGAGGACCACAAATCCTTTACCTGTAATGAAATCTCTTCTGGCCTAGGTCATGCCTTGGTTGTGGTGGTGTGTTATGCAGGGGGCCCTAGATCCCTGAGTGTATGAAGCATTCCCTCCTAAATAAAGGTACTGGGATCTAACATGGCATGATCCTGACCTATTCTTACTCAAAGTCCTTTGAATTACCGCAAGAAATAGCATTTTAGTGCTGTTGTAGGCTGTTCTGCAGATTCTGTTGATACGGTATTTGCCTTTGACACTGTTTTTCTAAATGGATAAAGTGACAACAAACTTCTTCAAAGCAGTTTCCTTTAAATTTGCTCTACTCTGCTGAATTTTAGGCGGGTGCTAAGAGGGGATATGGCAAGCTACCTCTTGGGATTAATATGTTATATCACATCTGTCTCCCTAATGCAGAGGAATCTCTGGTAATGTCAAGTGCCTGACACTTCAAAGGAAGTTAGAAATCACCAGTAGAGATATTTATAGAGCCCTTCTATAGGGAAATGTCTGAATATCTCCAGATCAGTAGCTGCCTTGGATCTGAAGCATGAGAAAGACTTCTGTGTTTATTATCCATCCCAATGCCTGCAGCTCCTTTTTGGTCACACAAAACATACAAAAAATCTCTACGTCTAGGAAAGTTGACTCAACCAGTGCCACATGGTGGTCACCAGAGAGGAAATCCCTGTGTAGGGAGAGACAAGCAGGGAAGAGCAAAGTGGACATCGAGCAGGGCAGGAGCGAGATGTGCGGCCTAGTAAATGGTCTCGAACTGTGAGCACGTCAGTGAACAAACAGTGCCTGCACGTGCATGCAGGTCTGACTGAGGTGGCTGGAAGCTCTTGCCCAGGCAAGATTAAGTGAGTAAGAGTACAAGTAAACAACTTTAAGGGTTACGGTTCTCTGTTCTGTGCTGAAGAAGTGTTCCCCGAGGCTTGCTGTGGGAGCAGCAGGCACTCAGAGAGGCCTGGTGGGCACTGCTTGTGCCCATGGCTGGGCTGCAAGGGTCCCTTCCTGGACAGGTTTCTCTGCTTGGCTGCACGACTTGTCCTGGATTTTGCATAAGGCAACAGGCAAGCCAGGTGGGAGGTTTGTCAGTTTGGGACTGAGGCTGATGTCATCAAGCAAACGCAGCGGAGTGAACACAGTGGTGGGTGAATTTTACGCAGAGGAGGTTGCCTGGTGGTTCCTTCTTGTAGTGGTGCAGAAGAGCCTACACAGCAGTGCAAAGGCTGTAATCTGGAGCAGTGCCAGTCCTGCTGCTGCACAGCCCCAGGGAATTCAAGTCTATATACGTAGTCTTCATGCAGATGTTCTCTCATGTTACTTCTTACCTTGAAAATGTAGAAAGTGCGATATAATTATGTATTTCACTGCTGAATAACTGAATTCACCTAGCACAATATCAGAATTTATTCTAGGATGTGAGTGCTTGGTGGTTATATGATGCTGAGAATGTCATAGCTTGAAAAACTGAGGGTAAGTCTGGATTTACACTCGTGTCACTTCCTGATAAGACCAGTTTCTATCACAGTTTCATAATGTAATGCAGTTGTATTTGCTCTTTGACAGTCTATACATGCCTGTGTTACTGCTAAAGATCATCTACTGATTTTCTTCTGGGCTGGATGGAGACACTGGTATTGTGCTAGTAGTAGTGCTGCTACCCTGTAACAAAAATATCTTGTGCTGCATGTTTTTTTTTTTCCATTGGATAGTGGTAGTTTCACAATCTACAGCTTGTCCTTATTCTAAACCTAATTATCATCTACCTTTGACTTCCAGAGGAGTTTTTTAAAATTTTTGTTTTTTACCAATGTAAAATAAAAGGCCATTTTAATGACTTTTTTCTCTACTATATATAGATAGACACACACAGATTGTTACAAAAGGAAAACTTTTTGTTTCGTATTAATAGCTTTCCAAAACGGCACTATCTAATACCAGTCTTTTCATACAGAAATTTTTTAACAGATTAGCAAAGTTTAGGTGGATGTAGAAGAAAACCAGAGTCTTCCTCCTGCTATATTCCCATTTTGGTCCTGGGAGTATATTTCATATGAATGAGAAGCTTTGTTTTTTGTACTCATTTAGCAGTGCCTATAACATGAAGACCAAATCTTTGTAGGGAGGTAAGGAATACTCAATCCTAGTATTTAGGTGCCTTGTGTCATACTGTCTTCTTTAAGTAGAAATGCTTGTAAACTATTGTCGTCTTTGCATGCTGAAGCTCTCAGCTTTCAATTTTGTTTTATTTTATTAATTTCTGTAAGCCTACATTATCATCATGATGGAATTCATTAATCTGTCTTTAAAGGATTTTGTATAGACTCCCTGTTGTCTCATCTGAGGTTCTGTAACATTCTTTGTAATGGCTGAAATGAAAACCTAAGACTGGCTTGAATATAAAAGCCTTATGTTGGGAACATCATCGTGAATGTTCTATTTAGCTTTGGTTGCTTAAGTGCTGCAATTAGGCATCCTTACTGGGGGGGTGGGGAACACAAAACAAAACATATTTCTGTTTAAAAACAAAGTATCTTTTTGTGACTCATTTTGTCACTTTGAAATAAATTTCTTGGATTTCATCAGTACAGTTTTTTTCCAGATGAGGTAGTTGCTGCCTTCTTTGTCTGCTGGACAGAACCTGGGTTTCCAGTTTGTGGGCTGGACACAGAGCAAGGATGCCTGACTGTCTGGTGTCATTGAGAAGGATCTTACAGGCCATCATTTCTATCAGGCTTGGGCACTGCTGTCTTGCTATACCAAATAGTGTGTTATCTACAGTTAAAGCAGTGAATCAGGAAAGTAGGGTTGAAATCTGCTTCCCATAGAGAAAAAAAAAAAAAAGTTCTACAGATTGTTCGGATGCCCAGAATACAATTAGAGAAATCATTTGAGGTGTTTTTGCCCAGCCAAACTATAACGTTGCCATTTTAGTAATCTTTAATGACTTTGCTGTCTGTTGTTAATGCATAGCTATGTTATTGAGACCAAAGTTGTCTTCTGAGATGACTGGACAAAATGTTAACGTTTCTAAAGACACCTCTCAAGCCAAAGCATAGGTGTTTCTCTTGTCTTGTGAAATGGTCTTCTCCATTTGAAGATGAATGATCTCACTTCCAGTGAAAATCAAGGATATGTTTTGGTTAAATCTCTATAATACTCCAGAGTTACTTTATGGTAATTCTGAATACATGAATACAAATAAGGCAGAACTAAGCAACAATTCAAAAAGCAGCATGTTTCTTTGAGCTGAACAAAGCAAGAACGTCTAGATTTGCTTATGGTGGTGGTACACTGCAACGGTTTAGTAATCAGGCATTTGTAAAGGAACTATGAATGTTCATATTTTCCCAAACTAGAGTGAAAAAATGTGAACGTTAGTGTCTATACATAGCCCTATTGCAAAATAGACTGATTTTTCCTTTATGATCTGCCTTTTGCTGAATAACTGTTTGTAAGGTCAGCATATGAAAATGCAGAAACCATTCATTTAATCTGTCTTTACTGCTAAAATCAGCCTAAGTTCCTTAATTCATCTGGGTATCAGAAAGTATCCTGAATCAAATTCTTCTCTTCTTGTGTCTAAAAGAAACAAATTCTAAGGTTCCCTTGTTTAACAACTGTGCAACCTCTTGCATCAAGATTAAACACTTTGTTTTGTCCCCAGGCAGTTGTGTATTTATTACTCTTGAGGCAGTGGTATTTGAAATAAATAGAATTGAAAGATCCTGAGAAATGGTTTCTGAAACACATATATTGAGTTATTCTTTCCAAAGTGAACAGAAAATACTCCCGATGCTTCTCCCCACACCTTTGCAAAGGAAAACAGCAGATATAAAAATACCTGATGATGATGGTTGTGAATATGGAAGCATTTTTATTCATGGTTGCTGAGGCTTTTTGCTGCTTATTCTCCTAAAAATAATTAGGTTATCTTTATGGAATGTATTGCTATTCAGTAAAGATAACGTAGGTAAGGGCATAATGAAGGACAAAAGGAAAAGTTTCTCTCCTTTTCTGAGAGAGCAGCAAATGGTATGCAGTGAAAAAAAAATCCATGGCTTGCAAGCAATCTTAAAAACTTCTCCACTTTCACTCCTTCTCCTTGTCCAAAAAAAAAAACAGATGCTCACCAAGAGAAAAAGTTCTTTTGTGTTACAAGGGAAGCAATTTCCGTGTGTGTGTACAGATATTCATAAAATATGGATTAGCAGTGCTAGGTATTCAGCTAAGTAAATATTAATAAAATAAAGGTGGAACTGATATGCATTTCCCAATAGAGAATAATAAGCATATTTTGATTTCTTAGTAAGAAATCAAACTAAGGGGAGAGAAGACACTTTATTTTGTCTGGGTGTTTTTATTCTTTATTCTCCTTGTGTTGATCCTGCTGGCAAAGATTTTCCTTACTGACACTTTGAATATACGGTATTGCTGACATTAAACATACAGGAATCAGGAGTTTTACTTAAAAGATGAAATAAAAAAGAATCCAGAATGTCTTTTCTTTATTTGCTTTCTCATTTGTGTCTTTGGAGGCACATTAAAGTTGCATGTTTGAGCCTGTGTTTATAACCATGAGAGGTAGATATCTGCTTCCCCCCCAAACTCCTCCCTCAGAAGTATAGGAACTAGGGCCTTGTTACTAATGCTTACTCACAAGTATTGGAAGATTCAGTAAATAAATGATGACCCAAAATGTGTATTTATTCTTCTCTTTGTGACATTGGCTGAAACTTCTAATTAATTTCACACAGTTGTTATTGTCACGCACTATAGTAATGGCTTTTTTGCCACATTTTACAAATGATTCACTATTAACCTTTGATTTCTGCTAGGTTTAAGGAAATAAGATATATTGCAGAACACTGCACTGCATATTTGTAGGTATATCTGACAGCTTTCTTTGCTGTACGTTCCATTGTTTAGAGCAGTAAAATGGAATTGTTTTTGAATAAACTGAAAATTACAGAGATGCTCTAAAGCATTAGCTCACAGGTCTCAAGAATGCCTCTGATTTCAAGCAGCTAGTTAAATCAGGGAAAAATTAGTTGTGATATCCAAAGAGGCAAAGAGTTAATAAAAATAAACTCCCTGAAATAAAAACTGAACAGCAATAGATTATTTGTTGTTGTTTGTATTTGAAGTCTAATCAAAGAGTTGGCTTAGGCTTCTGGTGTTCAGAAACAAAAATGTTTAAATCCCTAAATTGAAGAATAGTTATTCCTAGAATTAATATTTGATATATTCACTTGGAATGTATCCTGCTCTTTATCCGCATTACTTTGGTCAGTTGTGACTGGCAATTCTTTTTGAGCTGAGAAGATGGGTTAAATCAGATGTATACAGAATAGACAGCTCACATCTTCATCCCTCTTTTCTGTTTTGATATTTTGTTCTTTGAACATAAACAGTCTCCTCCAATAGCAGCCACATTAAGGATAGTCAGGAAATACAAGATGCCTGCTCTACTTCTTTTTTGGATGTTTACCCGATTTATTACTGCATGGGATGCTTAAATTCAGTAGTGTCATCTTAGTGTGTTCATTGGTAATAAGGAAAATAAAAAAAACAAAGCCATCTTTAGCAACTGGCATGAGCTGGGGGGAGCCAGTAAATAAATGTTATGTATTTAAAAAGAGATTTTGTTACTTCACAGCTGTTAGAGGAAAGGAGGAGATGACCATTGTAAAGTCGTTTGAAAAATTTGTTCAAATTACATCATGCTACAGCCATCAATTGGGTGCCACTGATCATTTCCACATTCTGAATAAATTAAAGCCATCATAAAGTATGGCAGCAATCTCCATTAATACAGCTTGTTGATATCTGCTTGTTGAAGTCTATTATTTAAAATCATTTCTTTGGCTTTGTCAATGTTTACACAGCCCAGCATCATTAATGTTGACTTAGGGTTATCTCTGTGTTCCATAACTAGAATACAGAACATTTCTATCGATTTCTGAGCCACACTCCTCTACTTTACTATCACTAAATGAATTTTGATTCATAAAACAAAATCCCTGGGAGTCAAATGTCAGCTATTATCCAATATATTGCTCTCTCCTGCTACTAAAATAGTCTGCATCTCATCTTGAAAATACAATGTATATAAGTCTTCTCTGAAAGAATTTCAATAAAATATTGATGTGAAGTACTTTTCTTATTTTGCATGATAAGATGTTTTGGAGACATAGATGAGGGCACAAAACCAAGTCTAGAGTCATCCTGCATCATGTTTTATATTTTGTGAGCTTTTTCACTGAGCGTTAATAGCCACAAAATGCATTTTTTTTTTTTTCTTGTGTATGATAAGAAAATAGTCTGTGGTATTGTCTCAAGCAGTCTGTCCTAGTTGATTCTGTGCTTGGAATTAAGATCAAGCCAAACAAAGCCTAATAACAACTGAAACCAGTACTCATACACACTCCTTTGAATACAGCACTGCTTCCTGCCACCACATTTAGGTGCTATGCTTTAAAAGAATGTGTTCCTATACAGTGCTTTTTGTTTTTTCTCGTGTGTGTGGATAGTAATGCATGTAATTAGAATGTTTTGTCTTGCTTAAGGGCAAGTCTGTGAATCTGTGACCAGTCTAGTATGATTTCCTTTTGATGGCTCCTCCCAGCCAAAGAACAGCTGAGTGGAGGTACCTCATAAGAAGAAGGCTGATGCAACCTAGAAAATTAGGATGCCATGGGAGTGAGAAAAAGTCAGTTCAGGGACATAAGCAGTTGTGAACAGATGCATTGGAATTGGTGTGAGTTTTGATTTTGACTCAAGTAAGGGAAAAAACAGTAAACCCAGGGCTTTCAGGATTCTCTAGAGACGGGTGATGATGGTTCAGGATAGGATATCTGTACACTTGCAGCAGAAGTATGCGGTCATTTAGTCTGTCTCGGTGACGTTATACTGCTCATTGCTTGCCAACAGGAAAGAGAGGCTTCAGAGATGTAAACCAGAGACCAGCGATGACAGTAAATTCCTAATGCAGATGTGGGATGTTCAGCTTTTAGTTTTGGTACATCCAGGAAAAAAAAAGAAAAAAGCCTCAAGAGTGAATACCAGATTTCCAGATTTGAAAGGTTTGTGGCAAGAGCTTATGGTACTGAAGTTACAAATGGGATGTAGGGGTGAAATTCAACTTTGAACTGTGGTGGTGGCTGGGTGTCAGTGTGGTGCTGTGTGCCCCCTTGGGGCAGTGGTCGCCATTTCCCTGGGTGCCACAGGGACTTCCCTTTTGCGCCGAGCAGAGTTTTGGTGGTGGGTCAGCTAGAGGCAAGGTGACCCACTGAACTCCCAGACCCCCCAATGAGGTACTTGGTGTGGTGTAGGAGGGCTCTGGTTGGGAATTTTGGACCGTCCTGCACCTCCTGCTGTACCTGGACCTTTGGATGGGCTCTGCTTGTGTGCTGGGTGGGAACGGAATGGGGCTGCTCTCCAGGTGGCTCTCCTGGGGTTTCCTCCTGCAGAGTCAAACATTACATGTAGATGAGACCCTTGGGAGTAGTCAGTAGAAAATGCTCCTGTGGATGCAGAAATGGCATAGATAGATAGGATACGTTTTGTGTGTTGAGACAACCAGCAGTGATGGATAATGCCTGTCCTGAAGTTGTTGCACAAGCCCAGCAGCCAGATGGATAATTAGAGAGGTTTTTTTTTTTTTTTTAGCCCTCTGGGCAGTGACTGACCATCCTGTTCAAGAGACCCGGTTCCCCAAGTGAGCATTTACCCTGTGCAAAGTGCTGTTTGCTTGCCTGTTTGTTTTTAAACAAGCACTGTCTGTGAGTAACTGTTCATCTTCTGGAAACATGAGAATATTAGAGAAATCAGGTGACCGTTCTTTACTGTTGTAATTGTTTTGCAGAAAGTAAAGGCAAAATACATGATTTTTATGGAACAAATGAAAAAATGGTGATAACTAGCATTACAGTGAATATCAAATGAATATATAATAACAGAACATTAGGAAACAATTAGAAAAAAGTGGCTAGACGTTATTAATTCATGTGCTATTCATCATACCAACATTGATCATGTAAAATAAACGTGGTGTTAGTTACATTTTAATCATCCAGAGTTGGAGAAGGACTAATTATTTTGAAATAAAGATGGGAAGAATCAAGCTTTATAAAAAATCACAGTGTCCATTTTAATCCGAAGTATTTTCACAGGCAAATAAGTGACTGCCTGTATTGGCAGGACAATGGAGCAAATCACAGCACCTGCCCATGTGTAAACTCTTACAGAGTAAAATAGACGTATTGTTGCCATCATGGGAACTTAACTAAACTCTGGGTGGATGGGTGGTGTAGCATGGCCTTGTTCCTCACACATCCAGGTGAGGGGCTTGGCCAGACTGAGCTTTAGGTCCTTTCCAGCCAACCTATTTAGGTCTCTTCTGTTCCTAAACAAGCATACTGGGGAATGGGAGCACCAGTCCATGTTCCCCATGGACTCCAAGTGGCCAAAGTAGTAGTCAGGTGAGAGATCTGGGAAGGACATCTTTAAGTCAATGAGGGACACCAGCTGTGGATGCAAACAGAGAATAAAGGCAGGAGGACTGTCTGCATCCATTCCATTGCCACCTCTACCCACCACTGCTCGAAGTCTGTAGGGGCTTCCAGTCAGCTCTGAAGAAACAAGTTGGGCGTTTGTCCTTGCAAGGACATCTCTGCTCTGCACAGATGTATGCCTGAGAGGAAACCTGGTTACTTTGTATGAGAACGGTTCTCTTGATTGGATTGACACAATGTATAGAGCTTCAGACAAGGAGAGTGGTGGAGCAGCCATGAGATACAGAAACAAACATTGACATACTTCACAGCCAAGCTGCCCAACTTCAAGTTTGCTTGGATCTTTTGTAAGCAATGGCTACTCTCTTTGCTCTTCCTTCTTCCCTCTCCAGCCTAAGTGCCTCTGACTGGAGAGGTACATCTCCAGTGGCTTCTTTACTACCCATGTGCAGTCTTACGAGCTTTTCCTCTTGAGCTATTGCCCTCCCCGGTGGTGTCTTTGACAATGGCTTATGTATATCTTCTGTATGTTGTTGTATCTTGTGGACTGGGAGCCCTTAGGTCAGTCACAATGATAAAGTGATGACACAGAAGGGCAGCTGAAAGATTGGAATCAGTGCATTACCACTTAAATCACCCCAGATTTAATTTCACTTTAGATGAATAGTTTTTGGGAAAAGTTAAGAACATGGGTTCAGATGACTGCGTAAACAAATTGCACTCTGGCTTTTGGCTTCATATGTTCTCTGGGTTACTTTGTTGCATATTAGAAGAATGTAAAGATCAATTTGTAAGCTGTGCTAAGGTACACTTACTCAGAATTATATCAGTTTTTCTTTGGTATATTGCCTTTTCTGTAACCTCTGAGTTTGATTTATGTGTTATCCCAGGACAAGAGTAACCCGTATTTTCTGTGGGTGGATCAGTTGGTTTAAATTCACAGAAGCAGCAGCAGACTCTTGCTTCGGTAGTGGAGTCCAAATGGATGCTTTTTATTCTATTATCTTCCTTAGTTTTATGTAGTATTGATGAAATTGAAAATCAGTGACCTGACAAAAACAAAATAATATGGCATGAAAATTGCTACTATGATTTCATACTGTGTTAATGCAAGGATGTCATTCCCGCTTCAGAATAATAACAGTGTTTTGCTTCTGAACTTATGGCATCTCTTTCTCTCTCACCCCACACTTTTTTTAAAAGGAGAGATGATGCCGCAGTGAAATTCTCTTTAATTGCATTGCTTGGCAGTTTGTTACAGAATAGCCACTATTAACAGCTAATTTTTTAAAGTAGTAAGTGGAATCTCTGTATTCGAAACATATTAAGAAATTCAGTGTGTATAGCATGAATAGTGCATTGCTGTGGTTAACACAAAAGGAATCTGGCATAAAAAACATTGTAATGTGGTTAAATGCAAAAAATCAGATTTTTTTAAATTATTATTTATTTATTTATTTATTTATTTTTAGTAATTCCTCCTCAGTGAGAAGCCATGGCCCAGGCTGACCAGTGGTGCTCTCTGAATTCCCATGGGGCACTGATGGCCCTGGAGTATGCACAGGTGATATTCACTCTCCATCCTCAGTCTACTGCTGTGCCTGGAGAAGAGTCCAGAAGCTTAAACTGGTTCCTCTTGTCCCACAGGCATCAGAGAAGTTTCAAAGCAGAGAGCTAAATTCTGATTAAGGTGCTTGCAGTGGTGTGATGAAGCGCTGCATGCAGGCAGCTTATTGATTACAGAGACCTCCTTAATGGCTCTTCCTAGCTCACTGATGATGGTAGAACCTCCCAGATTTAAGGCAAAAACGTGTGCTTTTATGTCAAAGACAACAAGGTAACTGGTAAATTTTGCCATATAGGAAGAGCATCTTCCACATCCCAGAGATGTGTGTGAGCTCTGTCGTCATAAAGACATGTCTGTTCAGGTAAGGAGGGAGCAATGCTGAGGATCAAGTTAAAGGCCAGCAGTAACAGTATCTCCGCTTTCCTCTGACCTCTCTGTCCGGGGAGACTTGCAGGAAGGGGTGAGCCCAGCTGTCATGTACGTGCAGGGTGAAATAGCCACTTTTCCTCTGCCACGTCTTGTGGAGGACATGGGTGAGAAGCAGAACACTGTCTCCTCTCCTTCATGTTCTGCCTAGCTTACTGGTCTCAAGAACACTCAGTAAAGGTTGATTAAAAAAAAGTTTTTTAGATTTAAGGAAGTAAGCTGAAGGGCTGATGATATGAAAGTCTCCCAGTGCATGCACTTGCTTTACACTTATAGTATTCACCCATGTTACTTTGGATCTGAAGTAATTCAGAATCTCTTCTCACATACAAGGAGTTTCCTTAACCTCCTATATCTTGGTTGTTTTAGATAGAAAATAATTTGTGATTCAGTGGGCCAGAGAGAAAATATATGCGGACATGAGGATTAATGCTTTGCCTTCATGTGAAGGTTCCAGTCTCTGTGTTAAGGACAGCCTCAGCTCTCATGTCAGCTTTTGGATCAGGGATTCAATGCTCCCTTTCTGGCTAAGGTGGCCAAAGTGCTGCAGCTGCCCCATCTGAGCATTGCTCTCTGCAGTTTCAGAGTGTCCATAGGGAGAATGGTGAATGCCTCCAATGGATATGCCTCTTCATATAGGCAGGGGCTTGAATTCCCCATTTCTCGTTAGTTAACTCCAATGCCGTTTTGCCAAACGGGGCAGCTGCACTCACTAGCTTGGTTCTGTCATTTCCTCTGTTGAAGAGAGGAGTTTGACAATTTTCGATCTCTATCCGACAGTACTAGGACAAGTATAAGATATATGACTAAAGGAAAGAAATAGGGCTCCTTCCAAAAGAAAATTTCTATTTGCTGAATCGGTACTACATTTTGGTTTGTTTGTAATCAACTGCTTAAAACCCTTCAGTAGCTCCCTCCTGCCTTGTGGAGTGTGAGGAGCTGCCTGTGCTTTGTGTTGTTCCATAATGTGTTGTCTGCTTCCGTTTTAGGCATGTTTCAAAAACTGCTCTTGTTTGTTGCCACATTTTTCTGGTTGTTTGCAGATTATAGCATCTTTGTTTTGTGCTCATCCCCTGCTGCTTTTGCTTCAGTGCAGCTACCTGTGGGTTTTGCTGTGAACTGCCCATCAGGTGAGCTCCCTGCTGGTTTTCCTCGGTCACTGGAGCTCCAGCATCAGCTGTGCTAAGCAACAGCCATCGGCACTCCAGCCACCCTGCTCCAGTGCCTGATCACGTCTGTGGGCCTCTGCTTTTGATGGGATCCTCTGGGAGCCGCTGATACTGGTCAGACTTTGGGTGAAATGAAATTCTGGTAGAGCTTTGAGTTTCAACTTCTTTTCTTTTGAGCATTCTTGCATTTTTACATATGCACGACAGCATTCTCAAGTGTGGTAGTTCACAGGTATTTGGATTTTGCTGTTACAGCAACATAGGAGAGTGCAGACACTTATTGAAGGTGTTCGGACCTAAGCATGGGAATGTTGGGTGAGGGTCTTGGTTGCAGTGTGGTGTGGTTTCTTTCCCAAATATGATGTTCTGGTTTTGCAAACATCAGTATTTTTTGCTATAGATGGAGTGTCTTCTATGCATATGCTCTGTTCATAATTACTTGTTATGAAACAGATTTTTATTACTGATAGAGGCATGAGGTGAAAAAAGAAATATTGAGTTTAACATTCTTTATTATAGAGTTCAAATTTACCATAAAATTAAACCCTGCAATGAAATTACATAAATTGATTTATATCTGCAGTGGAAGCACTCATTCAGTCTTACATATGAATTTTTTCAAAATTTTTGATAGGATAAAGATATGCATAGCATGGGGGTTAACACAGGAATAGAGACAGAATTCAAAGGATATGTTTTATTTAATGTAGTTGCTAATATATTTAATCATTATAGTTGTGTTTTAAGGATAGATGGGGAACAAGAACTACCCTCATACAGTAACATGACAAAGCAATAGTATCTAACTAAGCAGTGCGAACAGAGTATGAACAAAAGGAAAGACCAATACAGTGAGTGCAGATATTGTAATTGTACCCTGGGACTTTGTTATCTATAGTGGTTTTTTGTTTCTTTCTTTCTTTCTCCTCTTTACTGGGGAAGATGTCTTCCAGGGGTTAGGGATTTTTCACATTTTTAAAACGTTTTCATGAAATTTCTCAAGGAGGATTCTTTAGTCATAATAAGGGGAAGAGAGGGAGTGTAAAGAGAGAAGGCACAGTGAGTAGAGAAGAGAGAGAGCTGGAAAAATAGTGCACGAGGAACAAAAGGTGACTGCCAAATAGAAAAATGGTGCAAGTGAAAAACTTTGACAGTGGTGTGGTCACCACATCAGCACCAGTTGCTTTGTTCTGTAGAGTCTCTCAAATGGTGAGGATGGTCTGATGGTTCTTGTTTTCATCTTTTTCTGCAGTGAATGAGCCAAGAATATTAGCTCTTAAACCTGTATATAATCAGTGGATCTAAAATAGAAAGTCATGTCTGTACCTCTTCAGTTTCTGAGAAATCAAACCTACAGCTAGATGCAGATTTCAAACTCTGTAGTTAGATCAGTTTACTGATGATTCCTGATAATTTTCTTCTTGAATATTTACAATTCCTCCACTCTAGGGATACAAAAATAACTTCTAGTATCAGATTGACTCCTCACAAAATTTGAGTGGTCTGGGTAGATTTTATATTTGGGAGAAAAAAATCAGGTAAAAATAAGTTATATGTATTTAAATGAGCTCAATTCATATTTGAAAGAATATGTCTTAAAAGGTGGTGGTTGGTTTTTTGTCACTGGAACCCTGCAAATAAGTCTGCGTATCCCTCTAAAAGACACAGCAGTTAAACTGGAATATCTTGGTTTGATGCAGAATTTTGTAGAATTTAGGGGAATTTTACAGAATAGAGGTCAGGCTAGGTGAATGTACTTGTACTTTCTTGCCTTTTAATTGTTGAAACCCTGCAGTGCAAGAACTCGTCAAGTCCAATGTGACACATAGATGTGTCCACTGGGTCACTAAACCAAGGGCTCCAGGAGAGATGGAGGCAGAGGCTGCTCTCATGGCCCCGCTAAGGATTCCTCAGCTGGACAGAGGTGGGAAGCTTGCAGATTTGATCATGTATGCACTGTGTTGCTTCAGGGCCAATACCAAGCAGTGTTTTCCAAGAGCGTGTGCCAGTGGTTTTCGAAAAACCTTCCAGAGATCTTTGGTCCATCAAGCACTGTGGCTACGTGATAATGCCGTCCAGCCCCAAGGTATCCCAGTGGACAGTGGCTTCTCTGCATTACTGGTACTACTTCTCTTGCATACTCTTATTTATTTATTAAGAGAAACTTAATCCAGAAGCAGTCCACATGCTCCCCAGAAACAGGAATTCCAGTTTTGGTCAGTTTCTGATAGGGGATTGAAATAGCAAGCAGAAAATTCTTCCTACTTACCATCAGGAAGTACGTAGCAGTAATTCTGTATAGGTTCAGACTGGTCACAGTGACATGGCGAAGAAGAAAATCTGTTACAGGGATTTATGTTTTGCTTTAGGTTGCAGAAAATTACCACATTTCCACCTCTTGGTTACATTACCCCTTAACTGTTGCATGATTATGAATTAAGAAGTTAGATGAAATTATAAAAAGCAATGTATAATAGATAGCGGTATGAATTAGTACAGTGCAAAGTGCTTATCTCAGCAGGTGTTTGTTAATGGATACATCTGCTTTGTTACTGTTGGAATAAATGGGTACTAATACAACGCTTTGTGAAACACATATACTTACTTTTATGGAAATAAAAATACAAGATATTTTGCTCTGATTTATTCCATTTCAGGAATTAGAGAAATTAAGCTTCCTTCTCTTTTAATTATATCTTGCAGAGAAACTGTAATCTCTTAATCTCTATAAAGCTTCTCTCTTTTTAATTTGCCTATTGGTGTTCGCTGCCATGGAATCCTCCCTGCCTACGACAGGAGATGGACTCCCCAGCAAAAAAAGCAAAGGCCAAATTTTGCCCACATGTGTGCAGCTTGCTTTGACTTCAGGGCAGGATATCTGCACTTGGGATGCACGATAAATTGATTTGTCAGTTCAGTGACCGACTAAAACATAAATAAAAATGGTTCCAGTTGACAAGAAACAGATCTCTTCTCTTCCTTCCCCCTTTTTTCATGCTAATCAAAGCAACATGCTTTGTTCAACCAAAACTGCATTTGCAGACATTTTAGATAAAAGCAAAAGCTAGATTTGCAGGAGGGTAGAGCTGCTATCGCTATCTGCTATCTGCTATCGCAGAACAGGTGCTGCAGCTTTCTTATGTATGTTGGATCAGGACCAGTACAAATCTCTACCGTTTTAAGATGTGCTTTTTTTCCCCCGTAACTTGGAAGAAAATGTCCTAACTGTGGAGCTCTGTGCTATTACAGAATGTCATGCTTTTCTGTTGGAACAGCTCCACTATGTATAAAATGCTTAAGCATCTATTTTGGTCAGCAACACAAAAAGTAACTCCGTAGCCCGCTGCTTAGAACGCCCTCTGGGGATGCCCAGGTTCCTGCATTAATGAATGTTTAAGCGCCTAATAGAAAAAAATGAGAGACTGAGGGGACCCCAGCACACAATACTTTATTACTTTGTGTGTAAGGAATTTTCCTAAATGCTTGTTTTAATTCAGGGAGAGATTAGATTTGAATCTGAGCCTCTTACAGCCTACTGTAATTGCTGGGCTGCAAGGGGAGAAAGCTTCTTTTCATGTGAAGTATTATGAAACTAAAAACAGTAAAAATGATGTGGAAAAACAAGAAGTAGCCACTTTGAAATCAGTAAATCACCAGCATGATTAGGGCTTTTATTTCTTGTTTTTACTATTCCATTGAAGATAGGAATTTGGTGTGACTGCTCCCAAACTGTATTTTCAAAGTAGCTACCTTTGAAACAATTAAGCCAAACCTAGCAGATAGGTTTTTCCCTTTATTCCAAGATCTATTATACAAAGCTATAAATCTGCAGTCAAGCAGAAGAGTTCTTACCAGGCTGAAGTGAGAGCACTACTTCCCGTGGGTGAAGACGTAGGCATCTTTCCTGTCATATTTCACCTCTCTTCTCTGTGTCCTACGGCAGGGAGTCTGCTGCAGTTAGGATCCTTGCAGAAGGGACATCAAAACCTGGCAAAAAAAAGAGAAGGGTCATAGCCAGAACAAGTGGCATTTCTTTCCCTAATTCAAATAGAAATCTGCTCAAGCAATGAGGCAACCCAGAGGAAATGATCTGAACTGAGGAAAATATCACATCATGACAGCCACCCCTGTTATGAATGCAGCGCGCTTGTTTGTGCTGTCATGAGAGTCTTGCCACGCATTATCATTTACTCTGTATCTCTCAATCTCAGATGTCTACCGCTATTTGCAGCATGCAGCGTGGCACTATAAACCCTCAGCGTTTTAAGAGAAGGCCTAACGGTGTCCATTAATCAGGGCACGTGTGCAAAGAGGACTGCTGTTTGACCAAAAGTGTAAAAGGCTTTGTGGAGACTTGCCTTAATCTTCTTTTTCCTTGAGTTTACACAACAAAATAAGTATACCTTCCAGTCTAGGAGCTTAGTGTATCTGAAAGTTTCTTAGGTCAGGAAAATGACATTATTCTGCATTATTGTAAGTATATATTTGTATTTTTAATTTGTACAGAGTTCTCTACTGCACTCTTTGACCCAAAAGCCATTTTCACTTTTAAACGCAGTAAGTGGGCACATATTTCTTAAAGTAAGTCATAGTTAAATTTTGAGAGTTAGCTCCTGAAAACATTCCTGAAAGTAAACCTGGTAACTAAAGATAATGATAGAACTGATTGTACAAAAGCATTAGCATTTTATCCATTTCTTTGCTGAGGTAAGCCAGTGCCAAGTGTTACCTATTGAGTAGTCTGTTGTAACATGATGATGTCAGTGGACAAACTCTTGGTTTTGGTGAGTATTGGGACAGGTAGGAGGTAGGTATTTACTATGCTGTGTATTAAGATTGCCTGAAAAGTTCAAAGGGGGATTCTCAGAAGGAAAGGCTGTCATTTTATCAGCTGAAGAAAGAATTCAAAGCAAAACTCCTCCATTTGGCTCTCTCAGAAAGGGCAATGGAAAATTTTATCGCCTTGCTATGTTATTTTCAGTTTGAGTGCAGTATTCAATGCAGGATATGTTTAAGAGAACGAGTGTGGAGAAGTGCTTAAACTCAGTGCTATCTAAGTGTTTGGACAGTTTTCCCTTGTGTAACACTTCATTTAAATTTTGTGGTCATGTTCTAGGATAATTTTCTCAGCCTTTTCATGTGGGTGGCTTCTGATGTGAAGTCACAAGCAGCTCTCTCACTCTTGCTATAGAAATCTAATAACAGCAACTCTGTGTAATTCTCTGGCTGCATAAGCAATATTTACCTTTGCAAGGTATTGGGTGTAGAGGGTAGTATAATTGTGAGTGTTCCTGTGCTGCGTGAGCTTGCAGTGCCGTGTTTGGTTTTGAGTGGAGCAGGGGGAGGTTTCTATGCAGTTGCACTGAGTTAAAAATGGCTTTAAAATGTTTGAAGAATTTAAAGGTATCCTCTTTTGAGTCAGGTTGCCCAACTGGTCCCAAATCTTTTTCCTCACTTACAGAAAGCTCACGGGGAGGAGAAGCCTAGCAGTTCACTTGAGAACAACATTTCTGGCAGCTCTGTCCTGTACCCCAGTAACATGGTTAAGAACACATGGGTTAAATTTCAGTTGCTCTCTGAGCAGCAAAGTAGAAGAAAGCTGGTTGACTTCATGTAGATATTATTAAACCATGCTGTTCACCCCGGAGTTATGATCTCATGATAACCTTACGAACAGGGTCATCTAAAAACGAAGTGATCAAATGTATGTTGCTACTTCCAATTTTGTCTCTAATTTTCAAGAACTGTACTTTATTCTGCTGAATATATCTTTTCCCGTACTTGGTAGGTCTTTTTTTGTCTTTGTGCATGTTGCTATTTGCAAATACTCAGTAGATTAGGTAAGATTCCTGAGGGTTTAACCTCATCTTAAAGCATATCCTGAGTCTTGCCAGAGTGTTAGTACAGTAGGGTACAGGGAATGATCTTCCAAAAAAGTTGGTGTAATATGGCCAAAGACGGTTTTTCTGTTGAGCTTACTTATCCTGTAGAGAGAACATAGGTCAATATGAATGGGACAGACAGGTGAGATTTAATCACATGGGAAAGAATTTTCTTCTCCAGGTATAGCAAGGAAATTTATCACCTGTAGAGGAAACTAATAAAAGTTGTGCTGACTGGATATTATTTAACTATTCTTTACATTGTGAAAGCAAGCTGCGTTCTTAATTAATTGCCAAACAAGCTCGAATGATTTACGTAGCTTAAAGCAGAGGCACATAATAATGGATCTGTATCAGGAGCAAATGTTTCCCTGCCTTTGTGTGAAGGAAACACACTTCTGAAATAAAACTTGTGCAGTTCTAATTAGCATATCAGGGCCACCCTCCTGCCCCAGTGCGTTCAAGCAAGGTAGCAGAGCAGTCACAGTGGCTGAGTTCAACCAACCCAGCTGAGCAGCTCTGGTCTGAACTGAGACCTGGGTGATGGTGGCACCAGCTCTCGATGTGCTTTGCCCAAGGGGCTGTGTGGCTCACCCCAGGGATGGCTTGGGGCAGAGCTGAGCTGAGTTGTGGAGCTCCCAGGTGAGACAGGGACATGCAGCCTAGGTGTGGGGTTAATTGTTGGCTCGGTGGTGGACAGTGTCATCAGGCTGTGCTGGGGCCAAGTGCAGCATGGATGTGTTCCAGAGCAAAGATTGGTGCCGAAATAAAGTACTTGCCTGTAGCAGTGGCCAGACTTTAAATGCATATATATATATATTTAAATTAAAAATATAAAAGAAGGAAGGAAAGAGGAAAAAAAAAAAAAAAACAAGCTTTTTTGTGTAATAATGAAGCACTGTATCAAAGTCTATAAATTAGGCACAACTTTAAAATCACATATAATTTCAATTACAGCCATCTGTTTCTCCTTAGGAAGAATGAAGTGAGGTCAACAGCTAAACATTTTACAACCATAAAGATTCTGGGATGCTTTATAAGCTATATACATATGTGATTTGTAAGAAACCTATTTACATGTAAAATTTCTCATTTGAACATTCATTCCTTTTATCATGCAAACACCAAGTTTTTTTGGAAGCTCCAGGCTTTGAAGTGGAGTGAATACAGTTATTTCAGCCTAATGTTATAGCTCTAAATTTTTCATTTTAACCCTCTGATATTTCTGTCATCATGAAGAAAAATATCTCTGTACCATTAAATTTCAAATGTCTGGACAGTAGGGGAAGGTGCTAGGAAACACTTGCATCCAGACAAGTGTACGAAAGGTTTCTGAGCCATCTGACAAATGCAAAAAAACCCAAAACCTTAATAGAGGTCTTTGGGGAAAGAGAGGTGAGAGGAATGTTAGAAACTGGGACTCAGGGTAGAAGATGTTTTAAATCTTGGGATTGTCTGTGGTCATTTATTTGAGAGCGATGCGTACCTTTCCTTCTGTCACAAAATGTTGTTCACAGCATTAAACATATGTGCAGCTGTGAATGGCTGCTTTTGAGCCTGGTGAGGGTTATGTCCAAGATGTAGCATATATAATTTTTCAAATTATTTTAATAAAGTCGGTGACTTCACTGGAAAGCTTTTAGTCACAAAAAATAATTTGTGAATTCATTTTACATTCATCCTTAATGTAGGGATATCATCTATTCACCTTCCTGGAGCCTGAAGATTTTTTGAATTCCTCAAATACGAAAAAGTGAACAAAGACTTAAGTAAGCTTTGTAATTCAACAATAAATTGAACAACAGAAAGAATGTGAGTCATAAAATATGTGTACATTTTGAATAATTAAACATAAAGCCTTCCTGCACAAAATATAAAGCAAAATACTGACCTCAATGGATAATAACAGGCAAAGTCAGTTAATACCTGTATTATAAACCCCTGAGCTTTATGGTTGTTTACAGGAACTGGAATGCATGCCTAAAAGACCACTCTTCACAGCAGTGCTGTTATCCACATCCATCAAGATAATCCCACAGTAAAACCTTGTTAAAGAGGAAATGTGGTGTGTTTGGATAATGTCAATAATTAGAAAATATGTCCCAGAAAATGCCTCATGCAGCAAGTTTAAATATTAATGCACATTTTCGTAGCTCATTTTAACTGAGGGTCTCAAGTTATTTGCACGGACCTTGGGGGCTGAGCTCTGATTTTAGTTCCAGATGCAAACCAAACAGCAGCTCTTGTGCTTTTGAAAGCAAAGTTTAATTTCAAGCTGTGAAACTCCTCAAACTTTTTTTTTTTTTAATATGTATGCTCATTTGTACAGAAAGGTAAATTGAGTCACAGAAGAGTTAAATGATTTGTTGAATGTGAGCATAGTGAACCAGAGCACATAATAAACCTTGCTATCTCTTATTACCACTTCCATCTTCGTGGCTCGAGTAAGCACGCTGCTGCTTCAGTTCACTCTGTCTTAGGCTGACAATGTATTTGATCATAACTCATCGGAGAGGACAATTTTATGCTTTAGACCACACTATAAATTAAGTCTGTGGAAGATTTTCATTGGTAAATGGTATGTTCTGGAAAAATAATTGAAACAGACAGAATGACACACCAAACCTCTGCAAGCAAGCATGCTCCTGTTGTCTACCCTAGAGGAATAGTGATTGAGTCTGGTTTGTGCTTGCAGGTTGACGCTCTTGAGCTGGCAAGCACTGGGGAAACTGCAGTACCTTGTGCTCCCCACTGCTATCCATCCATTGTTGCTCAGGACAAAGAATTAGATCTCCTCATTGACTTATGAGGAGTGTGGTCTTAACAACATGTAAATTAAATGGAATGATACCAGCCAACTTCAGATGGCTACAGTCTGAGTGGCTGGATCCTGGCATCATTCTTGTAATTTCTTACTAGTCTGCAGGGACTGAGAAGTACCTTTTTCTCTCCACTGACCAATGCAAACTCAGATGGCAACATTGTTCCTGTTCAAAGTTAGTGAGATGAATCTTGCCTGTTAAATTGAACAAGTGTTCTTTCTGCAGAGGTTAACAGGATGGGTGCTTTTCGCACTAGCTGGAGCAATGCAGCCGTCAAACCCTGCAAAGAACCAATGAACGTGGAAAAAACACAAAGGAAAACTTAAACGTGTTAATAGGGGTAAAGTTCATGCTGACTAATATGTAAAACCACACAAAAGCCATGTTTCAATACGAAGGTGATTAGCTTTCCTAAATGGAACCTGGCAAAGTTATAATGATGCTTGATCAGAAGACCCACAGTTTCAGATGAGAGTTCATTATTCAGTGAGCTCTCTGTTCAGTTCAGCCACATGAGGCATTGTGTGACTTGGGGAAACAGCTGAAAACCTGATAATCAGCCAGGTAGTATTAACAAATAAGCAAGGAAGTGTGAGGACATATGCTGTGCTAAAACATGGCTTTAATGAAGGGTTACCTGGGAAGACAACACATAGGAAAAGGCTGGGGTTTTACATTTTCATGTTCAGAAGTAGAAGAAATAGCTTGTCTGTGATGACCTGTTTCCTGGAACAAAGGATGCAAATTAAGAAATTATAGTATAATAATCTGTAATAAGAAATAAGGTGGGTTTTATCACATGGATGAGCATTCTACCAGTTGAACTTCTAAACTATAATTAAATAGGTTGTTTAATTTAACAAAACAAAACAAACAAAACAACAGAGACGTAGAATTTGTAGAGTGCCTTAAGCCCAAAACACAGGAAAGATGTGATTCTGACAGCGGGCTGAGGTGGAGGAAAGCTGCTCTCATTTTGTGGTGCATTTTCATGTTATGGCTCTGCGTGTTAAACGTTGATGGATAGCATGTGTTTGAGCTGGATGAGCACAGAAGGATGCAAGAGCTTCCCTCAGGACACCCTAAATCTGGGGTTTCATTTGCGTGGGGGTGTGCTTTTATTGTCTATAACCACTCCTAATCGGGAGGGTCGATGTGGAAGGAAATCCTGCCCTGTGCTCAGTTTTGGGTAATGGTGTAGATGCAGCCTGTACCTGTGGCAGCGGACCAGTGCTGACTCACCATCCCCAGGGCCAACAGGGCCCTGTCCATGTTATTAAAACCCCCCAGCAGCCGAAGCAGGGGCTGCATCCGAGCTGCCCATGGGCATCTGTGGTCAGATGGCCCCAACCCCGAGTGCTGCACGACCGATGGGGTGGCAAGGCCCACGTCCCTGGTGCAATAAAGCAGGATGGGATCCTGTGAGCGGTTCTCTTCCCCGGCACCTTGGAGTACTGGGCTCGCTGGGGAGCCTGGGGGCTGGCATCTCTGGCAGGTCTGTGAGGAAGCCGAGCTGTTAGGAAAGGAGAGAGGATGTTTTTGCTGAAGTCACAGTATTCCTTAATCATGGTAATTATCAGTTGTGACAATTAATGGCAGGTTTAAAGTTGAGGCAGAGTTTTACAGAGAGTTTTACTGTAGGGGGATGTTACGAATATATGGGGATATGCCTGTTCTGTGACAGAGGATGCGGAGGGTACCAGAAATGGAGGGATCATGGCAGGAGATCAGTAAAACCATGTCATTATGGAGGTAGGCATTGAGGTGAGGGTGAACAACAGTTCACTTGGGAAAGAAGAGAGGCCACGTCTCTGTTTTCAAGCAGCAGGTCTAATCCAAGCATTCTTTTCATAAAATTCATAATGAAACTGTGGGACTCGGTGCTAGGTAAATGGGTTCTTCATGGAGGAGAGGCAGGTGGAGAAATTCTCCACCCTGTGACTGCCAGAAGTGGTGGTATTTGATGTGAAGGCTCAGTCACTTTTACCTGGTGTCTCCTGTAGGTGTTGGCTGCAGCTGGAGGCAAGGCAGGGTTTAACCATGTTGGCCAAGCTCAGGAAGGCAGCTGGTTTCTCTGTGCCCAGGATCATGTGTGTAGAGAGCGTAAAGGGAACGGGCAACGCGATGAGAGTTTTATTCTTTTCCTTTATCGTTCGCTTGTCAGCAGCCCTGAGATGGTATTAGCACTCAGCAGAGCAAAGGAAGCATTGCAGAGGCATTGGAGGGGAAGTTATGACTCTGAAGCATTTGTTTGCTTCATTATGCTAATTCCTGTGTTATCTCTGGGGTAGTGCATCATCTTGAGCCAGGTGAATATAGATAAGTCCTATGTTCAGCCTTTAATTCTTTTGTTCTTAGGTCCTCGGTCTGTTAAAATTGAGATGCTGTCACTAGAAGTAATGATGGCTAATGCACCATCTGTGAGATTCCCAGCTTGTGTCACAGTGAAGGCCATCAGATGTGATGGAAGAATTCTCCATAGCACAGGTTTCTGGATACTGTGCCATAATACGTAATCAGGGAATAAATCTTGCAGCCTAACATTTATAAACTCAGGCACCCCAAGCGAGTAATGGCAGGTGCAGGCTTTGGAGCTGAAGAGAGGGCAGCTTGACTGATGCTACTGACATAGCGAGACTTCATAACTCATACATACATCACTGCCATTATGGATGTTAGGCCCCTCTGCAGTTTGTCTGCTAATTTTTACTCAGGAATATACAAAAAGTCTGAAGATGGGAACTGTGGTCCCTCAGTTTCCCCAATTATAAAGTAAAATGAATATTAATTTTGCAGAATATTGTGATTGTTCAGCTTGATTTGAGATTTGTAGATCAAAGGCATCGTAAAAGCACAAAATATTTCTGTGCTCATGTGGTTTCAGAGGTAAGGATCTATAAACTGGTGCACAAATAGTTAAAAGAATAATGGGGTGTTAAGCAAGTTCATATTTAATTTCTATAGACAGCTGCCATTAACCTGGGAGGCAAAAGTATTGCCAAATTATTAAGCTAATTACAGATATTAAAACAAATATCAGTCTTCAAACCCTTCGTTGCCTTTCTTCTTCCTTTGAAGGCTTTTTATTATTTTTTATTTTTTTATGGACACCTATAAAAAAATTTAATTTGAATAATTTAGAACTTTGTATTTAATTTTATTATATTTCTTTTCATGTTACTGCAGTATTGTCTTTGGGCTTTTAATTGATTTTTTTGTTGTTGTTGTCAGACACTTTGAAACTTCAGAAATGAACTGCATGAAAAGAATAAATAATGGCATAGTTGTAAGGAAAAAAACAGCAATATTTTATTAAAGAGAATCTTTCACAAAATTAAGTTCTGTGATTTTAGTATTTTTCTGAACAATTACAATAGCATTAGTACCAGGTTCTTATGAAAGTAATGTATCTGTATCTATAGAGGAGGCATGGAAAATGCTGCAAATACATGCCTTTGATCTAAATGACAGAAATAAATTTGCTAAGGACACGGTAACATTAAGCACGTTTAAACTGACCCATATTCCTCGAAGCGCAGGTAGTGTATTTCTCCTTTTGATCAGGCCATTTGATTTAAAGTATAAATGAAATTAAGTTATGTGCTTAATATGGGTAATATAATTTGGCACATTAACTCTTACAGACGTAGGTTAATATTTTATTTGCATATATTCCCATTTTTTTCTGCAGTTGAATTTATCACAAGTCTGCAGGCGTGACTTGCTGCTCGAAATGGGCAGGAACAATTAAGTTTTCCAGCAGAACTGCAGTGAGCACTGCTACTCAGCATTGTGCTCGCCGCATTGATAAGGCGAAGGGAAGTTCGTGTGCAAGAAATCTGAAGTGAAGATGCAAATCTCATGCTTGGTTGGTATTTTGTTATCTCAGAATATGGTGATCCTGAGTGGCATCACAGTAGTTTTACGTCGGGGTTAGAGAGTGTGTCTGTTTCTACTCTTTTAAAAGTGTAATGAAGCCTTTGACGGAATTACTGCTTTCTTATCATTACTGAGAACTCAAATGAATTTGTTAATGTTGTGGTTTGAGTTATCATTTCATGAGATTTTTAATATATTTGTAGTGAGTGTTCATTAATATTCAAAGCTTTTCCCCCCAGAAATTATATATTTGCCTTTAACATTGTCAGACACCTTTTAGTCTCTTTTCGCAGATTTGGAAGGTTGAGATGAGCTTTCTAGTTTGAAACAGCCATAAATGCCCTCAATCATCATGATAATATATATGTATATATCTAAAAATAACAGCAGACTTGCATTCATTTTCTCTCCACATATCCAAAGGCTGTGGAGGATTCTAAAGTAAATGACATGTAAAGATAATGGAAATATGCATTCAGGTTTTTTAGTTGTCTAGCTACAGTAATTAATTTTGAGCAGGGACTGCTGTGTTTATTCAAACAAGAAGTAAACATAGCACTAGTACAGGAGCCAGGCATATAGATTTCTACAGAAATGTAGCGTTATAAACTCCTTTGAGAAATCACTCTGCATGCAAAGAGAAACATGTTAGACTTCTATAAAGAATACGTTGTTGTATAATAGGTTATTTGTACATGACATTGAGGATGTATTTTTTCCTGGCTTCAGGCTTTACCTAAAAGAACTGAAATCACTCATGAAGAGGGTAATTAGTTATTTGTCTGACCTCTTAAGTTGCGGCATTGTTTAGACATAGGAACTGGTGAATAACATTATATGGCGATGAAGGAGAGTTTGGGGATGTTCTTGGAGCACTGGCCTGATTTTAGGATCTGCTATTGGATTTAATTTATTTGTTAATAAAATAAAATAAAAATTTGCAAGAGACATTGTGTCAAATAGATGCTGGAGACCACACCAGCCCCCAGGAATTCCCTTCTGTCTGAACGCAAAATTGGAGCTTAGCAATAATGAGAGCAACAAGGTCTGGAGCAGGCGGGTGCTCAGCACTGAAGCTGGAGATTATTTGCATCTGACACTTCCTAATCCCTAAAGAGAGAACTCCTAAATGCGTAAAAGCTCTGAGGGCAGATGCACTGTATTTTCATGGTAGTGTTGCTGAGCCTGTGGCCAGTGCTTAATCCCGATGCTCTCGCCTCTGCCTTCTCTCTCCATGCCTCCTCATCATTCTTTCAGCCGTTTTTCTCAAAATGTTCCCCACAGACAGATTTTCAGCTGAAACGTGAACTTCAAATATAGGAAACTTTTCTGTGTTCTGTCATCAGTCTATGAGTAAGGACTTGAACATAGGGGCAGAATCTCATTTTGTGCATTTTGAAGGGGCAGGCTGTAACTCTGAGCAGTACAAACTGAAAACCAATGGGCTTGGAGATGCCTTCATCACTTGACCTTTTAGTGGATCTCCTCATGTGCTAGGTGCAGAATTAAGTTTTGTAGACCTGCTGTGCTACAATTTGTATGACCACCTGAGTCTAAGAGGAGGTGAAACTCTAGCCTTGAGAAGGGACAGAGAATAATAGCCTTTATCAGAACAATAATAAGGGCATTATTTACCCTAATAAAGCCATGGCTTTGTATCTACAGGGAGGCCTCCACAGCCTTGTCAACTTGTGTTTGTTGTGAAAATATTCTGATTGATTTTTAGTTAACAATATGCAATCCCTAGGGAAATAAAGAACTAATATTAGAGGTACAAAATGTGAACTAAGCTATACTTATATTGCTGAGAGAATAGCAGAATGATATAGGAAGAGACTCTTCTATGAGACTTGATTTGTAATTATAGATCATAAGATACCGTCTGTCCTCAATTCTTGAATAAATAATTCATGAGTAGAGCTTAAGTAAGTTTTTAACCAATAAAAACCTCACTGAAATTGGAATTTAGGGGATTATCAGCACAGTGAATTTGATGAATTGTTATGGCTTTTCAGCCTTTTTTAATGGGAGAGGCAGGAAGAAGTTCATGTAACCTAGGAGATAAAGTACTGGTATTTCCACCTAAGAGCTTTTATGAGAAGGTGCATTTAGGTGCAGAGTTTAGAGTAAGCAAAATTTAGGTGGGGTTTAGCTTGATAGACATGATAATCTGAAAACTTGGAGTGTTTAAACTGAAATAACTTGCTTAAAGTTGCTGTTCCGTTTAAGCCAAACACACCTTGTGTTCTCTGCTTTTGTGTACATACACAGTAAAAGCAAACAGAAAGCAAGGAAGCAAAGCTCCAAAGCATGCAAGGTCTTTGAAAACTTGAGGCAAAATTTACAGTGCTTTTTCACATTGAGCTATTTGCCTAATGCTTTTCCACAGCCTGAATGAACTTCCGTACTGGTTTTATCAGTTGCCAGTACGCAGTGATATTCAAACCACCTCACTTCTTGCTCTGAGTTTGCACATGACATGTATGCAACAGAGAGATAAAATTCAACAATAAATGTGCTTCATCCTTATTTGCTTTTTTTAAGCAAAACTGATACAAAGTGTATGGCTTGCTCAGAAAAGTCTCTGTTGTGAGATTAATGAAAAAGATATCAGTTGCAGGGTTAACGATCATCTCCTTAACGACCAGCAAAGTTCTTTCACTGATCTGGGAAGGAGGATGGGGGTAGTGAAACAGAAGGACTTTTCCAAACATGGGAAAAAATAGTTTGTTGAAATTCATAAACATAAGTTCTGTTTGTTTTTTTTTTTGTTTTGTTTTCTTGGTAATTTCTGAGAAGTGTTGAATGTAGAAAATGCAGTAAAGTATTGTAAATATTAATTGGGCTGATTCAAAAATGTTTAAGATTATGCATTTCAACCTCTTAAATTGATAAGGCTCCTTCCTGACAGAAATCTCGTTTTAAGTTTTTCTGTAAGAAACAAAAGGAAAAAATGGGGAGAATGGGAGGCAACTGGTGGGGGGCTCTATTTGTATTTAAGATTGAATACTTGCTGAAAGTCTTCAGAAGTCTTTTGAAAAGATGTCAAAATAGAAACACCTGTAGGCCTGCTATTACCAAATGTAGCCTCCATAGTCCCAGAACTTGGCAAAAGAGAAATCAGTGACATGAGGCTGATGGATTTCGCTGGCCGGCAGTAACTTGGGTGTTGTGACTAGATAATGAGTGGTTTTATAAACTCTTCTGCCTATTTAAGGGCCTAAAAATGAGTTTGGGTCACAGGCCAAGACTGAAGGCCAGGCACCCAAAGATGGATTCCCTGCTACTTTTAAGAACTTGTCAGGCTGCAGCTCTGGATTGTATTTATGCACACCCTTTGCTTAAGTGGTAAAAACTTCTGTTCTCTTTAGTGATCAAGGGGTTAGTTATTCCTGTAACTTTGAATATAACCTTAGAAAATATAACTTGCAATGAAAACCTGAGCGAATCATCCTGGAAATGATAGGCGTTCATTAAATAATAAGCATTCTTTGTAGTGCGTTACCATGAGGAACTTTCACAATGGACAATGGCACCATTCGGCTAGGTGGAACAACCCCTTCCCAGGCACAAAGGCGATTTAAATTCTCTACATGACACAACAGTTGGATACAGAAGATGAGAGAGCAGGTACAATGTTATAGGGGTTCTTTTTTTGCTCCTATTTCTCGTTCTTTAACCAGTAATGTACTGATCTTCAAGAATGTTCTGCAGATTAAAAAATCTGGTCATGGATTTCAAAGAGTAACTCAGCTTGTTGGATGTGTTGTATTGACTTGAGATCAAGTAAAAAATCACACTCATGTATTAACTGAGCAAATATTTCATTCTCACTAATCAGAGTATTGTTTTACAAACATTAAAAAAGCTCACTAAAGCCTTGTCATTCATTATCATCATTAAAAATATTGGTATTATTTCTTTGGAATAATTACAAACATAGCAATTATTCATAAGATAAATGGGTAGGATTAAAAATAAGCACATACAAAGCTATTCATCAATTAAATAAATCAGCCCATGCTATGAAAACTCCATGAAAAGATACCTTGGAGATTTAGTTAATATCAAGGCACTAATTATTAAAGGAACACTGGTTGTTTGGGCACAGTGGGAAGGAAATCTTAGAAGTATTGTCCGGATAAGACCAGAGGCTTATTTTCTTTTTAAAATGCAGGGAAAATAGCATGCACATCAAGACATTGAGTGTTTTTTTTTTTTTTTTTTTTTTTTTTTTTTTCTTCAGTAATTCTCATATATTGTTGTGAAATGCCAGATTATCCTGTGTAATTGCATACAGGCATAGGATGAAATTCCTACCCTCCAAAAAAAAAAAAAAAAACCACCTCTTTTGGTCTAAAGACCAGTGTTGCATTGTGTGGCTCTGTCTGTTTAGGCTATTTCTGACCTAAAGATGTGTTGGTTTCTTCCTCATAGCTGCTTTCCATCCTTCACATGGGCCTGTAGCCCGGTTAGCTCTGGGCTGTGCAGCTCCATCTCCCAGAGCCCACCTTGGTGTGGAGAAACGCCCACAGAGCAAACGTCTTCTGCTGAGCGGGCTGCTCGTACCGTTAGGTAGTCACTGAGAAATGAAAACCTGCTCGCTTACCTGAGCAAACAAGACTAAGCAGGGAAGTCAGATTGCTTTGCTTTGTCAGGTTATCCTTGTTATTGTCACAGGGTTGGTAAATTATAAATATCTCCCCATTAGGAAAGGGAAAGCTGTACCTTAAACATGAGCTCTGTTCTTTCCTTTGGGCTTGCTATTATTTTGTTCCTTCTAGCTGTAGAAACTAGATTTTCATAGGAGAAACGTGTACCCTGTCCGTGTAGCTTTGCCGGGCGGGATCTCCGTGGCTACATCTCAGCAGAAGCACATGAGCAGTCCCCACTTTGCAGGGCCCCTCTGCACCCCGCTGTGCTCAGCCTGAAAGTGAGTTGGAGACTAATGCATGCCGCTCCCTGCTCGGTTCCCCAGGGAAGGAAGGCAGGAGCACTGCGTAGCCTGCTGGGCAAGTTGGAGGCAGCAGGGCTGCCGAGCCTCGCCTCCCTGTGCTCTGCCCATCCACAAGGTGTCTGCCGTGAGTGGGTGTCCTCTGACCAGCCTGCAGAGCTACTGATATGGGTAGGAACAGGGACATCAGTGGAAGAGCTGGTGTACAAGCTTTATTTGGCAAAACAACAGTAACAAAAGGGACTGAGAGCAAAAAGAGCTCGTCATGGCCTCAGTCCTGGTGCTGGCCAGGCTCCAGCTGGTTCCCACGTGCAGGCTGGAAGCAGAACTGGGCAAAATCTGCCCTGCATGCTGTCTGGCTGCACATGGCCCCGGCCGCTCTGCTGGGAGTCACAGGGCATCCATATCCATGGGGGTCCACCTCATTTTGCTTGGCCTCATTCCTTATGTTGGAGAAACGCAAGGCTTTTGGGATCCGAGACAATCTGGAGCAACGCCAATGAGCTTAGTTCTTGTGGTGGTTCACACTAGTAAACCGGGACTTCCTTTTACACCTTAAGCTTAATGATACTGACTTGAAATATGTAGTGGGAAGGAGTTAGTTGTTGTTTTCCATAAATACAGAACTCATTTTTATAGTGCAGGTTTCTGTAAAGACATTTATTAACATTTAAAGAACCATATACCTTAACTGATGTCTGATAATACAAAGAACCAGAAAAACATCAGGTGAAAAATACTTTATATGATGAAAAGGTAAGAATAAATATTCTGGGAAAAAGAGCTTAATTCTTTGTATCTGGGGCTACAAAATGTATCCTAAGAATATGCAGCTTTCAGGATAGATAACAGCAGCTTCAAGCCTGATGCAATTCAGAACAAGGGGCAAATCAAACCTTGCCTGCCTCAAAGGCTGTATTTGTCCTCATGTATTCTGTAGGATACCCAAATTCATTGCCGTGTAATCAAGAGTTCTGAGTGCTGGAAAAAAAAAAAAAAAAAAAAAAATTAGTAAGGCTTCAGTATCTTATACTTGCTTACTTTACGTATTCAGTTTTTCTTGTGACAAGAAGAGATAACTACATAAAATGTCATGCTAGCAGAACACAAGCAGACTGCTGTATGATGGGCTCACAGTCAGCAGTCTTAGCTGCATATACGTTTTTGAATCTGAATGTGTACGATTCAAAACACAGGTTTATTAGGAATCATCAATCCCAGTTTATGCAGAGAACAGACAGTTCCTTTATGATGGAGCCTGCTTGTTCGTCTGTTACACAGCTGGGTATAGCTGAAGAACAAGTAGGAGACAAATTAGGAAGTTTGATTCTTGAAGTAACTCGAAATATCCCGGCAGAAATATGCTCCAAATCACAGACTATTAAGAAGAGAATAGGAGGTACAAAGTACCTTCATCTGAGAAGCACAGTTCTGTAAGACAGCTCCTGCGTCTTTTGAAAGATGCTCTCTTGTTTCTGAACTTCTCTAGAGATCGCTGTTGCTGCTGCTGATGACATTGGTTTGTGCAAAGGCTGAAGGATCCTTTCAGGTTCTCCAGTCACCTGTCTGTCTGTCGCTATGTCCTGCTTCATCCCTTTGCCTTACTCCAAAAAACAAACCCCAGCCCCAAAACCACCACCACCAAAGCACCCCATCATCCCCCCAGGAGCTAAGCAGTTGATGTCCATTTAACTTCATTGCATCCTAATTTCCAGTTGAATCCTAACAACCTTGTAACTCATATGCTACCTTGTACAGCTTTTATTAGTATTTATCCTCTCTTCCTGTGAGCTGTTCTATTAAGAGCTAACTTGTATGTATGCTGTTAGCAAGATAAAATGATGGGTGCTCTACGAGTGCTTCCTTTACTGTGTATAAAGGGGCACTGTATAGATAGCTCTTATGTAGATATTCAACTAAATGGTGGTAGTTCTCAGCTTGCTTGTTAGCTCACTGCAAAATCTTACTGTAGAAATTATATGAGTCCCTTCACTTAAAATCTGGAATTAACTTACTCTTTCCTCTTGTAGAACTGATGAAGAAAATATTAGAAATACTTGATGCTGTCAATGCTAAGGGTAGAGAGGTCTGAAAGAAGAGGAGAAATCCTAACAGCTCTTCCAACTTCTGTTCTTGCCAGTCCATCAGTATTTTCTATAATGGATTTTATAGTGTTTTGTCTAATTACCAACAGTTGTGACTTCCATCAATGTCACATCCCATAACCCAGAAGAACTCATTATCAGAAAATTTCTTTGTCTTTTCACTTTCTTTTCACTCTACTTAGCTGTAATTTTGGGTTATAATTCCCAAATAAATAATATTTCCCTTTGTGGTCCTGTTTTCTGCCCTCTACAAAAATCCAGCTGCTGGCAATGTGTATTACATTCTTACAATTTCCTTAATTGTGTACTTCGCGGTTCAGATAGAAGGACATTTTTCAGCTGTGTTATGGTATTCTGTGATGTTTTGCAGCAGGAGGAACCTATAAAGGATTCCATAAGGATGTTCCCAACAACAGGGAAATGCTTAAGCAGCTGATTAAGTTATGTGTATCTGGAGTGCATGTACCACCATCTCTTGCTACAGCAGCTTCTTGTATCCATTGCTAGCTGAATATAACCTTGACCAGCTGTAAATCTGTTCTGAGTTTCAACTTGAGTTCCCAGGCAACCTGTTCGCTGTTTCACCCACATATTTTTTTATTAATTCTTTGGATTATGTCTCTTTCCTGACTGATGTTCACAGAACATACAAACCCAGTGTCTAATGGGTATTTTGTGTATGCACAGTTAATTTTCTTTATATTTTTTCATGAAACAAGATGTGGAGTCTGAAGCTGGTGCTGTGAGAGCTTTTCTTAGATGAAAAGCCCTTAATTAAAGGCAGTATTTAATTTTTATGATAAACCTCTGTTTTGTAAAGCAATTTTTCCTTTTTCTATTCAGAGTCCTTTGTCTGTTATAAATGGTAAATTGAGAGACTCCTGGGAAATTATTTTTCATTTCTGCAGAATTAGTAATATTGATAATTCTGAAGATCCATCAATAGTCTGATGATAATGCTACATTTTCTGTCCAACAAAACAATATGTCCCATCAGAGGGCCAGAGAGAAGGCAAGTCCTAAGAACAGTATAGATTTAATTATTTAAATGCATTATATCTTCAGTTCCTCATTTCATTTGTGTTTCAAAAAAAGGAGGAGTTAACACAGTGACACACCCATCATATTTTCCTAACAGCATTAATTCATCAACGTTCTCCTTCAGAAAAGTCAAATATAATTCTAGGGATGAAGTTAAAAGTAACTATGTGTGAGAAAACCAAGGCACTTGACCCATCAGCTATCTCTAACTAATCTCCTGAATAATCCTTTAATAAACAGTGATTCTGTAAATTATGCCACATAACGAAGTACAAACAGATGCTCTAATTTTATTTTTTCTCTTAGCTAGTTTATATGTGTTGTGTACAATGTTTTATTGGCATTTTACTGCTGCAGTCTATCTGAAAGAAAGAAAAATAAAAAAGATAATTTTGATCATAGTGCTCCTATCATCTTAATAGGGTCAAGAGATCATTTGCAATCAAACGGCAAATTCTCTGAAATTTTTTCTTTGTTATACACAATAAATAACTTTTCCAGAACCAGCAGGTTGTCAGCTGAACTCAGACAAATGGTTAAGTGTGTGAAATCAAACAGATACTTGCATTGATGTTTTATGGGATAATGATGATTCTTCAGATCTGATGGAACGTTTATGGAATTTCTGTAAGCTTACCATAACATTATTAATGTGGTTGATGGTGAATGAAGAAACAGGCTAACAGGGGAAGCAGCCATTTTCTTAGAGCAACTGGGGCTTACAGTCTAAATTTTAGATACTTGGTTAATAATTTATGAAGCTAGTCCTAATTATTTCACAAAGCTATTTATAGACTTAATCAGGAAATTAATCAGTGCAATAACCATATTTATTTATGTAACATAAGAAGACAGTCCTTTTCCTTTTTTACAAATACAGGGGAGAAATTACAATTATGCAGGTCTACATCTTTTCAAATAATAGTATGATGGGATAATTTAGTTTATATCTGTTTCCAGGCTATGTTTCTATGCCTTCCTCTGCCTCCCCAAAAGAAATGCCTATGGAGGAGGACCTCAGAGACCACGCTGAGGGCCCTTACAGGAAGAATTGCATAGAAGTTTTCATTTCTGAAATGAGCATAAAGCTAAAATGAGCTCCTGGAAATCTCTGCTCAATCCATTAATTTTATTAGAGCAGCACTCTACCTAGGTCAGCTGCTCTTGTTGAGACAGATTTGTCATTGACAAAATTTTCTCATTTTGTCAAGTCCACATTTTTCCATTTACAATCTTTTCATTAATAATTGCTTACCACTCCTCCAGCAGTCACCTACACGCTCATGTGAGTGATGCAGCTTTTCTCTGTTTTTCTTCATGGGACTGATCTAATGTCCAGTATATTTTCACTTAATATCCCCCCCATGCTCCTGAAAAAAATAAAAATGCCATCAAAAACAAGGAGCCAAACACCAGTTATGCAAAACCCCTCCAAACATCTGAAAACAACATCTAATAACGGAACGTAAAGAACAGAAAATTGATTTTCTGTAATCCACAGGTTGGGATATCAATAGAAAGCAGAAACGTACTTTCTGAATTAATTATCTAATTTTCTTTCCCTTGTCCCTGCCCTGTTTCATTATAGCTGATTCAATACTGTTTATGTGCATGTGCTCAAGCATGAAGTACCCCACTGACTGGAGAATGTTTACGTTATCACTGACTGAACCCACTCTTAAAGCAAGCACAGTTCTTGGCCATTTAGTGTACTGAAACTAGGTAGGTGAATATCCAGGATGGAATTGAGATAAGTCTTGTATCAAAATTCAGCTTTGGTGTTTTCTCAGAAGTGTCACTATCCACAGTGACACAGAGTAGCACTCTTTAGCCTTCAAGGCTAAATTAACTAATTTAAGAGGACACCTTTATTCCCGTACAAACCTTTTTTGAGGCCATCGCCTAACAAAGCTTAACAGCTGCCAACCAGCCAGTTGCTTCTTGATTTTATTGCACATTAGGAGGTAGCCAATTAAAATCTGATTCCCAGAGGGAAGGTAACAACTGCGTAGTAGATGGCATGAAATGACTCTAAAGGAAAGATGTATTTAAACTGTGAACACAGATGTGCTTTTCTTTATGTGAATTGATAATAATGCTTCAGAGACTTTCGGGAAACGTTTTTGTTGATCAGTTCATCAAAGAGTTAAAAGAACAACATTATGAGAGAGTTTTGCTTCACATCAATCACTTGTCTCACAATTTGAAGATCCCTGTTCCCTTTTAATCATTGCATGCAATATATTCTGTTTTCTTGGAGAGAGCAATTTCTGGTTTCATTACTAATTGAAGTAGACTAATTATAAATGATTAGCATTTGAAGAAGGCTTTTAATTGCTATATAAGACCAGTTCAGTGTGCCTTTCCCTGCACTTCATGTGAGTGTAACTTAAAATACATAATTCAGTAAAGATGTTAGTATAAAATAGGATGAAGTGTACTTATAGGTCTTTATCATTCATTTCTGCTGGTCTCTAATCCTAAACAAGATGATGCTAAATATGCAGAATTGCAGAAGACGGAAATCAGGTAATTCAGTATAAACACACTTGCTTCCTATGTGAGATATTTCTACTGTTTTACCATGTACCAAAATGGCACCACAAATACAGCTTATTGAAGAATAATAAAAATACCTTCATCTCTTAGTTCAAAATAGACAGCAACTGGAGGCAAAATTGGTATGGTAAATCCAACTGAAAAGAATCAAAGCTACACTGATGAGAATTGAACAGATTTTGTAATTGCTTGCAGTATCAGGAGGAGTATTGATATGAACATCAGTTTAGAATAAAACCATTAAAATGAACTAATTTCCATGACCACATCTGTAGAACAGAAATAGGAATGTTAGTTCATCTCTCTCATTGCTGTTTAGTTATAATGGAGGACTCATTCAGTGTTACAGAAGGTTCTTCCTTTTCATCACTTTGAACCTGAGTATGACCTGTGCTTTCAGAGCAATTCACCTTTGCAAGCCCAAGACAGTGAGAAGAGCAAAGAGGAGAAGCAAAGTGACTTCTAGCTCAAAGCCCTTCTATGAACAGGAAGGGGTTTCACTGTCTTCCTACTTTCACGGTAGAAAGATACTTTCACTGTCCTCTGTCGTGTGAGAAGTACAATGAAAGAAAGAGGAAAAGTGTGAAAGTAACAGCTGAAATGTGCAGACTGAGCTGATGAGTCTTTTGGAGTTCCTGATGTTGAATTACTGGAACTACAAGGATGGAATGCTGTACTGGGCTGTGAAAAACCACAAATACGTTTCCTACAAGAAGTCACCTAGTAGTGGAAGAATGAAAAGAGAGGGGTAACATGGACAAAACATCATAGTGGAAGAGCTGTCTTTGCAGCAGTGTTTTGAGTAACGGGGGGAAACCGGATATATCTTGTATTTCTAAATACATATGCTAGTGAAATAGTGGCTCATCAGAGCATGAAAAGGAACTGCAGTGAGAAAGAAGAGCAGCATTTCTAGGAGATGATAAGTAGAAGAATTTGCAAGACCTATTCCCAGATTGAGAGGCGTTAATGAAAGGTGGAATTAAAAAAACTACCTTGGGATTGTAGCTGGAGTGATAGAGTGATATCCAGAGAGATTAACAGCAGAAGAATGTTGCAAGGCGATGTCGAGATGCCTCTTTTAATTTTTTTTTCTTTCACTTGAAAAAAATGATAGCTAATAACTCATAAGAAGATGTCAAAGAGGCTGAGAAGAGAGGGTGATAGGTCTGAGATGCTGAGTTGGGGCTGTGAGTTGCTTTAAGACGGTAGTTAAATCTAAGTTTGCAGGTACAAGTACCCTTAGATAATTTAAAGGTGGGAGAGAAGGTGTAGGTGTCCTCATTGTGGCTGCAGTAGAGTTGATTTTCTTCCTGGTAGCTGGTATGATGCTGTGCTTTGGGTTGTTGTTGACACAAGTGGTGATAGCATAGGGATGTTTTAGCTGTTGCAGGCCAGTGCTCACCCAGAGCCAAGCCTTTCCAGCTCCTGGTGCTGCCCGGCCAGGGGGAGGAGGACACAGCTGGGAGGGGATACATCAAAGACAGCTGTTCTGGGCTGGCCAGGGGACATCCCGTTCCACATGGCGCCGTGCTCAGCAATGGCAGCTGGGGGAGCTGCTCAGGGGGCTGCTGCTGCTTGGGGCTGGCTGGGCATAGGCTGGCTGGTGAGCTATGGCATTGTGCATCGCTTGTCTCGTGTAGTCCTTTTTTTTTTTTTTTTTTTTTTTTTTTTTTTTTTAAACTGCCTCTGTCTCAACCCATGAGTTCTCTTACTTTTACCCTTTTCAGTTCTCTGTATTTTGGATTTCCCACCAGCAGGAACTGCAGTAAGATCTGGAGAATTTGGGAGAGGAGGAATAGTGGGGAACCCTCAGTAAAAATGACTGTAGTGCACAGAGTTAGAGAAGCCAACTTAGTTATGTATTGGCATTGACAGTTCAAGGTAGGATACTGAGTGCTGTTCCTGAATGTACAAAGAGAAAAGAGACAGGAGAAATGGTAGTTAAAAGGCAAAGGGGGAGGGAGGCAAGCATGTTTTTACTGTGATGGGAATGTAAGGCAAAGATTAAAAAAGGGAATAAGAACAGCTGCTAGCAAAAGCTGGAATTATTGTTCCAGATTTGTGATTGAAAAAAAAGAAAGTAAGTAGCAGGGAGGAAAAGACAAAAGTTTGTGATGAAAGCAAATGGAGAGGATTGAAAGAAGTTCTAAAAATGTCATGGATCTTTCTTGAATCACCAGACAGTGATCTTTCTGCCTCTTGAGGATGATGAAAGTCTTCAGGCCCACGTACTGCAGGACAGACTGAAACATGGTTTTCCCATGCTCATCTCTCCTGCTCTGATCCTGCTCCACTTTCTGGCTAAGGCATAGTAGAGAGAAATTAGGGGTTGATTTCCTTAGGATGAGGCTCAAGTAGACCTGAACCTGTTTATTTCGTTGAGAGACCATTACATAAGGGTCCACTCAGGTGGTTACCTGAGACTGCCTTTTAAAGAGAATTATGAGTGGATTAAACATGCCATGAACATGTGTATAAGTGTACCCTGAGCACACACTGGAATGAGAACCTGAAGTCCTAAATACCATCCTGCCCGTTTTCTGTATTCTGTTGTGGCTTAAATGGGGCAAAACTTGGACAAGTAAATGTAAAAAGAAGCTTCAGATCAAAACCAGACATTCAGTGTTTGCAAAACCTTCTTCAGGGAGAGAATGAGCAGAAGTTACTTGGATCACACTTGGTTGCAGTCAGATGTCTAAAGCCATGCGTGGTTTAGAGGTTTGAGTCCTTTTACAGCCATACTTCGGCCTTTTCTCTTCCTCGCAGAACAGAGCTGCCATTATTGGTTTCCCGTATTAATGCTCAGTGACTGTAGGGATGTTGAAGTTCTGAACGTGGAGGTGGCTGGAGATGTCCTTCCTTTCTGTCCCTGCTGTAGAAAGGAGACATAGCATAGCAGGAGTTAACAATCCTTCCATATTGCTGTGTAGGTAGGGGTACATTTTGAATATGTTTTCTACCATATTGTGATACTTTGCACGTATGCACTCTATATCAAGGAAAAATAAACATAGGGAAATGAGTTATAACCCTCCCTTTTAAGTATAATACAGGAAACAACTGAAACGTACCTCAGCGAAGTGAGCTGCAAGCAGTGTGTGCAGCTTATACTGAACGTATTCGAACAAACGCTTGAAAACAGAATCTATTAGGCATTTGGATATTCTTGCTTTTGTATAAAACACAATAGTTGTGAAATTTATGCGTGATGAGTCTTTCAAATATGACTATTTACTATATTTATTTTTATGCCAAATGTCTCCTACCTTTTCTCAACTTTAGAGCTCAGAAACACTTACCTAAAAATTTCCTTAATTTCCTCTTCCTCTCTTAATTTCTCTGTTCCTATTTCCAATCTCATATCAGAAGCAAAGTATAAATGTATTTGCAGATTTCTCTTTTTGCTCTCCAGCTTTTCTCCACTAGCAGGCCTTTGATTTGAAATTGTAAGGCACTTAATCTTTTGCCAGCATTCTTATAAACAGATTCAGCTTGTCCTTTTGCCGATGCTTCAGCTTGTAGCCAATTTCCTCTCTTTTCTTGCATTTTAGAAGACCTCAGATAATTCTTCTTCTGTTCTCTCACAAATACATGAAATTCTAAGTAGTCATCTAACTCCCATCACATTCACGAGGCAATTCCATCACCACCAAACTGCAGACTTGGCAAAACATTGTCCATCTGCCTTTGAAATGATATAAGAAAGGATTGAATTTCAGAGATGCTGGTGCAGACAATCTAATCTACTCTATGGCTGCTTGTACTTTTACAGAATAGCCTGTTCTTTTGCATATCCCAGTATGGCATGCTTAAGCTATTATTCAGCTTGGTTAAAGTCTCCATTCAGTTCACCAGTACTTCACATTTTATTTGATGAAAAACAAGGTCATTGGGATTCATAGAATTTGCCCCAAAACTGCTGATTTGCAGGAAACAATGCAGTTTTGTATAGATCTTTAGAAAGGACTGATCTGATGTCAGTACGCACTCTGATGGTGCCTGGCTACAGTTTTAAAAGCTGTAGAAGTAGAAGCGGTGAAGGCTTTTACTTGCATTACAAACTCCTAGTTAATGCTTTCAGTGATAGATTATCTAGGAACAGTCATGCATTAATCCCTTCGGTTTAGTTAGATAGCTCCTACACAGGCTTTAAGCAGCTGCCTCAGACTCCTCAGGCTGAATCCAGTCAGATCATCTGTAATCGTTATTTATTTTATTTTTTTTTTACCTCTCCATTTTCAGACGTTCAGTCTGCAAGCTGTAGGCATGCACAAAGGAGCGTGAACAGCTGTGGTTATGGAGCTACGTCTAGTAAGCAGCAATGCATGAGTCACAGTGGCACTGCCTGATATGTGAAGTTTTGGGGGGAAAAAAATACCCTATCTCTTTAATGATGTATTTAAAAGTAGGGCAAGCAAAAATTCCAACTGAATGTCCTGTCTCAGCAGTCCCTGTCCCTAACACAGTGGTAGACCAAATATTCCAGCATTAACTTTCAAGAGCACTAAATCCACCACAGTCAGGAGGTATTAAATACTCAATATATATATATACACATACACACACACACACACACACGCAGACACACACAAAGTTACTGGCTCTCTCAGTCTGAACAGGCTCATACATCTTTTACCCTCTATGGCTTGTAGACTGACGTAAGACAGGAAGAGAAGCCATGTAGTCAGAGAAAAAGCATTTTTATTTATGTCAAAAATAGATGGCTGAAAGCTGAATATTGGCTAGTGCTGAGTGTGCTTCCCTGGCAGGAGCTGATGTCATTCTGAACAGCAAAATCTTTGAGATGTTTCAGTGGTCCTATATTATTTATTTTGATAGCATAAATGTTATCTCTTCAAATAGATGAAGTGAATTTGAGAACTGTTGCAATGTGAAGAAGTGGCAATTCACTGAAAACACTTTTGGCAATGTACCTAAACCACAAAAAACCCTGCACAATTTTCAGTTATAAAAAATACTTTTTTTTTGGGGGGGGGGGGG
>CM021768.1:59722670-59775698 GCA_011076525.1 Nettapus auritus | reverse complement strand
GTCTGAATGTCTGTAAGCTCATTCTCTTTGTGTATGTTTGTTGTGACCATTCTGTTAGTGAATTAGCCCAGAAGAATATCACAGAGATAAGAATCAGTACAGCACTGTACAGTGTAAGCAAACTTGTGTATATTTGGAAGGCAGTCTTTAAGATCTTAACTGTTATGCTTATCCAAACAATAACGGACTCCAAATACATAACTGACCAGGGAGTTGCTCTAAGCTACACTCTAGACCAGGACCTTTTAGAGATAATCCAAGAATTTGTAGAAATAAACATTGCTTTCTCTTTTTTCCAACTGTACCTAACTCTAAATGTACGCTGCTGCAAGCTGAACTCAAAGATGCTGATGTGTGCAACTGTAGTGATAGATTTATGGTAAGTATCTGAAACTGGATTTTTCTGAGACTTATGACCTATATTTCAGTTAGTAGTAGAAAAGCCTTAGAGTGTTTATGAGCACCCTCTGATTTTTCAGCTATTTGGAAATCTTATTCCTCAATTTCTGTTCTGTGCATTGGGATGGTATTTATAAATACATATTTTAGTGGGATTTAAAATGATTTAGTCTTTTAAATAATACTGAATGTTTGAATTCTGCCCTTTATCTGATAAGCTGTAAAATAGCATTTCAGATTTCTTTCTAATATGTCATCAACCGACACCCCTTTTGTCTCTTTCTCCAACATTTTTGGGAAAGAGCTTATATAAGAACATGGCAGCATGACAGAATAACAAAGGCCCACTTTATGAATGTATTAAACATAGGGCAAATAGTGTCTTTTGGCATGACAGAACCACAGAAACAGTTTTCTGAGATTTCACTATACATTTAGCACCCTTAAAATAATTTTAAATAATAAAATACTTCTTAAAATCTATAATATTTATATAGTATTTATATAATAAATATATATATGTATGTGTGAATGATTAGGAGAAGAGTAGCCCTAAGGTTATTCTCTCCTATCTTGTTAAAATCCATTCCTACCAGACATAACAAGAACTCAACTTCATGCCAAAATTGATTTGAAGTATATCTTCACTCTTGACTTTCTCTGTGGTGGCTCATTTCCCTTCTCTGTGCTTCTTTGTAATGGCCTTCTTCCAAGCTGTGAGACTGAGAAGTCAGTACAAGCCCAACACTGATTTCAGCAGGGAACTGCAGAGACATTTGCCCTTTATTGTAGATGCAGAACATAAATTGAATCCAGGGAGAACAGCATCCTAAAATTACCCCAGGAGTAATTTTTTCCAGACTAGACATTTAGATGATGAGCATTGTTCCCTTTCACTAAGCTTTTTTAATATCATAGAAACTCAAGCATGTTCCTACTGTAAATATTGTATATCCTTTTTTTAAACATGATTTTTACAAGAACCCTTTTGGCTGGCAATACAAATGCAAAATACTTAGGATCCAAATTAATTCAGAAGTAGAAGATCCAATTTGGAACTTTGCATAATAAATATCTGCTGACTGTGGGTTTTGATGGAGTATAATTTATCTGATAAAACCATGGGTCATGGCACATTTAAGACGTCTGCTTCCAATACTTTCTTGTAAAAACAATTAATTGATTAATTAATTACATTCTGTCATTTATCATCCTAATGCAGCCTTTTTTTTCTCTTTTAAAGTCAGATTATGTCTCTCTCAGGAGTCATGCTTTCCAGAGAACTTTTATTCTATTTTATTTATTAGTTTTGAAAGAAGGCAAGCAGACCCCAGAGCTGCACAGCAAGAATAACCGATCATTTCCCTTGCTCTACAAAAGCAAAAATCACAGACAGCACTTTGATCTGCAAAGAAAGAGGTATTATAAGCCTAAACTAGAATCCTGAGTGTATTTTTGTCTTTGTTAAATTGAACATAGGGATAGCGTTCAGAAATAGTTTGTGAGACATTTCACAATAGTTAAGAGCCCAGTCAATATTGCTGGAATATCTCCGCAACAATCAGAAGTTCCTCTCAGCATCTGTCCATTAGAAAAGATGTAACCTACTAACACTACCTACCCGTTAATACTCTTACATTAGTACTCACAGCAGTTAGATTTGAACATTTTTATTTTTCTGGAAGTAGTTTGTTAGGGCTAGATCCAGAGAAGAGTGTTGGTATCCTCATGCTTACGGCTGAATTGTGCTACCATTTTTATTTAATACATATTTCCCAGGGAGGCATGCAGGTTTATATCCAAAAGGCATTTGAGCAGCATGGCGTTATGGTAGTGACTATTCTCAAACCCAGTCATTATGTCTAAAATCTCAATCTCTTCTTTGTTTCCTTATACTGTACACAGGAAGAGTTAGGTGCATGAGAATGGGATCCAGAGAGCAGAGGGCAATTACATCCAGTTAATAGCAAACGCTGAAGATATGAATATACTTAAGCAACTTCAGGAGCTGTTTTATCTTCTTAAGAGGCTCTCTACTTTTCTGCAATTGCTTATTTGACCTCAGCTTGTCGTATAAAACAGAGATTTAAATCTATATCCTCAATTTATCTGTTGAATTTGTCGTGTGGGTTTTCTGTGATTACACTGCCTCTTTCTTTCCTTTTGAATTTGTTCTATTTTGACTGAAGTAATCAAATATTCAGGGATCCATAAAGAAAAAAAAAAAAAAGAGGAGAAATATCTGGTATGGAAATTCACCTAAGATGGATGCAACCTTAGTTCATTCACAGTCAGATACTGGAATCTAGAAGTTCTTAGCCTGGGTTTATGTAGGGCTTTCAAGTATCTTTTTATGATATATCTTTCTATCACAGTTCAGGATTCATCATATAATCAAAACTTCCTCTGATAGCTAGAGATGCTTTATCCAGAAGACACTATATACAAGCTTTCTGTGTAAGTTCTTAATTCCTGGCCTCATTTCAGTGGAACATATGGTATGATGTACTTTTAATTATGAATACTAGTTTCCCTGCTGACATTACATTATCCTGTATGTTTTACTGATCAGTTCTTTGGCCCTGCGATACATACATTTCAGTTCTTTCTTTCATATGACTTTAACTTTTACATGTAAATACCCCAAAACAAACAAGCATTAAGTATTTATTAAACATTAATGTTTCTTTGGAAATCATTATTAGTGACAGTCTAGTCTGTGTTGGAGCAATGCATTATTCTACAAAATGTTCTGCAAAAGCAATAAAAAGGAAGACAAATAGAAATTCACATGGCTATGTAAGTGGGATTTTGCCATCTTGAGAGATGGCCATCATCACAGAAGGGCTTAAGTTCCCAGTGCCTCTGGCAGATTACATGATGAGAATCATGGCTGAGAAGCTGCTTTATACAGAATGAAATAGTAATTATCCACGGGACAAATTTTGGTGTCATCTCATTGTTCCTGGTCTCATCTTGCTGTTCTGTTTGCAGTGACTGTGACGTAAGGGAGGCTTTTGTTACTGAGGGAATAAGAACATCTCCACCTCTCTTCAACTTTTAATCTCAGCGTGTGGTTTATATGTGACTTTTTTTGCCACGTTCCTCGTGTCTTGCTGGAAACAAATAAGAAGCTCAGTACACAGTGAAAGAATTCCACTAGACAATACCTGTTTTCTTATGCTTCCACTTCTCCTTGCTCCCAGAAGAGCAAAATGATGGGGTATGTTTAGGCCAGAGGGCTTACAAATGTCAAGAGACACTGCTTGCTTGGATTTTTACGGCTCAGGTCATTATTTTAGTACTTTCTCAAGCAATTAACTTTTCTTTTTCTTTTTCTTTTTTTCTTTTTCTTTTTTTTTTTTTTTTTTTGAATAAGGTCATTTTTTTGTGTGTGCTAGGATTTAAAAAATACCAAACTTCAGCTAGCTGTTCTCAAAAATGTTTAACAATTCTGTCTGAGACAGAGATTCATAGCATCAGTAGATCACGTCAGTGTATTTTTGTCAGCAGTCTGTATTTCTTCCTCAATAGATGTTGCTGTAGGATATTTTTTTAGACTTAGAAATCCAGCATGAGTTTATTGAGACTGAACTGAACTTCCTTATGAAAATACAGGGTGGTTATGTTGTGAAGTTTATGCTGTCATATTTGAGGGAAGAATTGGTAAGATGTCTGTAAATGCCTTCATCTAGCTAAGATACCTTGATCTCTTTCATGTTCCATGTAGTAAAGAAGTCAGCACAGTTGATTTGGTCAAGAAACTCCTGAAATGAGTTTGAGTGAAAACCTTTCTTCACATTCAAAATTATATTTGTGGTCAAAATATTGAAAAGCTTCGTTGTTATGCTGGCACACATTGTTACTAATAACAGCTTCCAAAGGAGAGTGGGCATTTAATACAACTCTAAGATTTTTTTAAATAGAAATTGGAGTCACATGGAAATGCTAAATATATCCTAAATAAATAATTGGAATTTGCATATCATAGGGAAGCGTCTGCTATAGAGAGGCTGATTATAATGAGATTTATTACAGAGGGAAAACATTTTTATATGCTGATTCAATTAGCTTTGAAAACTTGCAGTAGTGTGCCAGTGTTGCTTATTGCTATTATTTGCTTCCTAGGCAGCAAATTCATTGACTGTGTTCAAGATAAGTCATAACACTGGAATGAAAGCAACGTCTCTGCAGAGACAAAGTGGATACAGTTTGGTGCTTAATTTTCTTGCAGCAAGGGTTGTGCCATCAAGCCTTCTGATTTCAGCTCTGTAAGGACTCGTTCCATCACTTTTACAAAGTTTTGCCATTGAACTCAGTCACACTGGACTGAAAATAGCTTTAGTATCCCAAGGAGTTTTAGGAGATTAATTAAATATTTTCAAATAGCATATTATTGCAGCTGGAGTTATTAATTAATGCCAGATCCGGTGCCCTTTGAAATCAACGTGATATTTTAAGGCTCTGAACTTCAGACCACATTCTCAAAGACAAGGAAGTATGTAAATGTAACTGATTCCCTGTCCAAGATGAATACATGCTTCTGATCATATCTGTATGAAAAATTTAGGTCCTGGTTTAAAGCACGTCAGCGCTGTTTTAGCATTAAGCACATAAGATGTCAGTCAGACTATCTGGGCTTAAGAGTTAGTCGTCAAGCCGGACGCGCTGCTGAGCTGAGAACTTGGTAATCAAAGAAGTTCTCAAAGTAGTGCTTAAGACTTTTCTTTTAGTTAAGAAATATTTTCAACTAAAATTTCCTCTCTAATTCTCAAGTTCTGAACTCGCGGTTTGCTAGGTCATTGGAAATGCTCTCCTTCAAAATTACTCACTCAGAATAATAAGACTCTTTATATAAAGTGGCCTATTATCATAAATGAATAAGGCACAACCTCTCGAGCAAGTGAAGATTGCATGAAGAGTAGATCTCAGCCACATACTATATCTCCTACAAATATAGGGATTTTTCATGAAAATTATAGTACTTCGAAAATTCTCTTTCCTTAATCTTTGCTAAAATTGCTTGACTTATGTCATAAATCACTTCTTCTAACTACCTAAGGTTATTTACTTTAAATGGTAATGAACTTTATGTTTGAAACTTTACAGCATTGCTGGTAAGTAATTCTAGAAGAACATAGTAAAAGAGGATTTGGGACTCAGTGTTACAAAGCAGAATGAGCTATTTAAATTAACAAGCAAGCTGTTAGATTAACAATTAGTGTAGTGAAAAAAATATCATAGGCAAACTTCATTAATGTGTTGCAGTAGAAACAGCTATTTGAACAATTCCTCAATCATTAAAACTCTTTGGATTCTTCCTTCTCTCTTAGCCTGTAAAATCACATGAAGTTATATTGGATCAGGGAAAAGGAGGGGAAGAATGTAAAACTAAACTACTGTTGGATGAAACTACTTGGATGAAAATAATAATAGGTGCAAGTATTTTTTCCTTTTAAGATCCCATAGCAAAATTCATGCAGTTAATATTGCTAAACCCTGAAGCAGGATAAAATACGGGAAGAAGCAAGTTTGAATTAAAACCATAACCCCAGTTATTTTCTACTTTGTAGGGCAAGGGAGAGAGTGGCTATTACAGAAACCTCCTGGGTAACATCACACCAAAAACCTTCTGCCCCCAATACAGAAGTTTGATAACACTAAGCTAGATCTTGGAAAACTGTCAGTTATGCTTTGGGTGGGTGACAATGCCACAGACGTAGTTTTAAAAAGCTCATCTATCAGTCTGAGGTTATAGACTCTTTCTGGTAAATGAGCAAATGATAAAAGATTTGATGAAAGTGTGATGCAAATTTGCTTGTCTTGAATGAACTGTGATGTAGGTTTTTAATGCCAACACATGTTCTTAGGTGCAAAAAGAAAAAGCAGTCCAGGCCTGCATGTTGATATAAAACTTACTGTTTTATATCAATTTGAACTTTCTGCTTTTCCATTGCTCGTTATGGAATGATGTTGCCGGCCTCTGTGAAGAAGAGGGGAAAAAATGTTCAAATCTTTCTGCTTTTTTTGTTCTTCTTTTGAGAACTTTCTGTGTGTATAGAACTTCAGCCTTTCTCTATATTGAGTAGGGCTTTATTCTCTTTGTTTGTTCTTATTTAAAATCGTGTATCTCCATCAACTGTTCATACGTTGAATATTTGGAACATCCAGAAAGCTACCTCAAATTCTTTTTTCCAGTGATTCAAAGACTTGCACCTTTTTACCTTTCCTCATGTATCATTTAGCCAATGTGTGTAAGAAAGCAAGTTGTGGAGTACGTTTCTCATACACTGCAAACCACTCCAGGGAGAGAGAGCACTTTATTTAGTACAACCAGTATCATTGACCCAAATCCATCAACCATTAACTCAGTTTTGCCAACAGAACAAGATTTCCCCTCCAACTCGGGATACTCTGTTCTGGTCTGAAATAGCTCATATAAGATTTTCTGCTCAGGAGAATTTGTTGCCCCAGCAGCCTGGCCTCCCCTGGCAAATCTGCCCCCTGCCCCTCCAAACAAATATCTGCTACCGAACAAAATAAGAGGGTATAACTGATACTTTGCCAGAGTGCGTTACAATCTTTTCAGGTTATACGCTCGTTATTGCAGTGTTTGACAAAGAATGTTCACCTATGTAGGACACAGCAAATTTCTGTTTGTGAATTAATTTTTAGTTTGAAGAAGGGGTCTGTTTTCTTAGTCTGAGAGCACTTGTGCAGATTTATTTCCTACAAAGTAGAACCTGTTGGCTTTTGCTGGAGGTGAAAACAGAGTTTTTATGGCCCACTATGGAAGATATTGCTGTTCGTTAGGATGTGGTGAGACGAGGGAAGGTTGTATGGCTGAGTGTATCAGCTTGCAGTGAATCTCTAATTCTTCATCAGTAGATTATGGTAGGTTAGTTATGTTCCCCTTCTCACTGAAATCCCAAGGTTCTGCTTAGTCTTTTGTGGCATTGAAAACCCTTGTGATCTATTATCAGATTATCCTTGAAAGAGTACTATACATTTCACTCCTAGAAATAAGCAATCTGCTCTCTAGCATTCACCATTGCAAGGAGTCATTTATTACCGCGGAACTTTGTCATTCAATTATGCTTTTATATAGAGCGCATGGCCAAAAATCTCAATCACGAATGTCTAAAGTTGGTGAAAGAAGTTGTTGCTGTTCCGAACTTCAGAGACACTGATCCTGAGCGGGGGTGCCTGAGCGTGAACTCTGGTAATGGAGGGGAGTCCATCACAGGGAGCAGTGTTTGCAGGAGTCTGTTCCTTTTGCTTTGTCATTTTTTCAGGTTAAGAGCTTTCTCCTGTGGCACATGAAATATTTTCCTTCTTTTGAAAGTTACTTTTCCCCACATACAGTGAACTGATAGAAGTGAAAAATATTTAGCTAAAGCTTTAATTACTTTAGCCTACTTATTATATTCAACACCTTGCTGCATGCCTCATTTCAACTTCTTTTGATTCACATTTTCATGAGAAAAACTGATTATAGGTATTACAGGTAGAGAACTGATGAACAGTGAGAGACTTATGGTGTACCAGAAAACCTGTGAAATCCGTAACCTAGTTGTTCTGTTGAAATGTGTTTTGTTATACTGTGCAGGAAAGGATTTAAATAACTGATCACTCTTTTCCCCAAATAGGCCACCTTTCTTTGAGAGCTAACTGTTGCTAGTAGTGATAGTTTAACTGCGTTGTGCCTGAGACCGTAGCTCAGCTGAAAGGACTTCCTCACCTTTTTGTGTGCAGTCAGTTCTGGCTGTTAGGGACAGATCAACGTGTGGACACAGCACAGCATCAGCAAAGCTGGCTGGACTTGGATAGCCCTGGCTTTTGTTGAGCCTTACAGAATCCACTAGCCAGAAATGTTTGGTCTCACAGTTAGTCCATTTCTTTCTTAACCCACAGGCAGAGCAGGAGAATATAAAGGCAGGGGAGGAGGATGCAGAAAAGGTAATTGCATCTGTTCTGTTCAGTCGCAGAGGCTCAGAAGGTAAAAACAGGAGCTTCTGTGGTGGAAAGTTAGGCTTTGAGAGTGTAGAGACCTTGGAAAGATCTAGCAAAACCTTAAAATGGCATTGCTCAGGAAGGAAGCTTTGGACTTACTCTCCTTTTGACCCATCTGCTTCTAGGTATTCTCCAAGCGTATGCTACTTCAAATCACTGCAGAATTTCTTCTACATCATGCCCTTTTGTACTGACACTGCCGTGGGGTCAGTGCTGGGCCCATGTTTGCCAGGGGCTGTTAAACACAGCACGGTGGAGGCATAATTTCCTCAAACCAGCAGTGAAAATGGTGCACGCTCAGGATTTATATTACATATATATATATATTCAATTTCAGCAGCTTGGATTGTGATTTATTTGTATTTATACTTGAAATAATATCTATCCAGATGAAGTGTTGATCTTCTAGCATAACGGCTGGGTCAACAGTATTATTAGGTCTTTTTTCCTGCAAGATGGTACTATAGATGTGTGGCCCGATTTTATGTAATTGTTCCTGTTTTACAAAATGCAAGCTACTTCTTCTGCTTGTCATTGTCTCTTGTCAAACTCCCCTCATTCTAATTGTATGTCATCCCTTTCCTTTTGTACTGAGAAAATGTACTCCATTAACTGCCTGACTCATTCAACAGTTACTAGTTTTCAGTGTTTCTATGGCACTGGTGCCATAGCTGTTTCTTCAGTGGCTGCTTCTCTCGAGTCCTAGAATGCTGTAGGATGATAGTATTTGAATAGATTAATTCCTATATACAATTGTTTATTATTCTTTTCAGAGAAGAAATGAGAAGTTGCATAAGGTAGCGAAGCTTTCGACTTTTCATCACTGTACTGTCTTGGAAACAGGGCCCTGCAGTTCCTTCCCAAATATCTTGTTTGAATGTGGCAGCAGAAGACTATCATTAGAGAGCAGCAAGGAAGGTGTGACAGCACCTTGGGCGAGCTACCAAGAGCAGGCAAACGTCAGCTAGTGAATGAAAGGGGAGAACTAGAATTAAATGAAAGGAGGAAAATGCTGACGTTTTCATTAAGAAAATCACTGAATACACGGAACAAGTCTGACATTTACTTATACAGTGGTGGAAATCACTATACTGTGTGTACTGCATGTTTTCCAGTTCAGTCAGCATGTTATACAGCTGGGATAAAGGGGACTGTAATCGTTTCACAATAATGGTGATACAAAATTGTTCATTGACTCAGCTTTTTCTCTGTTATATGAAATATATTATATCTGGCCATGTCAAGCAATTTATTTCTTTATGCCTCTTTCCACCTCTACGCATATCATGGCTGTAATCATCCTTTTAAAATTATTTCTCAGATTTTGCTCCTTTCTGTACAAATTGTCCACTTTTTCTCTATCTTTCTCTTTAACAGGTATGTTCACTAAAGTACTGTAACTGGGCATCATACATTTTAAAGTGTGCTTTTAGTTATATAGCTAGAAAATATTGCTGTAATGTTCTATAATGAAGAGAGTCATTCATCAGGTCAGTGAGTGAGTGGTGAATCCATCACAGACCACAGTGTGGTGCATTTCTGTATTCAGCAGTTTTAATGTGCATATGGATGAGTTGAATTTCCATTGGACTCATCCAAATTGCATCACTTTGGCAATATAAAGAGTTCATAAAAGGGTAAAACAGTCTTTGGAAATACTCCCGCCTTTGGAGGTGTTCTGGGGTTACAGACAGACCCAGAATGGTTAATTATCTGCCTCTTCTGGACAGGTGGGTGGCTCGTAAGGGACACATGCAGCCAGAATATGAATTACAGGAGCTTTAAACTTTCTCTAAATTGAAGCCAGGAGTTCAACAGGTTCCCAGACAACCCAAAAATACAGGGAATATGATAGTGCTTCAGAGCATGTGGCAGTAAATAGCACCCCCTTGGAACTCGGTAACAAAATTCATGCTGTGCTGGAGGGTGGCAGAGGGGGCGGCTGGATTTAATGCTGGATGTTTAATCCACTTGGAAGATGCTTGTAGCACTGAGCCAACAACCCTTGGGATATGACACACGGCCTGCTTATTTCAATTTCATATTCTGTAAATCTAATTCCTTCTGCTGTTTCTTCCCCTACAATGGAACATCCATTTGTGTGAAGAATGGTACTGGAATTGGTGTGCATCCAAAGACGTGCTGATGGGGTGTGGCATAATGCTGCATATGTAGACACCACCAAAAAGGGAAAGAGGAGGGATGTAGGTGCACTGATCTTTGGTTATCCTTGTGAAAGTATCATTGCAGAGAGAGAGCTAAGTCAAATGGAGATGTTCAGTGAGAGGACAGTTGTGACCACGCAATGTGCTCTGCACTTCTCCTTGCTCTGTGAGTCATCCACTTCAGCACACTCCTGGCCGTAGCAGCAAAGCAGAAGCAGTGCCCTCACATGTGATGGTTGGGGCAGGGAGTGGAAACAGGCAGGTAGGGAAAAGTGGTATCTTACATTTTCCTGACCATTTCTACAGTTGTGTCCATAAGCATGTAAGAAGGTCACACGGGGAGTCACAAGTTGTTAAAAATGCTCTAGAGCGAGAAAAGGGGTATGTTTCCATCTGCCATCCTGACTCTTCTCAAAGGCTCAGTATGACCACTAGCAATGTGAAGCCAAGACATTGGAAGCATTGGAGTTTTTTCTATGCTGGTAGTTAAATAAGCTCTGTTGATAGCCCTTGGGATGCTTCCCCAATCATCCACAGTCATACACAGTAGTTTACTTGCAGGCTTTCTGTTGGAGTATGCCAGCCAGCTCCTTTTAAAATAAAACTTGGATGTGCTTCTGTGGGTAGATCACTCCAGGGACAGCTTGTTTTCATGTGTAGGAAAGACCTTGGGATCTTTGTTTACAGGGTCCTCCCACACTATCTCTGCAAACCTTGCACCCTGAAATACCTTCACGTGTCACGTGCTGTACCCAAGGCACATAATACAATCTCTTGGCATCATGTTGAAAAATACGTTTCTGGCAGGTTGTGTTAGGGTCATTATTTTGTGTATTTTGAACAGGAAAAACAAAGCCCTTTTTTTTCGGGGTGGCTATTGAAGCAGCAAATGAGGCCAGAGGGATTAAGGCCAAGCACAGCATAGTGTGGACCGCGATACCCTTTGGACATTATTAATCCTTTACTGATGGAGCTGAACCCCAAGGAAATGTAGATACAAGCTTGCCGTTCCAGGTAGTGTGAAGCCAGTGAATGTTTTTTGTAGTGTAGGAGTAGCTTTATTTTCCTGTAAGTGTTACCAAGCAAGGCCAAGGTCATCAGAAAGGTCTGCCTTGGGGCCAGCAATTGATTGAAGAGTTTCTGAGTACTAGCCACAAAAACTATTCTTCCTGTGAGTTGGAGATGTTCCTTTTCATGTGATGTTTCCTTTCATGGCATCTGCTTAGTGTACTTTCAAGAAGAAATAAGAAAATATACCAAAGAATAGGGCATTATTATTATATAAATGATAAAATGAATAATATGGGAGAAAAGTTTCATGTTTTGGACTTTGCGCTTCAGATGAAGTTCAAGCTCATACTGATAAGTTACCGATTCTTGTATTTCTGATAAAATGATCATAGAATGAAGAAATTGATCAGTAAATTCCTCTCAGTGCAGGATGGGCTTACCCGGTGCCATTGATAGGGTGTTTACAAATATTCCATTCTCTGAGCTACAATATAGCCCGGTTGGTGGATTTCCAACTTCCACTCCTTGGGCGCTGGACTACATCCCATGGAGTCAGCAAGGAAATAGCATCATCACTGAGACCTACTGTCAACATAAGAGAAAGGAAATTCATCAGAGTCAGCAGTCAGATTGTTTCTTTGGCACACTGGGGCAATACAACATTAATAGATGGCTAATAATCAAATGATCTCTCTTGTAAGAAACTACATTTGCAAACAAATACATTTACTGTTTCTGCAGATGCAATAACCCAAACCCAAATGTTGTACTGAGGTAGAAGACATGTTCGAGGATGCATTTCTACCAGTCCTGCTGCTCCAGAAATTCTTTTTTTAGAGTCTGTCTTTTGTTTCTATTGCTCTGTAGTTGAAAAGTCTTTTATTTCATTTGCTTTCCTATTTTCAGCAGTTTCTGTGACAATGTCACATAGTCATTTCTGTTAAATGATCATAATTGCTAGCTTGAGCTTGTTAGGTGTTTAAGAAATGTATAACCTAGCAAAATTAACAATAGATTGTGGAAAACTGAACAATGCATGTATTCTTATTTCGGTATGCTTTGAAAAAAATGTGCTGTAACTATCCATTTACAGTTAAAACATGAATAAAAGAGGGGAGGAATGGAGAGCTGAATTTAATAACCATAATATAACCAAGTGGGAATGAAAGCAATACATATACTTTTATAAAGCTAGATGCCTGTTACCATACGAGTATTTTGCACTTGCAGTGGTTTTGTTACAAATGTGGTTTCCTTTGTAGTAATTCAAGTACGTGACTTGCAGCTAGTATGTCTATACATTTTTATAGTACAGATTTTTATTAAAAAAACCAACAACATCAACAACAAAAAAAAACACAACACACACCTATCCACAGAAAGTCAAAATGCCTAAAGTATTGAAAAATAAAATGGGTCTGATCTGGGAAAACCCTGCTGATGGTGACTAGGTACAGTGGTTAGAGCCATATTATAAATGCATAAGAGCAAGGCAGGTAATGTAAGGAGTCTTGTAGACTTTTCAATGTGACAGACTGCCTACTGCAGGTGGCAAGAGTGCTTTGAAGAATTTCCTGTTGCTACTGGGAGAATCTAAGTTGCATCTTGAAAAGTTAATAGTAAGTAATATCCAGCCTTAGTAAGTTTTTGTCATGGACAGTTGAGAATGGTTTGTTTAGCCAAGGTCAAACTTGTAGTATGTGCTGAGAAATGTTACATGCAAAAGCTTTATGTCAGCAGGCTTGTTTTGTTTCAGAAATATATTTCTTTTCTAAGGCTGTCAAACATTTCCAAATGGGAAATAATTACCCAATACTAATTACTCCAAAAAATGAAATCACCCAGTGTTAAAATGCTGTTTTATCTGGTGGATCTTGTCCCTAAACAGATAAAACAGTTACGGTTATGCTTGAAACCAAGTTCCTGTCCAGATTGTGTGGTACACTGTCTGATTTCCCCGAGCTTTCTAAAGAGATGTATCTCTCTGGTATAGATCCCCGTGGTCTACTTACAGAGAAATTTCATTACCATGCTGTGTGGTCCTCATGGTGCTGAAAGTAAAATATTGGATTGACGGGCACTCGTTGTGGAGGAGGGCTTATTGATGATGGAAAGACTGATTCAATCTCTAATCCTGAAGAACGACCTGCCACCTGGAGTGATAGTATACAGATGGGTGCAATCTAAACTCTCTTTCCGCCTCAAGTTGCATTTGGCTGTAGATTAACAATGTGATTCCATGTAATGAAGATGGTTGTTTGGTGCAGTGGCAATTTTCCATTGCTGACATGCAATGTCAACAGTTCTGACAAAGCTATAAGGACAATGTTTAAATGTGCTACATCTGGCTGGGACTGCTGCCAGGTTATTAACAGCCCCATTAAAATTACCTGCAGAGAACTGCTTTGGTAGAAGGCAATGCAGAGCGCTGTTTTCCCTGCAACCATCCAGCCAGACATAATAACAGTCCAGTAGCACACACTTGTAATAATGCAGTGTTATGGTAGCGGTAGCAGCTTCTTTACAGTTTTATTTTGATGAGGGAATATTTTATGGCTTTAATTGTATTGAGTTTAATTCTTGTGGCCTTACTCAGGCAAATATTCTATTGAAGTCAATGACAATTTCACCTTAGGGTGGAGTTGCAGCAGTAGGAGATGATTTTATTGATATTTCTAATAAAAATACTCTGAGGAAGTAGGCATATGTATGAATATTTTTTAAAGTTACATACAAATGTCCTTTTAATCATCCTTTTTTTTGTTTCTTTCCTGGTGAATGACTATGTAACACTCCCGGTGAGGCGTACATAATGCAAAAGGGTTTTAAGGCATTTTTCTGAGCAAGAGCAAAAGGGCCATGCTGTCCCAGAGGATACTGCAGAAGGCACAGCACATTTTCTGGTGAGACTCCCCCATTCCTTTTGAATGCAGAGGGAGCACTTGCCAGTATAATGATAAATGGGCTTGTGATCCCAGCTCCCTATAAGCAGTTTGTAGTCGAGGCTTAAACTCTCCCTTGGAGCTCAGTGCTTGGATGCTGGACAAGGTCCTCGTGCCCTCTCTCTCCAACCCATGCAGCGTTTGCATAATTTACTTCAGCTCTCTGTCTCTGTGTATGGCCAAAGTGTCTCTGAGTGCAGAACACCCCTTCTGCTGCATCACCTGCCGACTGCCCCTCGCCCCCCTACAGTGTATAGCTGTGGGCAGGGGCCCGTGGCTCGTGCCAGGGTTCCTGGCCGTGCTGGCCAGCTGTGCCAGGGAGCACCATGCTGGGGGCAGTGTGGCAGTACCCACTGCTCTGCGGCCTGGCTCCGCAGGCAGCGAGCGCGATCTGCAGGATAACTTCGGGGTTAGTTTGTAATGTGCAGTGAGGAAAGGAGCCCAACTGTGGCCGTCTTCACTTATTATGGCTACGTGATCAATGGTGTCAATAAAAAGCTAGGGTCATTTCACTTTTGATTATACTGCTGTTCTTGAGGGTGCTGTAGCAAGGAAATTTGTTTCTTTGCAGCCTGAAGAAAAATACGAGTCTTTGAATGGTTTTGTGTCAGAGTGCAAAGGCTTTAGTCTGTGTCCTTCATGTTTCCACTGTCTGAGCAAGTGGAAGAATTTTCAAAAAAAAAATTGGGGCGATACAAGGGCTCTTGACATTTATTACACATGGAACTTTCCACATGTGGCAGAAGTAGAAGACTTAAGTTTAGATCGAGCAGTATGACTTAATGTCTGTTGTGCCATATGTTTTTCCTGCTGCTGCCTTACTAGAGAGGAGGGATGGGGAATAACCTGACCTCATTCTGGTCTGGGCTCTGCCTGTAACTCCTTGGGGCAATAACAGCCACGTGAGCAATTCTCATCCTGCTGCCCCACAGAAAAGGCAGATAAAATGCAGGTCTGCGGCAAGACCTGGAGCAAAGGGCATACGGTTTTGTGTATGAATTCTACCTGTGAGTCTGTCATGGTTGCTCTGAAACATATGTTGCTTCCTATTTTAAAATATATTTATTTTATATATTATACAATTGTTACAAATATATTTCAAAATATAGTTATTTTTCAATACCTGTGTAGCTCTTGCATGACCCTGTTAGGAGGCATAGCAGCGTACCAAAGTTATGCATGTTTTGCAGGCCATAACAGTGCGAGTGATGCACATACAGAATAACTGACATGAAGAGTTCTGTGCAAAGACAAAGGGTAAAATACATATAGAAATCTTGCTTGGCCCTGAAGCTTGGTCTATAGCATATAACGGATGTTCTGTGCTTTAGGAGTAAGAAATGGAAATCCACAAAGGCTATTTGATATGTTACATTCCCAGTGTATCTATGTAAAGTCGCTTCACACTATGGTTTCTGGAACTCCAAACGTTTATGTCATTTTATTGTGTTCAGTGATACTCAGCTTCACACCTTCACCCGTCTTACTGCTTGGTGGCAGTGCAGCAGTAGCAGCACAAGCATATTTTTACATGGCTTCACGACCTTGTGTCTATTTATACTAAGATTTTAGTCTCATACTTTTAATGTAAATATCTGTTACTTAGACTGTGTCAGAACTAACAAATTACATGATTTAAATTGAAAAACTGAAGAAAAGTGCTATGCTGCTGTTTTTGCTATAACTACCACTGATTTTCTCATTTGAAAATGGCAATAGTCAATTGTAGTCAATTTCATTTTCACATTCCAGTATTTAGATTAGAAGGTTTTTTCATCTTTCCTAAAAGTGGAAGCACTTTACCTTAGGATATAGAAGGAGATATCATCCATATACATCTCAAGTATATTTTGGTTAACTGTATTTTAATGAAACAGATTTGTATAGAAATTAATATTTGAAACAAATCTGATTAAATAGTGTCTCTAGGCACAGATATATAAACCAGAGTATTGCAAACTCAGTTTTGTTTTTTTTCTACAGAATTTGAGATTATCTCAGAGTATTCACCCAAAATTATATGGTCAAATTAAGTTGCCTGGAGTACTGTTCTAGACAGATACAATAGTACCTGTGTTTAGATACTACTAATAGTAATTGGTTCGTGATGGATATATAAGATAAATGGTAACAGTCCTATTAGTACACTGGCTATCTACAGCCAGATAATTATTTTCTTTTAAAATTAATACTGTCTCTATTTTTCATAGTAGGTCAGACATCATTTTCATTTCTTTTCCTGTCCTTTCTCAGATACTGATAAGTAATGATGCCTCTTACATTTCAGGGTCCTATTGTAGTTTCAGCTGTCTTTTTCTTTCATTCTTCAATGGGTTTGACTCTTTGAGCTCACCTTTCTTTGTCCTTTTCCTTCACTTTCTGCTACTTAGCTTTTATTTAGTTCTGCACCTTGCCTCGTCTTGTTCCTTTTCATTGTCATTACCGTTTTTATTTGTAGCTCTGGATCAGTTCCTTCAATTGCATTCTTGGTCATTGTCTTTTTTTTGATGTGGAACTTACCTGACCCTTCTTTTCCTCACGGTCTACTAGCCACAAATTTCTCTTCTTTATTAATAAGCTTATTTTGTCTTATATCACCCTGTTGAGCTGTCTTTTGAGCTGTCTTTTGTCATATTTCTACGGCCTCTACTTTTATCTACATAAAATCTCTCATTGTTTCTTACCTTCTACTATAAGGTTATGTTTCTACTTTAGTGGCTAAGCCAAGTAACGGGCTAAAGCCAAAGCTCATCCTGGTCTGGACCTGTGTATTCATATGGCTGGTAAGATGCAGGTGTCCTTGTGTTTAGTATTTTCATGCTGCCTAAAAATCTTAGGTCTCCATGTAGCAAGAGGTGCCTAAACCCTCCAGGAAGGTCTCCTCAAGGGCAGATAGAGTATCTCATCACAGCCACACAGGGAGAGCAGCGTTTTTCCAACCTGTAGGACTCACATCTTTGGCAGGCACTGTAGTGTTCAGTAAGTCTGACCTTTGGTGTTGCCTAAAGATGATGCTTTACTTAGCATGGGTTTGTAAATGTGCTGAAACTTTGTACTATACTTAGACAACATATTATACCATCTGAGGTATATTCTTTTCCCCTTTATTTCTACACTGAAAGCCTTTGGATTACAGTCAATTTCAGGAGAAACCTCTTCCCTTCTAGCTCTGAAATGGAAACCAGGTAGAAATCCTGCCCAGCATGTATTTTATCACCAGTTTGTTTGCTTACTTTCTCCCTGATTCTTCTGCCTGATTTTCTCAGCAGCTGTTCTGACATCTTCCTTGCTTCACTCTTGCTTTCTCTTTTCTTCCTCTTCTCCTTTTTCACCTTGTCATCCTTATTAAAAAAAAAAATAAAAATCTCATTTTGCCTTTCCAGCCACCATATGTCAAGTATTAGACTTGGATAGATAAAGTCTCTGTAATGTTATTACAAGAATAAATGTACCCAGAAATTATATTATTATGTAATTTCCAGATGTTTATTAGAATAAAAATACTACAAGCAGTGGTGGGACCCATATGTATTTTTGCATAGGTTTCCTTACCGGGTTGTGTAACCAGTATTGTGAAAGTAACGAGCATGTTGCAGAAGATCAGTTGTTAAAAGCACAAAGAAAGAAATGTCAGACAAATCTGATGGCCTGACTCAGAGTTGATTTAAATGGAATGTTAAGAAATTAATGTAGTAATATTATTTATCTACTTTTTAAAAATATACCAAAAAAAAAAAGGAAATTTAGTAAACCAGTTGGCAAAGTAAACTAAAAACACTGATTAGTTGAATTTCTAAAAATTATTTCCATGTAAGCAGAAAAGCTATCCAGGGGACCCTCAGCCATCCATCACAGATAAATAATAACTTAAAAGATACCACTAGGGTAATAGCTAAAGAGGAAAAATAAGCAAACAGGCAAAGACAGCCACATTGTAGAGGGTAGCAACTGTAGGGAAGAAGTGAGATCTGCTAATGTTTTATCTGTGTTAGACTTCATAAAGGAATTTGAGATCTTAAAAGCTTTGAGGAACTCTGGGGTGGGGATTCAGAAAAGGTTTCTGGCAGACCAAGATTCCAGAGTAGTCATTTGGTGATAGTAGGAGGAAAAAAAACTAATGAATTTTAAGATAGGTTTTGATGTGCCTCCCTTTATTCCAGTGTATAGCATCCACTTATCTTGTTCCTTCAACACTTTTCTAGATAACCCATATCTCTCTACTGTGTATCTAGGCTTTGAAATTAAGGCCTCAAACTTGCATATTGCAGTTTATGTTCAGTGGACTCTTCCTCTTCCTTTTAACGCTCTTGTGAAAGAGCAAAGCAAGAAGTAAAACTAAACAGATGGCAGGCAAGCGATGAATGCAAGTTAGGAAAGAATTTATTTACAACTGAAAGGTACATATATTGGAACAACAATTTTCATGAACTGCTTCCTCCCCCCATGTGGTCTCAGCCCTGCTGTGATTCATGTTTCCTGGGATTCCTCTTCCTTTTCTATTGTTTGTCTAGCATTAAGTCCACAACTGAGCAATTCTCTATCCTCAAGGCTAGTATTTGCAATGCGAGATATGGGCACTGAATCCCATGCTGCTAGAGTTCGATTATTACCATCTATATTTCAAGTCACATTTCCAAAAGATAGTATGGATTCAGCATCTGTCTTTTTCCCCTTATGTTCACCATGCTAAGTTTCAGACCTCCCAAGGTCAAACCTAGAGTCCTGACCCATGCCTTGGAGCAGCAGTTCCCTGAGACTAGGTGGTTTCTTGGTGCTAACACCTTATCACGTGCCAAGCATATCTTTCTATATAGGATTTCAGTGTGAGTTATTTGATACCTGGCTATTTTGGGAGTAATTTCACCAACAATTCTGTACATGACAAAACTCCATTGTTTACCAAATGCAGTTAGCTACAATGGATATAACAGTTCAGGACGGCAGAATACAACTTCAGCTTTTCAGTACTTTACTGCTCTGTATAAAGAAACAAATCTGCCTGTATTTCTGAGTCTCTTTCTGTTCCTCTCTCATGCTTCCTGGGTCCCCGCAGAAGGCCTTCTTGCCTTAGGTCTTAGCCCAGTCTTACCTCTCTGCCTTTCTGCTGTTACTGCTGCCTTCAATATGCTGGTTTAGATCTACCTCTTCTTCACAGGTGCACCTCTCTCTTTTGTGACATCTCCTTTTACATGTCCATCAGCGGGTTTCATCATCTTCCCTGTCATTTAGGCTTACAGCTTCTGTGTCAGCCCTGACACCTCTCTTCCCTCTTACCACAGCAAGTTGTCACTCCATCATGTCACTTTTCTCTGTCTAACTCCATCTTCCCTCTCCTATTTCCCTGACTGGAACTGTTGTTCAGGGTTTAATCTTCTTCCACCTCAAGCACTGCAGGTCTAATTCCAGCCTGGATTCCCTGCGTTTTTTCAAGACTGTCCAGGGAACGTGACTCCCTCCTGGCACTGGTTGGTTTCCCTACAATGAGCAGGCTTCGTCTCCCACAACCTTCAGATTTCTTGAGTTTCACTGAAAACTGGCAGCAGAGGGCAGAGTCAGGGACACTGCGACTAATTCCTAAATCTGTTATGTAGGTACAGTAAGTCATTCAAGAGGTCCATACAGGTTAAGTGCTCTCTCTGATTCATGAGCATGCATCCCTGGCCATTGCGGAGGAAACTGGATCCTTTATGGGATGATCTGATCAGCTTCTCTGACATCAAAGGGATTTGCACAGTTCGCTAGTCTTGACTTAGGCAGCTGATTACTTGTTCTTTTTATTTTTTTTTTTCAGGTTTTCATGTTTTCAGAAGCCTAGTGGGCATAAGCAATGTGTTTCATTGTAGGGGGTTAAATGTTAGTTGCTGCTGTAAACCTGATTTCTGGTGCTCACAGTCGCGAGTTGTGTGCTCGTGTTATGCTGCCATTAGTAGACTGGGACAATGTTGTGCTGTGGTTATGGTTTGAAACAGTAAATGTATCTGCTTCCCCCTGCTTATTTCTATTACAGTTACAGTACTCTGCCACTATGTATAGCAGCTGCTGTTCACTCCGTCTAGTATTTCTCCGCTTTGCACAGCAGCAGTCGGTGCAGGCCTGTTGGCAGTGGGACTGCCTCTGTGTAGTGAGGTTTTGTACCAGCCCTGTGACTGTGCTTCTCAAGGGTCACCATACCTAATGTAACATCTGCTGCTACATTGTAGGCCCAAACTCAAAAATATATTTTGTTTATTGAACTTCTGTTTATTCTTATTTATTAAACGGTTTCAGAAACTCACCACGGACTATAAAAACTTTACCAAAAAGTGGCTGTTCGGTTCTGTAAGATGGTGTCATCCAAAATTCGCTTCTTGTTGGTTTCAGAATATATTAAATTACTGTTCATCCTTATTTGACTGATTTAAAAGGTTGAGAACTACAAGATTATGGATGTTCTGTTTTTTTCCCATGTCTCTTCCTTACTGCCTTTTTTCTTTGTTATCTCTCCTCTTCTTAAAGTCTTAGTGTAATCCTCACCCCATTCCACAGGGAACCAAATACAAACAGTTCCCTTGACAATAGTTAGTACAGGGCTCCGTAAAGAGCTGGCACAAAATTAAAGAAGCAGCAGGGAAATTTCTAGTAAAAGTATTGCATAAGCTAAGCATATAAATAAAATATGTACACAGCGTAATTATGAATGTGTCGCTCCCTTGATATAACTTCAGTAAAGTAACTTGAGATATTTCTTATCAATAACTAAAAGTTAGCTGCAGCGAAGAACCCTTTATCCTTTTATGTCCTCGTTTTGTTTTTCTGTTTCTCTATGTGTATCAGCATTATGTTCTTCCCCATCATTCATTTTTAAGGAGGGTCTCTCTTGCTAGTTTGGAGATGATGATGCACCTATAAAGACTAACAGCAATGTTCACAGCAGTGAGTCACTTGAAAATCAAAGGACCATTTTCTAGATAGGATGCTCCTGTGAACCCAGCTCGGTGCATGCTGGTTGCTGTGAGGACCGGGCTTCAGCTCCATCAGGTGTTCTTGGTGTCTGTGGTGCTGAGACTGGACAGTGAAAGAAAGAGCATGTGTGTGTTGGGGCACGGTTGCTTGCATTTAAGCATGGGTTTACAGTAATACCATTCATGAGTTAGCAATAACTGCATGCACAGTATGTAATGCTGCTGCATTATAAATGAACACAAAATATAATTAAAACTGTTGTACTTGTTTTTTCATACTTGGTCCTGGGGTTTACTCTGGCATTTCGAATCTTGCTGCTCAAGAATCATCTTAAACATGAAGCACTTGCCAGCGAAGTCTGTCTGGCAAGCAGGAAACCTGCTTCCTGGATGTTTTAGCAGGGAATTCAGTCTATTTCTCATCTTGAAATGTCTGTAGTTAGTAAGAAAGAGCATATTCATGACAGAGAGATGCACATTAAAACTGCCACAGTCCTGTTTGCTATGGCACTCCCTAGATATGTAGGAGACAACAGTGGTAATTCCTTCTCTCGTTGATTCCAGACATGGTCTTGTGGCTCAGCAGCTGCCATTTTGCATAAAATCCTCAGCTGAGTGCATGGAGACAGCTGCAGCACCAGTCTTGCAACGTTTGTAAATCTGGATTTTTCCGTTTCTTTTGCGGGTTCCTAGGTTACCAAGATTTCAATCTAGATTTTGGATTTTCTGGACAAAGTGATTATGTTTGTTAATATTAACATTACACTACATACGTTCCTTCCTTCCTTTTCAAATATGTGATAAACTAACTATAAAAGTTAAGTGGATTTGAAAACATTTTTGAAAATTTTCATAGCAGTTCCAGTGGTGACAAGTTTTCAGATACATAACATCAAAATTAAATATTCTTAAACTGTGTAGAATAGTTTTAGTACTGGCGTATCATCTATGGCATATACTATATAAGCATATATATGTTCATGATTGCAAGATAGAAAATGGTTTCTACAGAATTCCTAGCATCGGAAGAAACTTACTTGTTTCACATGATGTATGTCACACTTTTTCTTTGAGGAATACACATGGATACACCATGGATGTGTATCCATGTGTAGGTATGTAAGAAGACAAAGAGAAGCAGAAACAATTAATGACACTGTAATTTAAGTTTCCATTTCTCAATTGGTTTTGCATAGTGTGAGAGAAAATGCGTGGCTATATTTGACTATTTTTCATCAGAGGCATGGCAAATGATAAATGTAGTTGTAGCCTGGGCCTGCTTGTGTAGTGGAACTAGTAGAAGACAGGATGGAACAGCAAAGACATGCTACAGCTTAATTCTGCGTTCCTACAAAGCCTTAAAATTGTTTGGCCATGGTTTCTGTGTTTCATTTTTTTTGCTGCTGCAAAAGGGATTGAAGAACTCCTTCCTGTAGCTAACATGTTTTGGACGAGCAGGTGTTGATTCAGTCAAAATTGGAAGTTGGTTTAACTTCCTGGAATTTCAACTCTTGGGACTCAGGGGGAAATGTTTAAAAAGTGCTGGCAACAGTAAGCTCCTATAAATGGTTATTTCAGATTATTGTTCTTTGAGGAAATGTGGTGCAGTGTTTGGTTCATCAGCTATAGTTCCATTTCTGGTATCAGTCAGGCTTGAGGAGGTCATTCCATGCCCAGAAAGTTCTCTTCTAAAACTCTTTTGTTCTCTAACTCCATGGAAGAATAGTTTAGAAGTAAAAAAAATAGACCACATCAGATGAAAGTTGGTGTCTTGGCATCATTCCATTAACTTCAATGGAGTGATACCAATTTACACGAGCTAAGTGTCTGCCCAAAAGTCTGTTGTTTAGAAGTCATCCAGTATTTTCATATCTTTCCAAGGGGAAGTTCAGATGGTCTCTAAAACCTGTGACACCTTACTAACTGAAGTGTAAAGCTGCAGAGCAGTAACCAAGGCACTTATTTTTAAAAAATTGGCACTCTTAGGAAAAAAAACGAAATGCTAGAAAATAGCTTTATAGCTAAAAATAGTTCTGTCTTGATGATTTTGAAAGTTCAGATGCTGTGAACTTAACTGTTTGCATTCAGGCTGTAGTGGAGATTCTGCTACTAACAATGAACATTCCTTGCCACGCTGATGAAGTGAAATGTATTCTTGATGCTACTTGAGATCAGGCAGCTCTATAGATAATCCACACTATTTATCTTTGCAGCAATACAAAACCTTTTATTCCATTTCTAGATAAGCTAGTGCATGATTTTTTTAATTTTATTTTTATTTTTTACCTAACACCATTGAGGAACTTCACTCTTTCAAACACGGAAAAGAAAGATTGGAGTAAATAATAGAACACCATACTTATTTATTTTCACTCATACTAAATAACCTAACCTTTGGTGTTTTTAATGTGTGAAATCTTTTGATACATGAAGCGAAAAAATGGAAATTGCTGGCAAATCTAGAAAACAGTCTACACTGGGAAATGGGTATGGGCAGATCTATGTATGTCTGCGAGCAGCCTTCTAGATTTATTTTGAAAAAGAACTTAAGGATTTGTATATATATGAAAAAGTGAACTAAAAACCTAACCATTTAACAGAGAGGAAAAATCATCCTTTCAGTTCAGGCTGATATGAAACTACTTATTGTCTACTTCACCTGCTGCTGTTGAGATGTCTCACAGTATCCCACTTTCAGTCCCCTTCTTCTCTGTGGAGAGGGCTGCTTGGCTTGACCAGTTGGCTGATCGTGCTCTTCCTGGGACTAAAGCATGGAGGAGAGTTGGTGAGTCGGAGTCTGTGCTGTTTCAGTGTCTCAGGATCCCCTGTGAGGGTTGGACATCAAGAAGAAGCTAAATTCTGTAGATATCTTGGCAAGTTTGCCATGTGATCTCTCCCTTCAGAGGGAAAGTAACTTTGTTGAGATAGAATTAAAAAGCAGAGTAATTATTCTAGAATAAAACATTTTTTATCCTTGGAATAGAGTATCCACATGGGGGAGTTATATCAGCATAGCTTTGGCACTGTAATTATTCTGTTAAAGCGAGGCCAGTCAAATTCTTCTTGTAGCTAAACCCCAGTATGACCTGTTACCACAAGTGGGAAGAAAGGGAATAAAGAAGGTTCATCGGGCTCTTCAGCACCTCCCACGTAACACCTTCAAAAGATAAAATACAGTGACATGGCACAGAGCGGTGCTCCGTAGAGATATCTAAGCAGCTCTGAACACCTGGACTGGTATAATCAGTAGCTTATCTTATTAATACATTGAAATGAGTTTTTAAAGACAGAACTTTGCAACTTAATATCTAGAATACTTATTTTTTAAATTAAAAAGACATGTGAGAGTTGAGAATAATAGATTTTTTTTTTTTTAAAAAAGTACTTATTTTATTTACTTTGTTAACAGAATTTGGGTGGCAGAATAAACTGAAGACTTTGAATTCACTCATAAGGAGAAGAATCACAGTGTTATTTCAAATGTCTGAGTCATAATTCTTAGACAGATTCTCTTAAAATCCAGTTCTAATAATAAGAAATTTAAAAATTCCTTCTAATTGCATCTGTCTACAGTATACACACACACCCCACAGTTTGTTCTCTAAGGCTTTATCACTGCATTATCCATGTCTATCATATTGCCTCACTGAACTTTAATTTTGGTGAAATCTGGTGTCTATACAAAAGGCTGTTATTTGGAAACTCATTTCCTTAGAGCGGTTGTTTCTCTTGTTTATCAAAGTGTTCTGATTCAGTCTTTTAAAATTTTTTTTAATTTTTTATTTTTTCCTGGTGATACTTAGTAAAATACTTAAGTAAAAATATACAAATTGTACTCTGTAAAACATGTCAATTATTTGATTAAGATAAGAGACTTCCAAGAAGAGAGTTTACTAAAACAATTGTTGATCGGTTTAACAAAGAAAGTTTTGGTACAAAAATCATGTTGAGTGCAATGTATGGGTTTCATTTACAAGTTACTGCAGTATAGTTTTTAAAGCCTATTTTAAGAATAACTAACTGCTTTCTTGAGCTATTTCAATGCGAATGACTTCAAGCTCTTCAGGGAAGGAGCCCTTCTTTTATTCTTCTCTCAGAAGCACCTATCAGGATGCTCTGAGATAGAAAAATGATTAAAACAACACTAATTATTTTGACAAAGGAAGAGATTTAAATGTGGAAAACATCTAAAAAGCCACTAATGTTGTAAAAAATTTTAAAAAGGAGTGAACAACTCCGTGCCTTTGGAGTAAAGAACATACCTCAAAGCACTAATGGACAGCAAATGCGTAGTGGGAATGCCAAGAAGTTACGATAGCTTTGCAGGTAGGAAGTATGCAGGAAGAAAACCTGGAGAATGAGCTGGCATTTATTTCTAAATATCCTCAGTCTCAAAACTGCTTTACTGGCCTTTAGCAGCGTCCCATCTGCAGAATACATGGCCAGCTCCAAAGCCAGTAGCATCAGCTCAGGGATAAGACTGATGGGGAGACAAGGTGCTAGAGGCTTCTTTCCCAGCCACTGAAAGGTCTTCCCAGCAGTAGTGTGTTCCCCAAGTATTGCTAGGTGGGTCATTCCAGTAACAACAGCTGCTTTTACAGTAACTGAAGGAGAAAGGTTCACCTGTTCCAGCTGATTTTCTGTGGTATACATTGAGGTAGAAAAATCTGTTCCTACGTTTTTCTCCAGCAAGAATCTCACGCTTAGGCATCTACATGAAACGCTGGATTAGAAGTACACTCTGTAGCCTGTAAAACTGGAAAGCATCAGCTTTGTGATTGTCTGTACAATCACTTTATTCTTAACATTTTACAGAACACAGATAGCCTTTCATTAGCTATTCAGAGCTCCCAGGGACCCTTCTTCACAAAGTGCACTGAGGCTGAAGATACAAAGGAACAGACTTAAGTTCTCACGTTCATTAAAAGTCTGCTTCCCCAAGATTTGCCTTTGTCATAAATCTCTTTCAAGAGATCAGTTTTATCCACTAGGTATCATTTAAACGTAACATGGGTTTGCAAGGTTCTTGCAAATCTGTAGCATATCTGAAACAAGTATAATATTTTTGAGTGTGAGAATTCATTGTTTTAGTGAAGGTAACCAAGAAAATCTCAAAATTATTTGAGGTTTTACAATTTGAGGAATGCAACAGGACTACATACTACTAGACTATCTGCTTGCATTTTCTTAGATTTAAAAACAAAAACAAACAAAAAAACTTTATCATTATGGATGTTAATTTAATTGATTATATAACATCTATGTGCTGTTTTAAGTAACTGCAGAAATTATTCTTAAATCCAAGGCTTAGGTTCTGTCTGGAGTTCGTTAGCTGCTACCTGCTCTGGGAGAACAAAGCTTTGTCTACTAAGTCAGCAGTGACTGTGATGACCTCTCAGATCAGCCATTGCATGTTATCACCTAAAGACACAACAGTAAGAAGAGCAGATTTTCCAAGTAGGCAGCAACTGAACTGTGCTTGACTGCATTCCCAGTGGAAAAAAAAAAAAAAAAAAAAAAAAAAAAGAAAAAAAAATGGCTTGGATTCAGCATTTTCAAATGTATGTAAATTAGTTTAATACAAACATAAACTTCACTGTGAAGGAAATGCTAATTATTAAAAAATAAATACATCTTGAACAAGCAACTGCTCCAGTAAAAAAGATTGAAATGAGAATAGCAGTTATATTAAGAGGTATTAAATTAAAAGCCTACACTTTTTTAAATTGCACAATTTGACAGCTCATTCTGTATATCAGAAGTAATTTATCAGAAGATTTCCTTATTTTAGCATCACAAAAATACATTTTACAAACCTCTGCATAAGAGTTAAGATGCACAACACATGTATAGGAAACAAACAGAATTCGATTTGCCTCGCCTTAAAGAGCCATTTCATCATCAAAAAAAAAAGATAATGCAAAAGTTTTGATTCCTACACATGCTAACAATAATCTTTTTTGGAGAGGCAGGTTGCAGGACTAGTTCTGATAGCAATACACTCATTTTCTTCACTCTGGATGGGCATGGTTACTTCTGAAATGCAACCACTGGCATGTGTTTGTATTTTGCATCTAATCAGCAGATTTGAATGTAATTATGTATTTTGCAGGTGAGGTGTTAATGCGGGTTATATGGCACATCAGCTGTGTGCTGCCACTTGAAATGGTCCACTGGAAAATCTTGAGACAAACAACATTCAATTAGGCGCACAGCCATGAGCAGCTGTGCTAAGTACCACTGGCATCGCCTCAGACGTACAAATCTCAGTGTGAGCCTACTGCTAGCCGCTTTGAAAATGTGTTTATGTTGGTGACAAAAACTTTCCATCATCAATTCTTCTTAAACCTCTGTGCCTCTTAGCTGAAAAATTACAGCTGCCTGCGAGGGGAGGGATGCTCAGTCCTATTAATTTTCATTGGATGAAAAGGATCTTTTTTTCCTTCAGGCTAAAGGTTTAACCTTTATGAATTTCATGAGTAACAAAGGGCATCGAGATTTTTATTACATGGCATAGAGCTGTGCATTTGTTCAAAATAATCAGCACCGGGCAATCTACTGCGTATCGATCCAAAACAAACATTACTACTCATGTAAGCTGTTTCCTTCTCATGTCTATGCTTGGCATAGGAAAACAAACTTGTTTAATCATCAGTTTTCAAATGCTTACCATATATGTCACTGCAGTCTGCTCTAATGCTTAGGATTCACATCAATTATACTATTTGGGGAAATGCGTCAACAGATTCTGTAAGATTTTCTTCCCTTCAAAAATCCTATGTGTGTATTTTGGAGGCTAACTTTCTGAGTACACAAGCACTTGCCCAGGTACACTGACTTGCTGAGCCGTCAAAAGAGCCAGCAACACCTTTCCAATTGCATCTTTGCCTCTGTTATAAATGGCGTTCAGGTTTTTTGATGTGGCTGGCTGGTGAGCAATGCTGGTTGATGCCTTAGGGCTTGTTGTGCTTCCAGCATTGGGGAGTGGAGGGGCACACTGATCTTTGAAAGCAGGAGAGGGGAAAAGGAGGAGGACAGAAGACAATAAAGAGGATTTAGATTTAGTTTTGGAGTCCTCTTTTAGTTACAAAAGCCCAAATGGCCTAGCGACTGTCTTTAGACTTGCTACTCTATTCGAGATAGGAAAACCTTTGACTAAGGTATAGTTAAACAGATGTCATGAAAATATGATGGATGAGGGAAGAGTAGGTGGAAGTTAGAGAAAAACTCATGAAGTCATTAGTATCGTTTGACAATGAGAGTATTGCGTTGAAGGGAGTGATAAGGAAAAGAGCTCACAAGCTGAAGGGCAGTTTGATCAGAAAGAGGAGTTGGGGTATGAGAACCGTATCTCTTTTTTCAGCGGGTGTCTGATTCTCTCAGCTTCTCTCAAGACTTAAGAAGGACTCTGACTGGACTTGATCTGGAGCTGTGATTAAATGCAAGGAGTCGTATCATGCTTGGGAAGTGACTGGAAGTGGAGACACTTAGGAGCCGATAAATGGGCAGTGAAGTAGAGCTGCATCGGTGAGACAGCAGTGGAGCGAGCCGAGGCATATGAGGACCTCTGTCTTTGAAGTGTAAGGATAATCTATGTATACCAACAGCCTACTTTTCTATGCTTTTAACCTCTGGTTGTGAGGGAAGGCTTTCTTCCTTATGTGTCTGTGTGTGTGCAAGTAGCATTTCTCTGAAGGATGAGAATATTTCTTAATACATGACAGGCTGGAAAAATTGGGAGTTACATACCATTAAGTTGTGGTCTTCCCCAGTCATCTGTAATTTAAAAAATGAGAATTAATCATAGCCAAAAAAAACACATAATCTCTGCTTCTAGGAGACTGAACAGGAATTTGGAAGCACACCGATTCTACTGATGAGTTAGTGAACCCAGCTAGTGAATAGTTGATATCATGGAGAGATTGCTCACCTCTGGGCGTTTCCATATATCTCATGCAGAGTTAATGTGCTAATATATGCTTATGTTGATATAAATAGTGTGACTGGTTGAATGAGAGCTTTTTTGGTTCCCTTCTGAGGTAAAAGCAACCATAATACATAAGCATACAATTTTTGTATAGTTTTAATTGTTTGGTGTATAGCACTGTGTAAGGTGTGGTAGAGAAGGAATATACAGAAAGGTATGAGAAGGAAACTGAATTTTTCTTGTTTTTATCTACACAGCATAAGCTAGTTCCATACAAAAGCTCAGTACTTCGTCTGTCATTGCCAGTTAGAGATGTAGAGCAACTTTCTTCAGGCATTTCCTCTTGGAAGAAAACCGTACTTTGCAGCCTTGTATATCTCCTTCTAAGGAAGATGGGAATAAATTAGATGAGAGCTGATCTAGTCCAGTACTGTGCAGTTTCTCACAGTGCCTTTGCAGGCACAGTTCTGAGTGAAAGCAGTCTTCTCTGTAAACTCTTAGCCAATGTGATATTGGCTAATTATTGGCGGATATTTTAGAAAGAGAAAGACCTTATTTTTCCTGTAGCTATATTAGTTTATTTTTCCCAATGAAAAACTCATTTTGTTATAGTTTGACACTTCAATTTTCCTTTGCATCAGTCTTTTTTTTTTTTAACTGTCTCTCTGCAGTATTTCATGTGCAGATTCATCTGTGTATTTCATTAGTGTGCTCGTCAGATCAATGTGATCCAAATGATTTAAACTAAGAGTAGTGTTGTTGGGTTTGTTGTTGTTGTTGTTTTAACTATAGAAATGAGTTTTAGGAATTATTCTTGGGAATTTACTTTTTCTAAATTTCCATCTGTTGGTGTTAAGTAAAGAATTTCTTTTCAAATGAAGAGTTACTATGAAATATGTTTTAATTCCCTGTTCCTCCTTTTTCTCCTCCTCTCTTTTCCTTTTATTGTTAGCAACACAAAACTATTATATGTAACTTAATTCAGATGACATTTTAGGAAATATACAGAAGAACAGCAGAAAGCATATAATGCAAAGTCAGTTGTGATGATATCAGAGAAGTTCAGCCTACGTGCTAAAATATTTCTTTTGCCACTTTCAGAATGACCCTGAAGAGAGTTAATGAAATATGTTCTGCATGGGCATCTGCTCTTTTGCTTCTTTTAAGGTCTAGGGGTTGTGTTGTTGGTTGGTTGGTCTGGGGCTCTTCATTACTTTGGTGTCTTTTCAGTTGCTTCTGTTTCAAAATGTGATCAGGGTCAAGGATAAGCCTCGAAGAAAGGTAGTGGCCAGTGTAATGCTGATGAAGCTTTTTTGTACTTGGCTGTACAATAATGAAAGATGTCTTACATAACTCTCTACTTCTGCAAGTTCTTCTAAAAACTCAGCCTTCCCTTCACAATAGCAATATGAAGGTCTCTACCTGATCTTGTTGCTAAAGGAGCTTGTACCAGAGTGTCATGCACAAATAAGGAGTTTTTTCTTGCTAATGGGGAGGGGCCTTTACCTTGCATGCATCACTGAGGGACTGATTTTGCCATTTCATACATCGGGTGACTGCCCCTAAGGTGGTTAAAATACTGGAGGGGTTGTAGAAAATGGTTGTAAAAAAAGGAACTGGATCAAATACCTATCTGTGAAAGGCTTAAACAAGTCAGTCTGTTTGACCTATCAAAAAGAATAAGGGATGACTTAGTTGCTGTATATAAATGAATGCCTTGATGCTAAGACAATATTGAGTATTAAAGACTCTTCAACAGTAGTTGGAAAAGGGATAATAAATAAGAGGCTAAAAGATTAAACCAGACAATTTACAAGTAGAATTTGACAAATGTTTGTAATGGAAGGGGTATTCTTTATGACTGGAGGTCGTGGATTCTCTTTTATCTCAGCGTGTTTCCAAACTCATGAGATGATGTTTGCTTTAGATGAAGACATGTTTAAAAGAAGGGTTGACGTGGATTTGGCACACGGTTTAGTGGTTGAAATTAATGATCTACAGAGCATGTCCAGTCATGCTATTTCTTTGTGGTCTGTTTGCCTTTAAACTTCACAAACTTTCAACTTACTCCATCTCTACAGACAGCTAGTCACTGGAGCCATGTAGACATGCATTATTATTCATGTTCTTGTCTTTTTAATCAAAAAGTTTATTTTGCCAGGCTATGTTAGGAATTAAGGTGTTAGAGCCATCTTATTTTACTGCGTTCACGTACTGTATGTTCTCTGACTTGGCTGGTTTGAAAGCATGAATCTGGGAAATACTTTTCTCTCCTTTTTTCATATTGACTGGTGGAAAGTAGGTGTTTAAGAAATCTCACTCTACCAAAGACAGTGCTAATGCAAACCCGGATTTTCTAACCCAAGAGATTTGGATAAGGCTATTGGAAGAAATGAGCTGGATTCTTTTCAGAAGTGAGCCTGTCATGTTATAAGACTCTCTAATCTCTACAGGACAGTACAGAGGGGAAAAAAAAATGTTGGGTTTGGCTTTCAGAAACTTTGGGGAAAAAATACCCACAGGACCACCTACCTTTAGAGTTTTATAGCTGTCCCAGACTAAAAAGACATAGAAAAGGCATTGCTAATTATCTTTCCTCTTTCCATTGTGAAGGAAAAAAATAACCTCCTACTATGTGTGGGTGAGAGAGCACTGGCACAGCCTTCCCAGACAGGCTGTGGGGTCTCCCCCCTTGGAGATCTCCAAAAGCTGCCTGGACGTGGTCCTGGGCAGCCTGTGCTGGGTGGCCCTGCTTGGGCCAGGTGGCCTCTGGAGGTCCCTTCCCACCTCAGCCACTCTGTGACCCATAGTGTCACTATGAGGCATATTAAAAGACAGCTGTACTGTTCCAGCTAATGGGTTGCAGTGCCAAGCATGTATGATAGTCCTGGCTAAGCAGCCACCACAAGGTTTTGAGGACGGTGAAGCGTGTGGGTAAAGGGCAAATGGGAAGGTTTGCAGATGGCACAGCTTTGGTGGGCTTTTGAGTCTGTCTGCTCTTCTTTCAAAAGAAGTGAAACTTTTGCAAAGATGCAAGATTCTTTGGGGAGGAGAAAATGGCATAATAGAAAATGTTCTGAAAGTAATCTAATTGCAGCTACGCAACAGGTCCACATTTGTATACTTGAATTGGTTGGGAAAAGGCTGTTTTCTAAGGAAAGATGAGACTTTTCTCCCAGTAGAGATGAGAAGCAGTATGTAGTTTGAGAAACAATGTAGTTTACAGTAGATATGGGTAAAGTTGTTTGTTTGTTTTATCTCCCTTCTCTCTCTGTGGCTCTGTGTTACATATATGCTGTGCCTCTGCTAACCTGAGGACATCAATCAGGCTGTTTCAACAGGAGAAAGTATGACTCTTAACTGTGTGATCTTGGTGGGAATGTGTTTGCAAGAGATACTTTTGGCAAAATATTTACTTCCTCAAAGCTGTGTGTAAGTTACTAGTTATCCTTACTACATACAGAAAAATGCTTTACAACATTACCATCAGTAATTATCCCCAGGAAGACATGCCATGTAACAGAGGTAGCACAATGAAATGGCTTCTCTGCTACAGTCATTTACAAATTTATAAACTTTAAGCTGTAGTAAGAATTCTTGTTTTTTGCTGCTTTTCTGAATATGATGCAGAATATCTCTTAGAAATATTCATGGAAAATGTGCTATGTCCTTTCTATCACTCTAATCCTCTGTATTACCTGTACAAAGAACAAGGATTTGCACCCCCCCACTTTTTTTTTTTTTTTTTTTTTTTTTTTTTTTTTTGCTTATCTATGCTGCAGTCCCGCTGTCATTGTTTGATTCTGCTTAAATCCCTCTGTACCTAAAGGTACAGCCTTATCAATTGAAAAGCTAATGCTATATAAGAAGTGAAAAGAACACAGAAAGGTTTCCTAGCAACTACTGTGAATCCTTCTAAAGTAAGTCAGTTAAAACCATGTAGTACGTGCAGTGGGTGTAAATTAGGGAGCTAAGCTGATCCACAGATTTACAGATGCCCACTATAAAGTATAATAAAACCTGTAATAGAAGGTGAATTGCTCGAGAAGAAAATCACATCAGAGTCTTGACAGCTTTATCATTATTTAAATGATCCAGCTTAAATTCTACTAGGTAGTTAGTAAGACTGAGTGTCAGAGCTACAGTGGCAGTGTACAAAAGCACAGTTAATGGCACTGGTTAGTGTTGCTGCTGTGATGATTTCTTCTATTGCTCTTTCTAAAAACAACCAGCAAACTCAAACAAACAGAATCAGCTCCAAGGGGCAGTTGTGAGGGAGCCATTGCAGGGTGCAAATATGCAAAGCCACCTCTGTGAAGCAGGGTCCTTTTTGTTTTGTTCTGCTTTCCACAACACGAATTAAACCGGATGTTTTTAGGTTAGTAAAATCTGTTCTGGAAAGTGCAGGAAGGCTAACAGTTATCTGTGTCCCCACACGCTGCTCTCCCTCGCTCTCCCAGATGCTGGTGTTTCAGTGGAGGTTTCTTCTTTCCTCAACACTTTTATATTGTAGGTATTTCTTAAAGAACTCCTTGAGCTGGTATTACATAGGGAATCAAGTTAAAGAGTATGACTAAACAGAGACCTGAAGTTTCCCCACTGTTCTCTGGTAAACAAATGTGCTCTAGTAAATGGAAAGACAGGACAGGGTTCAAGCGCCACGTATAACCCCATCCTGAGATAAATGCATGCCTGAAAGAAGCCATGTGTTGAAGAGTGCCATTTGGGACCAAGATTTTGAAGTTGTGGTTTTTTGTTTGTTGACTCAAGTCACCCCTGAAATGAGACCCATATGTGAAAACCAGACAGAGATCACAGTGCCTCTGCAGGAATAACACGTGCATGCTTGTTCACATGTCTTTTTATAACAGTTTTCAGCCTTTGGTTTCTTCAGTTTTGCAGATTCTAATAAGCAAATCTGAAAAGGTCTGAAGCATTGGCACGCTCAGGTGCTTACCCTGTGCTTATCCCTCCCTGCCTTCGTTGGTCTGAAAATGAGGTTGGAGCTGTCAGCAGACTGACCTTTCTCACATAACTGTGTTATTTCTGCTTCTCCTCCTGTCTTCTCCCAGGAAGTGCAAAGACACAAAGATGTTTAAAAACAACAACAAAAGGGAATGGCAGCGCTCTGAAACACCAAGCAAGTTTGGAGCAGTGCTGAAGCTGGCAGCAGCCTGGGCTGGCTCGTGTTTTGCACTCTGGAGGGAGAGGCCTGCCGCTCTTAACACTTCCGGAGAGTGTAAAGGCAGGTGTAAAAACTGTGAAGAAGCATTTTTTTGTCAGATGCTTCTTCCTTGCTCCCTCCAACCTCACTCACCTACAGCTTCACTTTTACAAGCACTGTGGTAAAAGTGTTCATTCGCTCCGTGGTTTTGAACCATCAGGTCTCACAGAGCTGACCAGTGCGTTAGGAGCACTGGAAAACTGAGTGTAATCTTAGTTTTCTGTAATATGAGATGCTTGGGTGTTGTCTCTGACAGTTGTACATCAGCTTACCTCATGTGCTGAGGGGTATCAGTTTTAAAAAATTGGAAGAATTAACTGCAGAAACTCCTCTCCCTGTAAAGCGCTGAAGCACAGGCCTGTAGCCAGCGTGAGTTTACAGTCAGTGCATGTATGTAGGAAGGCATGTATGTTGCATGACCTGGCTGCTCAGTTGTCAGTTGTAGCCTTTGATGACTCATTAAGTCATCATTTTTAGCTCTGTTAGGTTACTTCTGTCACAGGTTTATTGTTAACAGTATGCAAAACCATGTTAGAGGCTTCTCCTTTACAGGTAAAGCAGCAGAGTAGGTGCTGATTAGGTGCAGTTATCTGCTTTCGTCTTTCTGGCAGAGGAAGTAGTCTTGCCAAATACCATCGTCTTGCTAAGATTCATCAATACACTACTGGAGAGGAGGCCTTCCAATCATCCGTGGAATTTAATTTTTACCCTCTGTGTAATTAAATTGCTACTCTGAAGATTTGTGCTAAGCATAGGGGAATAATTTAGACACACAAAGTAATAAAGCTTCCAGATGGTAAATTCATGAGTCTATTTTCTGGTGGTATAATCAATTATTCTAGTTGTGTTTTGTTTTTGTTTTTTTTCTTTTACACTCAAACCATCGTTATCTACAACAGTGACCTAAACCTGAGCCAAAGTCTGAATACTTGCTCCTTGTGTTTTTTGATTGAATTTTACAGCTGAACAAAAGGTACAGAAATCATATTGAAACTCTCTTTCCACTCAAAAAGAGCTTTGGCTGTGGTATCTTGGATGAGCAAGGTTAACAGTGCTCCTGAACACCGCGTAAATAGCTTTGTCTTTCTCCATTCCTTGAATGTGATTTTGATCTTATGCTTGTTCAAATCAAGAAATCATTGTCAAGTAAAAAGAATAAATGACTGTGAAAGACATAGACTGCAAAAATCTGTTTACTGCCACCCAGTTTATTACTATGCCATGATTTTGTGTGTGTTATCAGGATCTGACTTCCTGATAGCTTTACTGATACCCAGATACTAGCAGCAACATTGTAGTCATAAGAATAAACGAACTTAAAATTTATCTTTACATTTTGGTTCTTATGAAATGGACTGAAATTTTGCTATAGGTATTTTGTGCTGCTGGTTACTCTGTATGTCTGATTTTGTGTTCTTATAGTGCGTGATCTGCGGGAATTCATCTTAAAAATCAGGAAGTGCAGTGTCTGTAAGTCTGTAATCGACATGGGGTGTTTATTTCAGTTTATGTAAAATTTATATGTGAGCATGAATAAATACTGTTTAGCTACTCTGGATGTGTGTATATGTAAATACACAGTATTTAGATTTCAGTATCTTTATCGGGTCACTTACTTAGCAGATGTTATTTCTTAGGATAGTACTCATCTAAACTATCATTAAATTATTTCCTGCAGTAAGTCTTTGAAGTTTTGAGGTGTCCTGAAACATGTTTCTCAGAAACATTTCTCACTGTCAACTTCTGAAAGCTATTTTCATCAAGACCTTGTGCCCATAATTACTAGTATGTTCAAGAACCTTGGAACCAGTACAAGACATTTTATTAGTATCTAAATATTCACAGGGATGACAAAATATAAATCTATATTTGGAATGAAACTACTCATCTGAATTTGGAACTGTTTGCCTTGCGTTTATGGGGATAAATTCTGACATATTACTTAAAATTTACTTCACCTACTTTCTTCTTACATCAGTCTAGAGCATAGTGTTCAGAAATCATTCAGAGCTGAGAAATTTGGAAAAAGACTTGCTTGCTTTGTCTTCAAGAGTCCTTCCCAGCTGGTGCTGTGGAACAGAAGCTGCTGCACGACACAGCAGTTGGTTTCAACTAACTCATGATTGTGCATGAAGCAATTCCCTACACATGACATTTATAACCTGCTTAATCCTTTCTTCTTAATGTCCCTGTTATTGAATTACTGCCTCTTCACACACATTTCTGTAATCTTATTTCATCTTCTTTTAGCCTGCTCTTTGCAGGCTCTTTGCTTTGAAGCTGATGGAAGGACTTCCACTGACTCCACTGTAGAGTAGATAAGATCTGTTTTGTTTTTCTGAGGAAAAGAAACCTAGCCTGTGCTCAGAGCACCATGCACAGCTATAGCGATAATAAATTTGTGTGTGCCAGCAATCTTTCAAGATGTTCCTGTACTTGTTTGTTTCCTGAAAAACGAGGTGTTCTTACTACTGTCAAGGATGCACAATAGCATGATTAAGGAAGAGGGAAGTTGATTCTCTTCTGCTTTATACATCAGATTGTACCGTGCTTCTCAGCATGAGATTTATATTATCAGTGGTAATGGTAATTTAAAGAAAAAAAGACTATATTTTACTTTTAAATCACCTTTTTTCCTGTTTTCAAATAGAAAAAAAAGTAAATTGAAATATGAATACATATAACTGAGAAGGAGGGAAACATCAAATTTTGCAGTATTATTTTACAAAACACTTTTATTGTCCTACTGCACAGTTAGAACTATCAAAAGAGAAGTGGGATGCTCCTGACAGGTAAAATTTTATTTCTACAAGGCTATGCATCACTGAAGTACTACTTAAACCCTGAAATAAGTGGGCCTCAAGTAGTTTGTAGGCCATCGTGCAAGGATAGATATCACCCTAAGAAATATCAAGTGGTATTTTTCAATCTAAATCAATGGTCTGGAAAGCACAGTAAAGTCTAAATACTGATGATTTACAAATCTATGTGTACACAGGGTGTGTATAAATATGTGTATATATAGAAACATGAAATATGAACACTAAAATGTACTTGAATTTAATTAAATTTTGCTGAAATAAAAGTCTGAAGTCAAGAGGTAGGCTTGCAGTTGTTTTTTCTCCCTTTTGTGGAATGTTTTGCAAATCATACACTAAAGAGAACTGAGTATTTTGGAAATATGGACAGCTTTTTTTTTTTTTTTTTTTTTTTTTTTTAAACCAACCATGAATCAGGAATAATGTCGCTTTAATTTAGTATTGTACCTAAGGAACACAATCCAGTAACATCATACAGCCATTCTGAAGGGACATAGTGATTTGGGCATGAAAAGACTAAAATTGTAGGAAAAAGAAGCTCAAAATTACAAGTCCTGTGAGGAAGAAGGTCCTTGGTGTGCAAAAAGCCAGAATATCAGATATAAGCCTATTACACTTGTTACCTACCTTTCAGTTAGAAATTGCTGCAAGCCATAAAAAACTGTTGTTCACACTTCTCAAGTTTAATTCAGTCAGATTCGTTGAAGCTTGAGTCTTTAGTAAAGGACATTTTTTCAAGAAAGTAAACTTATCTCTCTTCCCTTCAGGGTTTTCTCTTTCTTATCCTTTCCTAGGGAAACTCCGCTAAAGAAAAAGCAGCACCGCTGCTGTTCACTGTCATCTGGCTTTTTAAGGTTCCAGCATGACATTGTTTTTCAGAGGTGATGGCCACAGATATTAAACAGGATGGTAGCTTTGAAGGATACTCAGAAAGATGTGACGGGGCTCTTTAATACTGCCCGAATTAATGCATTAGCACTTTGACCTTACCTTCCATAAATTCAAAAGAACAATGCAAAACAAAACAGGCAGAACAAAAATCAACCAGCCAATCAAATAGATCTAAATCTGACCTCAAAGATCAATAAATCAGAATTTCTGGTTCACTTGTTCTGATAGAAAATTACCAAAGAAAATATCTCTTCAGGCCGAGAAATGTCGTCCCATGTGCTTTATACTGTATGTTTCGTTTCTTTGTCTTGTGACTGTGTAATTTCTATGTAAATGTCCATAGACATAAACAGTGGATGTGTAAATCTTCATTTCTAGAGCTTGAGAAAGAGAAAATGAGTAATTTTCAGAGTATGTTGTGGTTATTGAAGTCAGAAATGATCAAAACAATGAAAAGATACTTGAGACCGCACCTCGAATACTGTGTTCAGTTTTGGGCCCCTCGCTACAAGAAGGACATCGAGGTGCTTGAGCGAGTTCAGAGAAGAGCGACGAAGCTGGTGAGGGGCCTGGAGAACAATCCCTACGAGGAGCGGCTGAGGGAGCTGGGATTGTTCAGCCTGGAGAAAAGGAGGCTCAGGGGTGACATTATTGCTCTCTACAGGTACCTCAAAGGAGGCTGTAGCGAGGTGGGGGTTGGTCTGTTCTCCCACGTGCCTGGTGACAGGACGAGGGGGAATGGGCTTAAGTTGCGCCAGGGGAATTTTAGGTTGGATCTTAGGAAGAACTTCTTTACCGAAAGGGTTGTTAGACATTGGAACGGGCTGCCCAGGGAAGTGGTGGAGTCCCCATCCCTGGAGGTCTTTAAAAGACGTTTAGATGTAGAGCTTAGGGATATGGTTTAGTGGGGACTGTTAGCGTTAGGTCAGAGGTTGGACTCGATGATCTTGAGGTCTCTTCCAACCTAGAAATTCTGTGATTCTGTGAGACTATAAAAAACCTGCTGTTGATTTGAAGCCTGCAAACCAACTTTGTTCTCAGGTCCACCATTGAGAGTTGGCTTTTATGAGTATGGGTACGTAGATGCGCACATCTTCATCTGCACGAGGAACATTAACAAAACTCTTCGTATTTGGGAGTATGGGAGTAAATCAGTTTGAACACACAGACTTGTGCTGTACTCATCACTCTCTGCATTTATGTTACTTCTCTGTACAGCTAAGAAATGTTTTGGCACTCTTAGCAACTTTCCCAGATGGTATCAGTCTTCCCCCAAAGGCCGTTTTTTTTTTTTTTTTTTTTTTTTTTCCCCCTATTACAATTTTTATTTTTTTTTTTTTTTTTTTTTTTTTTTTTTATTAAGCTGGTTAAAAGCTCCTTAGCATCCCTAGAGTTTGGGTTCTCTCTCTGTGGCCAGGGATTTTACCGTGGTTACCAAAATATACTTCTTCCACATCGTCTTCTGCACTTACTACTTACAGATAAACTGTGATCAGAAAAAAAAAAAAAGAAAAAAAAAGAAAAAAGTTATCTTCTGTATACTCTGGAGAAATATATTAGGACAGCGTGCAATGCAATCGCTTCTACCACTTGAGTTGAAGGCTCTCCAGACCCAAAGGAATGGGATTCTTTCAGTGTAACAGTTCCCTTGAAAACATCCTTATAACAATATAAAATAAAAATAAATAAATAAAATAAAAACTGCTTATCTGAATGCAGACACTGTTTCTCCGAATACAGACAGAACCAGCATGTAAACTTTATAGAAGCAGGTAGCCAGAAATGAAAGGAAAATAAGGATTATATCCTCTTATTACATAAATTAATGCAAATAGCTTCCAATTACTTAAATTAACAGGTTATTTTCCCTGTGATCCAGGTGTTAGGGAATATTCTGTGGCTGCATTAATGGAAAAGGCTGGATTAGGGGCCTTATCAGCCTCTGATAGACCTGATTTATCATTTGGGATTTATTCAGATCTGATCCTGTCCTCAAATGGTTCCTTGGACATTAATTTGATCAGGAAAGGACCCTGCCTTCCTGCACTGTTCCCTCCAGCCAATATCCTTCAGGTGGGACAGTAACAAACCAAGCTAGCTACTTCTCCATTGCTTGGCTAAGCTCCATGTTGGGAGGCAGGACAGCATAAGTCTTAAATATCGTTTGAATCTATAATTTTCTTATCCTTCTTTATATAATCCCATAACTAAGACTAATGGATTTGGGGGGGAATTGGTCTGTATCCTGCCTTTGAGAGATGTTGTGACAGAGTTGCTGTTCCATGTCTTAGTTGTGTAAAATTAGCAGCAGTTCTAAAGTTGCCTTCAAATTTTTCTAATTCTTTCTCTGGAATTAATACTTCCAAGAGCAAAAGTTTCTTGAAGTTCTTCTATTATTTTGTTTTCATTTTAACTAGCATTAAGCATTAAAGTTGGTTTTCTGGTATAGTGAAGCTCTATTATGAAGTTTACAGTAGTTAAGCAATGAGGTTTTTGTTTGTTTGTTTTTTGATTGCTTTCCCGAAATGAATCAGATGGTTGAAGTTCCAATCATCCAGGTAAAAAGCAAATTAAAAAAAAAAAATAAAATCTGCCTATTACTACCAATTTAAAGTGGCTGACAAAGAGGTGAATGGTTTTACACCGGTCCTTTGCGCTACCACCCTGACACACACAAAAAATATGTTAGAGCCAGAAAATCTGACTTGCAGTGAAGCTGAAATTTATTTTTAGACGAGCACATTGCTGAGATGACACTATTAAGAAGAGGTTGATTAGTGCCGAGTCAAAACTAAACAGGAAGTTGAGATGTCTCCTATTCATCATTGGGTAGGGTTGTGAACTCATGACAATTTCTTTGTTGGTACTCTGTTGGCATGGATTTTTTTTTTTTAATTTAAAGAGTTCTGCAGCACACTTTATAAAATTAATGCTGAGGAATAATCTTTAATTAATGGCACTTTTTTTTTTCCCCTTTAAAATTAGAAACACTTGTCAAACAATAACTCAGTGTCATAATTGTAAAAGAAGATGTTCTACAGATAGTGTCATCTCAACAGAAATAATGGCAAAGTCCAAAGCCCATTAAAATCAATAAGCTCTGAATTGTATTATTCAGATTTTAGACTAAAGATTTTCTATGTTGCTTTCCTGAATATATGACCTTCTTGTTTCTTAATGTGATCCTGTGTTTGTGTGACTTGGCATTTTGTTTTCTCTTTGCAAGGGTTAAACTATTAACCTTTATTAAAGTGTAGCAGGACACAAAAAAGCTGACTGGGAAGTTTCCAACATCTGTTGTAATCTGTGTAATGCATTTTTGAGTGGCAACAAAAGTCATAATCTATTTCCATCTCTAACTTTTTGAAATCCGTACAATCCATTGATCAATCACTGAGAAAATTTGGTATTTGGTACAGTGAATGCCGTGGTCACAGAATATCATTAGCCAGAGTCAAACCTCTCTTGAATATGATGGATAGTTTGTTTTTTAATTGGAGGGAATATTGAATATCACTTTCAGTAAAAATTTCTATAAAAACTCATGCAGTTTGGTTCCCGTTTTTAGTCTCTTTTCCTTTTGTCAACTATCATTGCAATATAAGTATTGTTTTCAATAATACCTGTACAAAGAACTTACCAGTGATCATGTTCTGCACATGATCATGTGCAGAACTAGTTTTTTGGCATTTGCACCTACTTTTTACTTTGCTTGGTCATATACCAGTCCAAGAACATACAAGATGCCATGTGATGCAACTGACCAGTTGCAACTAAACTGTACAGCTTGAATAGTGAATTTTAAATACTCTACAAAATAATTGAGAGAGATGATAATGAATACACTCAGGAAATCATTATCTTCTTGCCAGGACTCTAAAAGCAGAAAATTAGGATCGAGTAAATTAGGGTAAAATTTGTAGGCTAAATTATCCATTTTGTATTCTTTGTTCAGCTGCATTATTTTCCTTTTTCTAATCAGGAAAATAGAGAAGAAAAAGCTCTCTCATTGAGATCATGCAAGGTACAGTGTTACTGAAAATCTATGTTATTTGCAGTGGAGTCAATTTTAAAGGACACAATATGAGCACAGTATTCTTTCGTAACGTTAACTAAGACTTTCATACGTTTCGGGGCATAGGAAGTACTCTGTGTTGCTGCACCCACTCAGAAGTGCTGAAGTTTTTCAGTTGTGATTGGGAAGGGGCTGAACTGCGCATTGTGCGTTATTGCAGAATACCAAGAAAGGGGTTCAACTCCTAGGCTGTTAATGTGACAAAATATGAAACTTCCCACTTAATATCAGAGGGAGAAGTATATGCATGTGAAACATGTAATTATAAAAAGCATGGTATTTTAAAGTTCCTTACAGAAAAGGGTGAGGAATCTGAACCTGTGATTATCCTCAGGCACCTCATGTGGGATGTAGAGCGGGTGGCAGTGCCTGCAGTGCTTCACCACCCACCCAGCCTCCGCATTCCCTGCTGTGTGCTTGCAGCACCTAAGCCCGTTGGGGCATGGCTGGAGATTTTTGGCATGTTCAGGAGCATGAGTTCACCCAGGTTGCAGCCATGATGCTGAGGAATGGATAGAAAAAGCTCAAACTTTCTCCAGTGCTGCACTCTGGATATGTGTGAGTACCCAGGCAGTATGGAGGTGAGATGGGTTTGGGCGCACACACAAATCACAGCCTCACAGACTCTCTCCAGGATGGGTGATCTCATCTGCGAAGCAAAGTGAAAACTCTCTCAAATGACATTAGACCCTGGAACCTGATAAAGTCAGAGCAGGTTAATTAAATGAGCAACTGCCCACTGTGTCTCAGCTCATTCGGGATATTGCACTCACTGTGACAGACATGAAGAGGTATCTCTTGTTTTATACTACAGCTGCATCTTAGGATTACACAAAATCCCTTCTGCCTAAACTGATCAGGTTCAGAGTCAGTCTCCTGCCACTGATGCTCAGATCTCCTCTGCTATTGCATCATCTATCACAGGGTACCAGTGAACCACACTGACCTGTGAGGATAATGGAGCGAGAGGGGGGCATTTGTAGGTTAATATGTCAACTGTGCTGGGTAACAGATGGTGGCAATGATCTGGTCCAGGAGGCGATGTTACAGTCCGTAGGGTAACAGCACTGTAAAGGTGAGTTACAGAGAAGCAACACAGATAAGCTTGGGGCAGGGAGGAGGGAGAGGAAATAAACAAGAAATACTTGTTAAATGTACAGGAAAAAGTCTTCAAACAGATCAAGGGGAAGACGAGAACAACAAAAAGAATTTAAGATTCTAAAGCTGAAGAGCTACATAAAAATAATTGTTTCATTCTGCAGCTTAGGGCAGTACTATAACTCTTTATTAGGCAATTATTTTCTGTCATTTTGAAGACTTTATTTCTTCCAACAACATAAAGAATACCTGAATTCTTTACAACCACGTTCCCTCCACCCCTATAATAGTAGTATTCACCTGCTCTGTAATTCTTTTCTCTTGTCAAGTGCTGGGCTTTTTATATTATCACAGCGACCTGTCAATACCTGCATAGCAAAGCTGATAATAAAAGTAACATTTTTTTATAGTGACATGTTCTACCTCAGTGCCACGTGGGCTAGATTCTGATAACCTTATTTGTAATGAACAGTGTCTTCCTCTGAGTGGGTAGATTCCCTTATGGGATAAAGTGCTATCAGTATCTGTCCCTTAAGTTTTAAATTAAAGGATCACGCTTTATCAGTCAGTGAAATACCACCACCTTTGGGATGGATGTGACAACAGTTTAACAGTACATAACACTGCTACCTAACAATCTAAGACAGAAAATGAAGAACACCACAGCCGGTTGAAGAGCACGGGAAATTGAACCAGGTAGGCGGTATTAACAGGATTGGGCATTGCCAAGACAACACAGTTGCAGCTTGCATCCTTACAAAAAGTGGCTTGTGAGGATGAATAGTAAAAGGCTGCTAGAAACCTTTTATATGAACCTGGTTTCATATTTTGTTGGAAAGGGCAATGCTTCCACGAGTACTGTGCCAGCTTGCGTGGTATATAGGACAGCCACATAGGACAGAAATATAGGATGGTGATGCTGCCCTAGTGCTGTTCCCTGCAGTGCAGCCTACATCCTATTCAAATGCGAGCTGGCTTTTGGCAGTTTGCTCCAAACTGGAACTGAGATGTTAGTTTCTGTGGCCAAGAGCAACAGCGTTTTCTGTCTCCCTGCATCAGGACTTTTAGTCAGCGTTTCAGTGCTTTCCTGCCTTGCTAGCTGCTGATGCTCAAGTGTCTGTGCAAAACTGTAGTCCTGCCCTCGGTTGGGAGGTAAAAGCGTGAGCATCCTGCTGCTGACTGGATCACATTGCTCCGGTGTCTCTGGATGTGTCAGCATCTACAAGTGATGTTATAGCCCCAGTCTGTGGCTGGATGTGCCGATTTAGCCATAAGACTTGGCCCCTTTCAGTAAGGGGTAATTGAATAAGTGAGCCTTCAGGTATTGGTGGGCTGTTCTGCCTTTCCTGTCTTAAGGAACAGCACCTTTCTTCTGTTCTTCTTCAGGTTTTTCTTTTTGCTCTCCTTTGAAATTCCTCAGTAATTCACTTTTCCTTTCCCCGTTTCTGTGTAAAGAATCCTTTTGCAAACAAATGACAGGTAAAATATTGTCTTTTTTATTGTTTTTACATTTGTGTCTTCTTGATTTTTTTTTCTCTTTTTTTTACTTACAAGCTTTCCAGTGGAATATGGTTTCATATTGGTTGGTTGTTAGACTAGAAAAAGACTATAAGACTATGAAGTAAAAAGTACAAAAAAAGTACAACTGTACTTTTTTGTTTGTTTGTTTTTCTTGAGAGTGAAGTCTTTGGTAGCCATAAATTACTCGTGTGTTTTATCTTTCTATGATTTATCAGAATTATTAAATGCAATTGTTTAGCTAAGGAAAACCAAACAAACCAATAAATTCTTCCAGTGTTTCTGAGAGAGTCTCTGTGGCGAACTTTGCACTGGAAAATATTAAAATCATTAGAATTTCAATTGTGACTGGGAAATATATTCTCTTTGGCATAATTAGCTATTGAGGAAGCTGTCTGCTAAGCTGTGTACTGAGTGGTGCACGTTGGCTGAAGGATGAAGGTAGGCAAAGTGAGGTCAAGGAAATATTGAAAGTCAAGTGCGTAGATGGAGTCAAAGAGACTGTGAAAGCAAGATGAGAAAAAGGTTACTGATGGAGTAGGGTTTGAACAGTGAGGGGTAGAATTGGACTGTAGAGCTGCAAGATGGATTAGGAGAGATCAAAGGCATCAGAGCAGGGGGAGGAAATAAAAAGGAAGGAGAAACTAGTAAAGACGCTGAGAGACAGAATGATAAGGTTGAAAAAGAACAGGAAAAGGAGGAGAAGAGAGGGGAGGAAGTGAGATACTAAGGCAAAGTTTTAAAAAAATCCTGAATTACGATACAGACTGTCAGCCCCAAACCCAGACTGGCACCATAAGGGTTTGTCTTTAGGTTGCTATAAAGTTCTCTTGGCTTACCTCAGCTTTCTGCAGGATCTGGACACTAATCTGGGAAGGAAATACATAAGGTAGCAAATTGCATGGAATTATTAATATAGCAGAAGAAAAGGCGACCAAAAAAAAAAAAATAGCATAAAATGAAGAGGAACATCCTGAAGACTACTTTGTCCAGTGGGAAGGTGGAAATGCAGATTCCTACTAAGTTGGCAATTTACTGATCCATTTTAGAACGCTTGTGTGGCTGAGCTCCTTGCGGTAATTAATTGCTGCATACTCCCCTGTTTGTAGTAAACCATCTTAAATTGGAGTTCTGTTAACTTTAGCTGGCAGGTCTTGGCTGGTGGCAATAAAGTATGATTAGAAGTCCTTAATTAGACTCCCTAAAATATCATGCCTGGATATTCATTGATTATACTATGGTTTGAAATATCCGCTTTTAGAGTTTCCTTTTCCAGGATGCAAAATGTACTGACTATTGCAGAAATACTGTTTGCATAAATTACATGAAATATGTAAATCCAGTGAAACTTTCACGTGGAGAAAGCCACCAGTATCTGTTTTTGTTATATGGGAGATGGTATGTTAATGTCACTATGAAAAAGGTTTAAAGAGAGATAAAAGCATTGTTCTTCCTTTCAGAAGGGTTTAGTTTGCAATTCATTTTTCCTTATTTTTTTTTGTTATACCTTATCTGTAATTTAGATTTGTTGTCAGTTTCATTATAGGGAATACTATATTGGCCATGGATTTTATTTTTCCTCTCCCTTTTTGTTATTTACCTTTCCAGCTTGATAAACGCCATTTCCAGATGTACGTTTAGCCTTATCTAATACCCCAAGCATATTTTTCAAGAATATGAGTAAAAGACAAAAACAACAGCATACATTTGAATTAACAGTTACAGAAATGTGAGACTTCATTCAAAAGTTGTCTCCCAGATTGTGTTTCCTAGCAAGTTATGATTTCAAATAGGTATTGCTTACTGGATTCATTACATACCTAAAAGTGCCATTTACCTAATGCATTAATTTAATTGAAGTAACAGTGATCAGTTCAAATACCCAATGTAGTGTAGGACCACACCGATCAAGGCATATGCCTAATTTAAATACGTGACTCAGGGCTATTGTAGGCAGTAGGGCTGAACATTCAAACATTTATTTAAGATTAAAGATGGAAATATCATTTAGGGCTGAACACATTCCTTAATAAATGTACTAAGACCCTGATGTTATTGGTTATATCCCTCTACTTTAACACATTTGTAATGTACTTTTTTGGCCAATGTAAAACTGACAAGCTCTCCATCAGGAGATTTTGTCCTGATACCCACCAGTAAAATCCAGTCAATTGCACTGATTACATCCAGAGTTATGATGGTATAGTATAGAAACAGTCACATGCTGCAGTAGGTTAATGGTGATATGTGTATGAAGCTTCAGGACAAGGAAGAACTGGTAACAGTGAAAACAACCACTCAGTTTGCAGGTTTGATTCCTGTTGCTTTGGTCCTTGGCATTCTTTGCACCATGTGCAGAGTTAAGTGACAGCAGTATTGTGTAGTACAAATCATACCCATCCTAGCTTTGCTGTATTTATTTTTATTTTACACTTGCACCACGATTATTGCTGTAAAAATCAAAATCTCCAGTGATGAGCATACGAAGGCAGATCCAGCACCTTCCATTGGCAGGACTGGAGAGGGGAAGCTCACAAGACTCGGCTGAGGGAGGATGCATGCTTCCGGTGTCGCCGAAAACCTCCCTGTACCTGTGCTTCTGAGCAGCCTGTGTGCAGTCTGTGTATCCTCGGGGGTGCTTTGAAAGACCGCTGTGTCACTTCCATCACTGCTCTGCCAGGAGCGACGTGCCAGAAAACCTCAGTGTCAAATTCTGCCTGTCTGAACTACCCAGAGCATCAGCCTGAGTAACTAAAATAGGCTATCATTGTGGGAAGCACAATTTCATATTACAACTATTTGTTTTCTAGGGGAGGGAGAATACCGAAGCAAACCAACTTGATTTATGTGTTAGTTTTTAAGTTCAGCTCGCATCAAATACTTAGTCCTCAGAAGTGCTGAAAGCCCACAGCTCCCATTGAATCTGTATTTGCTTCCAGCCTACAGAAAATTAGAGAAGGCTGTTTGAGAGAGCTGAGGAAGCTGGCACTCAGCATAAGCGATAGGGATTGGCTTGGCGAGTAAATACCATCGTCTTCCCAAATTGTTTCTGATCCAGTTCTCATAATGACAGCTAAGCTTCCAAATCAAGTCGGAGTCAGCAATGAAAACAAGTTGGAGCTCTTCCTCTTTGCGCTGTGCTTTCCTGCCCTCTTCTGCAGTCCTCCGATGCCCTCATCACAGTGTCCCTCTCTATGTGCTTGCTGCTCCTCGCAGCCTGGCATGGCCACCAGGCCCCAGGTAGGCCACCAGGACCTTGCTCCCCTGCCCCAGGCGCTGGGGAGGGAGCACAGCTTTGCAGCCCCCCCCAAGCAGGCCAGCCGGGCCCCGCTGCTCTCCCTGTCGTGCACTCCTGTAATTTGGAGAGAAGTTTTTATCCCAGAGCAGCTGGGGAAGCAGCCTGCGAACATGTGCAGGTCTTAGCACTGTTGGGTACTTCCAGTGGCAGCAGAAGGTACTGGGGGACTGAACCTGCTGCTCCTGGCTGCAGCCGCAGGAACCGCACTCTCCTGGCCTCTGCTGCTGGGTCTTCCCTGCCAGTTTGCCCTCCCCAGACCATTACTTTCCTTTTTTTTTTGCCTCTCTTTCAAGCCTGCACATGCTAAAGTAGGGCAAAGAGGCATTATCACCACCCAGGTTGCAAAGAAAAAGAACCCAGTGCCCAAACTGGCATGTTTTATTTGTTTTAAACAGTTTAATGTTTTTTGAGGCTTGATTTTGAATTCTTGAGGTTGGCAGTAGCCAAAACAAAGCACTGAGCAATTCTATCAAGTCTTAGGAAATTCATGGAGTATTTTAACAAACACCCAGGCTCCTAGTTTGACTGCTCTGTACCAGTCAAATATTGTTGCTTGGACAGCCCACAGTAATATTTAGGGGAAAAATCCCTGTTCTGGATGCAGCCATGTTTGGTGATGATGGAGGTGTTGGTGAGCCTGACCACCTGGTAAACACTTCAGAAGTTTAATGGGGTTAAGTAAGGACTGAGGCCTTTTAAATCCCGTCCTCCCAATTAAGCCCTGTATGGAAGTAGCCTTTCTTTGTTTTGATGGAAGATTTTACTGAAAACTCTTAACCCATTAAAAAATATGGAGAAGCCTAATAAAGTACCTATTAAATCATGTTTTCTGTACTGATTGCTCTTCTTGTTTCCTCTGTGAAGACCAGAGTATATCAGTAAGGTCACCATATATATATGTTTTTTTTCTGCTCTCATCTAACAGAGCTTTAACTCACGTGCTCAGTTGCATGGATTTTGAATTCTGTTTAAAGCAGCCTGCTTGCAAGTTGTATTTCCTAACTGTGGAAAGAAATCGTTTCCATGAATATCTCCCCATGTAACTCAGAGTACGATATGGCCAACTCTCCTGCTAAGAAAAACAAAAGCAATACAAGTTTTAAATGAGTAGATGATAGATTGTACTTATACATTTTTTATTAAAAATGTTCCTCTGGACTGAAGGGCAGGAGGGATAAATGGTATTCCTGAAGTCACCTTAGCTTAGTAAGCAATAGTAGTACAAATACTTTTAGCTGTAATTATGAATTTTGCTGGCACATCACTAAATTAGCCAAGTGACAAAATTAGCTGGTTGTTTGGCTAAAGACCAAAAAGAATTAATCTGAACCACTGATGTTACTATCCCTGGGCAGTGCAAGGCTTTTAATAAACCACAGAATCAGGAAGGGTAAAACAGGAAAATGTAGCTCGCCGCAAGCCGTGTTTGGTAGGTGTATATCACTTACAAACCATTTAGCAGATGGGTAAAATAAATGCAAGCCATGAGGATAAGTAAACAAACGTGGTCCCACCTCCACCAAAATAAACCAATGCAAATTTTGTGGACCCCAGAAGACAAAGTCTGGTAAGAAGTAAATAGAATACTATAAATCTTTATAGATCAGTAATTTTGTGAAGAAGGAGTTCAGTTCTTTTATAAGATAATGTTAACTTTTCATCTAAATTGAAATGCTGAGTAGTGTACAGCTTTCTGAACATGTTGAAACCAAAGCAGATCATTCTGTGCATCAATATCTATATATATCTATATTATCGTATTTGAAGATAGCCCTATAAAGCCTTATGAATACAAAAAAACATGTAATAGGTATAGCTATAGACGATGTATAGGTATAGGTATACCTTAGACGATGGTTGATGCCTTACACTAGTACAGCAAGTTTATCATGCAAAAGGCCCTTAGAGCTTTAATTGTTAAAACTAAAAGACTATAAACCTGCACAGTTTCCTTGAGGAGGCTTTGGAAGCTTATACATCAAACAGATGTGCCATTGGCAGCGTTCAGCACAACAGTATCACTGCAGCAAACTGCTGAACTGAGAAAATCAAATAATACAAAACTTCAGTTAAATTAAAATTACTTGCATTTAGGAATTGAGAGAGAAGTAGAATTAATAGTAAAACGTTTTGTGTAGAGTGTCAGTAGGAGAGGGGATAGAATGGCAGAAGATAAAACAGCAGGAATTTTCCGTGAAAGGAGATGGAAATAGTGATAATTAACATTAAATGTTAATTTTATTTTTGTCCAGACATAAAACTAGGAAAATCATTTATCTTGTAGTGGTGCTTCTCTTAGTAAATACTACCATCATGATCAGTCCTTTAGAAAGATGGGAGCAGAAGTAGTGACTTCTGTAGGATGCCATAGGTGACAACGTTAACATGGCAACAGCTGGATTAAGTTGGAGCTTCTGGACACACGGCCAGATGCCATGGGTGTGTGCATTTGGAAGTGAAAGAAGGACACTATAAATCATGGTGAGTATTTAAGCAAAATAAATATTTCTGGCAAAAATAATAAAAATGGGCATTTACATCAGCAGAGAGAAGATATTTTTTCTGCTCTGCTGACCTTACACGTGCTAGGGCTAGGCTCTTGGTGTGATTTCACACCGCGCTAGAGCTGCTTGCTGTACTCAAGTTCCCCCTCTCACATGTTCAGGAGTGTGAACTGGAGACATGTGTGCCATGGCATCTACAAGCCTAAACCATCACAGAAGAGGCTATATATATAGTGGCTATATACATATATAATGGCTATATACATGTATGTGTATATGCTGTGATATACCCAGGGCCTGTAGGAAAGGCTTTGTTGCTCACTCCAGCCACTTCATGAGCACATTCAAACTGTAAGCAACCGAACTCAAAAAAATAACTGTTTACAAACACACAAACCCTAAGTCCCTACAGCAACACTCGATACTTTCTATTGCACATAGTATTTGCATCATAAATGTCATACAAAATTGTTCTATTCCATGAAAGACTAAGAAAGTATGTTACATACAAGTCTTAAAATACTATTGTAAGAGCCAGGTTGGAGACTTGTGCTGAGCAGAATTAAAGCACCGATAACTGCTTTTGGAATTTCCACACAGATCAAGAATAGATGTTCTTATGTTCTTAACCCTACCTTAAACTAGAGGAAATGTGTTTGATTGATGAGTGAAAAATGAGATTTTGTTTACCTTTATTGGAGATTTTTGTTTGTTTGTTTGTTTGTTTGAATACTAAAAAGTTCATTCAAATGTCTGAGCAGATTTCAAGTTCTGGAACCAGCTATGGAGCAGGAGATTAAAGAACAAGGATATTAAATAGCAAAATACAAGGTAGACCAAAAAACTGAAATACTAGAGAAGCACCAGATGAAAACTTCCAGAGGAACTATCTGTCTTCTTCTCACCTTCAGAAGGTTATGACTAATTACTACAGTGAGGAGAACGTGTCTAATGTAGAGCTGTATTTTTAAAAAAAATAATCTTGAAACATTTCTTGATGCTTTAAAAGGACATTTAAAACATTTCTAAAGAGCTACAAGGACATGGTTTTTTAGTGGGTAATATAGGTGGTAGGGGGACTAGATGAACTTGGAGGTCTTCTCCAGCCTTAATGATTCTCTGGTTCTATGATTTTTATTTATTTATTTTTTATTTTTTATAGTAATCTGTTTTAGTTAGTGGCGGCTTTTTCTGTTTTATGTAAGTCTTTGTGGAAGGTAGTTATGGGTCTTAGTGAAAGTTACAATCCTATGTGGTTACAGTTCTTAGAGAATGGGAAAAAACAGAGCCACGGGTCATCCAACCTAGAGAGGCAGACTACTGGAAGATGCTTTTCTACCTTGTTTTTAAAATCTTCAGATTCAGAGAGGTTCCAAAAAGTCCCTGGAATAATGTCCCCTGGAGTCTATTCCATTGTCTAAAGACTCCTTTCTAAGGGGATGTTTCTGTAGTGTTTAGCTGAGATACCGCTCTGCAGTTAATGCTCATTGTGTTTGATGTTTCAGGACAGCAGAACTCTCCTGCATAATAGATAAGCCCAATATTACATCACCACCCTCCCCGAAGCTTTCTTTTAAATATCTGTAGACTATTATTCTGTAGATGGAGTAAATACAGTTTTTATCTATTTATTTATTTATTTATTTTGGGTTGTGTTTTTTGTTTCTGTTTTTCCAGGTTTCAATATTTTGTTTGTTCTGCTCTGGATTCTTTTTATGAGTCCATTCTGTATTATGCAAAGAGAGATGAAAATGTTAAACCATTATTCTACCTGTAAAATATGCAACATTATGATTCTTAAGCTAAAGTTAGATTTCACTTAGAAAATTGAAATGATGACACAATTTTAGAAGAAGGGTTAACATGCAATCAAAATAGAAGATTTCATCAAGATAGGGTAATTTTTATGCCTGGAAAGTGGGTGGGTAATACTTTAGGATAACAGAGCTTACACATTTCTAAAATTCTGACAGCCTAATACAAGATTAATTATTTGAACACCTTTCGTTTAAATATTTCATATAAAAAAAAAGAAAAAAAAGAAAAAAAAACGAGGTTAAGAAAGAACAAACTATTTCAAACAGTACAATGAGATAACCTTGTATGAAACTCCTCATGACACAGATGGCAAGTATAGATCCTATACAACAATAATAATTACTAGTTCCTTGACTTCTCCCTAAGGTTAAAAAGAAAAAAAAAA
>CM021768.1:59671048-59722570 GCA_011076525.1 Nettapus auritus | reverse complement strand
ACTTCATGCTGTCCTGAGTTAATCAAAGTTCAGCGAGAAGCAGAACTGACATATGGAAATCTGCAGCCTGCCATCTTGACATTAGAAAAACGAGTCTTCTCTTTGGGATGAGTCATTTGACTAGCACTGCAGAAGTTACATGTTTTCGTATCTTCCAGGAGAACATTCCCCTCATGTTTTCCATCTTGATTCATGATTCACTCATGATCATTTGATGATCCTAAAAGAACAATGACTTTCTTCTTGAAAGCATGCAGCCAGTACTGGAAGTGCTCACAGGCAGCATGAGAGGAATACCAACTAGGTTAGAAACATAAACAGGAAATTCAATAAGGCTTGATTTTGTAACATAGGAGTCAACGGGCAGCTTTGTCACTGCCTGGCATAATTGAGTCCTAAGTGAACTCAACAACAAAAAAGGGAGAGAATGAAAAAAAAAAAAAGAAAGAAAAAGAAAAAAGGAAACACTACATAATTTCAGTAAATGGTTTGGTGCAGGTTTTCAGAGCAAGACTCTCCTGCCCTTTATCATTGTTCATTGTAGTCAATCTGTTTTCAAATTATTTATTTTGGATAAATGAGACTATCTTTAAAATTTTCACCTGTGGAGTAACACTGACTTTTTCTTACCAAAATTATGCTTACAGATAATGAACCACATTATTTCAAAGCAAATAGGCAGGAAATAGGTACTTCTTGGAAGGAAAAAAAAGTATTTTTTTGCAAAGTGTACATCCTCAGAGCCATCTCTGAGGATTGTATAGAGACTGTAATGAGAAGGAAAGTAAAAGTCACTGAATTTCTAAGTCTGAAAAGCAGATGGTGAAACCTCAGTTATGAAAACTGACCTCAGGTTTTCATGGTTTTCCAGGATTTTCTTCAGTTTGTATTTGGTGAAATGGAGGCTTGCCTGGAGTGAACAGTGGTAATGAGCACATCCCTTTTGTGTGATTATAATAATTCATATTTCATATCAGTGAAGAAAAGAGTGACTAAACAAAAATTAGTAACATTTTGAAAATTTCTTATTGTTCCCATTAGAGGCTGGGACACAGCATACACATTTTGAACATACCTCAGGTTGCACATCCTGAAAACAAATCAAAACAAAACAAACAAACGCACCTTTGCGTTTCTTAGTGTTTCCTGGTAAGGTAAGGCACAGGAACAAACACTTGTCTGGAGGATGCACCAAAATGCAACGACAGTCCCGCACACACTGCCCACTGAGGAGGGGGGCTCTGCAGTACAGTGGTTTGTGCAGTTGAGGAAGAAGAAAGTTGTGATGTGAAAGATGACCGTCTTCTCAAAATGGCAATTTGCTCCTTCCCCTGTAGTATTTAGCACACTGCGGAACATGCAAAGATTCGGGAGGGTTTTAATTGTGTGGTCCAGATACTCAAGCATGCGCTGAGAACCCGTGTTGTTTCCATTTGCATTTGAAAATAAATTGGTGCCTTTTTCCAGTCTACTGTGGATAAATTCAGTGGTTTCATGGATGTTAACAGAAGTCATGCAAGATCATCACAGACCAACACAGAAATCATCCCATAGCGATGTTTAAATTAGTAAAGAAAAACATGGTCACCCTGTCCCATTTGCCCCTTTGTTTTTAATTCCTATTAATACAAATCATTGGAGCATTAGTATATTGGCTGTAATTACCTTTCATCTTTCCCCTTTTGATTTACATACTGTCAAACTCCATTACAACAGCTGTATGAAAGCTGGAAATGGTTTACTAGTGAGTTCCAAGTGCATGTCTTTGTTGCAGTGTAAACTGAAAGATCATAAGTCATCCATTCACTTGATGTGTGTCCTATTAATTGCACTTGTAATGTGTGAAGCACACCGAAGTTATCAGACAAACTGTGCTGAGTTCTGGTAGAACACCAGATGTAGCTGAATTATGGTCACAACACATAACAATGTAAGAAAATGGTTTTGTCAGTTTATAAAAAAACTTTTGATATGGATCCAGCTCCCTCTTCCTTTAATTGGCAGTGACATGCTCACCTCCACTGCTCCTGCTGGCCCCTTTGCTTCGGAGAGCAGGCAGACCTGGCAAATCCCTGTATGTTCGTGGTATGCGCTCCCTCCAGGCATGAATGTAGGGATTCTGGTCTTGCTTCTTGCATTTGTGTCTCTTAATTCCTTCAGAAGGTGTGTTTATACTGTATCATTTCTCCAAAGAAACACTGTCAAGATGAAAAATGAAAGGCCTGGCAGTTAGAAAAAAATTAAGACTGTGAGACTCAGATTTAGCTTTATCTTGCATTGTCAAAAATTGATGAATAACAGCTGCAGGATTGGTATTTGCCTAATCCCACGAAGTGTTGACTCCTCTGAGTGATAAAATGCACCCTAAATTCCTGCACTGTAAGGGAATATATTTTCTCTTTATTTAATTGATCATAAGACTTACTGTGTTGTGCCAAAGTGTCATCATTCACTCTCCACTCTTCCAAGGGCTGTGATTATTTCCTGATACATATGTTGAGCTTATACCACACCGTGCGTCAGTGCTTCCAGCAATGGTTAACAGGAGTTAGGTGTGTCGTCTTTCAACCAGACATTGGAAAACAAAGAGTGAGGAAACAAAACTTGTTTTAAAGCAACTTGTTCAGCATCATATTGGAACGTTGATGACTTTCTAGGAGGTATACTTTCATAGTTAGCCCTTTGATGTTAAAATATTTCCTCCTAGGTTCAATACATGAAATTATGAAGTGTGTGAGACAAGGAAGAAAAAATACAGTGTCTTACATATGGATGTTATGAAATAGTAGCTTTCGAAATACTTAGCCTTTATGAGAATTATTACAACTGAAAAAGCTGAGCAACCGTTTTAGCTGTAGTAATACTTACGGAGCAGCAGGAAAGCAAGATGGCAGGACAAACAGAAAGGAAAGTATTAATTACAATAACTTTTTTTGGAAGAAGTATTTCCTTTTTTCTCTCTAGAAATCTTGGCACAGTTTCAAATTTCAAAACTGCTTTTATTTGCTTCAAGAAATTGTGTTGAATAAACTACTTTTCCCCTAAAAAATATTTTAAGCAGAACTTTTCAAAACAGAATTGCTCAGCAAATAGTTCAAAAAAGGACAATGGTTCAATTGCTGTCTTACTGCTTATGAAGTAGATACCTGTTAATCTCCAAGCATAATTCTGTGTTTTCTTTCATTCTACGTATTTGTTTCATACCATTCAATGTGAAGTTGATGTAAGATGTTAGAAATGCTGTGGCAGCCCTGACTGCTATGTAAGGGCCAGATTTTGTAAAGGGTCTTTAACATAATGCAGCTAAAACACAGCCTAAATGGAATTATGACACTAAATAGTAATAATAATAATAACAGATACATAATAATAATATAATATAATATAATAAAAATATAATATTATAAAAATATAAAAATATAATATAATAGTAGATACAGAAGATCCTTTCCACTGGCATCTTCATTCAGTTCCAGATTCACTTTTGCTGGAAGACATGTGAAGGTACCTATAGGGTCATGGACATGCAACAGTTAAGTAACTGCATTCTGCTGTCCAAAATATTCCCAAGAAGCTCATTTCCAAAACCCCTGTGAAGATTTTCTTGAAACAGAATATCTTCATCTCATGCATAAATATTTGTGCTGGGAAGACTTTCACTTAAATAAAGCTTGGAACACAATCAGGCAATAAAGACGTATGTTACTTTTATAGATAAGAAATGTTTCCAGAGAGTTGAAAACCTAAAAAAAAAAAAAAAAAAAAAAAAAAAATTTTTGTTTTTATTTTCAGAGTGTAGATGGTGGACTGATTATTTCACTGTGGAGGATATTGCTTCCTAAATTAACAAATTTTATGTATTCCTGCAGTACATTAGTATTTTGTTTGACAGTATGTACTTAGAGTTAGTGTCCCAAACTTACCCTGATGTAAATCAACATAGATCATTGAGCACAGTGTAGTCCACAATGATTTTATAAACTATCAGTCTGCATTGTGGAGTTATTTCTATTTTCTCTTTTTGAGAAGAGATTGCACTATGATATGGGTCCCAAAAGGTTTGAAAGTATCATTTTTGAAACGATTTACATTCCTGACACTGCATAATAATTTTTTTATTCTGTTCTTTTGTGACTTTTTTATTGCTCACTTTTGAAACATCATGTTTTATTATCTTTCAGTCCTGTTATCAATAGTGAGCGATAAGACGACTGTAATGACCTATTTTAATAAGGCTATTACAGGTTTCTATGTTGATTTGACATACATAAGTGTAGTAAAATAGTTTATGCGGAATAAACAGCTGAGTGATGTCATATTCATATCCTGGGAGATAAAGTGATTGCATATGAGAAATAAATAATTGAGCAAGACACAGTTGGGTGATTTCAGTTTCCAAACTCCTAAGAAGCAGCAACAAGTCTGTCAGATACCACAGGGCTCTACACCTGGATTTAGGCATTTTATGGCTTGATGTCACATGCAAACTTCATATGTACACATGCTGTCACATGAACGTACATGTGCATTAATATGGGTATAGGCATGTAATGGAGAGATTTCTTTTTCTCAAGTGTCTGACTCATCAAGTGTGAAGGACTTCCAAGTGCCCTTGGGCATCTGCTTTCTGCTCTGGCATGGACAGGACCACTCGGGAGCTGGTGGGCTTGAATGGTCTGAGAGTAGAGATGCGTACAAGGAAGAGATCTGTTTATACAAATGTTTACCTCCCTTCCCTGTATTGGTGTTGTGTGCATGTGGAGTGTTGGCACTAAGGGCTGGAGAAGGCGATGCATCACGCTGTCTCATTTCTCTTCACAAAGGTATGTGGAGAATACTTCAAAGCCTAGCACTGAGGTTGACTGTGCTGTGGTGATTATGTACATTCATCTGCTTAGTAATACACGCCCAGACTTCTTTATGGGCAAATGTGCCTCAGATGCGACTGATCAAATACCACCGAGCCAGCATTTAAGGATGCGTGTTTACCTTTGGGTTCCATTTGTCTGTATTAACAGCTGGCAACACGAACATTTATTGGCTGTTTTCTCTCTTGCTTGCTCGCTTGCTAACATCCTCGCTACTTGGCTATTTGGACATTGATATTTTCCAAGGGATACATTTGTTTTCAAAGCCAAACTACACATGACTAAAATAACCCATTATTCCCCATTAGAACACTCTACTCAGCATTTGCTCTTGTGTTTTTGCAGAAAGAATTACACAATCAGAAAGGAGAAATGCTGTAACATGACCAATTACCTGCCACAACTGATGGAGACTATATTGACTATTTTAGGAAAAGCATAATTATTTATTACCCCCCATGAATTTTCTGAAAACAATATTTTTGTCCTACATTCAAAGACGTTAAACTATCTCCCTAAATGGATATTCATGTAATTTCAAGTAAATGTCCTCTGTCTCTCCAAAATGTGTAAAAATTAATACGTAAATTTAGAATTTGATTTTTATTTTGCACAATAATTTAATAGGAAATTAATTATATGAATTCTGTTGGCAAAACTATGATGTTAATCACACAGGAATTAACTGTGAACAATATTCTGAGCAGAAGGAAGCCAACCATAAATTTTAAAATCATATTAATAAACTACTTGTAGTATAACATAGTCAAAGTAGTGCGGTAACATAGACAAACAGCTTTCAGTTGTCTCAGAACAACATGCAAAAGCCATGAAATATATTTCACACTACTGTTTTCACTACTTCTGTCAGACCATATTTTCACTACTGTCGTTAAACTCTAAAACTCTTTAATAAAAGTACTTTCATTCACTTAAATAGAAAGTGAGCATGCTTGGATCATGGAAAAAACCCTAATTACGACAAGGAAATTTTAAAAATGAACACCAAGACCCATGGTGCTACAAATAATAAACCCCTGTAATCCAACGGGAATGATCTTTCAGTTCTTTTACAATGCACTCACTCAATTTGTGTCAACAAGAGGCTTCTTACGTGGAGAAGTCACTTGCCAAAACGTACAGGTGGTTGTTGTATCTTCGTAAGGCAAGTGGAAGTCAGCCCGAGTGGTTGTTTTAGCAATATGACGTACAGTAGCTGGTGCATTATAAATCCATGGTGCTAGCATAATGAGCAGTAATTTAAGAGTACAGTTAGTCACTAGGCTTGATGACTGGAAGAGAAGTTGGAGTGTGAGCAGACACTCACCTCTGTTGCTCATTTTTTCCTCTGCTCAGCTAGACAAGATTGGCGCAGCCTCTGAGAACCCTACTGCGTGCAGAAACAACCTGAATTTTAGCTCAGAACAAAAGAGATAAAAAAATATTTGAAATGTAGATAGTAGTTCCTATACAAAAAACTCACATTTATTTTCAATGTTTATCTTTCCATTTTATTTTTTGTTATCTGTATGTATTTTGGATATCTTTTTGCATCCCATGCTATTCTTCAGAAAAACTATAACAAATGATCAGGAACCTTCCAATGATAGAAAAATAGATTATAATAATCATACACTATGCATGGCCTTTTTATAAGCTACCATCAAAAATGTCTATGCATTATGCACTTATTCTATGAAACTGCAGTGCTGTACGTATTCCAGAGATAGCATAGAGGGGAATCTCCCCAGTATGTTTCAGTTTATTGTTTATTTTGGCATATGTTCTAAATAATAGACAGGACTTGGGGATTTTTTTTTTTTTTTTATTAATGCTATGCTATGTATGGAAATATACAAAAAGATTTCTTGACTGAAATAAGCCAGGCTCTTTGACTACTGTATTGACATTTATGCTTGAGAAAGTTCAGGCCTGGGAGCTCTTGCACAGCAAGTTAAAAGGCCAACACCAGCCTCTGACCCAAAAGGGAACATTTCAGTTCAGGCTCAATCAATTGAAAATGCAGGGCAAAATAGGCCTTCAGATGGCACAGGCTGCATTACAAGATACACAAATGCTTTCCATCAAGCTGAACTAATTCAGGTTTAGATTTCAACTGTGTATGTAGAGTAATTATAATTTATTTATGACCTATTAAGCAGATTGTTTCCAATGTGTAAGAAATCCTAATTAGGACCACTGTTTTTAAAAAGGAATCTCGCACTTTCTTTTATTTCCTGTCATCAAAGGCACAAAAGAGAAGGCTTTCGGTTTTGTTTTTGTTTGGTTTGGTTTGCTTTATTTCCATGCTGTCTATTGAATGTCAAGAGGCCATACACTCCTGTTGTAAAGTTGGGTCTTTGAAGTCTCCAAAGAATTTCAGAATTATAATAAAGGGTTTATTTCTCAAAATACATAGTTCCCTGCTGAAACCCTGATTCCTGAGGGATCTGTAATGCTAAACCATCCGTAAGGGCTGTTATCTTGCAAGCAAATTTACTGGGGGGGAGGGGACTGAGCGTGGGGAAAACAGCATTAAATAATGCTTGAGAGGTTAATGTATGCTCCAGGGCCTCATGAAGAGACAATGCCATAAAGAGAATGTATTCCAAACTCGTTCCCATCCACCCTCCTGGCCTAGCTGCTGCCCCTAAACAGGCCTTGCAGTGGAAGAACAAGAGGCTACAGACTTCTGGGGACATGACGCCATACAGACCAGGATCTGTGTTAGTAGGCACAGCTGAACATGAGGTAACAGACAAGGAGGTGAAGGACACAGAAAGTAATATTTAGAAGCACTGTCTTAAAAAAGTCTATTAATATACTTTATAATTTTAATTAAACTGTAATGTAATGTGCAGAGTGGCCCAAAGCAAGCACAGTGCACTTGATGGACAGCCAGGTCTACGTGATACTGAGGTAGGCTTTGCAGCTTTCCCTGGACTGTTTTGTGCCTCAGCCTGTGCCAGGGGTCTGGGCAGCAGAGTCCAGTCCTGGGACATGTACATGGTCCTGAACTTCCCCTCACCTTCCATCTGGTTTGGCCTCAAAGTATCACGTGCTGTGAAAACTTAATTTGGTGTGATTGAGCCCGATCAGTTTCTTGCTTGCTCAATTGTGCTTGCTGGATGCCTATTTTCTTCTGTTATTTCATTTGAACATCCATACCTTAGACTCGTAACACAAAGATGCATATACAAAGCATGTTGCTTGCATCCCATGACTTTGCTTTTGCTGCTTCCTGATCATAAAATTGCCTTTCTCGGGAGCAGGGGCATTAATGGCGGTAAATATACATTTGTACTCTCCCTGTGTGGCTGTGCTCGTTCTCTCTTTCCATGAGAGAGAATCAGCAGGGTTTGCTACGCGATACATCTCAGAGCAGTGCCCAAGAAACCCTCATGGAAGGTTCTGTTTTTCAGATAAATTAGTAAAAGCAATGGGGTGGATCCATCCTATAGGAAGATGTATTGTGGCAGATGAACGCAGCTAGGCTGGGTGACACCAGAGCATCAGGAGATGTGCTCGGGCTCATGGGCTGCAAGCACCAGAGAGGTGTGTAGGTCACACCCCTAGTGGTGAGTCTGAAAGAAAAAGCAGGCTACTTCTGAGACTGAAGGCTTCCTTGTATCAGGACTGAAGTCTCTCCCCTCTGCACCTGAAAGTATACATTTTATTTTTCCAAGGGAAGCTTTCTTGTGTATACTCTGTTTCAAAAGCAAGAAAACAAAATTGGCTATATTTGCTTGTACAGCTTTTTTTTTTTTTGGAAATGAGTAACTATAAAGCTACTTTTTAGTTATTGAGAGTGCAAACAAACGCATGGTGGGTCAAAGCTCACTCCTTTCATAGTCTTTTATTTCTTCAGTATAGATTTGATTTCTGCATAGATTTGATATTATCTAAACTGTTTTGCTTTAACGCTGTCATGCTGTTCTCTATATGGGTCCTGCCAAAAGAATATTGACTGTTGACTGTTTTCCTCTAAGGCTTTAAGGTATGTTTTCAAAAGTGCCTCTAGGGTTTTCTGTTTCTTCTCATAACTCAAAAGAAATCTTGCATGTGCGTTCTCTCTTTCTTCCTCTTTACATTCATCAAAAATGAACAAAGGCCGGTGTGGACAGTGAGTTACAGTCATACATAAACCATGCGTCTATCTCAGGTTATTATTGTGAAAACTCCACTTTGTTGTGGCCTCTTTTGTATATCAACACGCTGAAAGTCACCAGGGGCACAGCAAAGGAGGGACGGCCCTTTGTTGCCATGACGGCTCAGTTATCGCGGCTGTGCGCAGGGACGGCGGGCTGATAGCACAGAGCTCCAGAAGCTTGGCCATGTAGCTGTGTCCTGCCACATTACAGCGCTGCCGGTCCCTCTCTGTGGATATGAAAGGTCTCTCTGTAATGGCAAACAGCTTCCACCAACTTCCCAGGGCTCCAGAAATACTAATCAGCAGTTCTAGTCTGCAGCACATTTATTACACCCTGACGTACTGGAGACAGCCTGTTACAAATAGAACCGCCGAGTGAAAAATGCTGTTCCAGTATTTTATAATAAAGTGCACCAATTAGATGCATTCATTAGGACAAACTGCTTGTCTTTTCTTATATTAGATCTTTTAAAAGGCACAATGCATTTCATAGCTCATTCTGCTCTATATTATTATTAATTGAACAGGGCACATTACAAAGTTTTAATCCAATAACTGTAAATACATAATGAATAATATTTCCTTGGAGGCTATCGAGGTTGCAGCAGCTTCCTCCACAGCTTTGCATACTCAGAGTAAGATATATTGTAGTAAAGTCCCCTCTTCCCTTGCTGTAGGTTCCCCACAGGTATTGCAGGGACATCATCGGAGCAAAGAATATCGTGTGTGCAGTCAAAGACAAATGTGTCATTTGTTAAAAAGCAAATTAGGAGCCAAACCTAAAATGCAGCCTTTCAACTTGCTCTTGTTTAAAAGGGTCACATGCACCAGTTCTTCATGTTGTCTTGCAGATCCCTGGATGCCAAAAGGAAAACAATGTTTTAATTTTAGCAGCATGAGGATTCCTAACTGCAGTATATTATTTATAAAGGGTAAATGGCAAAAACTAAATGAAGACGAAAGGAAACATTCTGTTCCTCTCTGGGGGAGCACAACATTATTATACAAGGTTGTGATTGGGCATAGTAAGATAAATTGAGCTGCTGTTTCTACTGACAAGAGCATTACTTCTTAGATTCCTACTTATACATGAAATAGCTGGCACTCCCCAGTTATACTTAATGTAAAGGATATGATCTACATCAAAAAGACTCTAAACTCAAAAATGCAGGTGTGTGTATGAAAGATGACTTGAGGGCACATGGAGAGATTCCTGTTTTTATTGTACACAGTAATATTCCCATACAGAGTAAGTGTTTGCAGTAACTTATGCTTGGATAGTACTCAAGGTGCTTAGCAGAGCTAATTAGCTTCAAGAGAAGTAGTGCATTAATACAGTCCTACGACCACTAATGTAGTCCTGTAACTTCTGATTCTGAGCTATTTTATGGCCATTCAGCATGAAGGATGGTTGCAGAGAGCAAAGGGCTCTTTACATGCACTTGTAGCCCTGCCTATTAACCTGCGGAAAGTTACAGCAAGATGAGTTACTTTCAGAAACTGAGATTTGGGTTCTTAATTGACGAGGTCTGTTTTTGTAAGATTGAGGCCTTTGGCACCTCTGAATACTTGGCCTCATAGTGTTCTTTTCCCAAGACCTGATCCTGTGACAATTTAAGATAATAGGATAGAATTTCAAGAGGAGTTCTGCATCTTTTCTCTTTTCCCCTGAAATATCTCAGAGCTGTTTTAAAAATTTTATCAGGGTCAGATCATAGTGAAATGAAGCATTAAGGTATATACTGAGTGGTTAAGAAGTGGTTGGAAAAACCTCAAAGTATGCTAGCTACAGAAAAGCTGGAAGCCTTGGAACTGGTTTTCAGAACATGCAGCAAATCTAAAATTTGCTGTTCATTGGTTTTTGTGATGTCGCCAAATGCATTATGTTGCTAAGCACTGTTAGGAGTCTGTGGATATCTATGATTATTAAAGGTTTCATTCTTTATTTTCCATTGCTTCATCATCTTTCTGTTAACTGGATGGTGATGAGTCGGCAGAAATGTGTTACTGTAGCATGTACCTCGAAGCAGGGAGAGTGAACCTACAGCACCATACTTCGTGTAAGTCAAATACTTTTCAACAGTTTTGGAAGCAAAAATTACAGCGATGCACGCTTTTTTTTCTGGCAGAATAAGTTCAAGTATTTATCCCATTAGATTGAAATGTTTCCGGCCTTTACCTAAGCCAAGAAGGAAAAATCATAAATTTCATGATGTGAAGGTTTCACTGCTGAGGGCATATTCCATGAAATTGTTTCTGTTGGCATAGCAAGGGCTGGTTAGACCACATTGTAGGTTTTGAAAAGAAGTGACTTGATGCCTGAAGATGAAACGTAGACACCTAAATCCTAACTGTAATCCTAAAAATGCGCTAAACTATTGCCTAATTCTGGAGGTACCTGACCTCCACAGATGCCCCCTTATTAATCAGAAGATTCCTCGAGCATGAATAAATGGACTTTTAAGCTTATCTAATTACAACTTTGTATGTGGAAGACTGAGCACATCTACAGTAACTGCCTACAAGGTGTTTACTTTGTAAAGATGTCTTCTTCCAAGACTGAGTTTCCCTACACATGGAGTGGTAGTAACTATTTTCATGTAAGGACATAAGGAAGAACCAGAACATCGACTGCTGTATGTGTTTCCACACATTCATGCAGGCACGCTCTTCAGAAAAGCAGTGATGAAAAATACCCTCAGGATGTGTGATCACCAGTTTCAAATCAGTTTGATCAAGGAAACTGAGAGGACCTCTTCCTTCAGCTACATTTTATAAGAAAACTGTGTCATAAAAAGAGAAAGCAAGTCTCCCCTACTTTCAGTAGAGTTTTCCAGAAACATCCTCTCTCAGTAGCCCTGCGTGGACATATAAGTTCCAAGGGGAGAGCAGGACATGCTACGACCTTTTCCAGGAGCCTTTCCTGTTAGAAGGAAGTTGGTAAGAATACCACCCAGAATGGCAGTGTGCAGTCTAAAGCAGTCTCCAGACTCTGCATTAATACACCTGATATATAGACAGGCTTCTGTGTTATGTCATATGTGCAGATTAAAAAAAATAATAATTGTCTGAGAGTATGGAATTTGGGTTGGGTCTGCTCATAAGAAAACCCAGAGATTTTCTCCTGTTGGGAAACAGAAATGAGTGCTTCTGTTTGGGAGCTTAATAATTCAAGCTGGAACATAGGAAGATCAACTTCGAGTGTCTTCTCTAACTTTAAATTAATGAAATGAAATGCTTGAATGAAAAACTCTCAAATAGGCAAAGCAAGGACTTAAACCTGACTGCCATAGTTCAGGTAACAATTTATTAATTTCTTCTTAGCTAGAAGTAACTTTTGCTCCTCCTTTCTCCAAAGTTATCTTTCACAAGAATTACGCGTCTGTGAAACTATCCCAATTTTTGTTTTTTTTTTTTTTTTTTCTGTAATACACTGTAAAATGACATTTTAAAATGTTAAAAAGTTTTAAAAGGAAAAATCATCTTATACTGAATGTCAAGTCAGTTCTAATTAAAACACAATATAGTTCAAGTGCCATATAGCATTCTGCAAAACTGTGGCTATTTTAAAAATATTTAAGTATTTTAGAACTATTTAAAGTGAAGTTGGAATACAGAAAGTCTTCAGCAGACAGATCCAGGTATAAGAATTACCAAAGCAATCAGAACATCTCAGGTGGCAATTTCTTTAACACCAACATAAAATATTATTTACAAATAACTAATCATCATATACTAAACAACTCTCAAGTATCCCTGTTGTTTATTTTTTGTTTGTTTGTTTGTTCAAAGCCCATGAACTATTGCTGTAATGTGAACTGTGCAGCAGGATGTGATTCTAGGTCATGGAAAGCAGCATCTAAAGACTTCATTTTTTCACCTGTAAAATCTAAATATTTTATTTTATTTTATTTTATTTTATTTTATTTTATAAGAGCTGAATTGTTTAACAGATGCTTTAAAGTATTTAAAAAAAAAAAAAAAGTGTATTAGAATCCAGGTAGCATTTATTTCATGGTTATCTGTGTGTGAGTTTCAAATTCAGGGTAATAGCTCTTGTCCTTCTTGCTTTCACAGTGAATCGAACACTTAACTCCCTTCAGTAATTTTGGAAATCACAATTTGTAGTAATTATGGTAAGAGCCACTACTTGATAGAAAGAAAGAATAGTTAGGTAAGTTAAAATATCTATATTCCTTTTAAAATAATGAGCACACACAAATAAAAGGGAAATTCTTGCCAGAATTCAACAACCCCCTTTTTCAATTTGCATATTAAATTGTACATCTACCAGTTCTGTTAATTCAGCAAAATAAGAACTTCTATAAGTAATTACATTATTAGTCTACCTTGGCAGTAATGATCCTAAGGTGAAGGTAGCAAGAATCATATTTCTAGCAGTGTCTCCTTTTTAATAATTAGTTGTAAAATTCCATTGTACCTTTTCTGCTCTTGAGAACTTCTCTCATCTTCTGCACTGAGCTGTATGTAAACAAAAAGGTAGATTTCTGCTAAAAAGGCAGATTTCTCCAGATTATTTCTCTTAACACTTGTTCGGTGTGTCTGAAGCCGGAATCCTCACATATTTTTCAGTTGCAAATTGCTTTACCAGACACTATTTTCACTTTCATTAAACTTTTCCATGCTATTTCACCTGCTCTGTGTAATATGAAAATAGAAATAATGCTCTTATTTTCAGAATCACAGAATCATCTAGGTTAGAAGAGACCTCCAAGATCACCTAGTCGAACCTCTGACCTAACACTAACAAGTTGTCCACTAAAAGCTTTAACCAATTAGGATAGCAAGGACACTGGGAAAGCAACAACAAAACCATGACCAAAGAAACAAGAACAAGGAACTGCCTGTCCATTTCCCCCTATGGCTCTCACAAAAATAATAGTTTTTTAAAATCTAGCAAACGTGGTTAACATACTATTTACCAAGTGTCTTGATAGAAGTTTTATCTTGGTTTTGCTTTCAGGTTTATTTTGGCATATATCAAATTAAAAATATTGCATTTTGTTAATATTAAAATAGTCCCTGTTGTCTCCTTATTGCTCTTGAAAGAAAAAATCTTTTTATTTTTTTTTAAATTATTTTTTTATATCAGCCACTTTTATCCATTAAAAAAAGGAAAAAAAAAAATCACAGTTATGAATTTACGTGATATGTTTTCTAGCAAATCCTAGAAAGATGGACTCTACTATAATCTCTCAAAGGATCATCAGCTGTTGTTTATTGTATATATTGACCAGAGGCTAGAAAAAGCAGTCCTTCATCACGGATCTTTTGTGTTTCAACAGAAATAAAGTGTTCCCTTTGCACTTGCTTTTTTCATCACCTAGAAAGATGCTACACTCACATTCAGAAATGAACATGTAGAACCCAGAAAAGAAAAAAACAAAAACAACAACAAAAAAACACAATAAACTGTTGAGGCTGCTTCACTGAATACAATGAGACGGTGAAAATGAATTCCTTTTCATCCTGATGGTTTGATTTCGTACCACACGTTGTTGCATTTTATCAGTCACTCCATGCTATACAAAGAAAAGGCTTGCTGCTATAATTTAGAATGTAAACTCATTTTTTATTTTAAAACAAAACAAAACAGAAACAAAGGTAGAGAGATCAGTGTCAACAGTACATTATTATTTGTGTCTTCTCACCTGTCATTAATACCATTTATTTATTCTAGGTCATACAAGCATGAAGCAGTAATTACTTCCTTTGTTTAGACAAGTCATTCCATTTACAACTACAGCAATTAGAGATTTTTAAAGAGGAAATTTAATTATATAGCTTATAACTTTTCTCTTTTTAGTTCTAGAAATGTCATGCTCTTAGTTGCAGTTTTTACCTAGCATGTAGTTTATTCAGTATGTACCAGGATGACATAATTTCTTTTTACTTCATATACAGACTCAAACACTGCTTTGTGCAGACTTGATAGTCTTCTTTCACCTTTTGAGTTCTTACGAGTATTGAATTTAGGAAATAATTCCCATTCAATATATTTGAAGTTGTTGTGAGGTTGGAAATATTTTCTACATATATGCACAAGTATCAGTGTCAGACAAAGTAACATCATTTTTAGTTTCCTGTTCTTCTTGCCTTATTTTTTCGTTTCCTAAAGAAACGGAAGCAATATACTCTGCTTACACTGTCCTAGGGAATATTAACTTCAAGGGTTGCACAGAAATTTGAGGGAAACAGCAAAGCGGACAGAAAAGTTATCAAAAGGAAAATGGGAGATCACTTGTAAAAAGCAAAACCAGTATTAGAGAGGAAACTTAAATGGCTTCCCTGTTCTTCAGTGAGCAGTATGGTCACACATTTGTCACTCCGTAGTCTAAAATAAGCAGAATTGATAAGCAACATTGTGCATTACTAACAGTCCTTGCACAACATTGACTAGCTACGAGAATCATTTAATGTAATCAGTCTTATTTTTTTCCCACAACACCCGTAAGTTAAGTGTTTGCAAATGTTATCTTGGCACTGCCAGAAACAGATTCCCATTGACCTCAATATGTCACCAGAAAGGCTTTCTGGCAGTTCTGTTGTTTCCCATATGGCATCTTCGTGTGTCAGAAAGGCAAGTGTTCTCTTATTTCTTCAGACAAGCAAAACACTCTTTTTTACTGTTACAAAATATTTATTCATGTCACAGTACTTTACAAAGTAGTATTTATTCTGCACCAAATAGCCTAAAGAAACAAACTTTCAGTTTGAAGAACTATGTTTACATTGAGAAACTGAATTAGAGAAGATCAACCTTATCCTGTCACATAATGTAGATATTAATTGCATTTATTTGGTCAGATCATTAAAACAATGGGGAATCCTGCAGTCAGAATCTGTGAATTAGCATGGATAGCAATTATATCAGAGATGCATATATATATATGGAAGGTGGTTTTTCTTTTTTTTTTTTTGGTATATGTTTGGGAGTGTACTTCTGGTTCCTGTAGATGTGATCAGTGGTGTGACTCTAGAGAAATGCCAGAAAATGGGTATCAGGATGCTCCAGGTAAAGTCCCCTCTCCCACTTCTGCTCCCAGCTATGTCTAAGACTTGGGCAGCAATTACCTGCTCAGCATTGTCTTGATGGTGAAGATCTATATTAATAATACTAATCAAATATGTGTATATATTAGTAATAAAAAAGTAATAATATTACTAATAAAATTATTATTCTTACACGGTAATGGCTTCTACATTTGCTGATAGAGGTTCACTCTTACCACTGACTATTGATGGGTCATACCCGGTCATACACACAGGCAGGGACAGGTTTCACAGGTGCCAAAGCATGTCCTGGGTATGGCCGGTGCTGCTTGCTGGGCTAAAAGAGTTAAAACTGACACTAGTTTCCTCCTGGTTAAACAAGTTTGCCAGAAGAATGAGAAGGGAAGAATAGTAGAAAATGTTCAGTTAAGGGAGAATTGTCAATGTGAACAGCGTTAAGAAAAGTAAAATCCTGAAACGTTTCATTACAGAAATTTAACTTTTATTTGTACTCTTTGGAAATAGCAAGATCTCATTCTGCCATTTCAGAAACAAACTTCTATTTTTTCAAATTTTGTGGTATTGTTTTTGTAAACAAAACATTCATTCTTAAGGAAAAAAAAAAAAAGTAAAATGATTCTAAAGCACAATCTTATGTACTCATATTTCACCCAAATAGTTCTTCTATTAACAACAGAAAATACCCTCTGTTCAATCTAAGCCATACTGAATGTTTCTGCATACTGAATGTTCTTGGACTGACCACTGTAGTTTTCCTGTTTCTGCTTTTATGTGTGTGCTAGACAAGAGTTAAGAAGTTGCTCCTATCTTTTGCTTACCGATGTAAATCAAGGATACCTTTCATGAAGTGAAAGACATTGCTCTAGTTTATCTGAGCTAGATTTTCAAATACTAAATTTTACAGTAAAGTTTTGAGAAATAATTAGTAATGTGCCTTTGGGAGAAGCCAGTCTTGGTATCATATTTGAATGGAATTTAAAGCTGTTAATTGCATATTATTATTGTATTTTTTGTTTTGCAGTCATGTTGGTTGGTAAAGTCTAAGAGTTAGTTAAAATTTGGAAGGGGACCTCCCAAATGATATGGTAGTATCAAAGATGATTCAAAGCAAAGCTGTGGCATGTCAACGATCTGGTTAAATCACACAAGTATCAGAAGTTACTGAATATTTCTATTTAAATGGAAGCTGGTGAATGCCACATCATTTGTGGGGAATACAAACTGTGTTTTTACAAGCATTGTTCTAGTCTGTCAGCTAAGAAACTCCTCTTACTGTTGACTCCAAATGTCTTTGTTGCAATATTTATAAACCTCCTCTCATGTGTCTTTTAAGAAAATGTGAATTAGCCAAATAATGAAGCTAAAATTACAATCTGTTTGATAGCTGCTTGAATAGAAAATCAAAAACTTGCTGTTTTCCATCCGCACAATGGAGACTGCCTTCTTTTACCAAAAGGTGCCCGTTTTATTACTTGTAAAGATAAAGACTAATTAAATACTACACAGCCTTTCAGTAATTCAAAAGCTCCACTAATGAGGTGTACTCTGCTGTTGCAGGTGTTACCCACAAACAGGTCTGAAGAACGAACAGAGCCCTTTGGAAGAGCAGCATATTGGCAGCATGTGGGACAGGACATTTAGGTAGGAAATGTGGCCACTGGTAAAACAGTGAGATTGGGGTGATTAGGATATCCCCCCATGATGAAGTTTAAGGGCACAAGGGAGCATAATTGCAAACTTTAATTTTTGCACGTGTTTGTGGTTGGTATTTCTGAGCACTCCCAAGTGGCTACAATACCACTTTTGTGTGTGTGTGTGTTTTTCTTCTTGTTATTTTATTATTATTATTATTATTATTTTACTTAATTTTACATTTTGGAGTCTAAGTATGATCAAGGTAATTCAAGCTCAGTGCTGGGTTTCTCTAAATGAAAGTGAAAGAGGGGTTAATACCTCATCCTAGGAGTTTGGAATGACATTTGAGCATGAAAAGCAAGATTCATTTAAATGTGAACCTTTTCAAATTATATTTTCTGTGAACTTGTGCCAACTCGATTAGAGAAACAGCTTTTGTACTGATCTGGTTAGTAAACTGCCTGTTTGTTTTAAATCTAATACAAATGCATAAATTTAGTGACATGCAGCTATTGGATATATACATTTTCTTCGAGTATTGGTGATTCTGTCATTCTGTCTGCTCTGGGAAATAATTTTAAGGAAGAAATAACGACCTCTACATAAGAACTCTTTGAAAGGGTTGCACACAAAAACCCTTATACACAATGTATACACATTGTATATATAGCAAAATTCTTTTTTTTTTTGGTGTGTTTTCTGTTTGTTTAGTTGGTTTGGTTTTGGTTTAGGTTTATTTTTTTTTTAACATATTGAGACTACTAAAGAATAGTACTGTTGGGGCCTACAAGGGACTAAAGTAATGTGAAGTAGCCTGTTAATGAGAATCATAGTCACCACAAACATTCTGACATTTATTTCCATATATGAAAGATCATTAATTCTGGGACTTGCTGATATCCCATCGATAAGGTGGAGAGTCCCCATGATGCTCATCACCACAAGTATGGGTTATGTTCAGAGGGAGTCTGGTTGCAGAGCAGCTTCTGACATCTGGATGTGATAAGAGGTCACCTAGTAGTGCCATGCCCAGTGACACGTCTGTGTGTTCACCACAGAAAGAAGTGACCTTGCTGCACAGTCTTGTCTGGAAATAAAAGGCTCAGGCTGTCATTCACATGGAAAAAAAAAAAAAAAAAAAAAAAAAAAAAGGACTTTATCAAAAAGAAATCACATGAACTTCTGTCTTGCCTTTAAAGCCTTTCTAAAGGAAGCAAAGGAGTATTTTTTTATAAACTACAGGCAGACCATGAATTTAAAAAACTTTGTTGCTTCTCAGTAACAAATACATCAATAACATCTAATTCAATTGAGTTTAGTTATCTTACACCCTTCCAGAGTATAAAGAATTTTTGAGCTTCTGAATACCCTGGGTCCTGAAAATCTTTTGTTTCCCTCTCTAGAGCTGGCAGGAATCAGTGGGAATTTTCTTCAAGAAATTTGTATACTCTTATATCATACATATAAGTTCCCTGAATGGTGAAGTGTTTTTCCTTAAAAACTACTTAACTATTGCATCCGTATATCTGTGATAGGAGATGATGATGGTCTTTGAGTAATTGTTGCATAGATGCAACCATACCGTTGCATAGATTGTACCAGCAAATGGGTGTAGAAATAGCTTTTCTAGAACTTTGTCAGCTAAATGCAAATATGGCAGAAAATCTTTTATCCAAAGAGCTAGGTTGATATTTATGTGAAGTGCTTAACTCCAATTTCCTAGTTCAGTATTTCTTTGCCAGAAATAAAGTAGATTCTATCAACAAGATGAAATATAAATCTTGAATGATTGAGACCTTTGGGAACTGGCTGGAATAATGGATTGAATGTCATCTCTGTATGCAAAGTTGACAGAATCTGTCAGTCTTTAGGAAAGCTTTGATTTGTGCGTGTTTATATACCTGTGTGTCTAAGGTGACTGTACGGTGAGATTCCTTAGCTTAAATGACAGCATACTTGGATCATTAATCTGGTCCCTCATTCTTATGGTATCTACCAGAATTCAAGGCGACTGAGGGAACAGTCGTGTATTCCTTTTGTAAAGAGCTGAAATGGTTTAAATATCTTAAGAACCAGTGCTCCCATGGTGGATGTGTTTACTTCCAGCAAACTGTAATCTGGGTGCATCTTCATGCACTGCAGTGCTTGGGCATCGGCATTTTGGCTTACTTTATTGACCTAATTTGACTGCACTGCTGCAGGTGAGATGCTTCTGACTTCCTGTTTTGCCAGCTGAGTTTTGTGGGTTACAACTTCCAGCCTGGGGGTGGTGATGACCAGCTGTGAGTAACAGCACCATCAGCCACTCTTCTATGCCTGGAGACAACCGTCTGTGTCCTGAGTAAACACAGGAATCAGAGATACCAGAGAAATGGAAAACTTCAGAGATCTTTAAGGAGAAAGGATTTTTCAGAAAAGTGTTCTTTCCACTGGGATGATCTCAGCTGAGAATCACCCCCGCTCCCCAGAGGAATGCATCCTGAAACAGAAAAGTGTGAATCACAGTGTTCATCTCAACACAAATCTTCATCCCTCTGCCTAGTGGCAGTGCTGCAAGGCTGCGATCTGCCCCAGGAGTGAACATTATCAGCAGGTAGCCTCACCAAGGTGCACAGGTACCTCTACAAGTGCATGCCTGTGGGAAGTTGAGCACCTTGAAGAGCACACTGCACAATCCATCGTAGAGCTTCTCCCGATACCACAAAACCACTGGTTTCACTCTGGTTCTAAGTGTTAATGAAGCAGAGGAGAGAAAGAGGACAATTTCCCCACTCTATTCTGACAGAGGACACTCTTACCTATTAAAAACACTTTGTGTCTGGCCTCCTTGCATACTAAAACTCCTTCCCCTCCATCTTTAATCCCAACTGTGCCAGCTGACCTGAGTCAACAAGCTTTCCTTATCCCTGATTTTCTGATGACTATTCACTATTTGAACTCAGTCATTCGTTGTGTTATGTTAAAATGACAGATAGTTCTAGGCAGACTAAAAGCAGGTAGATATTTGTTATTGCTCTCATGGTTAGCATTCAGGAACGGGCTATTGTAAACTTCATTGGAGCCATTGCAAGAGCTTTTCTGAGAACTAGTGAGATGGATCCCTCCTTTAAAGGTGAACATCTCTAGGGGAAAATTCTCATTCCCTAAGTAAAGTTAAATGTCTTAAAGAGTGCAAGTAATTAGATTTTACATTATTAACCTTATCTTTTTCTCCAGTTTTATTTTACTGTAAAATCTTTCTGTAAATGGACAACTCAATATATTGTGGTCTATCATTCTCAAGTGAATTACTTAATTCATTGCAGCTTTTAACACTGAATTTCTTGCACATAGGAGGTGTCAAATATATTGTCTTTCCTGTGTTATGTTATTTAGCTCTATGAATAAATTGAAAGGTATAATGATCATCCTTGGTACCATAGAATAGATGAGAAGTTCTGGGAGGAAGAAAACAGAAAAGTTTGGTGTTGGTTCTTGGTTTTGTTTTTGTTTTGTTTGTTTGTTTTGCATTTATATCAGTTCATAATATTTAGGTTCCTTTAATGAAAGTCCTCACATGCACCAGTGCCATTAAACTTTAGGCTTGTATATATTTTATATATGTACTACATACATAGTTGTATAAATACATGATATTTATATACATTATATAATGTATGTGTATTTATAATTCCAAATCACTTAAGTTGATTATTATAACGGAGTTTACTACCTGAACACACACCCAGGAAGCTTGCATGTTTTCTAGGAAAAACATAAAGCACTCCTACGTTTCAGTTCAACAACTTTTACTATTGGTCATCTACTGGATAGTTTCCCACAGCTGGTAGACAGCAAACCCAGACAGAACTCCACAAACATTTATAATTTATTTCAGTACAACGTTAAGATTTTTTTTTAGTTTAAATTGCAGATAAGATTGATTTGAACCAACCTGACGAAATGTGCCACAAAGCGAATTATAGACATTTGTCTCTTCAGCTTCAAAGCTCATGTGTGAAGAGTGAGCAGGTGGAAAAGAATTGCTCTTCTGGAATTAGTCCATTTCAATAAAGTGGCTGGATCTAAATAGTCTTGCAGGAACGTGCCAAAATCTCAGTCTCCCGGAAGGATGAGCTAGGTCATGTTCTCTCTTTAGCCCTTACCTTAGGTATGGCATTGGAACATGCTACACATCCCTCATCTCAGACCTGCCTCCAAAAATTTAAGACATATACTGGAACAGAAAGCAAACCAAAATGTTGTGGTATGCAGTATCCAAAATGGGTTGATAATTATTTTTGCATGTAAATTTTCATTTTGAATGTCCATTTTAAAATTTAATTAGGAATACTAAAGAACGTTTCACTTGGGTTTAGTGGTCTAGGTTTCCTGTACACAGGAGTAAGTATTGTACCTCACTGCTTTTTTTTTTTATTATTATTATTTTTATTTATTATTATTATTATTATTATTTTTATTTAGTCTAGACAATACATTAGTGGTTGCTTTCTAGCCACCTATTTTTAATGCTCAGTCTTTGATTTGCTAAAGAAAATGGCTGCATTCTCCCTGAATTTACTGAACCCTGCAGCCTTTTTGGGCTGCATGGAAACAATGAGATCTATTAGGAAGAGGAGGGTTTTGTACATCTTTTTAACCATCTTAAGAAGATATTGGAAGAAAATAATCAGTTTGTAAATTAGAGCAAATGTTTGAAATGAGTCGTAACTTGGATTTCACTATTACTCAGTTACGCATCTAAAAATCTGAGAACAGATCTAAAAATCTAAAGCTAGGATTTAAAACAGTGATTTATAGGAGTAAGTAATAATACAAAACATTTTACCTGAATGATATCAAATGTCTAAAAATGCTCTTAGATAAATCAGATAAATGACTGCTCTCTAACCTAGCTTGTTGGTATTCTCAAAGCAGGTAATCATTATGTAATTCTTTTCTTGAGATAGGCAGCATCACCAACCACTCTTTTATGAATTTTATGACATGCTAATTTCCCATCTGTCCCAAGTAATACATGCTCTGCACTTTAGTTCATTCACCATATCTTAATAGCAGAACTGCAAGAACAAAATGTCTGTTCAGTCCTTCTGAAGGTTAGGTATAGATAAAAATGTTCATGTTTGCATGGAAGGGAGCACTGCTTCTCAAATGTGTCTCTAACATCAGTTATTGATGCCTTCACGTTGACAGTGATCAATAACAACAACAACAAAAACAGCAAAAAAACTTTCTTGGTATGGAAATTCAGTCCCAGACGCTTACAAGATTTGTAATGCTTATCTGTAGTAACTTCAGCAGGTGCAAGCAGATGGCTGACATTTCTGTTAGACTATAAAATGTAGAATACTACTGTCCTGCTATGCCTAACTGGTATCAATTAAGCATGAGGCAGGATATCAGGCTATGAATCACAAGTCCTTTGTTTCCTGTAAATTGCATAGTTTTGTTGTTGTTGTTGTTGTTGTTGTTGTTGTTGTTGTTTTTCAATGCTTCTTTTCATGGAAACCCTAGGGATAACAAGAAAAGCAGCAAAAGAGGGAGTTAAGTTCATACTTGAAGTACTTTGAACTTACAGTGGAAAGTTAGCATCCCTGTTAGTACCTCTGAGAATAAAGCTAGTTTTGGAGGTTACTGCTGTACCCCATCTGGGGTCATGTTCCTTCCCGTATGTCCTCCAGAACTCCTTTGTAAAATATGCTGGTTCAGTTGCATATGCTGTGCTCATAGAGCTAAAGCAGAACCAAAACAAATAAAGAAAACCTCTCCTGAAATTATTTTTCTAAGCTTGATCATTTCACTAATATTCTAAGAATAGTTGTATCAGAACAAGTAGTGGATGCAGAAATCTGCCACAAAAGTAGCTCCAAGGGACATTTAAGAGCTTTTTAGCTAGCTTTGGGGACTCAGTCTCTACTATTTAGTCAGAATGAAATTGCTGTAAGCAGAGGCAACTGAGTGGAAAAAGGACAGAGGGCAGAAAAAACTTTGAATGTAAAATGCTAAATTAAAGCAAAGAGGAAAAGATTATTAAGAATGTAAAAAAAAAAAAAAAAAAAAAAGTCTTCCTAGTTTTGCTTTTTATGGTGAAATGAAAAAAGGAAGCAGTAAGTATGATAATAGAAATTTCATTTCACATCATGCTCCTGTTTAATGTCTTCTGTTTTCTCTGAGTCAGTCACAGTCCTTTGCTAATTACTGCCGCAAAGCTGAATAAATGGCAAAGGGAAATAAGCAATGTTTGTGTATAGGGAGCGTGTAGTGACATTATCTCAAAAGAATAAGTTGATGTGACTGTTTTAAATTTGAGCTGGCAACTGCTAGTGAGCATGCACTGCCTGTTTTTAACCTTTTCTTGTGAGAATGCTCTGAATAAAGATTAACTTTCTTTACTTAACACTTATTTTTTCAGTGCCTTCAATTTGGGGCTGTCATTATTAATGTTTTTGGAAATCTCCCTGCTTCCCAGTGCTTTCTGTAGGTTCCTGTTTGCCAGCTGATTGACTTTTGCAACACTTCACTGAATTGCTGGGCCGGTGGAGACCTCTTCTTGTGTAACCCAAACGAGAAGGGTTTCCTAGTCTAGAAGATTCAGAGTAAAATTAAATTTCACAGACGCTCACATTCAAAGAACTGCACAGTATTAGCATTCCTTTCAGATACCTTGAGTCTCTTGCTCAGAATGACTCCGTAGTTAACCAACTTCCAAATATAAGTCATGGAAAGAACACACTGAATCCAGACAAAGTGATCAAATCCAGAAAAGTTGTTCAGATGTTCAGTATAAATATAGATGTTCAGATCTATATCTGCAAAACTTCTTGAAGAGCGAAGAAATTCCAGATCTAAGAATTTCTTGCTCTCTCCCTTACTTATATATATATATATTTTTCCTGGAGTGATTTCTGTGCCTGAAGCCACAGGATTTATGGGGCTTGGCTAGCATATGTACAGTGTAAAAAATACAGGTGCAGTAGCTGAATGAATCTTCGCATCCTAAAGGAGCATATCAGCCCAGTAAGATGTAGCAGTTCAGAGCTCTTTAGTCATCTCAGTATGCCTGTAGTAATCCAGCTTTAGCTTCGATGCATACTTTGTCATTCACTGAAGTAGGATATAAAAGTCTGATCTGCCATCCACCCACTTATTCAGCTACCTAAGTATTATAATTTTCAGATTAATGATTAAATTTCTTTTTTTCTCCATGACTGTTCAACTGAAGAATGTTTTAAAATTTTATATTCAAGAGAGAAAATACTAAAAATAAGGAAAAAAGCAGACTTTTTTTTTTGAGCCAAATGGAAAAATCAGTTATTCACACAACCAATAAATGTTTGATTTCCTATGACTTCCTTGCAAAGCAGACTACTTCAAATCAATGTTCACAGGAAAAAAAAAGTCATGTTGTGTGGTGTATGTGAATTGATGTCAGTTAAAACCAAGGAATCTTTACACACTCCCAATTATAAACACCACATATGGTTTCAGTAATATAGCTTCTATACTGTTAGAAAAAAAAATCCAACTTTTTCCTGTCATCTTTTTTTAGGGGAAGTAGGCTGTTGAAGTTACATTTGTCAAAGCTTAAATCTTAAATCCTATGTTGGAAGCATACAGTGAAAACATAAAATGAATTGCAAGAAACACATATAGAGGCTGATAGTCTGCCTCTCATGAATACTTTTAAATATGCATTTCCATTTACTTTCCCCATAGTTGGAAAGAGCAGTAAAAAGAAAACAATGAATTTCTTGTTGCAAGGTGGGCAGCCTCTGCAGTGGAATTGGGAGGCAATTTACATGATGGAAGTGACAAGATGCACACCTGAGATGAGATGGAGGCACTGGGGAGCTCTTAAAGAAAGTTGTGTACATGTGAAGTGAGGATGAAAGAGGGAAAAAGGAAATAGAGAATCAAGATTATAAATACCTGAGTGTAAGGTAAAAGGAAGTAAAAGCCTCAAACACATTGCTGTGTGCTCTGTTAACAATGAAGGACTCAAGACGTAATATGATCATACTGAGTTTTCTTTTCCAAAACCAAAGGAAGGTATCAATGTAAATTTATTTCTGGCAGAGAAAATATGCTGGTAAGATAGAGGTTCTTTTCCATCACTCATTTTGAGTGCCAGCTTTCAAACAGTTAGGAAACTTAATAGAACAGGATTTGTGAGTTTTTCTAGGAAAGAGCCATATTCTAAAGAGAAAATGCTTCTTTGTTTTTACCCAGGGTAGTTAACTTTTGACTCTTCAGAAGGGGATTGTGGGGTTTACATGGAAAGCATCCTGGGATTTCCCCAAAGATGCACCTTATGTTCTGTGTGTCTGCCTCCTGGGTCTTGTTGCTGTTGTTGATGTACAATTTCACTTTTTGCCAATTTCACAAATTTGCCTTTTTGCTATGTTAAGGTTACTGGCATTGTTATACCACCTTCTGTGGACATTTGCTGCATCTTTTACTGGCAACCGAGTGAATGGAGATCATAACTCTGACATCAATTGTCCAAGAATCTGTGCATTGTTGGAGAGTGGAGAGGATGTATTTCTAGAAAATCCTCCTGTGAAAGTGATTTTGAAAGCTCTGTCGTGGCTGCTGGGTTTAAACATTGGAATTAAAAAAGGTACCTGGGACACCTGAACATTTTGCAAGGTGGGAAAGCCATCATTAATAAAATACTAGCCAGAGCAGCTAAGAGCATGCCTGGTGGGTGCAGCAGAATGGAGGACGTTGTGTGGGGTTCCTTTCATCGCGGGGACAGAGCACATGTTGCCCAGCTGCTCTAGCTAGACTGAGATGGTGACAGAATCAGAAACCTCGTAGAGCAACCCTTTGCCACAAACGAGCGCATAATAAGGTACTGCCTGTGAGGTGTGTTAAATTTCTGATGAAAAGAGCAATGGTGTGGTTATTTATACCCTAATTTCACAAGAGGAAATTGAGATATTTAGGAACGATTGCTAAGTTAAATACTCTGATTCTCACAAAAGGGCTTCTAATTTGTCAGGACTTCCCACAAAGTAGGGAGGAATAAAATCACAAAATTAAAGAATGCCACAGGCTTTCAGAGTGAGAGAAAGGAAGTAAGCTGAAAGTAGAATTGGATGGGCTGTAGCTAATACACTGCTATTGTGTCATGAGAGGTCAAAATGGATCTCATGAACCCCATGGTTCTTTGGGAAAGAGGTCAGATCAGCCATGTGCTGGACCCAGGTGCTACTTCTGATTTAGGTTACCAGATGATTGAGGCCTGAAGTCTCAAATATAAAGTTGCAGAGACCCCCAGATAAATCTACTGAAATAATACACTTCTAACGTCAACTCAAATACTATCAAAAGAAAAGTGAGATCTACTTGGGAGACTGAGAAGAAAACTCTGAGGTGTCAGCAAATGCACTAGGGAGAAAGAAGAGAGCTAAAAAGCAGGAGAATGCTCAGTCCAGATATTGAAGATGATTGAATATAGAAGGAAAGCAGGACCAAAGGCTAAATCAGAGGGAATTTAACAATCCCAAACTTACCTAGCCATGAATAAGAACACCAGATCAGCTGGGTAGAGGAGGAATTATACCACAGCAACAGAGACTGAAAGATGTTTGATGTCACCAATGGCAAAAAAAGTCTGAGATCCTGACATGCAGAAAGTGAGAGCTAGACAGATGAAAGCATGCTGTGAAGCATATAGGAAGATAAAGAAATGCTAAAAGGTATTTGTTGGAAATGTAAAAGAGAACAATCTCCACTAAAACTGAACCTTCTCCATTGAAATTAACAGGGAAAAGCATAGAAAAGCAGCTAGTCCAAGTAATGTATTAGTAACATTTCATAAGGGGCTAAAGAAGTTGTTCTGGCTCTATTGAAACTGGCAATAGATGCTTGATTTTTTGTGTACAGTCCATAAAAATTTATTTGATTTACTTAGCTGAATAGCATAGACCTAGATTTTTTCCTTCTCTAGGAGATATTACTACATTGCAGTGTATATAATTATGTAAGAAATACTGTAAGATTACCTATAACTTGAGAATATATATAACAAAATAGTTAAACATCAGGAAGAACTCACGGTAGTACAAATTCATTTTAGTTATGTTAATGAAAAAGAAAATGAGCAGAATAATGTTAGATGTGGGAAATGAGAACTGAACCAGAATCATCACAGGTAGATGTCAGACAGCTAGGCTAATCATAAGCAACTCATAGCAGTATTTGTTACCTTAGGTAGGGTAAAACAATTTTGATCAGAAGTAACTACATTTACTTTGGCTTTATAGATTTTAAATTAGTAATACATTAGTAATATATTAGATATACTCCTAATATATATTAATATGCTTCCATTCCAATCGCATCTCATTCACTGTGCTATCTTCAGCTAGATCTCATTCCATGTTTTAAAACATTATTTGCTACCTATTGCTTTGTCAGACCCTGTAATCATACCTTCTGTTTACTGTTAATGCAGAAAAAAATGGTTTCTTGCCTATTTCCATAGAAAGCCATCAGGTAAGAATACTACAGCTTATTTCTACAAAACCTATTTATTTATTTATTTATTTTTTTCTCTTCTATGTATGCAATGATTGATTTCCTCTAAACCTACTATAATGCTTTACATCCACATATAGTCTTACGGGCTGTATTTACATGATGTCTAAGTCTTTTTCTGAACATAGTACTTCTGTGATTCTTCAATGAATAAGCAGATTTGCTTAACATCCTCACTACGGTGGCGCCTGCAATTCTGTGCACCAGTTCTCTCAGAATTGTTGGCTGAAGATTTCCCCATTCCTTTCCCTCAGTGCATTCAACTACTGACATTATTCATGGTAGTGCTCATTTCTTGAACTTTGTTCCCAGTGTTTCTTGTGCTCTTATCCCTAGTTCAGATGTCCACACTGAAAACTGTGGCAATGTATTCACTAATTTTGAGAGTATACAAACCTCTCTGCAAAGATAATGATGCCAAGAGGTCCAGTTTTATACATTACTCTTCTTTGTGACTTAGTCTTTCACAGCATCAGCCTACAACAAATTCTGCAGCATCCTTTTTTTTTTTTTTTTTTTTTTTTTTAATCGGTGCCCATTTTGTTGTTACTTGACTTACAGTATGCCTCGTGTATTTCAACATTAGTTCTGCTTCTTCTTAATTTCACACCCCAGGTACCTGGAATTTCTGTACAAACACTACTTGCTTGTTTTCATTAGGTTTTCCTTTTTTTCTCCCTGTTTCATTAAGAATATGTTTTCTAGCTTTCAGTGGTGACAAACACCATTTTCTGTGTCAAAGGAAATAATAGGAATATGGAGAGACACACAGCTTTCTTATTCAGTTTTGGTTAATCTTTTATGACTGTCATCAATAGCTTGCAGTTTGCCTAGCCCACTGTTATGTGGCCAGCTGAATTCACATGGTTTCTGCTGATAAAATGAAGTATTCAGAGAAGCTGATTTGACTTACTGTATGATTCCTGCCAACACATTTTTAAAGATTTTTTTTTCTTCTACAAATTATCCAGTGGTTTCTGTTAGACTCATTTTCAAATTATAGACTGTATTTTGATTCAATCTGTGTCAAAGTGTGTTTATTTGATATAAAATGAGACTCTGCACTTTGGTAGTATCTTCTGCTTGAGCAAGTCAACTTTCTTTATAAATATTAATTAAGCTTCCCAACACTTATTCGGATAGCAAAATGCAATTATTTCAGCTAACATACAGGTTAAAGCAGACACACAGAGAAGAGCTGCATCTAAAACTCAGTCCTCTGATTTAGCTGTGAGAAATTATTTGCTCTCAGGTTTAACTTGGCATAGCTGGGTTAATATTTCCTCCAGCTAATGTCAGTGCCAGTGTTGGGGTTACCTGCTGAGGTGAATTTCATGTTAAAGGATTTAAGAGTAAATTATTCCTGTAAGGTCTGTTAAGCTTTCTCTTCAGATCGGATGTATTCACTGTCTGTACTGGAGACAGGACAAAAACCTGGAGGTTCCTGAGGGTTCTGGATGCTACAGATAAGATCTATAAATATATTAAGGAAGAAAGACCACCAGTAGCTCTTTCTCTCAAGCTCATTCTTTGCCTTCCAATTACAAATATAATCCAAAAACCGATCTAAAAACAAAGAAGATGTTAGAGGAAACAATAACATTTGGATAACCAGCACATGGAATGTTGTATAGAACATCTAATGGGTGAACTGTCTGTTGCACACAATAATTTCCTCATCCTTCTCCACATACAAGGCTCTGTTACTGTAATCTAGTAGATAAACAAGCAAGCAGATCTCCCTTTATCTATAACCTGAAGCAACTCAAGCTGGCTTTCTCCTAATTTTCTCAAGACAAATATTAAGTGGCCTTTTTGTCTCTAACTCTCACAATCATTAAAGGCATTCTTCTTCTAACACCTTCTTATTTTACTAGTCAACAGACAAAATAACTGTAAAGAAGAGAGACCCATTCTAGGTTCAGTGTTGTTGCAATTAAAATAGAGTATGCACACTCCAGCATGTCACTTACATAGCTAATAAACCTGTTTCCAGGTATGTTTATGGGAATAAGTTACTCATCTCCTAACTTTTAAATTATGTGATATTGTTTTCAGCAATGTATGCAACTACATCAAAATGCTTTTTGAAAAAAGTTCTTGCAGAAAAAGTCCGTTTAGGCTATTACATGTTTTGATAATACTACTCGCCTTTCAGTGATTTGGCAATAAAGAAAAAAGCCTCTTCCGATAAACATTTTTTTTTGGTTTGTTCCTTTTGATGAATTTTAGATTTTTCAATTCTAGAAATAAGTCATCCTTGACATTCAGAGAAATCCAACAAAAACTTATTTTGCTATGCTTTTTTGACATACAGATTTCTGTTTTCTGGCATCTTACAATGATGAAAAGCTTTTACTTGTTAACTATCCAACTGAAAGTGTGTAAAAGCCAAACTAATAGATTGCAGACTTTCATGTTGTGTTTTTGTTTGTTTTTGTTTTCTTTTATTTGATTGTGTGGCAGATAAATATGGTAAAGTTGATATATTCAAAATTTACCTGTGATGACATAGAAAACAATATAAATCAAACTATTCTGTTGGTACAGTACACCAGGTAAAACACATTCATGTACTTTGATGATTATGCTGAAAAGAATGGGGGGGTCACATCCTTTTTTAAAATAAATTGATAGAAGGGATTTTGGTCTTAGTGAAAGAGTGGAAAACTTAGATGAAAGCACCTAGTGAGCTTCATTACCTTTAGATTTATGCAGATGGTGAGTGGGTTTATTTCAGAGTGAAGTTTTGGACTTAGATGTTGAAAGTTCTCATACATTCATATATCCTGTTTTTGGCATTTAAAAAGTGATTTTTTTTTTCCTTTTTTAAACAAACAAAAAAACTATATGGCCTTTATGGAACGAATATAAAATTCCTACTTATCATCACAAAATATTGTTACCAGACTTTCACTTTTTTTTTCTACTATCTATAAAATGGGAGCTATTTCACTAATTTATTTGTGTGTTGCAATACTTTCTTGTTGTGAGGTAGTGGCTTTCCACTATTTGTTGTCTTAATGTACTTTGACCAAATGTTTTGGAGTGAGATACTGCTCAGTGTGAGTAGAAGCATAACAAGATGGTTCATACTGTACATAGGACATCATAATTTTTTAAAAAATAACTAGAGCAGCTCCACAGTTATGTAAAAAACAGCATAGCAATGTTTTGCATCTATGAATTCTTTTTCTTATTAAGAAAAAAAAAAAAAGAAAAAAAGAAGAAAAGAAAGAAGAAAAAAAGTTCTACCTACTTACAATTTTTTGGTTTCCTTTCAGGCTTTTGTTTTTCTCTGTTCTAGTCCAGTTGCTTGGGAAATAACTTCATAAAGGACTTGTGCACAAAAATAATCACTAATAAGAAATGCAATGAGACATTAAATGTGGAAATATACACACTCATTTTCTACCCATATTTAAGTTTCTTGTGTCTGTAGTGAGTCACCTACCTATGATCACAGAGGTTTATTTGTCTTGCACCTCGTCTCGCATACTCTACTGACTTTGTCATCAGTGCATAGTTAGTGGGCAATCTCCTCTGTTGTTAATCAATTGAGGAAGAAGGCTACATACTGAGAATGAGTTTCCTCTTCAAAATTGTTATTTGGATGAAGATGTATTTACCATCAACAGCTTTTTGGTAAGACTGAAATAGCAAATTAGAAGTGTATACTCCATAACTGTGCCTGTAATATCTCTTAAGAATCTGTGTAATTTAATCCAACATTAATCTAGCTCAGCACTGTATTTCTTTTAACACCTATTTATCTGTTTTCCACCTGGTGTTATTGACCACAGTACTTCACTTTTATGGGTATTGATAAGTGGATACATAACAAATTTGTCCTTTTAGTGTGCATATCCTGAGTGGCTCATCAGGAAGTCCACAGCCATCAATAATATGATCACATCCCCATAAAGCACAGTATTGCTTCCTTCAGAGTTCCATAATTTGGATACATTTGGATATTGATATATTTGTGCATCTTGAAGTATGAAAATAATAAACACTATAAAATCTTAAGCCGATAGTCTGTGAACCTGAAAATAAAAAGGGAGGCTTTGTTTTACATATGGTATATTTCTGTTGTTTGGATGGCTTTCCAGATAACCATCTGTAACAGAGAAAGGATGGCAAGAAAAGTGATTTCTCATACTTGGTTGCCAAGATTCATGAATATCTGCTTAGTGTGGCATGTTGCCTAATCAGAGGCTGGTTGGATTTTCTGTCACAGGTTTCAAACAATAATGTACTTAGAGCCTGCCTTTGGGCAAGCCCTTTGGCATTAATCTAGCAATTTTCTGTACCTAGGTTTAAACTTTGTATAGAACTGAATCTGCTAAAAAGAAACAGGAAAACAAACAAACAAGCAAACAAACAACAACAACAAAAACACACAAAAAACCAGGTAAGATAAAGAAGAAGGACTAATAAGACAATGTAGAACACAAAGACAATCCTGACTGCCAACAAAAGCATGCTGCCTCGGATCAGTTGAAATCTAGGGAGTTTATTTGGGCCAGAATATAAACGTGTAAAAGGTAATAACAAACAGTAGGACAAAGAGAGACCTAAACCAATCCCCTGATCTTAGGACATGCTGCTCAGTTAACTTAGGAGGTCAATAAGGTACTCCAGAGGTTTGATGCAAGCCCTGCTGAAATCAGTGCAAAGGTTCCCTGGTATCTTCATCAGACTTGAAGTTCCCAAGTATCTTCTGCACAAAAACAATTCATCTACACATTTGCATCTGATGCACAAGAACGTGTATCAAAACAGCAGGATGGCAAAAGAAGTTATATTAACCAAAGTACAGTGGAAATAGGTAAATGAGCTTTTTATCTCAATACAAAATTTTCTCTTAAGCCTAATGGAGCATCCTGATATATTTGTATTTGTATGTGATTTTGCTTGCATAATGCTTTCTTCATTCTTTTTTACTTCAATTGTTGCCCATTTTAACGAATCTGTTCTACAGTTGTCTATCAGTGGAGGTCTCCTTGATCTTATTAAGAAAATTAATAGAGTAAAATTGGTATGGCCTTTGTGTGAGAGAGATTTTATATAATTACTATTTCTGTAGTTGTTATTTTTGCAATATATAATAGTATGTAATTTCTGTTATGTAATAGCAAATAAAAATAGTGCAGTATTAGCACTATTTTGATATGATGATGGGAAAACCATGCTGTGCATCCTTTCAGTTCAGGTGATTATCTTGTTTTGCTAACTGGAGAGCATTTCCATAGAAAATACAAAATGAGGGCTGAGTGGGAAAAAAGATGTAAAAAATCATATAGTGAAAATATAAAATCTGCATTTTGAAGATATAAAACCCAAAATGCAGAACATAACTGTAGTCTGACAGACTTTCTGTAATGTTTGCTATGTCTTATTTTCTCTGAATTTATCCCAGACAGCTTTTGGAACTCATGCTAGAACTCATGTATTTTCATTTAAGAAGGGGGCTGCTTCCTTGTGACTGTGCTGCAGCAATTCCTATGTTGCTTTTCCAGCAATTTCACCCCTGACTTGTGTAAGAATCAGAATTAATATTATACAGTGGATTATCAAAGAGGTAAAGTGGCAGTGAGCCATCCCAACTTTCCGGGATGACTGTATATTTCCAAGAGTCCCAAGCGTTCTATCACACTCAGGATCTCACAAGAATAACCAAACCAAACCAAACAAGAAAAACACAATAAAAATAAACAAACCAATAGTATGAGGTCAGTTTTTCTTCTTTAATGGCTTTGATGCAGTGTTTTTGACATGTTTTGTCACCTTTTCACACCTTTTGTCACCTTTTGACATCAGTGAAGCAATTAAAAATTGTTCTCTGTCAATATTTGATCATTTACTGCTTTTGATCAGTCCTCAAGTGTGGATGATTGTCTCTGACCTTCAACATCCCTTCTCTTCATCTCAATTCTAGTGCTTAAGAACATCCCTGTACTTAGCCTGTCCTAACACTTAAAAATATACTTCACTTGTAGTAAACAATGATGAAAAAACACTAAAGCAATCCTTTTGTTCACTGTGGTGACATTTCCTCTAATTAAATTTTCATCGCTAAAGGTATTTGGGCCTCTCTAGTCCATCTGGGATATGTTTGCCCTCAGCATTGCCTCAGGCCAAATGTATTTTTGTTGATACGCTGAACAGCATGCTGCCCTCAGTGGCTGTGGGTATTCCCCACTGGTGGTTTATTTAGGAGATTATTTCACCAGTTTCAAAGTACTTTTTCTAAAGTCATGTTTTTTTCCTTTCTTTTGAAAGAGAGAGTGAGGGAGAGATCTGGGTGCCCCCCCGATGCCCTCTCTTCTATGAGTCAATGTGATTTTATGTTCTTTTCAAGGAGGTTTTTGAACAGGCTATTTGTAGACCCATGATGGGATAGAGAGGACTGCGCCTCCACACAGGTCAAGAGCCACTTGAAGGACTTTGTTTTCATAATATTTTTCTGTGCTTTGAGCACCAACTCTAATTAAACAGATTGGGTGAAACTGGTTTGGGAAGGGATTCCTGACTTGAGATGCAAAGACCAGTAAAATATCATGTGTAGTAAAAGGCTTTGGAGGCCTCATTTTATTTCCTTAGGGCAGTATATGCCTGGCAGTAAAAGCCTGTTGGCATCTCTTTTCACATTTCCTGTACCACTTCTCAGCACGCGTCTCGGCACCGAGCTGCAGAAGGTCATTTTTGCACAAATGCACGAAGTACGACAGTGAAAGATATAGTTTATTGACTTTAAAAAAAAGAAAGGCAAGGATCACTGCAAAGCCTAATGGAAGTGTTTTCTCATTTACTTTCAGATAATAGAGGCCGATGGGAGGACGGTCTCCATATTGGCTATGTATGCATCAAAGAATCTTTTCTAATTCTTTGGAGATAATAGAGTCTCATCCCAAAGAAAAGACTGCATGAGTTTTGTTAGTATAATTGTTGATTTGACCATCCTACAGCTCTGATATAATTTTCGAATATCATATTTCAGTAAAAGCTCAAGTTACATTTTCAAGGGAATCTGATTATTCAGTAATTAACAATCTGAAACCTGAAACAATTTTATCATACTGAGAGACCTGGGCAAAGGTAGCAGCCTTCATTACCAGAAACTATCACTTTTCAAATTACTTCTCAAAGTTCTTAAAAATCTACACATTCTCTCTCTTTTTTTTTTTTTTTTTTTTTTTTTTTTTTCCCTCCATAACTTTTCTGCTCACAGAAATTCAAGTGGAGCTTACTACAAGAAAAGAAAGGACATGGAGAAAAATAGGAACAAACTATCTGTGGATTAGTGGTATTTTTGGGGTTAAAATTCACTAATTCTGATTATGCAGTTAAGTTTAGAAAACAGTATTACAGTTTTTCATAGTTGTATAGTTTGACATTTCCTTGCTTTGCAAGACAAAACTGGGAAAGTATAAGGGGTCGCTCTCTTTACTAGGTTAAAACAATGTTGTAAGGTAATCATGGCAATAATAGCATCATTTAAGAGATTGTGAAGAGTTTGGCGGCCCTTATTGCTTGGATTGTATGTGTCTTACTGTTGCACACCCCAGCAAAGCGAAAAAGGACAGATGTAAAAAGGACAGAAGCTTTTCTTCAGCAAATGTGGAAGTGTAGACAGGGCAAATCTAGCATTAGACAGACAGAGAAGAGCTGGAAGAGCAATATAAAACCAAATTGCATTATGAGCTTATTTGAACCTCAAATAATAGCAGTAGCTGTATCTCATGAGTAAAAACTATCTGTTGGTACTATTGGGCTTTACCTGGGGAGTCCAACCTACCTTTTATGTATCAAGATGCCAGTCCATGCTGACAACAGAAGACCTCCAGTTGCCTAACCAGAGTCCAAGCTCATGTCTTTTGCTTACAAGACGAGCAAACTTACATGTATAAAAAGTCATATAAAAGTTATTAATATGTTTCTAGCAGTAATTTTTTAGGCTGTGTAATCTCATTTGGAGGCAAAATATTTGTTCAGATAAAAAATATTAGCAAAGCAGAAGAGAATTGCATAAAAAGTGAAGAAGTATTTTATGACTCTTAAAAAATGTTCCTTTTGGGCAGTTTTTCTACCTCTTACAAAGCGGTATATACTGATAAGGATGCTGATTTGATTTTTCAGGAAAGCCACGATGAAATCCAAGCACCTAAGGAACCTACACAAAAGGATACCTCATCCTTCTGGAAACCTGTCAAAAACTAATAAGACAAGGACCTTTCTTACTGGCTCGACACAGTACAGGTAGGACTGCACCTGGCACTAGATGCAGACAGCAGCTGTTTCACCAGCATCCATAATCTGTACTGGTGGCTTCCTGGCTGTACCTGTGTGCCCTGAATGCAAAAAGCATCTGTTTCACATTTATTCATTTACTCAGATGGCATTATCTACATTACTTGCTACCTTTGGACACAAGACTCTCATTTATGATTCATAGTACACAGATGCTTACAGAGAGTAGAAGCTTTGGCTACATTACCTGTCAGTCTTAGTATATTTTGTATTCATGGTGGGTAAATATACAAGTATAAAGCTGCCATATTGTGTATGACTATCTATAATGCATTAGCAAACAGTTGTTTGATCATTTATACTGTCATTCTTTGTGGTTGAAATGATGTTAGAATGAAAAATGAAACAAACTATGGGTTCACCCTTTCCGTTTCTCTTCTCTTCTCTCTCTCTATCTTTCTGTGTGTTGTTGCTCCTTTTATTTTTTAAAAAAATTATTTATTATTTTTTGAAAATGAAGGTGATTTTGTCTCCTATTGTTTCTCTTGCTCTTCTCTTTGTATGATTATCATTCAGTACTCAGTCAGCTATTCAATAAGTTCACCAGTGCAGCTGGCTTCAGGAGAAGATGCTTCCCATTCTTTGCTTTCATAGGCTCATAAATCGAGCCTGCTGAGAATATTAAAAGGAGAAAAATACTCAGGCAGGAATAAAGCATATCAAAAAGAGAAAGTGAATGTAACTGGGGAAACATTTACTCAAGATTACATATTAAGCAATTTGCTCTTTAGTACTGAAGGAATATATAGAGAGAATATATTAATTGTACTTACTAGAGCCCACTGCATCCATCAAATGCTGTTAAAACTGGCCATTTTTGAACAAGAAGAACATTCTGTATACCTTGTATTGTTTTTAAAAACTATTTTTAGTGCAGTAAATATTAAAGTATGTCATTGTCCTTTGCATGAGCTTTCACTCATTTTTTTTAGGAGGGCAACTTTGCCAGAGATGCTTGACTTAAGAACCCATTAAAATGAAAATATACTCAGGAGCCTTGCAGGAATAGTGCTTGAAGACATGGGCGCCAAGCATGCTTGGCAGCCTGGAAAGCTTACAGAGCTCTCCTAACGGGAATGCCATCACATTAAAGAATTAGCATAGCCCTAGGCAACAGTCTTTTTTTTTTTTTTTTTTTTTCTTAGTAGATGTGAATGACATTTTGTATCTGAGGCACATTTTTAATATTCCTTATTCACATGTAAGTTTTGTCATGACTACATTAAAAAGCAAAAGGTTGGTTTGTTCCTGTTGACATCTGTTCTTATTCCTCTCTCTCACTGGGCACTACAACTCAAATAAAGCTCTAATGTTCATCTCTCCTTCCACAGTTTTCTCACTCCCTCCTAATATTTCTGCTGTCTCCTCCTCAGGCTCTTCTTTTCTGCTCGGCAGAACCTGTTTTGTCATTTTGTCTCATCTCCACCAGATGCCACAAATTCAGGAAAACTGTCACAAAAATCTCTGTAAAGTCTCTTACCTTCTTGGCAGTGCCTCCAATTTCACTCTTTAAAAGTACAAATAAAAGATATTAATGAAGGTATGCTCCAGAAAAAATCAGAGCGGCAGTATCTGAAAACCCCAAATGAACCTCTCTTCACTGACCCCAGTCTATAAGAATTGAAGTCAGGGAAAATTGGAGAAATAATCACTTAGCAGCCTCATCAATCAAACTAGCAGCTTAGACTGCTAATTATTCCCTCGTGGGGATACCTGAGAATTGAGAATTGCAAATATTTGGCTCTTCTGACCACTCACCAAGGAAACTCAGGTTATTGATTCCCCTACATGAAAATAATCCACCTAACTCTCAGTTTCATTCTCTTGGGAAATCTTCTTGCATAAAGTTCTCTGACAAAGAACATATAACCCAAAAATATAGCCGCTGACAGCCAAGCTTCATAATATCCTAATGGACTCCATTTTGTCCAATTGCTCCGTGTATTTGCAACACAGAAAAAAAAAAAAAAAAAAAAAAAAAAAAAGTACCTGTCTTTTCTCCATTTTAGTTGAAAACTGTGTAGCAGTAGCTTAGGTCTTTGTTAGGCTGCACGAAGCCTGAGAATGAAGCAGTGGGGAGGCTAATCAGGAAGCTGCCATTGTTTCTGTTTTCCTACATATGTGGGGTGGAGTTTGAAATGGCTCCATCCTTTGGGCTAGAGCAAATTGTTCTTCCAGTCTGTCTTAATCACAGTCTGTGGCAGTGGACTGTGGCTAAACACACCGATGGTGTCTATGTGGGACATGAACATAGTCGTGACCTGGTTTGGGTGGCTTGATTCTCGCTGAAATGAGGAACAAGTAGTGCCTGAACTTTCCAGTGCCTAGGGACAGTTACTATAAGTGTTTTGCAGAGATACGCTAGAAGAACTAGGGATCCTGTTGCCACGCAAGAGCTTTCTACAATTTGTGCCTACCATACTCCAGATATAGATTCCAGTTTTAGAGCCTGTGAACAGGTGAGAACAGAGAGTGAGGAAATTAGGTCAGAGAGATGCTAAACCATTTTGTGTGAGGTCTCCAAAGTTTGGTTTTCAGGTTAATATTCCTGTTTGTTTGTTTGTTTGTTTGTTTGTTTTCCTTGGTAATTATTGTGTCGGCGTCAAAGTGTCTGTCTTTGTCTTTCAGTCTACAATTCAAGATTGATTTAATTGCTGTGTTATCCCTCAGCAATTCCCAATTTTTTACTTAACTATGTCCACATTTTCACCAATCACATCCTAAGTATCTGAAACACTACCGACCAACTTTGGAAAGTTTGTGTCAATATTATTAGCATTAACTTTTCTTTTGAAGTACATGGGAAATCTTCGCTGCTACTCCCTAGAAATACCTGTGCAGGAGGTGTCTTTCTCCCTGATAGCAATGGATGCCTGCTGAACGCTCAGAATCCAGTAGCATAACTTCCATGGCACAAAGCCTGAGACTCCTCATACATCACTGCAGTCTTCAGTTTAAATCTATAAACACTCTGTAGTCACTTACAACAGATTTTCACACTTTCATTAAAAATGCACTGCACAATTTTGATTTTTGATTTTTTTATTTTTTTATTTTATTTTTTAAGAAAGCCCTCATTGCCTCACCATTCCAAGGCTACTTTGGTACAAGGATTTGTTATCTTGGCTGACAACTGCACTGAAGCCTATAATAAGAATCTCCTTCTCTCGCTCTAACAAGCAAATTCCCTGTTTTCCGAGAATCCTCCCTAGGAAGGCAGTGCTGAATGTGTATCAGACTTGAAAAGAAAGCCTATCTACACTGCCATTTTTGCTTTTTATTTTTCTAATTTGCAACTCAGCTCACGTCTGGTGCGAAGAAGCAATTCTGCGTTGAAAACGCTGCAGCTGGTTTCCTCCAGTGCTCCCCCTATTCATAGCGAGAGAGGCAGTGGTGGGCTTACGCAAGATTGGTTTAAATGGGAAATCAATACTGGTTCCTCAGTTCCTACAAAAGAGCTGAACTGGGCTGGATTGGCTCCAAGGAGCAAAAAGGAGTTGAGTGGAAAAAAACTGGCTGCCAGTGGGATAGGTACTCTGCTGCATACCAGGCTATTTGGGTCTCTGCCACTGAACCCATCACAAGAAGTCTGAGATAACCTGGCTTACCTCCTACCATCTGTTTTTGAATGGACGATAAATACTGGAAAAATAAAAGTTGGAGGGTTTTTTTTCCCTAGGCATATATTAGCTTATAAATACATAAATGTTTCTGTTCAGCATCAGTAGGAATTTGTACCTCATACCATAATACCCAGTTAGAGAAGAGATTGGAAACTTGTTCTGCAGATGACAAGTGGAATCATTGGGGTGATTCCTTATTCTACAGCTAAAGAGAAATATGTGATCTAATTAGCAATTCCATCAGACATTGCTCAGTGACTGGAACTCAGTTTCACAGGGTCTCACTTGACAAGACTTTCTATTTAATCTCTTGTATTTAAATTTTCTGTGGAATGAATTTCAGGAAAATTCACATTTCTGAAATCTGTGCCTGTTTGCCATTTTATTTACATAAAGTTAAAAGGAAAAAAGAAAAAAAAAAGAAAAAAAGCACGGATGTGAGATCATTGTAATAATTATTGCATTTTGTTATATGGTCTGTCCATTACCTTTAACCTCTACTAGTTGGTTACCTTAAACTTCTACTGGTACTGTCCAGAATGTAATGACATGTTATCATCTGCCTTTAGACTTTTTTGTCATCATGTAGCAACACACCAAAAACAGAAGATTTTTTTTTCTGAAAATCTTTCCTGCAGTGAATTCTGATATGTTTACCTGCTATTCCCCAAACAGTCACAGACCTTTAGAGACAAAGGGTAAATCTTAGTGGGGGGGAGGGGGGGGGGACGACAAAAAACAAGAAAAAAAATTGTCTGTTTTTTTTTTTTATTTTATTTTTTTTTTATGTAACTGGAAGGCACCCTTTGGAAGCAGGATGAAAGACAGATTCTAAAACCAGGAAGGTAGCTGAGGAGAAAGGGTATTTCATACTAAGATGACCGACATTTAGAATACTTGGTTAAAGCACCAATATCTCTACCATTCAGACAAAGGAAATGTAGTTTTCTTCTAAGGTCTAGAGTGAAAGCTTCTATGAGCAGCCACATACTGCCTGTAATACAACAAACTGCCCTGTTTCTTTTTCAGAATCCCACTGCTCTAATACAGTCAAGATGGTTATTTGTGCTATCCATTCTTATACGGTTTATACAATTTTGCTAGCTCTCTCAGCTTAGAGATCTTAAGGTTTTGTCTGGTGTGATAAAGATAAGTACCAACAGTACCAACAAAACTATCAGCAATGAAATCTTGCACAAAACAGCTGTATGCTTCATTTATACAATTTGTCATCATGTTTACTCATGTGATCAAGGGGAATAGCAATTACCTTTTTGTGTATTGTCAGCAATATGATTATTAATGTTTTTACAATATTTCCTGTGTGGGAATGCATACAGCCTGAACTATGGAAGGAATGGAGAAATTTGTTGATACTCAGAAAAAGATAAGATTTTATGTCTTAGAAAGTCACATTTGGCAGTCACATGGAAAAAGAGAAGAAATATAGCAATATATTCGATCTGAATATCACTCATCATACCTGAGAATTATTTGATAATATTATTCCAAGCACTCAGCATCCTCACATTCATGCAAACTCTTTCTCAGCACCATTTTTAGTATACTAGTCCCTTCTTTTTCCCAGCTAGGAAGTTAAGCCAAAAGAGTGATGCGACCTCTTGTTTTTCATTATCAAGCAACTTATTTAAGACATGTTTCTGGCTTTGTTTCCAACTTATTTTTAAATTTAGTTGATCAGGAAAGGGGACACCATATAAAAAGAACATTAACATTTTCTAAGCTATGACATTCTGCACTGTGTAACTTGAAAGGTTGATGGGCTACTGCACTGCTGAGAAGATTTTATTATTATTATTAATTAAGAGCTGCACCGAGGCCATCCTCAAACAGATGCAGTGTCCCAAAATCAAGGCAGACAGAGGAAGAGCCTTTCTTGAGGCTGATCTCTAGAAATGGGGAAAGTCTGAAGAACAAGGATTTGCAGTTTGAGGTCATGGAAAATAGGAGGCTTATTTTGTTTTCTTCCATCCATCTCATCACCAGAAAGCCCCTACCACTAGGGAGGGAAAAACAAACCTGAACATGCCAAAGATTTTACTTCTTTTCAACTGACTGAGGCAAAAAACAGAAATTCCTCTTCTGTAGTGGGCTGCCTTGCTGACTCAGTGTTGTCCTAACCATTGTCTTTCCTTGATACCATTCAGTAAGGTTTTTTTTTGGTGCACATTTCCTCACAGGAAGCAGCTATTTCATTCTTCTGCAGGCTTAAGCACCACAGTTCCCATGCCAGCTATTTCTTACTACCTGAGGATGTGATTCAGCACTGTAGGATAGCACAGCTCCCAGGCTTTCTCAATTTCTTTTGTTTTGGGGCAGGTGAGAGAACATGCCTTAGGTTACTGAAGTTATACTGAAGTGTGTTGTGGCCTGGCCCCCCACACCATGAACTGAAAAATGTGTCTTCAATTTCTGGATGGCTGTTCTCCAGTGAACTTTCTCAGCATAATTCTTCCCAGATTAAAGTAATGACTTGCTACAGTGATTAAAAGTAAGGAGAGTGCTAAAGTGTTCAGGACTTTTCCAAGTTGACGTTCTGTGTTCTTTTTATCTCTAAGCATAAAATCTGTGTTGTTTCTTTCTGTATATTGACTGACATATGGGTTCACAGGTTTGTAATATGACTTCTTTCATGTATTTTAAAAGCTAAGCCAAAGCCTTTTAAAGTGCAACAATATCCTCATATTAGAAAAAATAAAATAAAATAAAATTATCCTGAATTCCATCTACTCCATTCTCATGTAGCTTTTGTTTGTTTGTTTCTTTCTTTCCTTTTCCCTGACATCTGATAAATAATTTTCACATTGATAATATAAATTTGGATGTGCTTCCTGTAGAAACATTTTGTCCAGCAGCATAAGTATCATACGTATGTATATATAAATGTCACTATATTTAATTATGTATATGCATATCTACACACGCAGGATTTGCTCTACTGGCTGTTTCAGTATTCACTAGATGTACAGTGTAGCTGGGTTGGTACCCACAAATCTTCAAATACAGGACAGTTTGTTAAGGTAAGCCATTTCAAGGCTTATCTAGCTTAGCATGTCAAAACCCATCACCAACAGTGGATGCTTTTGTGCTGGATATATAATGTAGTATATCTTCAGTCACATGTAATGAATACTGCTGTTCTCAAATAAAAAGCAAGTAGTTTCAGATCTGTACTAAGCCTTATTTTCCTTAATAGTCATCACTATTAGGCAGCTCAGCTGGCTCATGGTCATTGCAGTAGACACAGTGATGAACTTCCTGTGTAGACTAGTCTTCCCCCTGAAATATTTTTTATTCTGGTTGAAAGTTAATCAGAGATCATTGGAAATTTTTCCTCTCCTCTTTAACATAGAGATATCCTTGTTTCTTAGCACAAGGAAAAACACATTTTGTGCCACTCATTTGTAGATGTGCCTATGACACATCCGTCCACTATTCAGAAGCCAAGCATTTCTCTTTTTACCTTCATGTTACTTTCCACTGCATAAACACTAAACAGGCATGCAAAATGTTTTTTGTCTTCTTTCCTGGTTTTACTTATTGTTCTGAATCAGTAGCCATCATTACTTTGATCCAGCAGTTATTGCATTTCTTCATGTATTTCTTAGTGGTTCAAAGAGATGCCTCGAAGAGTATTATGAAGTGAAATCTCAAGACTTCATGGGGTCCTATTTCTCATAAGGAAACCTTTAGTATTTCCACAACTGTGTGTGTTGGTCAGAGTTTTTAGTTTAACTATGTGTTTATGCATTTTTTATGTTCTGCATTTTTTTCTCATTTATTTTTGCTAAAATAATTGTTTATAGAGGTGCTATAGATTTGGCTAGTTTTGCATGCGTACACAAGCTGGCTTCCTGTAACCTTCTACAGATGATTTGCTCCTGTATTCTTCATCCTGGTTCCATGCAGATTGCTAGGATCTTTGACCCCACCAAATTTACTGTGTTTTAGCTTGATTTGTGAACAAGATGGTCGTATTGAGACATTCAGGTTCTAGGCTGCTCTGGTATTTTAACACTGTTACCCTTTTGCTAGCCTATGTTATCAGTTCATTTTTATTTACAAATTATTAGAAAATGATTGCTGTTTCTGAAATGTATGAAAAGAATCTAAGGGAGTAGTAACTCAAACCTAAGGGATACTTGTTGGTATGCAAGGGGAATTATGTTACATGGGCTTCTATCTGAAGCTTGCTTATTTTTCACTGGTGTACCTGCTGCAGACCCATGGCTGCTTGCTTGAAGGACTGCTAAGTTACTGATTTCCTAATTTTATTTACCATCTTTACAGTAAGTCTGGTAGGCCAAGAAGGAGCCAAATATTTACTTTACCAGAAACTTCCTATACTTGAAAGTTGCCTTCCTTTCTCCCTCTCACTTTCTCTCCATGCCTGTCTGCTTCTTTCTCTCTCTCTCTCTCTCTTTCTTTCTTTCTTCTCTTGTTTTGAACCCAAAGCTTCTAGTATCTGCAGACAAAGTAAATCAGATTGCCCTTAATTCTGAGAACCAAGGCTTCCATGGCTCACGGCTGCCAACTAGCCAGGCTTCCTCAGAGTCTTCCCTCCTGAAGAATTTTAAGGAGATTTATTTTCAGTAAAAAGTAAAGCAAAATGAAACATCAGTTTTAAAAATGTGTAATTGCCTGCCAGTTGAACAGATACACCTGGAAATACAGATGGATCTTTGTATTTTGGGAAGCACAGACAAGTGTTGTCCCCTAAGGTCAGAAATAGAGACATGATTAGAAATGTCATTAGCCCCAAATTTACAGCATTTCAGGGTACAGATCAGGGTATGTTCTGCTTAGTTAAATCAATTCCAAAAGTACGTATGTGCACCTTATGTTTCTAGCATTGCAATAACTGAAAAACAAAGAGGGAGATAAACATTAAAGAAATCAGTAAGTTTGAATATAAATCAACATTTTGAAGAGACCACAAACTATTTTTTATTTTAGACAGCAGAATACTTTCAGACATGAAAGAGAATAAGAATAAGCAAAGAAAAAAAAACCCACAGTCTAAATAAAAAATATTCCTATAATAAAGGGAGAGAGAGAAACAAAGACAAGAATAATGACACAGAATGATAAGGACCTTGTGAAATTTCATACCACACTTATTACTTATAGATTGTATTTGCCACTTTCATATATTATGATGAGAAAAGTCATAGATAAAGAAATAGCTTGTAATCACAGCACAAATGATTGCCATCTACTTTTAGGACAGGAAAAATAACTGAAATGATAGAGGAGAAATTTCATATGATATTAAAAGCTGAACTATTGTTACTGACTTGATATAGTGTAAAAGGAAAACCTATGATTGGACCTGTGCAGTACTGACTGGTAACTTCTGGTAATGTATTAGTAACATGGAGATTAAATTACTAATTTTCTTTAAAGATAGGTGGGAGGTTCAGGGAACATGGACCCAAACTGTTCTCCATGAATGTGGTCCCATGTCCTACAGCAAGCTTGCAGAACCACAAAAGGGCTTTCACACTGTGATGTTACAGAATTTGCCAGTCACAGACCTGACCTTCAGAGCCATGACCATGCTGTGTGTGTCAAGGGGTGAAAGAGTGCATTTTTTGCAGGAAAATTTTCCTTTTTCTGTTGAGCAAAGTGTTCCAAGCATTTCTTCTATTAGTTCTATTCAGGACTGGTCTGTAGACAATTTTGCCATCACACCTGGATTGTGCAGAACACCCTGGAAGTCACTGATTATTTGTCTGTAAAAAATGCCTTCTGTCAGATTAGGAGATTATAAAAGTAGCTGCTCCGTACCCCCTGATTTCTGTCTGCCTGCCATTAGTTGTGTTTCTGTTTACAACAGTTGCTGTTTAAGGCTTGCCATGCTTTGTGATATTGTTGCCATTTTTTTTTTTTTTTTTTTTAAAATGTGAGCTATGGAAATGCTTGTTCCGAATTTCCATAGTTTATATCACTAATAACTGTGAAAACTGAAAAAGACAGTGTCCGATGTGGAGGAGTGGGGGAGGGGCTGAAATAAAACCCCTTTATTCTGCACTGACAGTGACGAACTCCTCTATAGATACACAGCACATATCAGTAACTACTAAAATCAAACCAAATGGTTTTGACTGATTTTATCTGTGCCATTTTCACTTTTTAGAAGTTTTAAATTGTGATTGTGTTGTTTATATAAAAATTGAAAAATTAGCCCATTAGACTGAAACTCACATTCCTTTTATGAAAACAAACAAACAAAAAAGAACACATTATTTTGCTTTTTAAATTTATATATCTCTCTCCTGACACTCTTGAAGTAAGGACTGAGCACAGATTTTCAGACCCATTCATGCTCACTTCAGCATATAACATCTCAACTATAATCCTTAATCAATACTTGAACTTGCTAGCCCTTACTGCTTGCCAGTGTGTGGATCTTGCCCTCAGTGGGACTGATTACCAATTAGGGAACGAGAACCATATGCTCCAAATCACAGTTCAGTTTACTGAAAATGTTTGAACATTGATAGCAAATACTAGTGTATCTACAAATGTGTGCACAAGCCTTTTCAAATCTCTCAGGACATTAATTACCAGGTCTTCCATCTACTTTAGAGCTAAACAGACATTGAATTATCTATGGAGTTTGAACCATCTGTGAACCATACCCCTGTGAGTTCTGAAACTTTCCAGTCAAGTATGAAACTTTATGAAATATATAAATGCACTCCTGTAAGAGTGAAGTGACACATATTATATGAGCAGGTATAATGACAAAAAAGCAGAAATTCATTTCACTCCCTTCAGGAGCATCCTGTGCAGTACCAGTGGGAAGTTGGCTTTGGGTCTGACGTGTCACTGAATGCGTTACACTTGTCCACTTAATTTTCTTTTCGAGTAAGCAAAGAAGAACAGACCCAATATTTCCAGTACCTGGACACTAGTTTATGTCCAAAATACAATATTAAGTGTAGGTGATATACTAGTAAGTATGGAACTAACGGCCATAATTTTGAAACATGTACATGTAAAGAATATATCTACATAAAATAAAATGAAAATATAATTTCCACTTGAAAAATGAAAAACATGTCCTAAATAGGAAGGAAACCAAAACATGATTGTCACTGGAGGTGGTAGGAGGCTTATATTTGCCCTTTGCTCTGAACTAGCTATGGCCATCCTGGTCATCCCTTTTGCAGCACAGAGGCAACAGAACCATCGAGGTAAAGGATGTTTGGGTTAGAACATTTCCTTCAGAAAGGTACTGATTTCTTGTACTGAAGTCTTGTGACAAGGAATTATTACAGCTCTAGTTACTTTTTCCTAATGGTTAATTGCACCCACTGGTAAAGTACTTAATTGTATTTCTGATACAAAACTGTCTGGCATAAAGTTCCAGCCATTTAAGCTTGTTATGTCTGTCTCTGCAGAAGAAATGGGGCACCTACAGGTATCTGCTCTTCTTACAGACACCATGTTGATAGACTTGAGTTCTTACCAGCTCTTTCAACACCTCAGTCCACCTTGTGGGCACTGGTAACATTTAAGAAAAAACTCCTCAGCTTTTCAAATTTGACAAAGTTTTTATGCCATATGGCACATACGATAAACTCTCCAACTGCTGATACCATTCCACAGCTAATGAGAGATTCAAAACCTAATCTAAAACAGGAGCTGTGATAGTCTCTTAGAAGTATTTCCAAAGAGGACATTCCTCCGTCTGTTTCCTCAGTATGGTCTGACAGGAGACAGCTGGCCTCGGAGACACAGGAAAAAAAAGAATGTATTTCTATCCTATGCTACTTCAGACAGAGGAGAGCTTATCACAGACAGAGGTATAGAAGATGGTCAGCCAGGGAATCCGAATTATGGTAGTTATATAAATAACTAGTAGTGTGTGTTGTGATTTCACAAATAGTCCCATTAAAATCATTGCTACAATGATTTTTTTTTTTTCTCCACTTATAAAACTTATAATGCAGATTAGGATCACTGCATTTTACTTTAACACCAACATACTGACTTTCTTTGTGGACAGGGATGCCTATCTAAAGAAGTGTCAAGTGTTAATACAGTATACAAAGAGAAAGTTGGCTATTATTTAAATGTGTTTAATGGAAAAAATAGTTTGAATACCATTTTCAGTTTGTCTCAAGAAACATTCAAAGCAAATTTTAGACTTACCCACTAACATTCAAGATTTTTTCCCCAATATTAACATATTAAACATAAGTATAATCGTATAATAAACATAATAAAATACATATATATTAAGATATTAAATATATACCATATATGTTTAAATATATAATTAAAACATGCATTTTCAACCTCATTATCATAGGTATTTTACATAGCAGAATGTCACTCCATCCTTATCACATTGTTCTTTTGCAAATAGATGAGCTGCCAAAGAACTCTGAGAACTCATTACACATTTCTCTGTTTACTGATGAGTTCCCAGCACTGAAATGCTAGAAAACAAAACAAAACAAAACAAAAAACTTAAAAGGCTTTCATATTCTAAGCCCTAAGCCAATGGACTTCTGAGTGATGTTTTTAGCAGTTATAATGGGCACAGATGCAAAAAATCTGGGTCAGATGCAAAAAATCTTGTTTTACAACCTACTTCAAAATTGTTCAATGAACACCTAAAACTTAAACCATGGAGTGACTAGCTGTGTTTGAAAATACGGTTAAGAGGGCGGGCAGATTAGATTAAATTTTCGAAGCCACATAGAGTCAAAGTTCCTGCTACTTTAAATGTCAGTAGAAATTGATTCTCCAAATGCTTTAATTTCCAAAAATTCCATCCATTAGTTGTCAATATAGTATTAAAAAACAGCTCAATCTCCTGTCATAGATAGACCTCTTTCCTACAATGGCAATTGATAACGTGCTAAGGGCATGGTTGAGAAATAATTTCAGATAAAAAGAGCTTAAAGATTTCTTCCTTTAAGACAGTTTTACTGTGTCTAGGGTATTTCCACAAATTATAAAGGTTTAATATTTAGGTAAAATATAAATTAGTTTTACTTCATCAAATGATGTATGGCAGATGAAAAAGTTAGATGTGGATCTGAGATTAAGGCCCAAAAGCACAACTACACTAAACAAAGTACACAGATTTCTTTTCATTTTCAGCTTTCTCTTGACCACCAGTTTCACCACATATTTGCAAGTCCTTTGGACTCTTGTCAGTGGGAGTAGAACTTGTCTCACAGATATGATACACATTCTTTCTAAAATAATGCTCTGAATTTTAGATGAAAGATTTGCATTATAAATGTACAAAGCATTCTGCTAGGGAGTGTAATAAATCTGCTTTCAGATATCACTCTGATGTATAATGTATAACATAAAAGAATAGAACCATTTAAAAATAAAATGGCACTTTCCTGTGTTTCCATCTTTAACATCTCTCCTACCTGTTTGAAATGTGGATGGCCAGTTCCCAGTTACGACTAGAAAAAGAAGTAAGCACTGCACTTAACTTCCTAACTTTGATTTTTACAGGGTCTTTAAATAACAAAGATTAGCTTCACTTTAAAAAAAAGGAAGGAAAAAGTACTTTCCGAGTACAATCACTGCACTCATTTCATGGTGAAATCATCCCTTTATGTGACAGTTCATTCACTGCCACTGCTTTCAAAATGTCACACTTCCAAAATATAAGAAAACAAAAAATCTGAAGTGATCCTGCGATGGCTTTCAGATACTATACTTTGATAGTATTATTAGATATCTTTTATCATTTTTTCTTACTTTACATACAGGTCTTTTGTTTCTGAAGGTATTTGCGAGCAAGTTCATTTTTTTATGTTAGAAAATCTATGTAATTAAAAAATGGACTATCACCATCCCATTTATTGTTGAAAAGTAACTTTTTATGTTAAATTCTGCCCTTCTACAAACGAGAGTTTCTGAAAGTATCATGTTAAAAGGAAGGAGGGGGGGTATTGTAATATACTGCAATTTTGTTTCTAGCAGCAGAATAAGAAAGTTTTCAAAGGGGGTTTGAACAGAAATGAAGGGTTTGAGGCAATCGTTTCAGAGAAGTTATAAATTAACTATATGAGAATATTATCTACACTGTTCTTATAAAGAAAATCTAAAGCCATAAAATGCCACAGCCCATTGTTACATTTTATGAAACAAAATAATTATTGATAAAAACACACTTCTGTCAAACATCCAGTCTGTTGAAATTTGGACATATGTAATGTATCCAGCTCTTATTTGCAGTAGTCCCATTTTCTCTGATTGAAGCATTTACTTTAATAGAGAATAACAGATAATGAAATCTGCAGAAGTGAGATCTTACTGAAATAAATTCCTGACTGCATTTTATGTTGTCACTGTTTTGTTTTCCATTTTCCTTGTTAATATAATTAGTCATGTGGATTTTCCCTTCTTAACATTGGCAGAGAATACAAATAAAAGAGTTTACTCTTCTAATATAATATACAGTTCATTGTATGCATTAAAATATGCATGCCCTCTTCTTCAAAAGCCAGTTTTTGAATGATTCATGAAAGAAGTAATCTACATCATTAAAAAAACAGCCCTGCAAAATTCATAGGAATACACATTTTGGAAAGTGAAGAATGGCCTTGACATTTTTGTTCTCTCCATTACCATTTTCATTTTCTTTCATTTTCTTCTCCCAACAGTTCTGTGAGTGAGTACTAACCATATAGAAAGAAATCTCACATCTCTAATTTTGTATTTTCTGTATTTAATATGCATGCAAGTTCTGTGTGCATTATAATCCAACAAAATATATATATATTTGTAAAAATTGCAACACCGGCAACATTCATCAAAGGTGGAACAGAAGTGATAAAGTAAATTCTCTATATGAAAATGTGCTAGATTTCAACACATATTTGACACTAGAGGATAAACCAAGGAAACTAAAGTCTAAAGCCACGGGACTGCTACGGTCAACTGACTTATTCATAAATTCAGAGGAGAGGAGGCTGAGAGGCAACCTCTCTGCCCTCTGCACCTCCTGAGAAGGGGAAGCACAGAAGGAGGCACCGGCCTCTGCTCCCTGCTCATTGCTGACAGGACACAGGAATGGCACAGTGCTGTGCCATGAAAGGTTCAGACTGGACATTGGGAAACATTTCTTTACCGTGAGGGTGGCCAAACACTGAATCTGGCTTCCTAGAGAGGTGATTGATGCCCCACACCTGTCAGTGTTCAAGAGACATTTAGACAATGGACTCAATAACAGGCATTAGTTATTTTGGTTAGCCTTGAAGTTAGACTAGATGATCTTTGCAGGTCCCTTCCAACTGAATATCCTCTCCTCTCCTCTCCTCTCCTCTCCTCTCCTCTCCTCTCC
>CM021768.1:59593044-59670948 GCA_011076525.1 Nettapus auritus | reverse complement strand
TAGTGGAAGACAAGGATGTGTTCCACCATGTCCTCAGTTACTCTGAACAGTCCTAATACCCTTGGTTATTGGCAGTTATAGTATGTATAATTATAAAACATAAATAAATGTAGTTGCTTCTGAAGCATACACTTTCTTATTGTTATGATTATTATTTCACCCTATGAAAAACAGAAATTAAATGGCTGTCATCTATATTGGCTGGTATTTAATTTAGCCCTTGATGACCAGATAGTCATATTCTACAACAGTGTTCTTTGCCTACTTTGTCCTTCTTGTTTCATATGAATTCATCAGTAGGAAGCTTTACTATTGCTAGATTATTCTTACCAGAAAAGGAACCATGATTTCCTGAAGCAAATAAAGGCAATTGCATGGAAAGATCTGTACTGAAAGTACCGGTAAGAAAATTACCATCTTCTCTGTGTATGTAGAAAGTTAGCTGCTGATAAAACAGAATGCTGATTAATATTACATATCATCAACCAGTTTATTACTGATTTTTACAATTCATACAGTTTGTATTTCCTACACAGAGCACATAAGCTAAACTTTTGATCAGAAGAAATGAATTGTAAGTATCTTAATCATGTACATGTTTGAGGTGCCCAGAATAGTATCTATCTGATTGCATTCTATAGTCTAATTGTAGTCAACGGATGCCCTTAACAGCATTTGCCAACTGCTAATTTTGCCTTATGGTACTTTACTTATAATCTTAGCAAACAAAATCAGTGACTCTTCCTGTTTAATTCTGAATAATGCTCTTTGCATAATATGTTTGGGGAAATTCATCACATGAATATTTCTTGACTGAATACATTATCCTAAATAAATTAGAATATATATGTATATTCACCATAGAAGTATAATATACTTAAATAAATCTAGAAACAGCTAAAATATAAAAGTATTTTTTCACATGCATACTTGTTGCACATTTTGTACAAAAGTTTAGCTTATTTATCCCATAAAAGCTTTGCTCCCTTCGCTGATCAGAACGAGAGGCTAAAGTAGGGCTTGAGCATGTAAAAACTATTGTCTACATGAATTACTCTTAACACTATACAAGTCCCAAAGAGTGAAGACTTAAAAGATTTATTTCTTGGACTTGGAAGGTTTTTTATTTATTTACTTTTTAATTCAAGTCAGATTTACAGCTCTCATATACTAGGACACTTTTCATGCTTTGATAGTAAAAGGAGACTGGTGTGTTAAATAAGCAATGTGAAATTACATTTGAGCAAATGAAAATTAGTACCAAAATGGCCGATGGGTCTGGTTCTGATCATTTACACCCGTGTTACAGCTCTGTAGCCCAGTTTAATTAGCAGAGTTAATCATGATTGATCAGTTTCATGGAAAGGGAGGGCATCACATTCTCTCTTGTGCCGAGTAAGTCTTGGAGCCAGTGAGATGGTAGAGATGTGTGATCAGCTCCCTGATTTTAAGGCCAGGCCTGCCTCCAGTGAAACTGGAAGCTGCTGCCAAGGAGCTTAGTGTTGTCAGGTCCTGGGCATTAAGCCACTGGAAAATAGCCATGCTGGATTTCTGCTCTGCTGTCCCAGCTCTCCCCACGTGTTGGAAGGAGGCATGGAAATGCAGAGCCCAGCTGTAGTGCAGATGCATCAGCTCAGATGCATGCTCTCTGGAATACTTGTTCCTGTGTTATAGCCCAACAGAGACCAAAACCCAGCTTCTGAATCTGTTATTCTAAAACAAGTAGGCTTATCAATGGAAAAGGAACAGCAAAACTAGACAAAAGTGGGAGGTCGGAATACAGAATTGTCAGCACCTGAGCATAAAAGTACATGCATAGTAAATTGAAAGGCACGGTCTAAATCAAAGGCCTGTGTAGAGCTGGAGTCTGACTGCTCCGACTTATAATCACCGTTGGTACCTTATAGAATTGATGGATGCAAGATACACATTCTTCCGTCTTGTGACACTTTGCTTGATTTTTGCATTTTTTCTTGCCTCGTGAAAGTTAATATCCCAATCTTAATCTAAAATTTCAATTTCCTAATAAGATCAATCTAACTTTGTGTGATCTTAGAAGTCTTTTTTAAATCCCCCCTTCTTTCTTTAATGATAACTGTGTTTTAATGATTACTGTGTTTTAATTAAAAATACTAAAAGAGGAGTTGACCTTCAAGCAACCCCTTTTCTTTAAAATGTTTGGCAGTTTACTAGCTTAGAAATGCTTTCTGATTATTTCCTTAGTAGGCAATTGCTTGAACTGAATGAATACTTTTTGTTTTCTACAAACCAACATTTTTCTAATAAAAGGAAATTGAAAAATTCCCAGCCAGTTCTAAATTTAAACAATTTAGCTTTACTGTGTTTGCACTTCTTTTGTGTCTGTTTTCTTCAAACACTGTAGCAAATTAGTTTACTGAAAGAAATACTGGAAAAAATAGCAAATAATGATATAATGGTGGAAAACAATCATCAAATCAACATTTCAGACTCCAGTGACTAATCTACACAGCATAATCTGACACAGAAGTAAATCCCTCTAACTCTGTTGCCTATGCCATGTGACCTAGGTACTCAGTTAAACCAACTTTAAATAAAGACTTAACATTTTGCATCAGATTGCTCGTGAACTCAAGCACGTTACAATTTCAGAATTATTTAAAAGCATAATCTGACCTATCAGATCACACACACAAACAGAGGGGAAAAAAAAAAAAAAAGAAAAAAGAAAAAAAGAAAAAAAAAAAAGAAATGAAGTTCTGACTTCATTATATGAGTACCATTGGTGTCATGAGGTATTTGTGCACTTCCCACCAACAGGTTATCTCCTGAACACAAGGTCAACTTCATGTCTTTTTCTATCACGGGGTTTTATAGGCAGATTTATATACTGTGTACTCTAGTTTGCACACTTGTTCATATGTCACATTCTGCAGCTAATCCAAATTAGTATCAACGGAAAGAATAACACACAGAAAATAAAATTGTCTATAAGACATTACGATACGGTGAGGAAGGTTACTGGCTGCACATCCTGCCTGCTATTTAGAGTAATTACAAAAATTAGCTTCGGACATGGCCACAGATGTTCCAGGCTCATGATATTGAGTCCTAGCTTTTTTTATTTGAACAATTTGTGCAGGCCAGCATTTAGCCGCACAGTCATACAGCTCACGTCCCTACAAAGAGAAAACAAATGATCTGCATTTACAGTAGGCTTTAAATTTGCCAGAGAGACTCAGCCTGAGACAAAAGGTCAGGGAAGGAAAGATATTCTGTGTAGTTACAGAAGCTTTTGACATAGTTTCTCTTCATAAAATAATGATCCTTTGATAATACTTAGAACTGCTTATAAATGTTACCCGAATGCTACCAGAGCATAGTATTCTTAATATTGGATTTCAGCATTGTATTGCTAGCCATATTTATATATCCATGAGGTATTTTGAAGAAAAAAGAAAAAAAAAGGAACAAAACAAACCATTTTTATGGAGCCAAAATAAGACTCAGTACACCCTAAGGAGAATGGCATCTTATATAAACTTATGCATATGCATCCCAAAGCAAGGTGTGCATCAAAAATTATTGCTGGGGAAAATAAACAACTCCAAAGATGACTAAAGGGAGAAGCAGTAAGTATTCACTGAATTAAAAAAAAAGACTTTCAGTGAGCCAGAAAAGAGAGAATTTTAAAATAAAGGGGCAAAGCCAGCACTGAGAAGCTGGAGATGGAAAATAAAAGGCAATTCATTGTGTATATTCTGTACACATAAAGCTTATATTATCACTAGTAGAGATTTAGGTTATGATCAGAATGGAGGACATGCCCACTCAGGCAAACCCGTCTAACAAAACACCTCTCAAATCTGTGCTGGTGAAGCCTAGTATGAGCTTATTGCCAGGATAAAAACTTGTAAAAGACAAATTAAGAAATGTAATAATCACAGCAGTGAAGAGGCACCTTGTGGAATTTTTGGGAAGACCTAATTTTGTGATACTTGATGATTGTCACTGGAATTCCTGTAAATGCCTGAATACTCTCAGAAAATCACACAACCATAAATCCCTAGGCATCCAACTTCCTGAAAACATTTGGTTCTTTGACCCTAGAGATATTTGAGAGATTCAAACACAGTCTTGGTGAGCAGCTTAGAAATTGGGGAAAAAAAAAAAAGGTCACTAACTTTCTTAGTAGATTAACTTTTTATTTATCATCCTGTGACACATCCTATTGCACAGCCATTTCTGAAATTGGTTACTATAACTGATGCACAGAAAAATGATGATTGACTCAGAAGAGACATTCTTTAAAAAATCAGGACAAGATATTTGGGCTAATAACATTTCTGAACATCTTGTTTGGGAGAAAAGGTACTTTACACATTTGGCAAGCATGCTAAATTGCGTCTACATGAAAAAAAAGAAAGAACAAGCAAAGCGTTACATGATATTAAATAAGATCAGATGCTGTTCTTGAATAATGCATTCAGATGCACTTGTTCCAATTCAGAACCGAAATATATTTATTAACATGCTATATTTAAAATATTAAATATTTAACCAAACTTACACAAGAACATATTAGTAACAAAAGACAGATTTCACAAACAAAAACAAAAACAAAAACCCACACACTGAGAAGAAAATCATCAGAGAGAAAAGAAACAAGAACCAAACTAAGAATAACAACTAAGAACATATCACTGACAATGCAGGCAACAGAGCACAAAAGGTTGTACACCAAACTGAATGTATTTCAGCCTACCGTGTATACAGGCAGATACTTCTTTTGATTTAGGTCATGCTTCTTTTAGGTATTATTCCAGGAAGTAATCTCTACAAGTTTTCTGAAGCTCAGCTGGAACGACTGCAATTATTCTGGCAGATAAGGACAACAAAACTTTAGGCTAATATCAGAAATGTGTACTGCCATTGATCAACCCCACTAGAGCATGGTGGCATGTGATTCTGGTTATGTTGCCAATCAGTGAGGGCAGGAAGTTCCAAAGCGATAAGAAAAAAAAAAAAATAATAATAATAATAATAAAACAGTTTTATTTTCTGGTGGAAAAAACAACAAAAAAAAATCAAAACTAAACAAAACACCACCACCAACAAAATTGTGAGGCCTTTGTGTAATTTCCTACCTCATAAGTGCTTTTTTTTAATAGCAAATACAAAGCACTACTGAAATTCCATTAAGTAATTGCAATTTTAGGATTAAGGGATATGCAAATGAAAGACATGTTATTTTTCTTTTAAAGGTGAATGTTCCAATGAGAACATCAGGAAATATATCTTACTATTATCAATCATGTAGAAAACCCTGACATTCCAGACTGTCTTCTATTCATCATAGCTATACCAACCTGAAACTAGTGTAGAGATTGGGATTTAGCTCTTCTTTGCAGGACTGTACATTTTTCTGTTCCTAACTATCATTTATTTTATGCAATGTAATGGAGATAAATTTCTGACATTACCATAGCCATCTGGTTATATTCAAGTTGGCTGACCTGTGCAGGTCCTGTGGTCTTGATGAGTTGAAAGAAAAAAAAAAAAAAAAAAAAGCTAAAAGTTTTAAAAGCTTTCTATACAGATTTGTCTAAGAGAATTCTCAGTGGGTAGTTTTTGAATTAGCCTTGAATGTATATTGCATGTATCTACATATGAACCAAATCTCCATACTCATTCTTTTTGATACGGAAAAGAAAAAAGATATTTTATTATATATATATATGTATATATATATATATATATAATCAAAATAAGATTGCTATAGTAAAATAGTTAATAGTTCAGTGACATAGAGCCAATTCATGTATTTTCAAGTACTAGGTTTACATAGCCCTTTAAAAAATATGTATAGGAACTTCAGGAAATTCATCTGCTTCTTTCTTTGGAAAGAATGTATTATGATTACCTCTTACAAAGAGTTATTTGTAAATCAGTACACATATCTAACTGGTTACACATTGTCCCATTGTACCTAGGAACCAAATCCTATTCTGTGGTTTTCCAGATACAGTATTATGATGATTTCCACATTCAGACACATTCATGAGTACACATGTGCTGAAGGGAAGATATAACTGAAGAGTGTAAAATTTCACATGGAGCAAGGAAGGGCAGAGTTTGCATTGACTGAGTTAACTGATGCTTACCTTTTTTTGAGCAATGAAAACTTTGAATTGGCTAGTGGTGCATCAACACAATCTGTACATCATAAATCAGAAAGTACTTGAGATACAGCTTGTACAAGGCCAGTATTCAAACTTTAACATTATGTGTTGTCAAGTGGAACAGTACATTAATGATGTTTTTTCTTTTCCATGAGATAAGCAGTTACTTTGACAAAACTAAGCCTTTAACATAAAAGAGATTTCTTATGGTTTAAATTTTCACAATGCTCTTGCATATATTATTGGTCACTCTATAAGACTTAAAATGTTTTAATACAGTTATATGTCTTTCTTCTAAGGTCATTTTGAGCTACTTTTCTTTCTATCTTCATATTGTTTGAAGCCACTTTATTATGAATTTTTTCCTAAATCTTTTGAATACAAATCTGTAATTACAGTGTGTTGTTTACTTTCTCCTTGTTTCTGTAGCAGCTTTTCATAGGTTTCCCTTTTACTGCTGCTGCTAGAGGAGGACTTAAAGTGACAAATAAGACTACTTGGATTAGTTATACTTCTTTTTGCCTATGTTTCAGATGTAACCCCTCCCCCCCCCGTTCAAACCTCTTAATTCATAAGACAAAACTATTTTTTTTCCTTATAGCATACAGTTTTTTTAAACCATTATATGTTATGATGTCTTCTTCAAATTGTATTCCTTTTTTGTGTAGATAGATAGTGGAGTGTTGGGAGCAATTAACATAACTCAGAGAACTAATTTCCTGTGGTTCTTTAACTCTGTATTTATGGCTTTCAGAAGAGTGGATCTGTACGCTGAGGATTAGTACAGTCTGTAAATTTTAGTTGTATGACTTCTTTCTTTTAAGGAATTAAGATAAGAAAAATTCAGAAGTGGCTGAAATCTCAGAAATAAATGCACGCTTTGTGAAGTCTTTTCTCTTTTTTATTTAAAAAAGTCATGCTGTTAAGTTATGTTGCAGAAATACTTACACATCTACTTTGTAGCTGAATCTATTGCACATGCACCTGTCTTTCTGAATTTTTTGTGCCAAACTTGCAAGACCCAAAATCAGGCAACACTTCAGCTGCACTCCTGTAGCCAATGATCTGTTGTTCTACCATTGATTAGAGTGATGATTAGGTTAACATAGAAAACAATTCGATTTGTTTCATGTAACAGCTTTTGCCAATATTATAGGCTTTTTTTTTTTTTTTTTTTTTTTTTTTTTTTTTTTTCCTAAAACCAAGAAGTTGCCTGTGTAGTCTATCAGATAGCACTAATGGACGGTGACCACAACAGAGAAACCACTGACAAAAAAATACTGCTGAGCCACCTCCATTTGGGCTAGTTCAAATCAGTTTCAGCTGTGAGTCTCTACTACAATAACTGATTCTTAAATTTAAATTTAAATGAGGTGCTGTTTGGCCCTGGGGGCACTGACAGCCCTTAATGGCCCTTAACAACCCTGCCTGGCCCCACCTGGACCCTCTCCCAGCTGCCATTTTTGCTCAGCTCAGCTCAGCTCAGCTCAGGGTTAGGCCTTGTGTCCTTATCTCAAAGGTGTTTATATCTTGAAGGACCTTAGACCAGCTGTGTTTTCTCAGTTCTGTGCCTGGGAGTCTCTGTTTGGGGTCATTGTGCCATGCTGCCTGGCCGATGGGACGTGAGTGTTGCTATGGGGATGTGCTTGTCTCCTGGTTTGTACTGATGCTGCTGCCTTGCTGAGCCTAAGTCCCTGGCAAGTACCTGGCATGTGGGGCTCCCTTGGGAGGTGAAGCAGGGAGGGTTGGTTGTGAGGCTGTCTTTTAGGGCTGCCCACCCGTATGCAAACCTCGTAGGCTGGTTGTGGCAGTGTGCTGGGATTTTTAAGGCTTTCTAATGCTTGGTGCAAGTGTTTGCTGCTACAGCCATGCATTCCTACTGATCTTGTTCTTTGCTTTCATTATTCCCCATGTCTGAAAAACATTCTGTTCTCAAGTCAACTCAGATTTGTGTGCTGGGGTTTTATTTTTGGCCTTAATTGCTTAGTTAAGAAATGGTTATTCATAGAGCTATAGTTAGCCTTACTACTTGGAGGGGGAAACAAAAAAAAAAGACACAGACACCAAAACTGCTGTACTTCCTTTTTTCTGTTCCTCAATACTTAAAATCTTTGTCTTCAGGGTTCTGTTCCTCTCTTGTTCTCTTATCACTGATGTCTAAGATGTGAAATCCTGCTATGCGAATTTTTTGGTAGACGCTCCTGCCACTGCTTGAAATTTTTCCTCTTTCAAAATCATTGCCAATTAACATGTTCCTCCACCCAAAAACTGACTTAACTTTATAATTTAATCTTTAACCAAGTTTGGAGCCCCAGTCTCCTGTCCACAGAAGGTGATGAGAAAGGTCTTGCTGGGCAGGCTAAGGGCTCAGGATTTTAGAGTTCATGATTTCCTTTCAAATGTCATTATATCCTTTAACCATGCATAGAAAACATATAAAGATCCTTATGTAAACCCAAGGCAAAATCATACTGAAATAATATAATGTCATTAGAGAACTTGGCTAGTTGTTGAGGCTAAAACAAACAACAAAACTATCAGGTGATCATTAAATTCTTTTTTTTTTTTTTCAGTTCATTGACTGGTTACACTTTGAGACTTGTTGTTTTGTTTATTTTCTCTTAGTGATGATAATTTCACTTTAATCTGTTTAATTAAGTTCACCTCTGACATCTTAAACTGCTACCAATAGGTAGCTGTACTCCACTACAATAGATGTAAATTCCAGGAATACAATTACTCTGTTCAGGTTTTTTGAAAATTGGATGTGTAGACCATCTTTCCTCCCACTCATCTCTTAACGTACTTTAGCAAGTAAAACAGTTGTTCACAAGGGAATATAAGGTAAAATCTTAATGCGTTTTTGCTGTCCTCTAATGTAATTTAGCAATGAAACTATTAAGAAATAGCCAATGCTAAGGGATTCAAGCATATATTTTGCAACCAGTAACTAGAGATTATAGTTGGGACACCTCTTTCCTTATTGTGATTGTGAAATGGGTTAGTGATTTCTTTTTGTGCTTCTCTGGTTACTTCTCTGGCTAAAATTCTTGATTATGCTTTTAAAGTGAATGTAGTTGATGGGACTGGAAGCACTAAGGATATGCAATATATTTAAACACAAAATGGATAAAGCTGGAGTAAGTCTATCAACTTTGGTTTGGAAATTTCTGGTAGAATGCTGATATGCTCTGTGGAATTGGCAAGAAAAAAAAAAAAGTTTATTTGCAGCAAATATTGTATTACAATGCTCTTTCTCCTTACTGGGTGTGGGAGGGGTGTAAAGGAAGAAACAGCCTACCACTATCTGGGGGGAAAAATGCTATTTCAGTGAATGTCTGAATGTTACCAGTCACTGACAAAATAATTTTACATTCTAACCATATCTCCTAGTGTAATCTTGCATTGTTGTTAGTAAAATTGTTCTATATGGAGAGTAGGAAGATGTTCTGTTATAGAATGAATATATTCCATCATTCAGGATGTGGGGAAAAAGGCTTGGAAGAAAAAGGGTTTTTACTCTGTAAACTACCTGCTCTTTGTTGGCTGATTCTACATTAGAGTGATTCTTAAGAGAAAATTGACCAAAATTCTATTGGATGTTACATGCAGGTGCTATGCTGCAGTGATGTTCTTGGAGTTCCCAGCATAACAGTTAGTCTAATTTCTCAAATGAATGTTTAAATGGAGTTAGACTTTGGCATGCCCCAGGATCTCTCTTTTTTTAATTATATTTCTGAGTTTCTGTTAATAATTGTAGGAACTGGAGACTTCTTCCCTGTCAAAGATGGATGTTGTTAGGGAGCTTAGACCTGTCACTTCTATTAATTCCTCTTTCAGTTTCTCCAACTCTTGTGTATGTATTTAGTATGTACATTTTATATGTAGCCAGATGACATAAAAGTTATGAATTAAAATGCAGTAGGCTAGTTGAAGGATAGGTGGTGATGCCTTTAAGCAAATAGAAGGTATGCCATGGAAGTTGGCTGGTTTCTCAGCCCACATGCTGAATGCTGTAGCTGGATGTCTGATGTTGAGACTTATGTAAGAACACGTGATAAAACTGATTTGGCAAAAAATTTTTGAACGTCGAAGGAGGAGGAATGTGTGGAATTCCAAAAGGAATTCTGCCAGCAGTTACATGGCCCAGGAAGGATCGGATCTTTCTTACTCTTGCTGAAGAAGTTTTGAGGCCACTAGAGAGCACAATAGATATGACATGAAAGATTTTAGCTTACTTGCTGTAGTAACAAATCCCAGCCCTATGAGGTGATCTAGGTGCCCCAAATTTTTTTGATCATGAAGAAAAAGGTTGGTTTAAGGAGTTCAGCTGCCCTACTCACAGCCCAATTTAAAGATAGTAGAATGTGAGGTGTGTTGCTGTCTTAAGTCTTCCTGCTTACGGAATACTCAGAATGTTTTTGATGCATGAAACTGACTTAATCTGAACTTGCAGATTCTGTATCCAGGCTCAGAATGGTAAGCTAAATACCTCACGGGGGTCTTGCATTTTGACTAGAGAACTAAGAAGAACATTTGCTGTGTCTAACAAGACTTGCTGTCTGTCTCCTGTTGACAGTGTTTCACTTTATACAGTTAAATACATATTCACTGGAGTGATGAGCTTAATGAATTTGTGAATAGTATCACTTACTGAAAACTGTAGTTTCTGATTCAGTAAATTTTTTTTTTTTGAAAAAAGGTTGCCCAGCCTCACTAGAAATGGTAGTGATAGACCTAGGCAACTTGAGCTTCCTGTGCATGCGGTTTCCTTTGGAATTTATCTTGTAATGACTTGCCATAAATCAGATTAAAAGGAGGAGAAAGGGGGGGGGGGGGGGGGGGGATGTTTTTCCCCAGTGGAACAATGCATTCAGGCCTAGGCCTGAATATCCCAATTTGCCGTGTGTTACAGATTGCTGAGTCTCTGAAAATCCCTGTGAGCTTCAGTAAGTCACTCCGCAGGAAAACAGTGATCTGCCTTTGCAAGACCTTATATCTAGGTGTTCTTCTTAGGATGCTACCATTGCCTCTGAGGGTGAATTCTTTCTTTCTCTGGCCTAACTTTTCTCTCCTTGGATCTGAAGAAAGCTCATTTGTGGTTCAGGAATAGCATACTATGTGATGTCAGGAATATAAAACATGGGGAGAATGAAGAAGTGATATTCAAATACAGATTTTATTGCAGAATTCATAGGAAAATTGTTCCTTTTTTTGTGTCCAACAGTATCTCCTTTAAAAATGCATAGTATTTGATTGCTCACGGTATAGGACTGTCTGCACAGTGGGAACATTGCTTGGGCATAAACATCATGCCAGTGCATCTCTCTGACTTGCAGGTTGGCTCTGGTTCTTCTCCAGTCAGTCCAAGGAGCAAAGAACTACCTGGGGCTGATCTGTACCTAGTGGAGACAGATTTTTAGTTACACATTATGCCTTACACAGGTTAAGTAATTCTGGCTTTAAAAACCTCTCTCAAGGGAGAGGAGGCCAGTTCTGCATGCCTATTATTTACTACTATTGCCCTTGCAATCCTGTCCTTGCTAGATTTTCTGAACTCGCAAACTCTCTAACCTGTCAGGCAAAACAAACCCCAAATGAAGAAAGGTTAGAATGTAAAATCAACAGGTCTGTGTTAAAGTGCTGTTTTATCTACTACCAAAATTGTACATTATAAAGGTGAAGGGAACTGTTAGAGAACAGGTGCCCTGAATGAGAAAATATTTCAGACCCTGGACCTAGAAGCCTTCTTGTTGATTTATTTCAGAAAACTACTGTAGTTAGTACTTGATTCAGAGCAAAAAATGGAGTTTCTCCACTCTTCATTTTCAAGTAAAGACGAATGAGCTTTCATAATGGACCTTGCCCTGCCAATAGGAATAAATGACTGTGATTTCTGAACGTTTTCAAGGAGACCTGGAGACTCAATATGCAAAATCCCTCATTCTATCATTGAAAGTGCAGCCTTGGATTATTACTGACAGCCAAGATGCTGTTAAAGTAAAGGTCATGCAGACTATTGACAATAATAAATTCTAAGATTTGCTATCTTTTTGCTGAGGCCTGCGTTAGGCCATGCATCAAAAACCTGTGTTAAAAAAGTGGTGTGCCCTCACCCAATAAAAAATGCAATGTACATCTTTCAAGTTTTCTTTCTTGAATGAGCTAGAAAAGGCCTCATATTTCATATTATCTTTTAATTTAACACACTGTGAGAACTGCCCACCAATCAGTTTAATCCTCTGTGCCCACCTGTAATGTATAATTGAAGTTACGTAAAATAATTTCCTGCTAGTAGGTGTAGAAATCAACATGATGGTATATTTGAATAAAGGCTGAGGATAAACACTAGCAAGTTAATTCAGTTTTCAGCAAGTAAGCCTGAGGTTAAAAAAATCTTTAATATAGCAGGTTAAGTAATTGCCTGTTTACTAATTGGGGCAACAAATGTATTGCTTCAAAACTTGGGGCACGTGATAGACTTTGTTTGTGACCTCTTCATTATTAAATGGAGAAAAATAAGGTACAGCATGAACAAAACCAGTAGCTAATAAATAAACACTGTTTTAGTTATTGATGTTTAAAAATGCAGGTAAAAGCAACTCTTTGAAATGAAGCAAGGCACAATAAAGGAGCTCTATCTTAATTTCACTGCTAAAAGTACGAAACCTTGCTTTGTGATGATTATTTTTTTTTAAAGAAAATTTTGACATAAAAATACCATCTGAGTATCTTATTTTCAAATATAATGAGTTTGGCTCTCATACAGAGCAGTTTGAGAATGCTGGATGTTCATTACAGCTCTATGACATTCAGAGAGTAGGTAGTCCATAGGGAGTTACTGCAATTTTCCATATTCAGAATTACAATCTAAACCTGACAAGAAAAGATCAGTCTTTACAGTGAGAGGACAGAAATGTTTGTGGCTTTTCAACCTTTGTGCTAGGCTTTTTTTTTTTTTTTTTAATATCAAGTGCCATTTGCTGTGGGCAGTTCTGCTATAGGAGCATTTGCACAATAGGAACTGGACAAATGGCACCAAACAATATAATTTTCAGCAGAGGGTAGCAACTTAGTCACTGATAACTCAGTCTGAGACTGACAACTTAGTGATGAAAGATGCAGTTTTCTGTTATCAGTCTCATGGGTTATCCCCCATACTTGGTTTTAGAGCAGCAAGATTTACATAACATACTGATTTTTAAGATATTGTTCAAGTGTCTGAATTTACTCATTGACGTGACACAAAGCTTCTTTATGATTTTATTTAATTGCAGCTAGAGACTGAGGAAAGCAATAGAGTGATTATTTTAAAATCTGTGGCTCCAATACCACCTATTGGATAAATAAACACAAATACTTCAAGCATGCAGAACCGTAAGAATAGATAAGGGACTTTCCATTTAGCACACAGTTGCTTTTTTCCTGTTGATTTAAGTCCCTACTCTGTATTGTATTTGGTTGTTCAGAGACCTCCTTAAATTGCTCAATTATATTAGCGTTTCTTATTAAAGAATCAAACACAGAAAAGCATATACAATTTCTAAATCTTCCATCCATGTGTATAAAAAAATCTAAGGTTCTATTAAACTATCTACTGTGATTATAAGTAATTTTACTCAAAACTAGTATTTTAAATAATCTTTGTAAGAAAAATATTAATCATAACTATATTGCTTTAATACTAAGTATTTAAATTATGCAGTGTAGGATAGGCAGGCTTTGGCTTGTAGATGCAGTAAATGTAAATTGCAGGATATTTTCTATGTTTTAAACTATTCCAGTGCTATTTCAGTTAATTCAGAGTTATCTGATGAGATGGGAGAGGTCTATCTAGGGCCACTGCTATTGTTAAATGCTTGAAGTAATGGGGGTGTGCATGGTAAAGATTTTTCTACATTTTCATAGAAATAATGAATGAAATAATTTACTGTTTGAGTAAATCGTTTACTTTCAGACTTAACTATTTCATCCAAATGATGTGTTGACCTTATATGTTAAAATGAACACTGAAATGGAATCAAATTGGTCTTCACTTTGTTACCTTCTAGGCTTGTAACTGGGTTATACCATGACATTTCCCAATTCTCAAAATTAAGTTAAAAAGTGTCTTACCAGTTGCTGTAGAGATGATATGTTTGTAGGTGACCCAGAATTCAGTTCTAAACTTCAGGAAAGATAACAGCTGCAATTGCAGTGGGTTGCAAAGTAAATGTCCATCCATGCAGGCAGTGCAGGGGGCAGCTACCGACAGCTGTTCTGAAGTTCATATGGGATACAGGTTGGGGTCATTGTGCTCTGAGTACACTCAGTTTTTACTGCTGTCATTGGAAGATCTTCAGAGAAGACCCTCTGTTTCCTTCATTTGGAAATTTCTTAATGATACAAAGGACAATGAAAACTAAAAAAAAAAAAAAAAAAAAGCAGGAGTGAACATAGGCAGAGGGTATCCTACCATCCTTCCCTTAAAAATCTCAATAACAATATACTACATACTGCTTTGAAAATAGTATATAGTACTATTAGTACAATAGTACTTTGAAAATGTTTCATAGCTAAAAAGAGACAAAAGGAAAGGTTTTTTTCTTCAAATGGAAGTTTAGCTTAGGTTATGTGTCTGTGATTTTCACAGAATCACAGAATGTCTAGGTTGGAAGAGACCTACAAGATCAGAGTCCAACCTCTGACCTAACACTAACAAATCATCCCCTAAACCATATCCCTAAGCTCTACATCTAAACATCTTTTAAAGACCTCCAGGGATGGTGACTCCACCACTTCCCTGAGCAGCCTATTACAGTGACTAACAACACTTTTTGTAAAGAAGTTCTTCCTAATATCCAACCTAAACTTCCCCTAGCACAACTTTAGCCCATTCCCCCTCGTCCTGTCACCAGGCACGTGGGAGAACAGGCCAACCCCCACCTTGCTACAGCCTCCTTTCAGGTACCTGTAGAGCGCGATAAGGTCGCCCCTGAGCCTCCTCTTCTCCAGGCTAAATAGTCCCAGCTCCCTCAGCCGCTCCTCGTAAGACTTGTTCTCCAGACCCTTCACCAGCTTCATAGCCCTTCTCTGGACTCACTCAAGCACCTCGATGTCCTTCTTGTAGTGAGGGGCCCAAAACTGAACACAGTACTCGAGGTGCGGCCTCACCAGAGCTGAGTACAAGGGGACAATCACATCCCTGGACCTGCTGGCCACACTGTTTCTTATGCAAGCCAGGATGCTGTTAGCCTTCTTGGCTGCCTGAGCACACTGCTGGCTCATATTCAGCCGATTGTCAACCAATACTCCCAGGTCCTCCTCTGACAGGCAGCTTTCTATCCACACATCTCCCAGCCTGTAGCTCTGCTTGGGGTTGTTGTGCCCCAGGTGCAGAACCTGGCACTTGGTCTTGTTGAACTTCATACCGTTGGCCTCGGCCCATCGGTCCAGCCTATCCAGATCCTCCTGCAGAGCCTTCCTACCCTCAAGCAGGTCGACACACGCACCTAACTTGGTGTCGTCTACAAACTTACTGAGGGTGCACTCGATCCCCTCATCCAGATCACCGATGAAGATGTTAAAGAGGACTGGCACCAGTGCCGAGCCCTGGGGGACTCCACTAGTGACCGGCCTCCAACTGGATTTGACTCCATTCACTAAGACTCTCTGGGCCCGGCCATCCAGCCAGCTCTTAACCCAACGAAGCGTGAGCCAGTCCAAACCATGGGCAGCCAGTTTCCTGAGGAGACTGTTGTGGGTAATGGTGTCAAATGCCTTACTGAAGTCAAGGTAGACCACATCCACAACCTTTCCCTCATCCACTACGCGTGTAACCTTGTCATAGAAGGAGATCAGGTTCGTCAAGCAGGACCTGCATTTCATAAACCCAAGCTGACTGGGCCTGATTGCCTGCTTGCCCTGCAAGTGCCGCAGGATGACACCCAGGATAATCTGCTCCATGAGCTTCCCTGGCACTGAGGTCAAACTAACAGGCCTGTAGTTCCCTGGGTCTACCCTCTGGCCCTTCTTGTAGATGGGCACCACGTTTGCTATCCGCCAGTCAAGTGGGACCTCCCCCGATAGCCAGGACTGCTGATAAATGATGGAAAGCGGCTTGGCCAGCTCTTCCGCCAGTTTTTGCAGTACCCTCGGGTGGATCCCATCTGGCCCCATCGACTTGTGCACATCCAAGTGCTGTAGCAGGTTGCCAACCATCTCCTCGTGGATTGTGGGGGCCACATTCTGCTCCCCATCCCCTTCCACCAGCTCAGGGTACTGGGCATCCAGAGAGCAACTGGTTTTGCTGCTAAAGACTGAGGCAAAGAAGGCGTTAAGTACCTCGGATTTATCCTCATCTCTGGTGACTGTTTCCCCCCGCATCCAGTAAAGGATGGAGATTCTCCTTAGTCCTCCTTTTTGTGTTGATGTATTTATAAAAACATTTTCTGTTATCTTTAACGGCAGTAGCCAGATTGAGCTGCAGATGAGCTTTGGCCTTTCTAATTTTGTCCCTGAACCGCCTCGCAACATCCTTGTAGTCCCCTTGACTGGCCCTCCCTCTTTTCCAAAGATTATAAACCCTCTTTTTTCTCCTAAGCTTGAGCCACAACTCTCTATTCAGCCAGGCCGGTCTTCTTCTGTGCCGGCTTGTCTTTGGGCATGTGGAGACAGACCGCTCCTGAGCCATTAGGATTTCTTTCTTGAAGAGTGCCCAGCCTTCCTGGGCTCCTCTGTCCTTCACAACCACCTCCCAAGGGACTCTGCCAACCACTGTCCTGAACAGCTCAAAGTCAGCCCTCCGGAAGTCCAAGACAGAGGTCTTACTGGTCCCCTTCCTGACTTCGCCAAGTATCGAGAACTCTACCATTTTGTGGTCACTCTGCCCAAGACAGCCCCTGACCACCCCATCTCCCACCAGTCCTTCTCTGTTAGTGAACAGAAGGTCTAGCGGGGCACCTCCCCTGGTAGGCTCACCAACCAGCTGTGTCAGGAAGCTATCTTCCACGCTCTCCAGAAACCTCCTGGACTGCTTTCTCTGGGCTGTGTTGTGCTTCCAGGATATGTCTGGGAAGTTAAAGTCCCCCACAAGAAAAAGCGCTGACGATTTCGTCAACCTCTGTCAGCTGTCTGTAGAACTCCTCGTCCACCCCCTCATCCTGGTTCGGCAGTCTATAACATACCCTTATCATGGATGCTTGCCTTGTTGGCCTCTCCGCTGATCCTAACCCATAGCGACTCCACTTTGTCATTGCCAGCCTCAAATTCAGTGACATCAAAACACCCTCTAATATAGAGAGCCACCCCACCACCCCTTCTGTGCTGCCTGTCCCTTCTGAAGAGCCTATAGCCAGACATGGCATCACTCCAGTCATGAGAGTGGTCCCACCACATTTCTGTGATGGCAACCAAGTCATAGCCTGCCTGCTGCACAATGGCTTCCAGCTCCTCCTGCTTGTTGCCCATGCTGCGTGCATTAGTGTAGATGCACTTCAGCTGAGCCTTTGCCTTCTCCCCCAGCCTTGCCATTGTTCCCCCTGGCACACCTCCAACAGGCTTTGTTTCATCCCCATCCCCCTTCTTACCTAGTTTAAAGCCCTCTCAATGAGCCCTGCCAGCTCCTGAGCCAGGATCTGTTTTCCCCTTGGGGACAATTGGGACCTGTCTGCGGCCATCAGGCCGGGTGCCAAGTAAAGCGCCCCGTGGTCAAAGAACCCAAAACCTCTGTGTTGGCACCAGCCTCTGAGCCATGTGTTTATCATGTGGGCTTTGTGTGTCCTCTCTGAACCCCTCCCTGCCACTGTAGGAATGGATGAAAACACCACCTGTACTCCCACTCCATCCACTAACCATCCCAGCCCCCTGAAGTCCCATTTGATAGCCTTCAGGCTTCTCTTGTCAATGTTATCACTGCCAGCCTGGACTATCAGTAGTGGGTAGTAATCAGAGGGGCGAACCAGGCTGGGAAGCTTTCTGGCAACATCCCTGACCCTGGCCCCAGGGAGGCAGCAGACTTCCCCATGGGTAGGGTCAGGCTGACAGATAGGGCCCTCCGTTCCCCTGAGAAGGGAGTCGCCCACAACGATCACCCTCCTTTCCTTCTTGGTGGAAGCAGTCTTGAGGCATGGAGCAGACTTCCTCACCCTAGGCTTCCTGGGTAAACTTCCTTCCACACCCTCATCCACTGCTCCCCCGAGCTCCAGGGCCTCAAACCTGTTGCATAAGGGCACCTGGGCAGGTGGGGGAGGTGGGGGGGGGGTGTTTCCTGCATCGTCGAGCAGGGACCTGTCTCCATTCCTCTTGAACTCTTAGGTCCCCTCCCTCTGCCTGACAGTGACCGGGCAGGGGGTCCACCCCCATGTGGGGAGTCTCACTCCGGAGCCTCTCCTTCGGCCCTTGCAGGGAGTTGCTCCACCAGTCTGTCTCCCACTCGCACTCCGTGATGGCCCTCAACCTCTCCACCTCCTCCTTGAGCTCTGCCACCAGGCGGACCAGGTCGTCCACCTGCTCGCACCTCACGCACACGGTGACTCTGCCTCCTTCAGACGGCAGCAGCAGGCTCTGGCACTCCCTGCACCCAGAGACCTGAACTGCTGCATTTTGGAGCGGGCAGTCTGCCTGGGTGCCTACAGACTTTCTGGCGCGAGCTCGCTGCCTAGCGAGGACCATGGCGGCCCAGCTAGTGCTGGACAGCCGTCAGGTGAGGTGTTCTTGTGGGCGGGCGGGATCGCCCTGCCCTCCCTGCTCGCCCTCCCTGCTCGCCCTGCCTCCCCAACTGCCGCGCCCCGCGCTGTTTGCCCGTCCTGGTCGCTCGCGCTCCCCAGGGGCTGCCTTTGAGCGGCCGGGAGGGGGCGCTGCTGGCTCCGCCTCGTCACGTCCCTCACAGGGCTGCCGGGTCGTGGCGGCTCCCTCGGCTGCCTCGAGTGGCCTCGATGCCGGGAAAAGAGCCCTGCCTGGCCCCATCCCTTGCTCCGCTGCAGAGCGCGTCTGCCCCGTAGCCGATCGCCTCAGCAAGTGGGCATTTTATTTATTTATTTATTTATTTATTTATTTGTATCAAGTGAAAGTAACTTGGCTAGTTGTTTGTAGCACTTCAGGTACAGAATACTAACTTTAAATAATGCTCAAGAACTAAAACCAGCTGAAGATTTCCTATTTTCTAGTGTTATCCTTACTGCACGTTGCAGGCTTGTATTGCAGGGAAGAGAGCACTGAAGCTACATCTGGATGAAGCCATCTTTGTAGTAGGTGGAGGCCTGTACCAGTGAGAGAACAAATAGCTTGTGAGCAGTCCACAAAGTTTGATTTCATATGTAAGTGTACAGCAACCAGTGTTAATCTGATCATACATAATGATATGCAGCATTCATTGTTTTCAAATGCTGATACTGGTTAGAGTGGCATGGCAATGACACTTCTAGTGGATCATGCTTGTTTATGCCAGATTTTGTTTTGATTCTCCTTTTTTTCTTTTTTTGTCTGTCTCTGATTAGTATTGCTTGTTCTAGGTGAGCAGCTCGTATGGTACTGCTAATGCCATTGTTATGGACCAGGTTTAGGGAGTTTTGCAAGTGCAGGTTGAATCAGTGTCTTATCTCGGATCTTAAAGTTATACATTTATTTTGCTTGTAACCAGCTCTTAAACAGGGTGGTTTTAAGCAACCAAGGGCCTATGCAAAACCTGTCTTAACCACTGCATCAGATTATAAAAGAGAAAACTTAATTCCCTCTGAAAAGCTCGCAGAAATAAATTTCTATTGCCAAACTCCCCAAGGTAACTGTGGTGAGCTCATATTCCCTTAGAGCTTTCCATTTGCATTACTTACCTTTAATAAATTATACAGCTTGACTTATCATGCTATCATCCAGCTGTTAAAAAATTTGTCTTGTGTGCCCAGAGGTAGGTTATTAGTGCAGAAAGTCTTTTAACACTCCCTGCTACTGCAGTAGGAAATCCTGCCAACCTGAAGGATTGATTACTGACCATGCTGGTTCTTGTCTCCCCTCAGCACTGCTTGGAGGTGGTCAGGATCCTGAGGCTGCCAGTGTGAGCATACAGTGGCTATCTCAACACATTATTGCTTTTTTATTTTTATTTTTTATTTTTTATTTTTTTTTTCCCAGGCAATTAGGCTTAGGGACAATGTGTACTCAAAATGATGTGTGTTGGAACTAAGTCTTGGAGCTGTCTTTTGTCTTATTTAATGGGTCTCTTTATTCTGAATTCAGCAGGGAGGACTATCAGCTGACCTGTGCTTTGAACCTTACCAAATGGGTTTAAGAAGTTCTGATATACTGGAGGCTTTGAGTCTAAACATAAGTTTTATTTTACTTTTGGGAGTTGCTTTCATCACGAGGTGGTGGCATTAGTGAAAGGGGGGAGAGAGAGCTTTGTGTTACGGTTCTTTTTTTTTACCTCAGTTTAAAATGTCTACCTTTATACTGATTATTCAGTGCCCTAAAATGCCTTGTGTGAATCATGCAGGGTTTGAAGGAAATGTGACCGTGTATACAATATTCTGTTTAGGACTTGATGTGAATTCAAAGTGAATTCACAATAACATTTCTGCTGTGAGGCTTTTTTGTTGAAGTTCATTACAATGAATCAATTTTTAGACAGGTTATATCCCAATTTTGTCATTAGGGATAAATTGCTATTACTTTCTATGTTCTTCTGCCACAACTATGTATTTTTCCATAAGTAGATACACGGTAGAAACTCATTTGTAGCACTTCCGAAGTATTTAGAAGATCCTTAGTGCATAATTTTAAACATGGGGTAAAATGTTGTTTCTTTGCAATTTATGTACAGTCTGAGCAACCCCTTTTGGAATATTTGGTCTATTCCTGTAAGTAGAGGCTTCACCTGTAGGTAAGCATTCAGAAGTGGTGATGTAAATTTGTGGTTTGCAATCAAACCTGAAGTACAGCATTTCCAATGGTGTCGATTTTTGCATGTGTTCTTTAGACTAGTTCTGCTGTGGCTAGAAAGCTGTTAATTTCAACCTGCAAATGGCTCCAGTGAATGTATACCTGCAGTCTGCTGCATAAACACTCTCCTGCTATCCAGAAGGACAGGCTTGGCAAGCAGATAAAAGGTGGTTCTCGGAGTAAGGCTTCTAGTAATGCATTGACAAATTCCACTCAACCACAGTACCTAATTTACCATGTGTACATCTCTTGCATGGGGTATGCAGCTCATGATATTTTTGGAACAGCTACTTCCTAAGACTTGTGCAAACTTCTCCAAGATGCTTTTCAGGAATCTAGCATCACACTTTTCTTTTGGGTACACACAAAGCAAACATCCACTTGGGTAAGGTGGAACCCAATGGTGAGATGTACCTTACTGCAAATGGCCAGAGTTTCTTGTTGGTTTTCTGGTTCTGAAGCTGAGTGACTGCCTTCTACTGATGAGATTTTTCTTACTTTGAATATAGTACATGAACAAAAGGATTCAGTTGCCTAAACATTGGTCAGTTGTGCGGAAGCTGAGTATTGAAGATGATAATGCATTCCCCTACAGTACACTTTTTTTCTACCACTGGTTCTTTCTAACATAGACACAGAATCATCAAGTGGCTAATAGAGATCGTATCAATAGCACTATGTGAGGATCTTTCATCACACAGGATATTTAAAAAAAGAGCCTCCAAGGGACTGATTGGGTCAAACACCAGTGAAGATCATTGAACACAGCACTTGTGACATAAAAACAGAATTGTAGAGCTGGTAATGTGCTGAATGTTGAGCAGCATGTGGCCAGGACATGACTTTTCCAGGAAGAGTGCAGCTCATTATGACCCAAAGGGCTAGCCAATAACGGAAAGTATGCACTAAAATCAGGCTAAAGGGTCTTACCTTCTGAGATCTTCCTCTGCTTCAGAGAATGACACAACTAAACTCTGTTTTAGGATCAGTATACAGAAAACTGCTTAATATGTTGACAGCTTATTAAGTCATTGGTCCAAAGACCTGTAAGATGTCACAAAGATTAGCATCTTGAAAGACTAACCCCTAAACTTGTGCAGTTGTATATTGCAGTGAAACAGGCTTACTTCTGAAGCTTTACACCTCTTTTCAAGGAGAAAAACATTAATCCTGTTTTTCAACAATATGGTGCTATTCTGTTTGAGACCATTAATAAGCTATCTTTTGGGGCTGTATGATTCTACAGAGAATTCCATGTTTCATGTGTTAGATTCAGTACAAATGCAGGAGCTTCTTTGCAAGATATAAATGTAGTTTTTGTTTGCACTGCTTTGAAAGGTAAAGAAAACTTGAATGTTCCTATTTGAAACAAACTCAGAGCAAAACTAAAATTCTATTATTATGCAAGACAAGTACATAATTAGTTTCACAGTTGGAGAATCAAGTCATAACTGAAGCTATATTTCTACTTAAATTCAGTCATAATATTTTTCTAGAGAAGGTGTGAAAAAGGCAAGAGGATACATAATGGGGTTGAGATCACAGTACACTGAAAGAACAATTTCTTCCCAGTCTGGAAAGATAGAAACTACTTTCATTTTTCTACAGACTTTTTTTCCATCTGCTGTATAGATTACAGTGTAATATTACATCATATTATGTCCTGTAATGTGCATTTATGTAATTATTATTAATCATACCATATTATTTAGCATATCAAATTGCATTGTAATTACTTTCTTCCTTATACTATGAAGAAAACATCAGGGTGATATGAGACTCCTAAAAGTGGAATAAATTGTGCTAGTTATCTTTTCAGCATAATCAGGTAACTTCTTCCTCCTGACTTGAAATAACTGTAAGGCCCAGCCAGAAGCCAGTGTTTACTTAATATTTTAGTCACTTCACTGTACTAGGGCATTCCACTTGGTATCTACAGAATATTGCAGAAGAAAACAATTCCAGTCTGCTTCTATTCTTATCTGCTACCGAAAATGTATGCTTGTATTTCATTTTTAAATGCAGTTCTTCAGACGCTCCCCCAAGCAGGTGATATGAACAAAGCCAGCAGTTTGGGACCTACATAAATCAAATGCGAACAACCTTTGTGAAGGGTGTGACCATATGCTATAAAAAATAGTATGTGGGTGGGAGATAAACTGCTCTTAAGCCTCACAGTACAAATTAGTTGTGGACTTATTTTACATAGGAAGCATGGAAGCAGTGAATTAACTGTTGTCTACCCTGTAGTGAATTTAGCAAGTAAGACTTGAACTGCAGCATGATGCTGACTTTCCTTCTAAAAACGGCTTGTCAGATGCATCTGCTGCAGCTGTACATTCATAGTCAGTTTGATGGCCTCATTCTGCACTCATCCTGTATGAGGAGGCTTTTAAATAGAAGCTGGCTAAAGTCGTGCATAGAAGGGATACAGGTCCAGGCATGGAAATAGAGGCGAACTCTGACAAGAAGAATATGCCAACGTTATAACGAGGAATTCTTTAGAGTTTGCTGGGACTAGCTCCATCTGCAAAAGTTTTGCATCTCTCTGTTGTGGGGTCTGCACTTGTTCTTGTTCCTCAAGGCTGCTGAGCAGGGAGAGCTCATTTTATAGAAACTGCCAGTCTCCAGCCAGCAGTGTAGTATTTGTGGGAGGAAGAGAGGCAACAGGCAAAAGAGTTTCTAGCCTAGCAAAGGGGGATCTTGGTTAGGAAGTGAAGGCTTTGCTTTGAGGAGCAGGCTTTCAGAACTGGTTATGTGTTTTATTAAATAGCTACTGGATTAAAAAATCAGAAATGCTCCTGAAATCAGAGCCCTGAACTCTGGCCTGATTTTTTGCAATCTTGTAGCTGGGATGAGGGAAAGATAATCCCCCTGCTCCAGCCTCATCCTCTGTACTTCATGCAGAACTGGAGCGCAGCTGCGTGCTGTATGCTTCTGTGTCAGGACTTGAGTGCTCTGATTAAACTGTCTGACTTGGCAGTGCTCCTCAGCTCTGCATCAAAATGTGTCCCAGGAGCTTCCCAGATCCATGTGGAAACCTAGACACAAAGAAAGGAGATCTGGGCAAACAGACTGGTGGGAGTTGCAGTGTGTGCCAGCTTTGTCCTGGCTCTGGGCTTGCTGGGGTCTGAGCTGCAGCTGTGCTCTGGGCAGCACTGCCCACACAGCTCCAAAGAGAGAGACTCAGGCTTCTGGGTTAGCTTTGAGCAGTCATGAAACAACTGGCATCTTGGGCTCAGGCCCTTTTGAAAGGGGCAAAAAAGACATGTCAAGAAAGCAGAGGCTTTTGGGTGTTTGGTTCTTTGTAAGGATCAAGCCTTCAACTGTAATGATTCTGTTTTCGTATGAGAGAACTGGAAGCAGTTCAGTCTTGTTCTTTAGGTAATGTATTTTGTGGACCGCTTAGGTCTGTGTGTTGATGGGAAGTACCATACTGGGATGCAAATATTTACATGAATGTGCATGTAAAAAGAAGTGTCATTAAAAGAGTAGGCTCAAGAAATTAGAGATGAAACATTAATCCTTTTTTATCAAATGACAATTAATTTTCCTTCTAGAACTTGGATTTAACTGATTATAAATGCATTTTACTCTAAGGACTAATTTAGCAACTGGGTCAGTGGCTACAATACCAACCTCATCAGTTATGTGATGGATAAAGGCATCTGACACTACCTTCTCTCTTTGAAAGGTTTCCAGCAGATTCTTCTGTCACACTGTGACTGCATTCGATCTGTAGCTTTCAAAAACAATAAAACATGTAATGACTTTGTAGTTGGTAATGCTGCATATTTATCAAGAACAGAAAAGTCTTCCCTGAAGCATAATACTTTCATTTATTGTTATTCAGAGTAATAGTATTTCCTCACAATAATTTATTAAAGTTGGCATAAATGAAGAATGACCTATAAGTAGAAAATCTGGAGTGGTTAAAGCATCTAATTGCTTTTTTGTAATGTGGATAAAAATACTACGTTTCCTGAACCATTTCAATGGCAAGATATAGAATGCAATTTCAGAGAGAATAATAAACAGTATCTTAATGTTAATAAACTTTTAATTACAAAAACTAATTTTAGTGCGTTTGCAATAGGAAGCTAGCTGTGGTTGAGCCAGGTGTAGACAGACAGTTTACTAGCTTTCTACATGCAGTTGTCAGTGTAGGTTAATCCAGACCTGACACAATCCTCAGATTCACTCTAGGGCCCCTCAGCACAGACTATGCTTGTTATGAATGCTGTCAGATAGTCTGATGGATTTGTTTGTGGTGTAATACCACCGCTGAATTGAGCAGGAGCTGCCACTTACTTCATACCAGCTTGTGAACCTGAAGCAATTCTTAAGAAAATAAAAAGCAACCAGATAGAAACTATATGTATATATGTGTGTGTATATCTATATATAAAGAAAATAACACATTTAAATATACCTGTTAATCTACTTAAAAAAAGGAAAGATGCTTATGCTTTCATTCATAAGTGAAAGATCAGGCTATCCAAGTTCACAAACAGCAAACACTAATTTCTATCTCGTAAAACCAATGAAGTTGAGTTAACACCATCATTCTAAACAAAGTACAGCCTTAAATGATGTGACTATGTAATATATTGTAATACTGTACATATTTCAAATAAATTAAGATTTTTTTGTGCAGGTATTTGTTCTGTAACTATTTTTTGGGGGGAAGACAAGTTCTCAGATTTCATCTGTAATATTTCTGTATAAACAATATGGCACAATGTTATATATTAGAATACTTTTTTTTTTTTCTGCAGAGATTATACAATAACACAGTTAACATACTTGACTGAACAGATATTAAGGCATGAGGTTTTCTGGAAAGTAGATATATTTTCAGAAAACAGCGCTTCAGTGTGTATTTTTATTTGAAAATAAGGTTCTGCCCACAGGTTAAGTTGCTCTGGTCAGTGGTGTGTTTTTTAATTTCAAATGTGAACCTTTCATTTATATTCTTTGTCACTTACAGTAGAGTTTAGACAGAGAGCATGAGGCTTTATAATGCTTATGCTGAACTTAAGGACATTAAGGGCACTTTTCCTCTTTCAACTGAGTGAAAGAACTGAGCTCTAAATTACTTGTATTTGTTTTTAACTCAACTAATTTGTTGTACTTGAGTTCACAGAAGAGAATTTTTACACTTGCTGGGGCCTCAGGATGAATCCAGTTGCTTGAAACTCCCTGTAGAACCTGGGGGGCGCGGGCGCCCCCCCCCGCGGAATCAAGCCCATACTGTGGCATAAGTCATCTTCCATATTTGAGATGTCTGTTCTGTGATTACATGAGCCATGACAGTCTTTTTTTTCCTCTGCCTTTTTTGACCATGGCAAGAACATAGGGTGACAAACTAAGATGTGTATATCTGCATTCTAGAGCCTGAAGTTAGGTATGGACCTCACCTTAAATACTATCCAAGCTCCTGTCAAGTTGGTGTAAGGCTGCCATTAACTTTTAGGATCTGTGAATCGTGTTCCTAATGAGTCATCTGGGTGAATCTTAAGCAAGACTGTTAAGCAAAACACTTTCTCCCTGTGTTAGAAAAAAGGTCTTAAGTATATGATAGATTAATAATGTTAGGAAATACTTTCTTTTGGAGCAGAATATTATTGTAACTTAGGATAATTAGTAATAAAAATGTATAACAAAGTGACATGGAGCTTTGATGTTTATGTACCTGAAATTGCACTTCACCTATGGCAAATAACTCTGTATGAAAATCTGTTCTGTAAGATAGAGCAAGGATGTCACATCTGATGAGCTAGACAAATTGATTTTCTTAAGTATTTTATTAAGGGAGGAATTTTGTTTTATAGTCTAGAAGTTATTTAAATATAAATTTATCAGTGGTATCCTCAAGTGTATTTCTACTGTTGTTTTACTATAAATCCAAAATGTAGTAGCAGATTACTTTCAATTCCACAAATAGGAAAATAGAAAATCTTGAGGACTTGATCTGTCCACCGAACTTGCCAACTAGTGCAGTTGTAATTTAAACCAGACCTTACTATAAGGTATTCCACAACAAACCATTGTGAAATATGTATGGCTTTGATTAATAGTATCTGCAAAATGAGAGTTCAGGTTGTTTTTTTTTTATTTCCACTTTAACATGCAAAAGATTTCCGTCTTATAATTGGCCATAATACTGTCCAGTCAATTTTAAAATGAGTGATGTGGCCAGTAGAGCATGGAATACCCGAGTCCTTCAAAGTGCAGGGACAATACCAGATTCCTATACTTTTTTGCAACCCACAATACCACTGCAGCAAGCATCCCAATTGCTGAGTTAGCCTTCTTAGCAGCCAACAAGAAAAAAAAAAAAAGGTCTGTTATGATTTGCTCATCTTCCCACTCATAAGCTATTATTAAAGAGCAGCATCTCCTAATTCAACATAAACTGTAGTCTTTTACCTGCAGCAATACTTTTCATGGTACCCAAATTATACTATAGCATCATCTGTTAACAGGCTTTTTCGCACTAATTTAGTATGGTCTGCTCTTCTGCTTCTCTATAATGGTTAGCAAAGTTCCTAAGTGGTAGATGCTACTTGATGGTGTATAAAATGTGCATTTGGTAGTGGTTTAGATGATATGGAAGGTCCTTTAAGGTATTTAACATTGTACAGATAATGTACAATTAAAAAAAGGTGAGTGTGTTTTGTAGCACGTATCTACTCTACACATCAGACTTGTTGGTCTAAAGTATTACTTTCTAGGTTTAATAACTTACATAACCTAGATTTCCTTTGAAGATGTATTACATGCTTACCTTGAACGTTTTTATTGTGGCTTTTTTCTGAAGTATAGGGTATGTAATGTAATACACCAAGTGTTCAGGGTTGGGTTAATTGATAGAATCTTATTATTTGGGACAGCCCATGTATATTACTTCTTGGTAGAGGTCTCTAACTTCTTGCAATATGACTAATTTTTAATAATTCCCAGTCTGTCAAAGCAAAACTGTTTTTCAGAAAGTGGGGACAAAGGATGTGGCAGGATTAAACTGGTTGGTAAAGACCTCATGGACATATCTCTGGGAATGCCAAGAGATACAGCTACAAGAAAGCTATCAGATGTGGAAGAGATGTCCCAGAATACAGCTTTGTTCAGATCAATATGGGTTGCCATAGCTTCTGAGCTCTTGAAATTGAACTCCATCCTTAGTCATTTGTGGTGCAGTGTTAAATACATAAATGGCCCTTTTTAAAATTACGCTTTTTCATTGGAATCTGCCTAAGGAAAAAATACGCCTCTGTTTCAGTCTCTGAAAGTTTCTTGTAAAAATGTTCAGGAATTGCTGAAGATTCTGGTGGATGACTTCCATGAGCAATATGATGTGTGTGTGTATACATAAAATATATGCAACGATATGTAATATAAAAATATATACAAAAATATTTTTAATAATTGGTAAGCAGTGGAGCCATGCTGTAATGTAAATCATTGACTTTCAACTACCTTGCCTATGACTCTGAAGTCACCAGTCCTGCTCATTGTTATTGGCATTTAAAAAATAGTTTGTGAATTGAATAGTTAAATGGTAATTAGATGACTGATATAAAGTCAAATCTTGTTTCATTGTGAGTAGCAAACATTTTTAAGAAGAAAATGAACAGGTTTCTATAAGATAAAACTGCAACTTATGTGTATGAGAACTAGGTATTTCAGATTGAAGTATATCACTAAAAATATTCTGAATAATTCAACAAACACTGAATATTATAGTTTTTATCTCTAACTTTGCAACTTCACTTGTGATACAATTAGTTATCTTATTAAATGTCAGTTTAGACACATCTACCAGCATACATTTGTGCACGTATACATAGAAACACATGTAAATGTATATACAAATTTCTTAATGCTCTGAAATTGCTACATAAAATACTGCACAAAACTTCACCACTTGTAAATGCCTGCAAGCATCTTGGTTATATTTGAGCATGACACCATATATACTTCTTCCACAGATAATGTAAATAACACACATTGTTAAAAACATTTCTAAGGTTACAAAATCAACACTTCGATGTTTATAAGGTGTTAAAACAGAGGCTGTCTGTTTTAATAAGCTTTAATAAGCTTTAACTTATTCCATATGTGTACTACGATACTCTCTAATTACATGAGAATATGCCATTGCTATTTTTTGTCTCAGGAGCACCTTCCCCCCTCTGAGAGGGTTGTTTATTCTTCTATTGAAAAATTTTTTGTCACACTGTCTTTCGGAGAATGCTTGGCCTGTGCCCTAGATTACCCTTTATGTCTATTCTTGAGCCAGTTTTTAATTTACTTAGTTTTTTTGCCAACTTCAATATAATTTTTCACATGCAGTAATTAATTTAGCATCCCAGTTTATTAATGGTGTTAGATTATTCCTCAGCAGTGCTGCTATTCAAGCCATAGATTATCAATGAGGAAATCAACAGTGTTCTTAGCTCTGAACGCTTGCAGGAAAAAATCTCAAGCAGCAGGTCTTCACGACGTGGCCAAAGTATTGGCATTGGGCTACCTTTTATGCTCCTTTAGTTCACTACAATTTTTCTTGTATTATTAGTGAATCTTGATGGATGTTGATAAGGATGCAAATCAGTTATGTTGGGGTTACCTTCCCCTTGAGAAATGTGAAGTGACCATATAAAAGAAACAATGAATCTGAGAGTTTGGTTCTAAACATTTACCTATTTTTTTTTGCTGTCACCTGACAGCATTAGGGAAGAATATGGGCCATGTTGTCTTCCCTTTCTGTGTCATGCTCCTGTAAATATAATTGAGGATAATGTGGGACTATTTGTTTGGATTGCCCTACTAAACATGTTGAAACAGTGAAGTCTGTCACAGCGCAGGATGTTGATAAAATTTGAGTGTTGCAGCTACAAAAGGATGAAAGAAACCATGTATTTGTATATGGAGCAATTGCCTAAGATTACACTGTGGCTTGGGAAACTGTTATGAATTACTGAAGTTACCTCTAAATCTTATTAGAAATACACAAAAAAGGAAGAACAAATACAACAGAGTATTGCCCACACTTTCTGTATTTGATATCTAGTGCCAACTGTTATCTGCATATTAATTACGTACTTGTTACATTGACTATAAAGAAGTCTAATTTGACGTCTGTGAAGATGTCACTGCTCATTAAGTTGGTCAGCATTCAGATTATGAAGTCTGTTGGCACACAGGCTCAGGTTCTGGGGTCTGTTGTATAGTGGGGCAGAATGGTTTGGTATGGAGCTAGGAACCTATGATCAGGAGATGAAGGTGAGGTTTTACTCAGTGGTGTGGTGGCACCCCTCAGAAAGCCGGGCATGGAGTTGTAAGGAAACGTGGACCTCTGGTGACTTGAGTTGTGCATTCTAGTAGTATCAAACTCTGCACATACAACATCTTCACAGAAAATCTTATGGCCAGATATGTTTACTAGTAGTTGTCTCCATGTAAATGGAATATAGAGAATATAGATCTCCCTGCTGCTGTTCACATTCTGATTGTAAATTTTCTGTTCCTGAATGCACATGCTTTTAGTATCACCAGCGTGTGTGAGAAAAACTAACAATCCCCCTCTAGGTGCTGTGTGTATGTTTGTATTACAAACACTTATAAAACACACTGCTCTTGAGTATGTGTTAAACTTAGTTCTACTTTACATTCATAGTACATTTGTTTTGTTTCTTGAGTGAGGTATACAAAAATGCTAAGAAACTTGCTGTGTTGCCCACCAACAATCACTTAATCATTTATTATATTTCCATTATCACAGTAATTGCAAATGAAGTCATCTAAACTCGTGATTTATTATAAGTATATAAATACTTTGTTTTCAGTTTACTGTATTCCTTTGCTTCATCTTTCTGTGCTCATGCAAGATATTTCAAGCCTTATTATTGATGAGCAATTACGGTAAGTTTGTTTTACTGCTAACTTAATTAGTCAACTCAAAGATACTTTCATATCTATAAACAACATTTATCAAGGGAAGCATTGGTGGTGGCTCTCAGAAGGCAAATATAGTCAGTATTCGCAAAACTTTTGAAATGGCAGCTCCCTGGCTGAGGAAGGAAGTTTTAACAGTGTAGAGACTGATGGAAGTGAGGTAGATAATAGAGGTATCTGAATTTAAAACTAGTGAGAATCCTGAAATGCTAAACACTCATTTTGGCAGAGGTGGTGAAAATGACCTTGATGGAGGAAAAAAAAGTGTCAGCCAGGTTTTTTTTGTTTGTTTGTTTGTTTTGTTTTTTTAAAATCAGCTTGCCACAAAAGAAAACTTGTTTGAGAAGGGCTGTGGGGCTAACTGAACCAGGAGCTGAGAAAGCTTTACATAAGGTGGCTGGGTGACAGAATAGCAGTAACAAGCCATAAGAAGAAAAGTTGGTGGATTGGATGGATGACTGAAATAGTGACTGCATTAGAGCAGCAATGGGAGGAAAGAAGGGTAACTGAATTTTGTCGTTCCATCTCCAACTAGCATTACTTTGACTGTTTTGTCATTGTTACTGATTATGAATCTGCTACATTAAAGTATTTATTTAAATGTTTACATATTTATAAATTTGCAAATGTCTGAAAAATCCAACTGACTTGTAAGGAGTGACATTGCTTGCAAACAAATAATTTCAAATATGTTATTTTGTTAGGCCTCTTGAATGGAAAAGGAGTCTTCATGAGTAACTAAACTTCTGTTCCTGTCTTTATACTTCAGTCTTTGTGACTTCATGCATTCATACATATTGTCCTAATTAAAATCACGTTCTTTATGTATACATTTGACTACCTTTTGTGTATGCTGAGGCTCTGTTCTCTGCCAGGAGATGATGGTTCATCATGATGGCAGTAAAACAGGTACTCAGACTAAGTATAAGTGTTGCTTAAAAGAGTTGCAAAGGTGCTGTGGATCTCCGACTCCTCCCTGCACTGCTGCCGCTGCTTCACCTTGCATCCTCCTTGTTCATTTGTTTACTATCCTGTTTAGTCTGTTTCCTCTAAAACAAGATGGAAGGTGGGGAAGAGGACAGAAAATGTCTTAAGATCACACACTGAAAGTGAAACAATTACTAGCAAGTTGTTTTTAGCTGCCTTACGTTTGCACGCACTGAGTTCTGTTACTGATTTTCAAGGTGCCGTTCTCACAGCCTCTTGTAGCAGCCATCTTCACCTGCCTTCCCTATCCCAGAGTGAGGAAAAGAGCTTGGGAAACTCTCACCAGTGCTAAGAGTCATGTAGCAAACTATTTTAACTTGCCTCCTGGCTGTCTCCATAATGCATAGCACTGTATCATCCCATTTCTCAGGGAAGGAGTATGACTGAAGTATTATTGTAAACAGCAGCAGGGAACAGATTAGGGTTGGCAATAAGGCTTCAGGTTTTACTAACAGTTGAGCACTTTGTTCTAGGCTCTTCAAAGACATCTAGCAGATAGAAGCATTATCAAAAGCACTTGTGTTTTATGAACAAAATTAGTGGGAGGGCCACAGACTCTTTACGCTATCTCACACAATGTGTGTTTATATGGTTTTAGCATTGCCTTTGTTTAACAGTCTGTTGCCTGGCTGAACAATACAGGCTACAGAAGTTCATGATGATTCTTCCTGCTTTTATAACTATAGACAAATGCTGGCGACCTACAAATGACTGCTTACGGATGTTTGTGGCAGATGATGAATGGCTTCACACTCATTCAGACATAATTATATTTAATACGTGTTCACAAAGCCACTGAAATGAAAGTAAATTCTGGAGCAACCGTTTGGTGCTGCAAGTCAATATTGGCATATGCTTGTCTTTCTAGTTTAGTTTGGGCATTTGGGGGGGAAGTCAGCTATAGAACAACTTCTTAACCAGTGCTCCACTGACAAGGAAGCCAAGCAGCAGAAAACATAAAACATTACTGGCAAGGGAACCTTCCCATTCATAATTTGCTGGGTTAAGTGCAGATAAGGAGCATGGTTTTGATTAGGTACTTCTGATGTTGGCAGTGGTTCTGATCCTAATAATAAAACTTTTTAATAATTCCAGAGCTGAGGCATAGTTTATCCTTTTAACACTATGGCTGATAAACTATATTTAGTTACCTCGTGAATGCTGGACCTCTCTGCTCATCTGATAAAACATTACAGATGGAAAAGAGCTTTTTCTTTTGAGCTGAACTGCAGAAAATCTGAAATATCCACATTTTATCTTGCTTCTATTACCGTTTTTCCTGCCAGTATTTACTTAATATTAACTTCACTCTAATTTCCATTTATACTCTTAAAGCAACCAGTGATATGGTGAACAATAACTCCTTTCATGTTGTTTGAAAGGCATGTTTAGTGGAACATCATGGCTTATCTGTACTTCATTCCAGAAGATGCAATTTGCAAACTAGTCCCAATAGATTGGTGTCAAGTTAAGCCTAAAACATAGCTTTTCAATGACTTTGTTACACTGCTTATCAGTTCTTAGACCTATTGTTTTTTTCCAAATGTTTAACTTAAAATATTCTTCCTGAAACTAAGCCCACTACATCTTATTCTGTTTTCTCTAGCTAATGAGAATAATTGATCCTTTCCCTCTTTATATCACCCCTGTATGTATGTGTAGAAAGCTATGTCTACCCTCTGTCTGTCTTTAGCAAGAACATGCCTCATTCTCTTAATCTTTCTTCATGGGTCTTGGGGGCTTTGTTCCTCCATATACTTGAACAGTTTTATTTCTTGAATTGTTTTATTTCTCTGTGGAACTTTCTCATGTTTTTCTATTTTTGAAATGTAGCGTGGAAAGAATTAAATGAGGTTGAACTGTTGTAGTTAAACAGGATAATATTGCAGATCACTTGCTACTGATATGAATAGAATTCCTCTCATGTATTTTTCCTCTGATCAGTACAGCATTCAGTTCTTATTTCTTAATCAATGGGAAGAAAGTCTTTGTTCTCATTATACCTATGGTTCTTGCTTTGCCTGGTTTGGTATACCAGTCAGACTCCAAATTTACTTAATGTGTCTTGTGTTCTCTTTCCCTTCATTTCTCATGGATGAGAGGTCGGCTGTCTGATCCACCAGTGCTTTCTAGACAATCTATATGTTGAACTTGATCTCAATCCAGAAAAAAGACTTGTAGTCCATATTCATGCATATGTATGCATATATACATATGCATTTCATTAGAAGATGAATAAAAAAGTATGCACACTGTACGCAATGTGTGCAAATGATATTTACCTATCATTTGTGTTAAGATGCTTCAGAGTTGTATCATACAGAACTCAAGATTTACCCCAAGGTAGAAGAGCCATGGATGTCCAAAGTTTAGAATGAAGGCTGGATGAAGACAGTACAGAGTAGAGCTTGCTCATCAGCTTCCTGTTAGGGAACTGGGCTTCTTTGGATTTCCTTCATTCTGCAGAACAGTTGTTCATGTAGTGTGCAATGCGAGCTCCCAACTGCCCTGGCAATATCATCAGTGTTGCACAGATGAATAATTTTTGCTTGTTTCACACTTTGGCTCACTGACTTCTGTAGAGTGTATGTGTGTAGTGGTAGAGTTGCTTTTGCTTCTGACAGTGCTCTGTGAAATGGTATCAACAGAAATACAGGAACTGAAATAGAGGAATTGAGTTATGGAGCAGTTCTATTTTTTTTTATTTTTATTTTTTTTCTAGTTTAAAGGTGTTGGTAGGGAGAAGAATTCAAACCGGTACAATTTCACTGGTATAATTTTACATGTGAAATTTGTTTTTCTCTGCAAAGTTTTAAACAACATTTTTCTGTAACTTAGACATAAATAGCTCCCAATATCTAGTGATGTAGAAATGCTAGAATAGCTTAGGAAGTATAGCTTTTTTTTAAACTTTTGCCTAAAACTTTACAGTTTTAGTGTTCGCCATGGTCACTGAGGATTTTAAAGCTCTCTGCTCTGATTCAGTCTACAAGGGAAAAGTTACCTATAAGAATCCATACCTTGGTCATAATCAGGTTGTGTCAGGTTCAAGCAGGTTGTAAGGGTGCATTGAGATTACTCTCAGTTGTCTCGAGCTCTTACTCAATTCACACAGGCTTTCTTTGTATGTAAACCCAGGTTACAGAAACAGTAAGTCTTTCTGTGATGCCAAACTGGACAGCAACGAGGGTTTTTACCCAGAAGCATTTCTAATTGGAGGTAGTAATAAACACTTTCCAAGAATTCCTTTTTATTTCCAGGTAGGAACTTACCTTGTTGTGGGATAACCAATAGTAAGACTAGCATCTCTTTTGAAGGCCATATTCATGGAATATAATAGATGCAATGTTCTTTTGGGAGTACAACAGGAAATGCAAATTTCAAGCAATATTTGGACAGTTGAATTCTTACTGCTTTGTAAGGCTAAATAAGTAACTAAGCTAAAGAGAAGTTGAACACCTTTTAGCTGAAGGGATTCTCATGGTATGTAGTAGCAACTTCTGTTTCCCATTCTTGAGGTTGCTAAGTAATTTCTAGATTGGAAAGGAATTATATCAAGTACTTAAGAGTGTTGTAGAATTATAGAGTGCCAACCCCTTGCCATGGGCAGGGATTGATGTTATCATACATCACTTACAGAAGAGAAGAACTTACCATGGCACATCTTGTTTAAACTTAGGCCTTGCATAGTTTACATTTTGGTGTCATCCTGCTTTACAGATATAGTTGTACATAAGCCCAAGTTCTATGATTTCCACACGTTTAGTGACATCAGGCTGTTTTTGTGCCAACACAGCTTCCATTACTTTTTAATAAACGTACATAGGGAATAAGCTAGATCAGTAAAAAGCATGATGAAATAATATATTTAGTCAAAACAAGGGTGTGGGATGGTGAATTGTTCACTTAGTATATTATCAGGATAAATGAAGGTGGTGTGAGTGGTGAAAGGAACACCAGGGATCTTCCTGGTTCAGGAAAGCTTGCTTCTTAGTTTCCCAAAGCTCTGCTTCAGAACCTGATTTAACTGAGGAAATGTTCATGTGGGTTGTAGTAGATGATGATGCTCAGTAATGCAAACCATTAGTAACTGTACAGTTGGGTTGTTGAATTTTATCACAGCTATGTATTTAAAACTTGGATGAGCTTTTCTGGGTTTTGTTAAAAGCTTTCCAATGCTCTTTTCCCCTTATTATTTTTTTTTTTTTTCCTGAATGTTTTCACAATGGTGGAAGACTTTCTTTAACTCTCCCAAAAATAATTATATCAAGTTATCCAAATATAGGAGTATGGAAAGTAGGGTTTTTAACCTGGGGGATGGAAGGTAAGGACAGTAAGCAAGTGACATTAAGAAATAGTTGTTGAATTTAACTATAATACCACTTACCAAAGTAATGTCCTGTAATGGTTCATCAAAACTCTTTTTACCAAAAACTCTCTACCAGTTTCAAAATGTAAGTTAACAAGGCCCTAGCACAAGCTGAAGGCTTTTAGGGTGGTGCCATTTACTTAATAAACTGCAATATGTAGAAGTCTAAGACAAATAGGGCTTTATTGAGTTGGCCTTAAATTTTGAAAGGGCTACAAAGTAAATGTGTTGTCTCCTCTGTCTCGTTAATTCTACTTAGAGGTACACTGAAAGCCACTGAAGATGTGTAGCAAACCAGGCCTAATCAACCGCTTGCTGGTGTACCACTGTCCTTAATTTATAACCTGCTGCACTATACATTGTAAGTGCTGTTATTTGTGATGTTATTCCTTCATTATAGAGTACACTTGTAATTACAAGTACAGGGGTTTTATCACTTGACAAGAAGAAACATACAGATGACAGGAAACTCAGAGGATGAGGCTTTGCTTGTTTAATATGAGAAGTGTCTTAAAGAAAAAAGTTCAATCTAACAATAGCTTATGTGAGTAAAATCATATTCTCACTTCCAGTAAATATATGATGATTACCTCAAAAGGAAAGAGGTCAAGATAAGTTAAAGAAAAGCATGTGAGAACTTTCCATGGTGGTAAAATTAAATATATACATTGTATTCCAGGCTTTCAAAAGACCTCCAATAAAGCCTTGGTGTACATGTTTTCTGGAACTGGATAAAGTTATTAATCTGTCAGCTCAGGCTTTTAAGATCTGCTCTATCCATTTAATGTATAACTCCAGATCCTTTAGAAGTCAAAATACACTCTTGAAATACTAGCCTCAAATCCTGGTGGAGTGTGAGAGTGTATCATTTATCATATAATGTTTTAGAAATGTGCTTGGTCTGAATGAGTCCCATACATTCATGAGTATGAATGAATGTGAGGGGCAATGAGAAATGGGCAACTTCATGTGTGACAATCTGATCACCTTTGGATGAAGACCAATAAAATACTTGTCAAACTATGACATGGAAGTTTGGGAGAAATAATTTAAGCATATCATGCTGCACAGCAGAAATTGGACTTCCATGTAAATTTCCATTATATTCCCATCTGGTCCATACACAATAAATGTAGAAATATGGCAAATTGGATTTCAATTGCTTGAAGGCTTGTGAAATGCAATTTATGTATGGAAAATACCAGCGTTTATTTAATAATGGCTTTAATATATTTTTTGTTTACATACTAAGACTTAAAATCTGATCTAGCTTTCAAAATAATTACAGCAATTCTAAAGACGATTACTTTGGCAACTTGTCATCAAGGTGTTAAGTTATGCAGTGTTCAAAAGAAAAAGCAGGAAATGCTGAGCTATTAAGTGGAGAAGTAGAGACCTGACCCTGTTTCCACTGTGCAATAATAAAAGCTAATTGTATCACTGGACTGGAATGCCAGGAGATTTGTGTACATCTGTCTCTACTAACCTTCCTGTATGCATGACCTGTGGGTTAGTCTTTTCATAATCTTGAAATATTTTTTTTTTTCCCTTGCTTTAATCACTGACTTTGTAAAGCCTTCTGAGACAAGGAATGACATTTATTATATTGGCATCTAATTCAGAGGTGCTGTGGTGTCTGAGAGTGACCTGGACCTTACCTAGAGCTCTCAGAAACCCAGGCTAGCCTGAACTGTGGTTGCCTGAAGTGTAGAAGAAGCACTTCATGTTGTTATTCATAACTGGAGGCCTGATTGCATGATAAGATTAAGTCTCAGTCCCACAAATGTAGTTTAAATACACAAATGCTCTGATACTGCACAGGCTTTCCAGCTGAAGGATTAAGACTCTTACAGGATTGTTCCCTTGCTTTCTATGGGCTGAGAAATTATGCAGCAGAGAAGGAAAATTGTGATAAATATAAATAGAGAGAACTATATTGTGAGTTATATTTCCATGTTTTTAATTACATCTGAAAGTGATGACAAATGTCCTGATTATCGAACTTTTAAAAATAAGTGGAAATAAGATTCTCCTCCTTCCTCAGCATGAGGTCAACTGTGCCTTAGTTTCTTCCTTTTTGTGGTGGTGGTTTCCATTTAATCATACAGCATATTGGCTTTTCTAAATGAGATCACTCCGCTTTGTTTTAATTGCACTGGTGTAGATAACGTTCCTGTATTTGCGGCGTACTTAATGAAACACAGCTTTCTTTTTTCACATGATCAGTTAATCTCCATGGTCTTGAAGCCTTTTTGTAAGGGTTGCCTTGGCTAATAAGTACAGTTTAGTTTTACCTATCCATCTTTTTGAGGGAACTTAATAGTCACAGCCACAAACCGTCCCACCCCAAATATTCTTCTTGAAAGAAAATCTGCAAATTCTCTGCCTTCAACTTCTGTAACTATTTTTTTTTTTCCATGTCCCCTTCCCGACATGTTTTCTGTGTTAAAAATTATTTTCATATAGCACCTGGTTTGTACTTGCATGACACTTACTGCTCCAGGTCTCGCTTGGGTGACTACCAGAGAATGATGGAAACCTTAAAGGTCTGGGAAGAGAGAAACAAGGAAATAATGAACTGAAAGGAAGGCAGTGATGGATATACTGGATGTGGGCCTGAAAGGACAGCAACCCATTGCAATCAGCTCCAGCACTTCAGAAAACTTGGCTATTTGAGCCACCGGTTAAATAGCTCTGGTCTTCCCCTTCCCCTGTTACATGAATGGAAAGACGGTGTTTTGTGTATGTCGTGGTGGTGCTTCTGCATCTGTTCTTAGCAGGTAGAGCAGGTAGGAATGTAAAATGACAACACTAAGTTCAAAGCCCCTTGTTGGTGTGCATACATGGAGCAAGTTGTAGTGGTCAAGATGGCTCAAACCCAAGATCCCAATAGCAAAGTCTCTTTAGCTTCTAGTAGGGATAGCTTGAGCTTTTTAAAAATATCATTGTTATCAACAAACACTTGAGGGGCTTGTCTTCAGGTTTGCAACTGTTTCCTGTTGTGTAGGCTTGCATGGTGTTAGACACTGCAGTGCTGGGGGTTGGAGAACATCGTGTCTGTGCTTTCTGATCAAGAGGAATCCCTTAGCTTTTGCGGGCACGTGAAGGAAGAGCTCTCGGCTTTGTTTTGGCCAAACCTGGTCATCTTTATAGATGATCTCCTTGAAAGTTGATCTCATGAAATCCAGATAGTGAAGAGACAGTGTGCTGTTCAAGCAGAAGGCCTGTGTTTTGGGGTCCAAAGAGAAGCAGTGGTGCAAGCATTCTCTGTAGAAAAGGTGAGGGAAAGGTGGTCAAAGGCCTTGATGCAGAGTATTTGGGAGGTCTCTTCCAACCTTAACTACAGATGCCTGGTAGATTGGCATAAAATAGTTCAGAGGTCTTCATAGCTGAGATTTTATCTGTTCATAATGTGGGAAGTGCAGGGAGACGAGTTTCTTCAAGTCATTAAATGTAAGAGTTTAACACTGAAAATGGGACTTTAGTGCCAGAATTAGACTCCAGGCCAAATTATGGCTTTGAAAATTAGGCAGCTAGAACTTTTTGGAATTTTTCTTAGGACTTTAACCTACTGCCCATTTGTTGTCATGTCAAGATAAGTTTCTTGATTTGTGTTGCCCTCAGAGTTCCTTGCACATACAGTATAGACAAAACCGTACTGTTATGTGGGTTGACTTGGGATTGATCCATTAGGTGTTCTCAGAATGTGCCTGACGAATCACAACAGTAGAATGAAAAAGTGCCCGCAACAGTTTTATTTAAAAACAAAGCAGGAAAATAAACTTCTAAGTATGAGGTACAGAGCCAACGACTGTGGTATAGCAGACTTAGATTCAATTTCTGAATTCCCTCAATGAAAACATTTTTTTTGAAGAGTGCAATAATTTAAAAATTTAGAAAGTGGGTATTCTTATTACTTTGGGTGGAAAATATGACAATTTAAAGCAAAGAATTCAGGAGTAACTGAAGTGTAGAAAGACAAAGAGATGGTTTAACTGTTTACCATAGATGTTAGGAAATACATTGGGGAAATGCAGGAAGTCATTCCTTTTAAGAGCAATGTGTTCCTGTTCTAATTTTATTTCATTTCTTGCTGATGCCAAGATAGTTACTCATAATGTCTATAGAAACAAGACACAATTCAGAGAAAAGACTGCCATTATGACACTTAAATGTGGAATTCAAAATTCAAGGAGTACGAATGACACCAGCATGAAAACTGTTCCAGAAGTACCTGCAGGCTTATTCTTAAAGTATGACCACTTTTATTAAAGTATACTCTGCACACAGTGTAGGAAATTGTGATAACCCACTGCACTACTGTAATATCTTCCATACTTCTAGTATTCAATTATTTAAATGAAAGGACTTTTCTGTTTAACAAAACCTTGTTGTCTGGTACACATAAATATGTAATTTAACACATCTCATTCTCTATCAGCTTTATGCTTTTATCAACTCAATAGGCTCTTCTGTTTTCCCCCTGGTCACACTGTGATTACATTCTTTTATCAGATATGTAAGAGCTGCACTGAATTTAGGAATTATTTTGAGTTTAAAGTAAGCATTTTAATAACTTGTATAACAATGCCTCTTATTCTTAATATAAGTAATGCTCTGTAAAGAGGAGGGTATCTTACCATGAGCATGGAAGAGTAGCTTTTTTTTTTTTTTTTTCTACCTGCTTTGATGTAACTCCACTATTCAGGAATCTGACTATAAATAAATAAAACTATACATATGGCATATTATGCTATGACTAAAGGCAAACAATATTATGTGCTAATTTATATGCTAAAGCATGATCCTACAAATATTTGTATATGACTAAGTTTACAATATGCATGAATCTACTTGTATCCATGAATGTTTACATTATCAAGACAAAATAAAGGGTAACAGAATCCTACTAATGTGCCTCTAAAATAAAGAGATAATACTTTAGTCCTGGGTACAAATAGAGTAGCTACAAACTCTTAGGAGGAAATGCTCTGTATATTTTTGATCTCATTTGAGAATTAAAACGGATGTAGGATGTGTATGAGAATCATATTTAATCCTGTTTTAATTGTTCATAATGATGGAAAGTACATTAATGATAAAACAATGTTGAGTCCTTACTATTTTCCACAGAAAATAATCAGATAGGTTAAGAGTAATGATTTGGGAAGTTCGCTATATAACTTCGGTTAAAAAAAAGTATTTTTCACAAGTGCTGTTTTAAGAAAAAAAAAAACCAACAAAACTTGTGTAGGTATGGGATGATGAATTTAACATACACCCCAAGCCAAAGTCTCAGACGTTATCTAGACCAACTGGAACATTCAACATTGGAAGCCTTTTGGAAGTCTAATTCTCAAACTAGAGCGATTTGCGCAGTAGTACTCTTCTACTTCTTATATCACAAAACCTCTAGAAGGGTCAAGTTCCATCAACTTTTGAACAAAGTGAGACACACCTGAAATATTAGAAGTTTTGGGCAAAAACATACTTGGAACATCCTCATTAGGTAATAGTAATGTCGTCTTTAAGCCACATGCATCTCATGTGACTCTACAGTGAAGAGTAGACATTATCTATCTGTAAATGACCTTAACCTTAATCACTATACTGCCAATATTACTTGTAGCTGTCATGATTCATGTTTACAGCTGCCAGATATCCCCCAATGATCCAGTGTAAATGTTATGCATGGAGGAGGAATTAGAGAAGTGCTTACTGAAAACCTAATTAACCCTCTAATGCATTTGAGGTGAACTCTTTGTTTCTTAAATGTCTGAATACGCATAATAACAGCCATCCAAGGGGACGATTTGGTGTCCGTTTTAGGAGATACTTCCCTAATAAACACTACTGGGATCTTTGGAAGATTTATTTACCTGGTAGTAAGAGTTTTGAAGGACATTGAATTTTAAACTATTTTACTATGGGTTTCTCTCGCCCCTTAAGTTGAAAGAGTCTGATCCTAACTGCTTCAGTCAACGGAAAAGCATTTCAGTAAATAGATGCTGTTCAGGATTTCACTGTTCAGGAACTTGTACACTGCTTCCCTAGTTTCTGGGACAGTTGACCATATCTCTTGAGTCCGTACTGCCTGAGAGAAGCTTATCCTTACAATGATTGGCATGGTGGCACTAGAATGCTTTTTATGATTCAAGGTTGATCTCTGACCAACAAAGCTATGCTACGTCTGTTACCTTTCTCAGCTGCTGAGAAGATCATAAGACAGACAATAAAATGAGTTTAATAAACATGTTCAAATCTTAAGGATGAAGTAAAAAATAAATAGGCAGCTGCTTGAATTTTAATTCAAATGTAGATTATTTGATAATCTGTTTTATTATACAGCTTTCCTGAATTTAACTTGACTTTCACAGGACATGATCTGAAGTCTCTTCTTACCATAGGTAAAAAAGAAACATTAGCCAAAGGAAGAAGAAAGACCATGTTAAATCTTGCCCAGTGCCTAGGTAGCTTCTTCCTAGCTCTCAGTGGACTCTGACTCGGGGTTTTCAAACTATAATATATGAGTTGGTGTCTTTAATGATTCTGGGTGTTTTTGTGTTCCTTTCGCTTCCTTCTCCTTCCATGAACCTGTCCAAAAACTTTTTGAGCCCAGGAAACTTCTGACATCTGCAGTGTGCCACAGGGAGGAGGAGTCCACAGCTCACCTGTGTCTTCTGCAAGAAGTCACCTCCTTTTCATTGACTGTTTAGTAGTCCTGTGTGATGGCACGGTGTTTGATTGCAGGACACAGTAAACAAATTCTTTGAGTTATCTGTTATACTCAATCTTGTAAATTTTTCATATCTTGTTTTATTTTTCTCCCGGTAGTGACTTGAATTTTAGTTAATTGAATTGGTGCTCTTACAAAAGTGTCAGCTATGTGTTTCTTATACCTCTTCCTTCTTTCAAGATCTTTCATACAAGATCTTTTCTTTAGGACTGGGGAACTATCCTGCACTATTCAAAAAGTCTGAACTTTAGCCAATACTCCTTTTTAATTGAAGCATTAGAGAGGACTAGTCCAGAAGACTGCAGAAAGAAGTGATACTTTAGCTTTCCAATTCACTTGCTTCAGCTCACTACACAAAGTATACGCATAACTCAACAGCTGTAGAAAGCTCTGCTTTAAAATAAACAAACAAAAAAAAACCAATCTTTGGCTGTTATTAACATTTGTAAACGGGGAAAAAAATCAAGGGGTAATAAAATTGATACAGCACAGCTCAAATGTGAAGAATAACATAATCAATAAAGACTAAAGTAAAATGTTCCTACATCAGCCTGAGGTCTGAATCTGTTCTCTTTTCAAGTAGCAGTATTTTTCCTACTCCAATAAAATAAAATCTTTAATACAAATGAATATAAATTTCCTCCTGTTTAGTCACAGACAAACACGGCCCTAGATGTGATATTGTAAACCAAGTATGCTTCCAGGGCAACTGTTAAAGGCAGTGCTTGCTCCAGTTAGCAGGTGCCCTCTGCCATATTGCTGGCTGGAGAGTATCACTTCTTGCTTAAGGAATAATGTTTTTTATTTTATTTATTTATTTATTTATTTGTTTATTATAAAACCGTTCTAATGGAAGGCTTTGAGCGGAATCAAGCAACCTGTTGTGCCATCAGGAGGCAGTAAGAGGGTGGCTCTCATCTTGTCTCAGACTGCACCTGCCCCTGACAGAATCACCACTCTACTTCAGTAGGCATTTCTTCTGTATGTGACCACCTAATTCGGTGCAGTGATGTTATAAATGTGAGAAAAAGCTGCATGCAGGCAAACAGAACACCAATACAGGGGCTAGTTTCAAAGATAGGAATGCCATTTATTGCCTCAATTGTAACTGTGACTTTGAGTATCTTGCCCTATATGACCAAACCATACCCTCTTATTTCATAGACCTTATTAAGGCTTACAAAGTAAAGTTGAGGCAACCCAGTTTCATTATTTTGGAATAATGAACGGTGACGTTCTTATTTTCACATCAGCGTAGCTGATATGTGAGGGTTTTTTTGCTGTTAATTCTTTCAGATCATCCAAGAATTAGTCTAAAAACTCTGAGTCATACAATATTTCAGTAGGAATACTTAAAAGACCCTTTACTGATTTAATTTCTTGTCTCTTTTCAGCTGTTATTTACAGTATTGCTGTAGATGAGAACATATCAAAACAGCTCCCCAAGGTGAATACTGTGGTATTCTATATATGACGACTTTGTATTTATTGCAGTCCTTCCCCTTTTAATAAGTGTGAGAATGAGTGTATACTGTCTCTTTCACGCTGTGAAAGAGAGCTTCAACAGTGAATCAGAAATATCAGACTGAAATCTTTTAAGTGTGAAAACTACGTTTTATACCACAGCAGCACAGTGTCAGATCTTCATTAGGCCATATTGCAGGGAAGAACTTCTTTAGATGCTAACCTTTTATAATCTAACCTTTAAACTCATGGTGAGACACCAAAGAGGCCATAATTTAAGGATCTTCTGTCACTCCCACTTAAGAAGTTGGGTATTTTTTCTTTCTGTGCGACGAAACAGCTGCTGTCCCTTGGTCAAGGCAGAGGCTTAACAGAGCAACCTGATAGCAAGGCAGCCAAATACTATAGTAATCCTAATGATTATTTTACTGCCCGTCAGTTCCCATAGTCAGTTGACCTCCCCATTTTAGAACAACCAGTGATAACCAAAACTGTTTTTCAGCGTAATCTAGGAAGATCCCCAAATTCACTTTGAGGTTGGTTTGTTCTTCACACAAAAAAAACAGTTGTATGAACATGCTAATCTGTTCAGTTAATATTATTAGCTCCTTTACCTTTTTTGTGCGTGTTTAGTTAAATACATGGCTAGAAATAAGTAATTGTTAAAAACAGTATATAAACAAACTTGTTGCACCTTCCCATATGTCACAGACACTTTATTTTACTTGTGTGTATTTTGCAAGCTTTTTCAGCACAGTGTGTGATACTGGCTTCCTTAATTGAGGCAATCAGACCAGACCTTGAATTCAACTTGTTTGTCAAAAAGACAAAACGTGACCAAAGAGTTAAAATAAATAAATAAATAAATAAAATAAAATAAAAAAATGCCCCAAACAGTGATTCTTACTTAGTGAGGAATAGAAAAGATTTTGTACTTTTTTCCCTACTTAACCATATCTTTCTTGTTTCATATTTTACATGAACATAAATGCATAAAACTATGGCTAGACCTTATCCAATTCGTATTAACTAAGGAAAAACACGCATGAAACATAATAGCATTAATACATATTCTCAAAGGGTGTTAAAAAGCACTGGAACCGTGAAGGCATCCGAAGTATTTCATTATTCATTTTCAATCAAAGCATTTCTTCACTTTGTTTCTACCTAGTTATTAAGCACTAAAGTGTTTTGCTAAAAAGCTAAACCTTAAAATGGTAAAAGAATCAAAATATATCCAATATGCATAACCATTTTCAAAAGGAGAAAAAAAATCCACAGATAAACATATTTACTTGTTGTGAGCCAGATTTTTAAGGTTGTTTTAAAGATGTATTTAGGTGTCAGCTAGGACTTAAATACCTAAACGCTTGCTTAGGTTAAAAACAGCATGGAAGATGAGCAACTTTTGAGACCCTGTAATTACGCTATGAACTACGGTCCAGTAGATAATGTGCAAAAGTTAGAAATTGTATTAAAGTAACATTTATAAATTCTGCTTTCAGAAAAGAATCCTGTCCTAAAGAACAGGTCAGGCTTTTTTTTTTTTTGCCTTTTTTTTTTTTTTTTTTTTTTTTTTTTCTTTCTAACAGCTGCTAGCAGAGGTATGAAGAACTTCAGATTAAAAAGAAACCTGAGTTCCAGACCTTGCTTTAATTATAGTTGTATGAACTATGGGGCTTTATAGGGTTGTTTACCCTGGTTTTGCATCATTCTGGCTTGGTAACCTGTCACATAGGTAACAGAAAGGCACGCTATTTGCCATCTCTGTGCACTGTAATCTAGGTGGCAAGAGCACTTGCTTGCAGGATTCTGCAAGCGTCACTCCCCTGAGCCTTCTCTTCTCCAGGCTGAAGAGGCCCAGCTCTTTCAGATTCCTCATACAAATGAAGCTTTAGTACCCTAATCATCTTTGTTAGTCTTAAGTCCAAAAGATGTCGCAAATATTTCATGGTGGACAGAGCACCAGAGTTAATTTTTCTGCTTTTAACAAATATAACCCCCCTGTGGCTTTAGTTGAGCTGCTGGATACACACAGATAAACTGGGGAATGCTGCCAACAGCCTGCACCGAACAAATGTAGCTAAACACTGGAAGCAGAAAATTTAATAGTTGCTACATTGGTTATTAATCAGATGTACAGCTTTCCTGTTTTCAAGATTAAAATGATTGTTGCTGTTAGATCTTGGGCTAAGTTACCTAGAGCTGCCAAAGATCAGCCTTTCACAGAGGTGAAATGACATGGCATTTTATGTCCTACTAATGACATCAGTGATGAGCATTCATAGAGATTGCCTAACACAGGCAAGAGATTTTCTCCAGTTGACTGACTTTCCACTCCACTGCTGACCATTAAAGAGAAGAAGAAAATAGCCCACAGTGCTGAAGATAATCTGTTTTTGATTATATATAGAACTCAGGGGAAAAAGTCACAAAACAAACCGCTTCCCAGAAGAGAAAAAAAAGTGATTTATCCAGGCAGAAGATTGGTATGTATTTATTTTGAACTAAAACTGCATAAATCCAGATTCAATTTGAGAATTAGTTTTGGGAATGAAGTGAGTAAGGTTTGAAATGTCAGAATCATTCTGTTTGATCCTTCTGAACTGAAGCATTTCTGGTTTCCTATGCCAGTGGCTAGGGAGCTGACCTGTAATCTTTTTCTAATTCAAAAGATGGACTTGAACCCAGGCATCTTAAGCCTCTCAAAAGTAGCCAGAGGCCTTTTGAGATAGACCTTCTCTGACTTGTCAGCTGAAACCCTTCTACTATCTAGATCAATCCTAACTATTCAAAAAAGAACAAAAGACTCAACGGCCTATCACATTCAGGGTATTTGAAAAGGGTGGGGGGAAAAGCTGCTGTTCTGAGTCAATTGGTCACATTTTTTTTTTTTTTTCAAGTCAGTAGCTGAATTGAAAAATCAATTATTGACACATCTCTAACTATTTGCTTTTCTTTTGCTAGCCAATTGTTGGATATGGGTGTTTTAACTACTTCCCCTCTTGCACAGGATGCTTTTGCCCCTCATCCTGCTAATTCTGTAGTTAACCATGTGGTAGCATAAGGAAGAGCCTATAGGCACTTGTTATGATCTCACCTGAAGGGACAGAAGGAAGTCAGAAGTCAGTCCTTTAATTTCTCTGATTATCTTTAAACAGTTTGTTTAAGGAGTTATGTGAGAATCTATAGAGCAACATTTATTCTATTGAAATGACAAAGTCTAAATTGTGTGTGTCCGGAGCAGAAATGTGTGTGTGTGTGGGGAGAAAAAAAAAAAAAAAAAAAAAAAAAAGCTATTGAATTAGGTACTGTAGCTCATGTTTTGCAGCTTCGAAGTCAGTCACTCAATTGATGAAGCTTGATGCAAAATATGGGTTTTGATGTCATGGTTGTGAAGAAGTCTGGGATAGATGACCTGAGAAATTACTTCTCACTTAGGCTACTGGAGTCATACAGTCTAAACGTCCAGTGGGTATTTTTATACAGATTCTACTCAAACACTGTAATTAGCACCATCTCCATTCCAACACCTTAAAAGTGAGTACTGATTGAGTGTCATTGCATTTTCTTACTGTTAATAAATTCTTTCCAACACGCAAAGAGCAAATATACAAGATTATTCAAATATTTCTTTGCTGTTCTCTGCTTAATAAAACAAGTGAAAGAAACTGAATAGCAATCATGCATCTAAAAGACATAGCACTATTCATAAAGCATATTACTTCTTTAGACTCCCCAAATTCTAATTAAAACTTTACAAAGCAATAACAAAGATAGCAACTGGATTCTAAACTAATAATTTTAAGCTCAGTGCAAACCGGAAAGCCCCAGTGCCAGTAAAATAATACAAGACACCTGTTTTATATGGTACACATCAAAAGCAAGCCCCAAGGATGATAACTTTTAATATAATCATTATTAAATGTTTATTAGCCAAAGCTCAAAATATCAAGAAATGTATTGTGGTAGAGAAACAGCTATCTCCCAGACACACAAAATCTTTCTGTTTTGATGATTAAAACTTTGCCAATAATCTTCTGGCCCAAGGTAGCAAGTGTTATTACTGTACTTATAAAGTAATGAAAGCATGTTTCTTATCATTCAATTTCCCTATTTATAATTTAAAGTGCACTCTTGTTCATCTATCTGTTTGAAATTAAATTTTTAAATTAAATACTTTATAGCTTTTTCATTCTCCTGGAGATAACAAAATTACTAATACAAAAGAAAAGATCTATTCAAAAAGTTTAGAGATTCAAATAAAAAAAAAAAAAAAAAAAAGAAAGAAAAGTTTGTTAATGTTTTGAAGATACACAACTTTACCTTGAGTAAATCCAGTTTTTTTGTAGGTCTCAGTTCTTGCACCAAACAAAACAGAACTGAGTTCAAATTCAACTTCTGTTTTCATTTTTTTAGGAATGACCACCCAACAATAACTGGAGCTGTGTGTCATTCTTGCATGTTATTCCTCCAGGCTCACTTTATAACATATCGCTAAGTAGGCATTGGGATAGGCAATTAAATCTGGATCGCTCACATCTCTTAAAAAATGTTAAAAAAAAAAAAAAAAAGTTGAGGAGAGAGTAAATGAAGTATGTATGGGAATTGAATTGAGTGATTGCTGTTGATTCAGATTAAACAAAAAAGCAAAGCCCACTGAGTTGTGTGGGGATTTTTTAAATACAGAACTTTGATAAATCAGTAGAATTAATTATTGAGATCAGCTAGTTAAATAAAAATCAGCTGCTTTAATAAAACGTTGATATTTCTGTAAATCAGGGTGAAAAATGATTACAGAAGAACTTTTATAACTGAACAAAGGAAAGTAGGATCTCGAAATTAATCAGTATGTGAGGGGATGATGTTGATAGAAAATAAGTATTGCTCTAAATAAAAAGTGGATTCATAAATGGCATTCTTCAGTCTTGTTTTATCATTGCTTTTAGGGCAATATTGCCAATGTCCTTCCCCAGAACTTTGTACTACAAGAGTGTTTGCAGAATACCCGCTACACTGAAATCTCAGCCATCTGTAATTTACTTTTGATCATTCGAGGCAGAATTGGGTATCAAACCAATAATTTTCTTTAACAAACAGAGCATCCTGTGAGGACCTGAGAGCCTTTTGCCTCCCACTAGCATAAATGAAAGTTGGCAGCATCTTGCTGCATTGGGATCTTTGTATTTAAAATGTAGGCATTTTTAATTTATTTGGAAGGGATGGACTACACATTTTTCAAGAACAAAAATGAAATAAAAATGTGAATAGGGGATATGTTATTTCACATTTATTATTTTTATGGTTTTCTTTAATTTCTTATTACAGCAAGCAATTATGTACTCTTGCAATAGACCTGGTCTGTCAGAAAGTAGGAAGGATAAAAAATATATTTTAAAGGCTGTTTTCTACCTCTTTGTTCAAATGGATCTACGTTTAAAGGTTACTTGGGGAATTAATCTCTAATCCAACAGGAATTATTTCTTTAAATAGTATGTTTGTTTCTGTGAGTCTGCAAAATTCTTGTGGATTTCATGTTTTTTATTCAGTTATTTTCATAATGTATGTATATATATATACATATACACTAGAATTACAATGAAATGAAGTAATAGGAGTTGGTTTCTTTCTTCATAATTTCTAAAAATGCTGTAATTTGAATCAGGGTGGCTTATTTTCATCTTATATATCATCAATGCAGGCAAAGATTGTGTTAGTGCGATCAGTCTTATGTTGCAGCAGTGCAATCGTTTGGGTTTACATCTTCAGAATGCCTGCTGAACTCAAGTCTTGCGTGGAGCTGTTGGTATTTATAGTGATACAGAAAATGGAGCAGAATTTGTTTTAGCTGTGTTGGCTCAACATTTTTATAGGAGTAAAAGAGTCAATTAAACCCATATTTTTGCCAGTTTGTAAGATAACAGCACAGGTTTGTGACGTAAGGAGGTGTTGTTTTTATGTTTAATAGAGGAGAATTACACCTTGATGAATGGATATTTGGGAAATTATATGGATGTTATCAGTTTTATTTGAACAAAAATAGAATTTAGAAATAATTTTTAGTGCAATAATGCTAACTTTTCATTTGCACAAATATGATTTAAAAGTGTAATCTCTCTAAGCTATGGTTTCATGAGCCTGCAGTTGATTATGGGTTTTAGTAGCTGAAATAAGGCAGTATATCTTGCACGTTATTCCTGAAATGTTCATGCAGCTATGTTGCATTATAAAGAACAGTTAAAAATCTGTTTGTAAAAAATATACCACCTGATGCTGTTTCTTGTTAGATATCATTCTGAAATATGCTAGCAACTCAAAATACATCTTAATGTTTGAGGTAATCTTGGGAAGTAGAAAGTTCTGATTTCTAAAGTAAATAAAGAGTCATGACTCAAAATTGCCATGGGAAATGTACTAGATACTGAACAACTCTCTGTGTAGACATTTGGGTATCCCTTTTACCTCCCATGTTGTAACAATTCTGCTATACCGAAAAATGATTCAGAAGTCATTTGGTTATGGAAAGGAAAATATTGCTAATAACTTCTGGTTAAAGTAATGCCTAAATGTCTCTAGAATGCATTCAGAATGTGGGTTTCGTGTGTGTGTCTCCTGAAGTGTACAGAATGCTTAATTACAAGAAATAAAATTCCTTCCAATGGATCCTCCTGTATTTTAAAATATTAATTATATTTAAATTTTAAATATTAAAAATAATTATTATTTATTATTTCTATATAATAATTGTACCGGGTCTGGCTGGGATGTTAACTTTCCCTGCAGCAGCCCATACAGTGCCATGCTCTGCACTTGGAGCTAGAACAGCAGTATTATCACACCAGTGTTGTGTCTGCTGCTGAGAAGTGCTGGCACAGTATCAGGACTTTCTCTAACCCTCCTGGGGGGTGGGCAAAAAAGTGAGAAAGAAACATCACCAGGGCAGCTGACCTAAACCAACCAAAGAGATATTCCATACCATATGATGTCACACTCAGCAATAAAAGGTGGAAGAAGGAGGAGGAGGGGAGGGGTGGGCTTTTGTTGTGAAAACTTCTGTCCTCGCGAACACCGGCTATGTGCGTTGAGGCCCTGCTTCAAGGACATGGTCAGGCATCGCTCATTTGCGGGAAGTAGAGAATAATTTCTTTCCTCTGCACTTTCACACAGCCTTTACTTGTTTTGTTTTGCTGTTCCCTTTCCCCCTTCCTTTCCCCTTTCCCTTTTTCCCTTTAGTTGTATTGTTAATTAATAATACTTCCTTAATATATATATTTTTCCTCTTTAATTAAATTATCCTTATCTCAACCCGTGAGTTGTTGTTTCCTTTTCTTCTTCCCCTCCTCATCTGAGGAGGGGGAGTGAGAGAGCGGTTGTGGTGTTCAGTTGCCCAGCACGGTAAAACCACCACAATAATATAATACAGTATACAAATGTATTATATATATATATATTATACATATATATATAATATATACTATATTATATAACAATATAATATATAATAATATAATATTTAATTATTAATCATTAACAATGTAATTTGTTATTAACATTTAATTTTAAATATTAAAATATTTAAAATATTATACTGTGCTCTCTCAGAAAATACTTGTATGTCCTTACTGTGATGTTGCTGTCTGTGGAAGCAGCTTTCATGCACTGAAAAAGAGGAATTTTGAGGAAGTTGTAGACCATCATACTATTTACTGAGTGTCTCCTGTGTCTTGGAAATTCCCAGACTCTAGGCAGATGTGGAGAGTCCTCCGATGTCCAAATACTCTTGTTAGTTATGGGCCATTTTCTTGATACTCTAAATGCACTAACTTTAGAGAATGGTATTTGAAGAGAAAAGTAAATTTGTCTGCATCCAGGTTGAAGATAACTGTTTCATTCTTGCCTCTGATAATCTAGAGAAAGGGCCAAGAGACTAAAGAAAATGTGGAGGGAAAAAGAGGTAGAAGAATAGCTTGTTCTGCGTACCAGAGAGCTGCAGTGGTTATGAACTTTGTCTGAAGGCAAAAGTTACAGTCACTCAAAATAAGGGGAGAATAAGCCATACAAATTCTGCAGATATTAGGCCTCCAGGAAAACCATGATCCATGGTTACGCTAAGCAATTTTTTTAGAATCCCAGAACAGATACAGCTCAGGTGTGTCTGAATGACTTGCTTGGGATTTTGGAAAGGGGGATTTGTCCTCTGCTTTCTCCTTTATCCAGTTGCTTGTTGAGTTCTTAAATTCTTAAATTTGCTAAGTTTTCAGTTGTGTTTCATGTTTTAAGAAACCATTGAGTTTCGTAAACCACTGGAAATAAATAAAAGTCAGTATTTTGATCTTAGAGAACAGTTAACAAATCATTAATCGCAAACATTTTATGACATTTCTTTGGTTTACTCTTTATGTTGTTACTTTATCAGTTTTTTTTTTTTTTGTTTTGTTTTGTTTTGTTTACTGGTGGCATTAACCTCTTACTTGATTTGTGATCATACATCTTAGTATGCCTGTTTCAGGGTTAGCCATATCATATTTGTTACTTCAGTAAGATCCTTCAATTTACAGATTTATAGTGTTACTAATGCCTTTTTCTAATAATTTCAAAATACTGTAGTGAGTGATAAAACTAAGAACTATACCATCGGAAGTTTACATGACAACTTCTACTCAATTGTTTCTTTACAGATTCAAAAATAAAGTGTGAAGCTTCTAGAGTAGATTTAATTCATAGTAGGTTATCCTGAAAATCTGTATAATTAGTCCAATTAATGTTATACGTGCATACTTTTGCCATTTCTCTCTGTTTTTTTCCTCTGGCAGCAACTTGAATGAAGGAAGTCTGTAGTGTGAAGTAGTGTGATGTGCTCCATATTCAAAGAATGTAGGTGCTTACTTGGCAAGTGTGTTAAGGCCATATTTCATTTGTTGTATTTGCTAATGAATTAAGTATTACAAAAAAAAAAAAAATAATTTTCCCTTAATGTGTTTTTTTTTCATAGTCCTTCACCTTTTTATTTTAATCAGCTGTCCATATATTGTACCATTATGTTATTTACCTGTGGCATCTCATTAATGAGATGCATAATAAAAGCATCATCAATTTATATTAGATATTCCCCAGCTCCCTTTACGCTGATTCCAAAACTAAGTAGAATCAGTCTCAAAGAGCTCTAAATGCTATTTTTTATTGATGGCAACAATCAGGAAATTAGCAAACACAAGCTGATGTTCCTATGATAAAAAGACATGCAGTAAAAATAATAGATGGTATAGGATTGTATTATGTCTGGAGATTCAGATTTTTTTTTATCCTCTTTTGTAACCAAGTCAAACTATGAATGGAAAGGTTAATGTTAGATTTCAGCACAACATTCTCTACTAGACATTTGCACTCTGAAATTGGAAATAATTGCAACCGTGCTTTTTGTCAGTATTACAATGTTTGTAACTTACGTGGCTTTAGAATGCTGACCTAGTGCTTTCCCTGTCATATAAATCCTATACAGAAGTTCACAGAAGGTCATCTTCTGCTTCTTCTGAAAAATATCTAATTAGGCATGTGGAGATTGTGAAGTGCTGTTGAGTAGCCGGAAACCTTGGCTGCTTCTCAGAAGCTCCACAAAGGTGCAGTGTGATGTGGTACAAAGCCTACTTCTAAGTCTTTGGCTTGGGATAGAAAGCCTCTGTAGAGATAAAACTTCCTTGCTTGCTGTTGCTCTTGTGTCCTGCCTCAACGCTATTTAGAAAAGGTTGTGATGTTATATGTCTCAAGGAGTCTAGAAGAATGATAAAAGTTGGGAAACTTGGGTATTGGAGGGGAATTATTTCTGCTGTATGAATGGACTTTAGTTTGCTGGTGTTGTCCTCTGAGCTGCACTGAAATCTCCTTGATGCGATTCTGAAAAGCAAGGAAAGGTCTGGTGGGCTTTCCTAGCGTGGTTCAGAGCCCCGGCACTCTCAAGGAAATGTAACTCTTGCATTTGTAGCAGTCCCCTTCCTTCTGTGATGGCTCAATGAGCAGCAGAGCAGTGTGCTGAGCTTGGAGTCTGGTGCTGACCTGTTACGCTAAACCTGGAGTCCATTGCAGTCAGAGTGCCTGCCTGTGAGTCAGCTTTGCATTTTGAGCATGTTACTTTTCAGTTAAATTGAAATTCAATATCAACCACGTGTAAGCACAAATAAGTGTCACTCATACCTGTCAATAAGCCCAGCTAAGAAGCAAGCAATGAGTAAGATTATATAGAAGTTGCTTGTAAGTTTTTGTTTGTATATTTGTTTTTTACTGGTCTAGATACAGGCATGCAGCAGTTCTGACTGGCTTCCATCTTTCTACTCCTAAAAAGATAAAGTGCGTGTAATGTTCATCCCGTACTTTTGAAAAACAGGACACTTAGAGAGCTAAAGATAGAGATTTGGAACACAAAAACCAGAAAATTGTTTGGTGACAGATTTCTGATGTAAATAACTGTGAAATATATTTAGATATAACATGTATAAAATTGTAAATATGACCTTTTCTGTGCAATGCACACTATAACTACACATGATATAAAATAATTTGTATATTTAAGCAGCAATGTTTACTTTGCAGACAATGTCCACAAGTAGGAAGCAGTTGTGGAAAAAAAACAAAAACAAAAACAAAAAAAAGCCCTAATGGCTCCTTTATTAATTTAATAGCGTTTTGGGGGCAATTTAGAAGTCACAGAATCACAGAATTTCTAGGTTGGAAGAGACCTCAAGATCATCGAGTCCAACCTCTGACCTAACACTAACAGTCCCCACTAAACCATATCCCTAAGCTCTACATATAAATGTCTTTTAAAGACCTCCAGGGATGGTGACTCCACCACTTCCCTGGGCAGCCCGTTCCAATGTCTAACAACCCTTTCAGTAAAGTTCTTCCTAAGATCCAACCTAAAATTCCCCTGGCGCAACTTAAGCCCATTCCCCCTCGTCCTGTCACCAGGCATGTGGGAGAACAGACCAACCCCCACCTCGCTACAGCCTCCTTTGAGGTACCTGTAGAGAGCGATAAGGTCACCCCTGAGCCTCCTTTTCTCCAGGCTGAACAATCCCAGCTCCCTCAGCCGCTCCTCGTAGGACTTGTTCTCCAGGCCCCTCAACAGCTTCGTCGCCCTTCTCTGGACTCGCTCAAGCACCTCGATGTCCTTCTTGTAGCGAGGGGCCCAAAACTGAACACAGTACTCGAGGTGTGGCCTCACCAGAGCCGAGTACAGGGGGACGATCACCTCCCTAGCCCTGCTGGTCACACTGTTTCTTATACAGGCCAGGATGCTGTTGGCCTTCATGGCCACCTGAGCACACTGCTGGCTCATAGTCAGCCGACTATCAACCATCACTCCCAGGTCCTCCTCTGACAGGCAGCTCTCCAGCCACTCATCTCCCAGCCTGTAGCTCTGCTTGGGGTTATTGCGTCCCAGGTGGAGGACCCGGCACTTGGCCTTGTTGAACTTCATGCAGTTGACCTCAGCCCATCGGTCCAGCCTATCCAGATCCTCCTGCAGAGTCTTCCTACCCTCGAGCAGATCGGCACACGCACCTAACTTGGTGTTGTCTGCAAACTTACTGAGGGTGCACTCGATCCCCTCATCCAGATCATTGATGAAGATATTAAAGAGGACCGGCCCCAGCACCGAGCCCTGGGGAACGCCACTAGCGACCGGCCTCCAACTGGATTTGACTCCATTTACCACGACTCTTTGGGCCCGGCCATCCAGCCAGTTTCTAACCCAACGAAGCGTGTGCCAGTCCAAGCCAAGAGCAGCCAGTTTCCTGAGGAGAATGCTGTGGGAAACGGTGTCAAAAGCCTTGCTGAAGTCAAGGTAGACGACATCCACAGCCTTTCCCTCGTCCACTACGCGTGTCACCTTGTCACAGAAGGAGATCAGGTTCGTCAAGCAGGACCTGCCCTTCATAAACCCATGCTGACTGGGCCTGATCGCCTGCTTGCCCCGCAAGTGCTGCGTGATGACTCTCAAGATAATCTGCTCCATGAGCTTCCCTGGCACTGAGGTCAAACTGACAGGCCTGTAGTTTCCCGGGTCAGTCCTCCGGCCCTTCTTGTAGATGGGCGCCACGTTTGCTAGCCGCCAGTCAACTGGGATCTCCCCCGATAGCCAGGAGTGTTGATAAATGATGGTAAGCGGCTTGGCCAGCTCCTCTGCCAGTTCTCTCAGTACCCTCGGGTGGATCCCGTCCGGCCCCATCGACTTGTGCACTTCCAAGTGCCGTACCAGGTCACCAACCTTTTCTTCGTGTATAGTGAGGGCCACATCCTGCTCCCCATCCCCTTCCACCAGTTCAGGGAATTGGGTATCCAGAGAACAACCGGTATTGCCGCTAAAGACTGAGGCGAAGAAGGCATTAAGCACCTCCACCTTTTCCTCATCTCTTGTAACTAAGTTTCCCCCCCGCATCCAATAAAGGATGGAGATTCTCCTTAGTCCTCCTTTTTGTGTTGATGTATTTATAAAAACATTTTCTGTTATCTTTAACAGCAGTAGCCAGATTGAGCTCCAGATGAGCTTTGGCTTTTCTAATTTTGTCCCTGCACAGCTTCACAACATCCTTATAGTCCTCCTTAGTGGCCTGCCCACTTTTCCAAAGATTATAAACCCTCCTTTTTCTCCTAAGCTCAAGCCACAATTCTCTGTTTAGCCAGGCTGGTCTTCTGCCCCGCCAGCTCGTCTTTGGGCACGTGGGGACAGACCGTTCCTGCGCCATTAAGATTTCCCTCTTGAAGAGCGCCCAGCCTTCCTGGACTCCTCTGCCCTTCAGAACCGCCTCCCAAGGGACTCTGCCAACCAGTGCCCTCAGCAGCACAAAGTCAGCCCTCCGGAAGTCCAATACAGCGGTTTTACTGGTCCCCTTCCTGGCCTCGCCAAGAATAGAGAACTCCACCATTTCGTGGTCACTCTGCCCAAGACAGCCCCCGACAATCACATCCTCCACCAGTCCTTCTCTGTGAAGAGAAGGTCTAGTGGGGCACCACCCCTGGTAGGCTCACTAACCAGCTGCGTCAGGAAGCTATCTTCCACCTCTCCAGAAACCTCCTAGACTGCTTTCTCTGGGCTGTGTTGTACTTCCAGGATATGTCAGGGAAGTTGAAGTCCCCCACGAGAACAAGGGCTGACGATTTCGCAACTTCTGTCAGCTGCCTATAGAACTCCTCATCCGTCTCCTCATCCTGGTTCGGTCATTGTGGAAAACAGTGTTTAGGTGACTGTGGTGGTTTTACCGTGCTAGGCAGCTAAACACCACAACCGCTGTCTCACTCCCCCTCCTCAGATGAGGAGGGGTAGAAGTAAAGGAAACATCAACTCACGGGTTGAGATAAGGATAATTTAATTAAAGAGAAAAAAATATAAAGGAAATATTATTAATTAACAATTCAACTAAAGGGAAAAAGGGAAAGGGGAAGGGAGGGGGAAAGGGAACAGCAAAACAAAACAAGTAAAGGCTGTGTGAAAGTGCAGAGGAAAGAAATTATTCTCTACTTCCCGCAAATGAGCGATGCCTGACCACGTCCTTGAAGCAGGGCCTCAACACACGTAGCCGGTGTTCGCGAGGAGGACAGACATTTTCACAACGAAAGCCCACCCCTCCCCTCCTCCTCCTTCTTCCACCTTTTATTGCTGAGTGTGACATCATATGGTATGGAATATCTCTTTGGTTGGTTTAGGTCAGCTGCCCTGGTGATGTTTCTTTCTCACTTTTTTGCCCACCCCCCAGGAGGGTTAGGGAAAGTCCTGATACTGTGCCAGCACTTCTCAGCAGCAGACACAACACTGGTGTGATAACACTGCTGTTCTAGCTACAAGTGCAGAGCATGGCACTGTATGGGCTGCTGCAGGGAAAGTTAACATCCCAGCCAGACCCAGTACAGAGACCTGACACTAGAGGACTGACTTGAACTGCTTATAGTTAGTAATGTGGCAAAAATGAAAATAAAATCCTGGAAAAGAACAAGTAAGAGTAAAACTAAAAGAATGTCAGCATTTTCCACCATCCTAACCCTTAACTATTGTGTATTGTTCTACTGGAAGAAAAAAAAACAATAATTTGGATTAATACTGATAAAATGAGAGTTTGTATTAAGATGTATAAATATTTCATGTCTTTCCTAATGCGCAAGTAGTATGTAGAATAAAAGAATATTGGCTATTAAAGTATCCTCATAATTACAAAATAATCCTTGTAGAATGAGCTTCAGGTTAAGGTAATTGCTTTATTTTAAAAGAACTACTTTGTGTTAAACGAAATACTAAAACCAAATAAAACCACAGAATCATCTGAGTTATACATTGGTGAGGAAGTAGTAGGTGAGTTAAAATATGAAGGTGTTTGCTTTATTTTTATTTTATTTTATTTTATTTTATTTTATTCTTTTAGGAAAATACTCATGTCTCGTGTTCCCTCTTATTCTAAATTCTTGGGAGGAAGAAAAATAATTCACAGCTGCCCAGTTTGTGTGGTAGTTTTGTGGTGTATTTCTTTTGTAGGAGAACTTGATCCTGCAAGGAAGTCCTCCTCCCTTTTGGAGATTTTACAAAGAACTAGGTCCCATTAGGTTTAGAGTGATAGATGAAATTCATCTGCAGAAACAGGTAAAAACACTGGAAATTTGGGAGTGGATCTCATCTCAATTAGTTTCTTCAGTGTCTCCCAAGAACAACATCTTGTCCCAGTAGGTTACTGGGGCCAGTTCTCATTCTCATTCAATATCTTCACATTCTTTCCTGGGAATTGGAAAATTCCAGAAATAATAATCAGCCCTACCTCAGATGTCTTCAGGTAGTGCCCAGGTTTCATGTGGAGTTGAGTTCCTTTGGAAACATCCCCTACAGTCTTTGCTTTCCTTAAGGACCTGCAAAAATCAAGTTCTTAATACTGGCAGCTGTAGCAAGTAATGCAATACACGTTGACAAGGAAACACAGCAGTAGTTTTGCCAGCTTGCTGTACTTTCCCAGTAGCAAGGATCAGTACAACATGTGTGTGGGGGAAACCTTTGTTACACTACCTGCTCTTTCTGCTCTTTTTCATCCCTCTGTGTGACTTGTTTTGCCCTAAAGGATGCTTTAGCTCACTCTAACCAACTAGCCATAGAGGACAGGTAATGCCAAGTCAAACGCTGTTGAAAAGAGGGAAGTAGCTGGAGAGGACAATAGGAACAATGGGAAAGGAGTAAGGTGCATTGTTAAAAACAAGTCCAGCTTCAAAACAGATTTGTGCAATGTCTTCCTTTCATTTCTTTTGCTCTTTTACAAAAGGCGTTTCTAACATACGTTGAATGCTGATCAGTATCAAAGCCTGAAAATGTGACCTGTGCTTGCTGTGGGAGTGCCAGGGTGACCTTAACAGCTTTGAACGTCTCAACCAGACGCGTCATGGAAATGGATATGGCCCTTTCCTTATATAATAAAATTAACAAATCGTGTCTCCTTTTTTACTGCAATTTGGCTGATGCAAAGAGAAATATAATAATATTTTCCAAGTTTCTACCTAAATTCTTTTGTTTTGAATTCCAATAAAATCTGCTGCTTTCTTTGTTTTAACTTACGGGTCCCTGTCCTAATTTAAATTTGGGTTCATACTTGCTACAGTTGCTCATGTGTGTATGGGTACACACAGGTTATGTATATACAGATAATTGTCTTGGATGGCTGTCCCTGCCTGCTTGGAAGTACTTAAAAGCAGGCACAGTCATGGGCTGTTCAAAATTGCACTGGAAGCAAGTGGCATCTTTCTGTTCATTCTGTGCTGACTTCAGGCTTTGGATTCGGGCCTGAAATCACATGCAAAATGTAAGCACATGAATCAGCTCTGTTCAAAAATGAAGCCCTAGATATATAATAAAAAATTTATATGTTTAGTAGCTAGATCACCAGTCATTAGAAATGTCAGTTACTATAATTTCAGATTTATTCATAGGGAGTTCACATCCACAGACAACTTCAAGGGGGCATGCTTCCAATAAAAAAGAAACCTTGGAGGCCAGCTTCCCATTGTATTTGATTAATACACATTTTTTCTTTACATAACTTGACACATACTGGCCTGATTACACTTCTGCCTTAGCTTGACAAAAACCCGTTCTGACTTGATGTGATAAAATGAGAAGAAACTTTGATGTGACTTCAGAGTTGCAAGTGAAATGTGTTGCATCTTCCCCAACAAAATGGGGAGTTTCTTGTATCTGCTGGGCTCCAACAGTCTTCTGTGATGGATGAATCCTCTTCTTTCCTGACTTTGTAATTGTGGCTTTTAATATTATTGATCAACAAAGTCAGTGGCAGAACGTAGCGGAGAGGTCAGAGTAGGTCCCCTGACATAGACCACAGTCTAAGGGCAAGTAGTAATATGAGCAGTATCTGCCTGTGTGTATGTGTCCCCCTAGGGCTGCATTCATTAAGGCCAAATTTGGTAGGCTTGGGGAGACTGGGGAAGGCTGTTTCAAAACCTTTTCCAAGTGTGTGCAGCTCTTCCTGAGAGCTGTGGTGTTGGTTTGTGAGATTAAGAGGAGTTACAGTGTGTTTTCTGGCCTTTCAGGCCTGAGCCTTCATGCAAGTGAACTGCACACTTCTGTCTTCTCACAGTCTTTTACTTAATGCTTCCTCTTACTCATATACTTGAGGGAGAAAATGATAATGAAATAATAGGAAAATTGTTCTATTCCCTCCTTCAAACGGAAAAACAAGGGGAAGAAGGGCTTTTTCATTTTTTTTTTTTTTTTTTTTCCCCTTTGGTTAATGAGATGAAACCTCTTGAAAGGGGGATATTAAGATGAATGAAGATAAGTAAGGGAGGAGCTCTGTTATGTGAAGTGTTGACCCTCACCAGCTCCCAGCTCTCGATGGAGGGGAATTGGGCATGTTTACTTCTTTATTCTCTATACTTTATTTATTTTAATCTTTTTCCCACCTACACATTTTAAAGTGCAAGACATGATGCTGTATGTGGGCACACAGCAAGAAGGTCTAGAGTTTCAGCATGTCTTGCACCCTCTTCAATTTACATACAAACATATTGAGCAAGATAAATGACAAATGCTGCTTGTGGGCAATAAAATAACAAGTACTGAACGGTAGTTTCTGGTAGTACTTTTCTTCTTAGTATGCAACTCATATGCATACTAAGTCTATGCAACTGCTACGCATGTACAATCCAACCAAATAAAAGGAAAAAGAAACTTCTAGAGTGAGAGCAAATGCTTTATTAATAATCACACGCAGTTATGCATCCAAAAGGGGGGAAAAAGCCTACTAGTTGCTTTTTCTATAAGACGTAATTTGGACCATTGAGCTAACTGAAAAATGCTGATCTTTGGGCATGACAGTATATTTCCAGAAGATAAACTAGGATCCAAGTCTACAGCAGATAAATTGTTTTAAGGTGCCTTGCACTAAATGGAAAGGAACAAAGAAAGACTTAAGAAAGTTGAAAATGAAGTAGCATTCAAGTAAATTGTATCTTTCATAATCTTTGCGTGAAGACTGCTTATTTTTAGTAGATGTTCTGCATACGGCTCAAACAGAAATTATGGACTTAGTGCAGAAGCTGTTATTACGGTGTTTTGCAGCCACTGTCTCTGCTGAGTGAATCAGAAACTGATCCAAGGTCTCCTGACCTCCGGGCAGATCAAATCAATTAGACTATCCTAATATGTTCTCTCTCATCAGTGTTTTCTGGTGTGGACTCAGTACCATGCTGTGTTTGTGTTAAACTTGCATTTACACATGAATGCATCCTAAATTATATTCTTTAGTGTTGTTCTTTTGGTTTCTAAAGAATATGTTCAACTTAACTTTTGATGTTACCGAGTGTGATATATAAGAGGAATTATTTGGATACCCTGACTGTGAGGAAATGCTTTCCTAAACCAAATAGCCTAACTTTGAGTGGACTCAAACTCAACAGAGTGGACATGTATGGGTAGAGAAGTCAAACTTGCTGAATTCCATTCTCCTGGTGGTCTTCAGCTCATGCAATGCCAGTTTATATGTGGTCAGGTGAAAAAACATTGCAGTGCTCATCCACATAGTAGGATTGTGTCCCATGGAGGACTGAGATTCGTGCTGTGTAAGATACTACTATTCACTGAGTGCTCTAGGAGGAATGTTTTGGTTGAGTTCAGTGTAAGCAAAAGAAATTCAAGTTTGTTGATTACCTTTGCATCCACTTTTTGAAAACGTTTGTTTTAAGCACTAAAAAAAAATCTTTAAAGTGTAAGTAAGCCTTGGGGATTTGTTTTCAGTTAATGACATAGCCAGAAAAGAGCTGAAACAGCAGAATCCTGTTTCTAAAGTTCAGATTGATTGTCACTGTATAACGCTGTTTTACAGCCTCTATGGTACAAAGGAAATACTGCCTTTTAATACATGGTTATAATTTAATATTCTAAGGTGGGAAAGAAAGAAAAAAAAACACACAAATTTAACAGCTCCCCCGTTTTCAAAACTGACTTTATGAAATAGAGGAATTTTTTTAATTTAAATTCCATTTCAGCAGCCTTTTATGTCCAAAACCTAGCTTGCAGGTTTAGATTCAGTTGAGTGCAATAAACTAGCATTTACTTTTTGTTTATAACAATGCAAACTGCGATGAAAAGAGAAAATAAAGCTGAAAGGGCTTTAAAAGTTTGAGCCCTCTCAATTAGAAGCTGGGCTATTCCATCAGTAAAATAAGTCCCTAAGAGTCTTATTCTCAATTTCTATGGTTTAAGTGAGTGAGAAATAAATAGCAGTCATAATTTACATGAGAATTATGTTTGTTTGGATTGATCCAACTAAGAACCCTCCAGTACAGAAACTTTTAAAGACTTTTACAGCATATATTGGCAGACCTACGCGTCTTGTTGTACATGGAAGTCAGAGTTTGTGCTCCGGTGTGGCTCGGAGGTGGATGAATGAAGCAGGTCAAGTCAGTGTCCTAGCCCTCCCAGCAGGGCACCAGCATGGCTGGAGCTTTTCTCCAGCAGGAGCAACCTACTGACCCTGCTAGATTAGGGTTTGGGATGGGTTGGTATCGTGGCACAGCTGGTCCTGCACAGCCGAACCCAGTATGTGGGCTGAACAATTACCTGGATGGAGATGCAGTGGGAAGCAGAACATCACGTTCCAGTTTGCTCTTTCAGATGTAGTCTAAAGGACCACAGTGCCTTCAGTACAGTATTAAATTATGTGCTCTACTCCTACTAGTATTCTTTCTGCCAGCTACTTCAGTCAAATGCTGGAATTAAACATTAATTCAATCTGTAATGGCTTTTGCTTCAAACTGGGGTAATTTTAACTTGTACTTACAAAACAAAATATTTTATGCCAAAGCTTATGCACGAGTACCCTTAAAGTGAAAGCTTTTTCACACTTACGACTTGAAAAGTCACAATTTCCAGTCTTAAATTACAGTTAACAGTCAAGAAATACTCATTTTCCGCTGTGCAATGAGCTGGAATGTATGAGAAATGTACACTACAGAGCATGTTTTCTTTCTTGCTTACTTTCACTGGGGTAACTAAGAAATAGCTTCATTCAAATCAATTACCATTGCCTGGCAGATATGCAAGGTGAGTTTGATTGACAGGAGCACAGAAATCCATGTTGTGGGAGTGGAAGAATTGGTGAGATATAGGTAGTTTAGAACGGGATACATAACAGAGGTGAAAAACAAAACAAAGACAGCATTGGTGTTTAAAGAAGTTCAAAATAAGTTGTGTGTGACCTCTACAACATAAGCAGTTAAATGTTTTCCTTTTTATCTGCTTGCTCCTTGCCAGGAGATCAGGTGGAGTTAGAGGTTCCAAGAGTAAACCCATGTCAGACAGAAGCTCAAGAACCTTTTGTTTCAATCACACAATAATTGACATCTGACCTTCTGTACAAATAAACTCAGTGTTAGCAAGGACACCCTGCTGGAGGTACAAACAATGAGCTCTGACTGATTCATAGGTGGAGGAAAGTACTTCAAAGCCATAGATAATTTATAGACATGTTAACTTGGTTATTGCATTGCAATCCCTAATATAGAGTAGCAGTGTAAATAAGAGCTACAGTTTTTAGTTAAAGGAAAAAAGAAGATTTTATTTGCTGTGGGCTTGGATGAGAAGAGTTCTTTCTCTTTTTTTTTTTTTTTTTCTTATATATATATATTAAAAAAAAAAGGATTATAGAGAAGTAATTTTTATGTATTCCATAATGCTTCCATTTCCTACCAACCTCTCTTCTTCTACAATATGGTCAATTATCATCCTCTCTTACCAGTAGCAGGAAAAGGTCAAAAGTGAAATAAGAAAATACCATCTCTCCTAAGGGAACAGATTCATAATGTGGAAGGGAGCCTGTAATTTGGCAGCTGTAGCTTTGGGAGGCTAAAGTTTAGTACAGGAAGAAATTGGAATGTCTTTTGGCTGGGGAAGTAGTGGTCATCAGAGAATGCAGCTGACATGATTTCTCTGTGCAGAGCTGACATCGGGGTGCTTGGTGTTGTCACTGAAAGAAGGTAAGCAAAAGCTCTGTTTTATACTATTGTCAGTTCTGCTTTTTTATCTCACGTATCATGCTCAGAACTAACTGTGTTTACTGTGCTCCTGGAAAGCAGGTAGAGAACATTTTATAATTAACTGAGAAATTCACATTCCTACTTTTTCTTCCAAACAACATATGGGAAGGAGATACCTTCGGCTTCCTCACCTCTCTAAGCCAGATTTTGTATTAGTGTGCAGGTGGTTGTTATTTTTCCAATTTGTCATTGCATATCTCTCACTTGATGTCCAGTGTAAATGACTGAATTTTTAAGCTTTTGAGTTTGGGAATTATACAATGTTAGATTCATGTATGTAACTCTATCCTAACTTGAATTAACATAGTTATTTCAGATCTTATCTTAAAAAAAAATCAGTTCTCTTACTGCTATTATATTTGTTTATGTGATATGAATATTGCCGTTGGGTAAGGAATAACAGCTGTGTGATGAGCATCCCCAGTCTGGCAACCGTTCCTCCTGCAAGGGGTGCAGGCGTTGTCACAGGGGTGCTTGAACAAGTCAGAGCCTAAGTTTTCACTGACTACTGGTAATGGTGTATATTTAGTGTATATTTAAAGATTTAAAGATTTTAAAAAAATGATTGAGCTAGAATCATTAAAAGTTATCTTGCGTACTTGCTTCAGTTGTAGAATTTGGTTTAGATCTTTGTATAGTTAATAATGTGGTTAGTGAACGTAAGTCTAGAACGTAGAAAACAATTATATGTTTTCTCATTCAAAGATGATTTCTGAGACTTGAACCAGGTCAAAGAATTGGAAATAGGAATGTTGCAGATATAATTGATGAAAGCATTACTGAAGAACCTGCATTTGCCTGCTCTTAGATGAAGGCCATTAAGTGTCTTTAAGAAACAATTTCTTCTCCATCATCAGGACCATTAGTTTTCTCCTTTTCCTGTAACTTATAACTAAAGCTGGACAGGTTGTAGTCATCACCAAAGCGGAATTTGTCCTATGTTTAATAACATAGAACACTAATAAGTCAGGGATGGAGAATCTTATGATTGGAGTCCTTAGAGAGGCACCAAAAGTTTTTTTTTTTTTTTTTTTTTTTTTTAATTTCAACTGACAGAAATCATTTCATTTGTTATCCTCCCTTGGGCATTAGATTTTTCGTTTATACGTTTTTGGGTCTTTGTGCTGAAGTTGATTGTTGAATCTTGCATTTTGTGTTTTTGTTAGCTATTAAGGATAATTTAGTTATTGTATGCATGTTGGGAACACCTAAAAGATATAACCAGAATTAATATCTGCTAGAATGCATAAATGAACAAATAATTAGGAAAAGCAATTCAGGCTACAGGGAGCTTAATGTCTAAAATGAGACAAAAGAAGTAAGGAAGGAGAATGAAGAGAAAACATACTGTTCCCAGCAGATTAAATGGTCTGTGCAGCTTTCTGTTGCCATCACTGAATTGAACATGAGTGCCAGATCATGCATGGCATAGTTATCCAGTTTCAACATGCCCAGAAAAATTAGTTGACTCTTCCCCAGTCCAGCCATTCTGCAGCAGTCCCTAACCACAGACAAGCCACTGCCAACTTCCTCTTATGCTGTTAATTTTATTAATATTACAGTCAACGTAATTCTGTGTTATGTGCTTGGCCATTGCCTTTTTTTTTTTTTTTTTTTTTCCCACATCCACATGTAGAGGCTGTCCTTTTCCCTGTGCTGCTATTGAAAATTCAGTATAATTTTACCTGCATTTGTAGGGCATTCTCTATAGCTGTTAGATTTCATGAAGGTGTGAATTAAGATGAGTTTGTATTTTTCTTATAATGACTAACCTAATTTGATATTTACGTATGCTTCAATAATTGCCTGGAGCAAAAATATCATTTCATGTCCTTAAACAAAGGTGTAGTGATTTTGTTTTATTTTTTATTCATTTTTTTTTTTAGAGTGGGGAAAAGAACAGATTACACTCAAATTATATAAATAGTAGATATTAATTGTGATCTATAGCTAAAGGATGATCTCTTTCCTATGATAAATGATTCTCCTCCAGGTCTTTAATTTATATGGGATTTCTGTTCTTCCTCCACTTTCACCATTGAGAAAATTTCTCTAGTAGGCAGACAGAAATTGGTGAAGCTGGGGTTCTCCGTTGTGACCTTTGTAATTCATAATCGTCTCCTGTAAGAATGAATAAGAACCTGGGCTTTCTTGTGCAGTATATAAATTGTGCCTGTATATGCTTACTAAATAAATGGTAATGATGGATTTAAGGAAGCAGAAGAGACTCTGAAACATGGCAGACTTAAAATAATTAAAATATTCACCCTTCATTTGTTTTTCGTAATTTGTCTTGCCACACTTGGTAATTATGGGAGAGATTAAAAGCTTGCTTGTTGTCAGCCAAGTCTCCTTTTCATTCTTGATCCCTACAGTGAAGTTGCAGTGCTAAATTTGTGGTATCAAATTCATTTCCATAGCAGCACAGATTTTCGCTGTGGCATCATGTAAGTAAATGATTTTGACTTCACTTTGGGGTTAAGCTGCTCTAAAGAAAGAAGGAAAAGAAATAAAATCATCTTATGCAGAATAAACAAGTGTGACAGCAATGCATGCGATAGCTCGATCCAGCAATTGTAGTTCCTGGAAGTGTTCTCCTTCCTTTAGGTCAGTGGGGCTGCTCATGAGGGATTTCTTTCATGCTAAGAACTAAAGGGTAAGTCCCACAGTGTGATCAAGTTTTGTGTTTTTTTTCTTCCCAAATGCTATCTTTTCCAAAATTTAGTTAAGGAGAAAATTCATCCTCAAAGTGAATGTAATTTGGTGGTGTTCATGTACAAATACAGCACTCACATGCATTTTATCACATCCTAAAAAAACACAGGGTACATTATCTGGCAGTGTACCCATAACTGAGCATGACAGGCATGGACGTGAAAGTGACAGAAGTGGGACTTACTCTTCTCTGGCTAATATCGGCTAAAGGTGATGACAAAAAAGTTTGCATGTGTTTGGAGAAATCCAGCCAATACTAGTAAGAGCAGTGGGCAGCCACGTGTTGCAATGGGAACTGCTGCCCTCTGATCTGCTGAGGACGGGGAGGTGTGCTGGTGATGACTGCCATTGGCTAACGTTGGGCAGACTGTTGGAAAATAGAATTATGCATAGCTGTTAAACTCTGACAAAATAAAGACCAAAGTCAGTCACTGACAGGCAAATACCAATTGTAGTTTAAAGATTAGGATTTTAAGCATGGAGAGAGACTTCATGATGTTTAAAACTCTTCTACTGCTGTTTCCAAATGTGCTAGCTTAGCAGTGTAGTAGGACTATTCTTTTTCTTTTTTTTTTTTTTTTTTTTTTTTTTAGGAGGGAGCACATTCTTCTAATCCTGGGTTAGAAGTTAGTTATGTCACATTCCATGCAAAATCATTGTAATTATAACACCTAAAGCTCTCTTAAAACTATATTAAATCTGAAGTAGTAAGCATTTTTATTATTTATTTTGAATAATTCTGTTATTTTTTTTAATTACAAATGGGCTCTGAGGACAGCCAGATAGATAAATGAGTGATAAGGACAGGTGAAAGTTGAAAAGTAACATTGCCTGTACTTGCTCTGTGCTTCTCAAAAAAAATCCTACATCTGGTTTGCACGGTAAAATTTGATGGTGGGAATGGATGGTGCAGCAATGAGAGGGTTTAGACAGCCACAAATGTTTTTTAAGAAAGCATTTTTTCCATTTATAAGGTAATATTTTTGAGCTAAAAATTCTGTTTATGTATTAAAATATAATGTGCCTTCACTGAACATTGGGCTGCTTCTTCAAAATGGCCTTCAGAAAGGATTGCTTTGCCTTTGAAGCAAAAGTGCCTTACTTTTTTTAAATTTGGGTCAATAGAAACAAAAGTAAACATGATTTTTCTTTTCTGGAACTTAACGTAGAGCCAGAGTGTAACATGAGAAGCCTTTCTATCTTGAAAATGTCCGTTCCTTTCCCGTACTCTGGATAGGGCATGCGTTGCACGTGAAAGGGTAAAATCTAGTCTGTACATATGGAAGAGTCCAGTATTTTTGGTAATCTGTCTTTGTTATGAAGCCACAAATGGAAATAAATGGAGTGTAATTCATCTAAGTATGGAAAGTTGCTTCAACAACGTTACCATGATGGATCATTTACTAAAGAAGACAAATTCATCACTCATCTATCTTCAGATTCCCAATTTTAGAAACACTTTGTTATATCTCTCAATTGCTATTTACTCATACAAAGATCATGTGCCTCATGATGTTTTACATTTTGCAGTTGCTGAGTGCGAACAGTTTCACCAACTCTGCAAAATAAAGAGAACTAAGATCCTAACAGTCCTGATTTTGCTTGCTGTAACCTAAAATAGTAATTTTATTGGTGACAAATGTGAAAAGGGGTATTCACATGCTATATTTTAGTTCAATTTGCATACTAAAAATCACCAACAAGCATGAAAATGAATTTATATTTCTGAAGGACTGGGATTCTTGGTGGAACAATAAAACTGATTTTGGGACAAACCCCTGCCTTTGTACACTCAAGTTTAACCCAGAAAGCTGTCATCCCAAACTGTAGATGGACTGTGTGCTGGGTAGGAGGCTCAGCAGTGGCAGGGCCGGGCAGACAGCACGGCTGGGTGGTGGGGAGTGTGCTTACCTCTGTGTAGTGACGCACCAGGTTCCTGCCCTTTGTTCCTTTCACAGTTTGTTCCTTTTATTTTTCCCATGTCCCATTTACAGGTCTGTGTGGGTGAACATTTCACTAGCCTGTGAGCCTTAGTAAAGCAAAACGTTATGAGTTAGGGCAGAAGGGCAGAAGGAAGCATACCAGTAGATAAACAAGTAGTGATGGGATAGGCGAAAAAGCCAACAAAACACGATTTGGTTTATCTAACATGGTTTCTGGGAACAGACTTAGCAGTTTTAACTATTTTTCTTTTCCCTGTGTTTGTCTGGCTATTTTCTGACCATAGCCCATGTCAGGACCTAGTTAAAGAAATATTTTTATGTGGATGCAAACCCTATGTCATAATTACAAGTTTCAGTCCATTTTCCATTCTTGATGCTTTGTCCCGTTTCAGTCTTCTAAAATCAGGTTAATACCCTTTACAGAGATGTAGTCATACAGACAAAGTGCATGTAGAGAATCTGTCACTGATAGCAATGTATTTCCAGCAATACTTATCTTTAATTTAGTGCTTAGGTAGGCACTTAGTTCTTTTTTCACATTTCCGTCCTAAATACAAAAAACACCCCTAAAACAGATTTTGTTTGAATTCAGTCTGAAGTCCCTTCCAGGATTATTTGCATTCCAGCCTTTTTACCAGGCTTCAATTTCCTATACAGCTGGGATTACACGAATAGTGATCTTCTGTGTACCACACCTGATGTGTGGTGTGTTAGAAACCGCAAGGTGCCTTGTGTTACCTACCGATTAGCAATGATCAGTTTGGTTTGCTTTACTTATTTTCAGTGTTATTTCTTCCTTTTAAATGACAAAGCACGGAAGGATGTGTTTAACATACTTGGTCTATGATCTACACAAAAGTTGAAAAACTAAGCGCTGAGTGCAGCCTTACTGCAGAAACAATTTATCATTCTAAAAGTATGTCTTAGTTGAAATGAAAACACCTGGGCAAGAAATTAATGCAGGTTAAAATCAAACTGCAGACCACAGATTTTAGTCTATATATAACCTACAAAGAGCAAAATCTCACATTCACAAATACAGCAGGATTCCTTGAGGGGTCAGCATTTAGAGCTGCTACTGTGTTTTGCAGCAGCCTGAGCTGGGGTATGGCAAATATTTTTGAAAACTTTTTTTTTGCAAATAAAAAGTATGTGCCAATCACTCAACTGGAATATGGATTATCTTTCATTTTGCAATTCTTTCCTATAGGGCCAACCTCAGAGTACTAAGCTATTCATTTCTGTACAAAGTAATGGAATCTACTCAGATTTATGTGCAAGGATAGCTTGTATTCATTTAAAAATTTATATTCAGTAAGGACATGCAGTTGAGCTACAAGGCAGAATTGAGAATCAGAGTATGTGTGTTAGAATGGATTGTGATGATGCTTTTACAAGGACTTTCTATCTCTGACTTCAAAAAACAAGACATGATTTAAAAGAGTCAAGAATCTTGGATAAGAAGATATAGCTGTCTGTTTTGAAGACATAAATAAGCACAGTACAGCTTTCACCTGCCTATTAGAAGGAAAGGAAGATAAATAAATAAAATTGAAAAAGCAAATAAACTAAAAAAAGTACACAAAAAAACAAAAACCTAAAATGAGATCCTGTGCTCATTCCCATTATGCTTCCTAATGATGCTCATTACAATCCTAACTACATTTTAATGCTGAAATCTAATGCCTCCATTCATCATTGGAATGAAATACAAATGCTGACAATTGACAAACTTAATAATAAAAAAGTTCACAGGACTCAGAACTCTCTGTGAATATTTATCAGAAGAAAAGACAAAGCTGTGATGGTTGCAGCTCAGGAATACCTCACTTGGCAGAAAAGGAAGACAAAGCAAAAATCCTAAGACAAAGGAGAAAAAAAAAATTGCTAATCAACACAACAATTGGTATTTGCAGATATTTTAGTGATAGTTTTTTGCTCACTTGTTTTGCCTATAAAGCCCTCCTTTTCAAGAAAATGCTAAATATATAGAAAGTAGAAAGGAGGAGAGCAAAACATTTGAGCCATTTTAATAAATTAGTTTTTAAGATGATAAATGGTACCAGCAGTTACATAAATTATGTTGTTTCACATTTATATCTGTCCAATTCAGAAGCATCTGAAAAAAAATAATATGCCTATCCAGTTAGCTCACAAAATATTACTTGTCAACGTACACCTACATCTTATGATACATAGTACATCTATAAAATGAATACTGTAAACTGATGCTTTTAAAGGGAGTAAACTTTGTAATTAATTTTTCTCTTACTCCTCAGTTCCAGGGTTTGAAATATAAATATCCCAAGTGTTTTATTTTATTATTATGCTTTCCTACTTTCTCTTGTTCTTTGACTTAATGAAATCTCAATAAATGTGAAGGTCTATGATATTACTGAATGATAGATATCAGTAAGTTATTTGGTCCACAGAGAATTTTATCAAGATAGTAACAGAGCTGATTTTTTTTTTATACCTGAAGTCTAGTTCACAGTTGCCTTATGTAATCCAACCCTAAAGAAGTGATAGGGATAAGTTTAGTAAAACTGCTATTATGCTGGATATAAATTATTTGCTTGTAAAGGTAAATGCTAATAGGAATCTCCCATTAGATAATTTACTTACTGCATTTCATACATCAAAATTTTCTTTGAATATTACTGAACTGTAGCATTGTTTTTTTTAACTCTAACATTGAGCCATTCTGAGCGAAGTCCTTTTTGTGATGGAGAGAGGGAGGGAGCAGAGTTTATTTCTAGAAGATTGTATCGAGTCTCTCTTTTGCTGTGTGTAACTCTGTTAATTCTTTACTCTGATAAGCAGAGTTCTAGATTGTTACATTTATTCTATCAGAAACATCTTATCCCTTTCCATTATTCTGTGCTTTCAGTGGTATTCCATTTTCTCCTTTTCTCTTTTTGCTTTTCTTTTACTCTGCTTTTTCTCTCAACTTTTTTTTTTTTTTTTTTTTTTTTTTTTTTTTTCTCCCTTTTCTTCTTTTCATTCCCTACCCATGTATCTCCTTCACCTGCTTGGGCTTCTTTTAAATAAAACTCTCAGGTCTAAGTTGCAGTCACCTCAAAGTTCAAAGAAATCCTCCACCAAACCTCAGACAGTTTTCTCAACAGGACAATATTCTTTTAGAGGGATTAATGGGGATGAATGTGGTGGTTTTATATCACTGTACAGACAGGCAAGGTGTTTTTGAATAGGCAAGCACAATGCATATGCACACATTATTGATTGATTCTATATAAAATGCGAGTAATTATTTTGGAAGAACTTTTGCAAACAACAAATTACACTCTTGGAACATTTTAGTTTTATATTAAAACTATTTATCATGAAATGAAATCTAAAGTTCACTTCTCAGTTCAATATGTGCCAGTCACTTTATTTGCAGTGCTTTTTGTTCCAAGATCAATTATTTTTTCTCATTTGATGCTACTCTATACTTCCAATTTCTGGTCTTTTAGCAGAAATATAGCCAACGTCACTTTTAACCAAATCTTACTGGCTAGTAATTTGTGTGAATAAAAAAAAATAATAATAAAAATAATAATAAAAAAAAAAGCATGAGGTAATGTACTAAATGAGAACTGATCGAGGTTAAGAAAATATCAAAAAATATATTTCCTTCTCTTTCTGATACATGATTGTGACCCTTCATCAAGAGATATTAGGAAGCTGCACAGAAATACAGCTGTAATAAAGTTTTAGGATTTCTAGCCAAATTACATATCATTTTGAGGTCTAAAAAGGGAAGTCCTGATTAGGTAAGATGGAAAACAAGAAAAAACAGTAAATTGAATAAATCCTTCTATCCAACTTCATTCAAACATGGCACGTGAAAAGAACTATGTATTTTTTTCTTTCAAATCTCTGTCTTATTTATATCCTCCGAAAGTAACTGCTGAAGAATTATACCTATAACTGTGGGTATATGCTACTATCTGCCTAATTTATCTACATTCTCCTCTTCAATTACTTGCAGAATCTGGGTTGAAAGTGCTGTCATAATCCATTTATCTAGACACATTTAGTCAAGACTTCAAATAAATGTACTGAATGTGATTGTATGATCTTGCCCTATAGCGGTATTCTGCGGATTGGTAATTTTTTTTCTGTGTAAGTAGAAGGCAGCTCTTTGGATTCTTTGCAGTAATGGCAACTGTTGACAACAGGTTTAGTTTATAACTCTGCTTATTTTAGGGTAGAAATCTGAAAATTCCCTCTTAGTAGATCACTTGTAAACAATTTCACATGAAAAATAACAAGATAATTCTTGTTTGCTTATAAACATAGTACAGAGCTAACCAGAAACTCATGAGCTTCGAAAAAATTGGAGTGAGCAAATTCTGGCTTTTTTGTTGCTTATCCAAATACCCTGAAGTTGGAAAATCTGACTCAGTTTTCTTCCCAATCAAGTTTTGATGCACATGCTAACTCCATTTTACTAGAGCAGAATTTATAAATGGCATGTTGTGGCTATGTATGAATTTTGGCATTCTTGGGAGATTCCGTCCTGATCAGAGGATTATTAATATTTATGAAGAATAATAATGAAAAATACTGAAGGCTGAGCAGGAAAAGCAAGAACTAAAAGCAAGAAGTGAGTGACTTGTGAAAGCTGCCTACTCTTCTCCTCCTAGAGGTAGTCTCTGACAAACTGTGATGCTTCTCATGAGATGTGGACAAAAGACGATTATTGTCTATGGTGATACCAGTTTGTCAGCTTTCATGGAGAAAACAGTCATTTGAAATCTAAAAGCTAGTACAATTAAAACCACAGATGTGCATGCACTCCCATGGAAGACTTTTAATAGAATTAACTAGTGCTAAGGAGGTGTACAGAAACAGAATTCTAACAGAAGAATTATTTCTAGGTTTCATGTAATAAAAATGATACTTTGCACAGCAAACCAGTCTCTCAAACTGTCTCTAATTTCAAGCAAATATATGTCAAGATCTTTAAAAATGAACTCCTAATAATAAAACAACTTTTAGATTCATCTTGATCCTTTCTGTGTGCTCTTCCTTGTGAGTCAGAGTGATTGATACTCATTTCCTGAAATGTAAATGATTCAGGTAATCCTATTAGGAAAGATATGAAACTGTAAATTTCTTATGAAGTAAAAATTACAGTGCGGCCTGGTGTCTGGAGAGCCATTTTGGTGTCACCAAAAAAAAAATATATATATATAAATATAAAGACAAGCAAGAATATACAGCTCCAAGTTGTAATGTGGTCTACAGACCTGTACTTGCCCAAGTGTAGCAATTACAGTTGATTGAAAACCAGTGTTTCACATTTGTTTATAAATTCCAGTTTATCAGCTTGTCCAAACTGGGGGCGCTTCCTTCTGGTATTCTATTGGTTTGGATAAGACAGTGTTCAGTCCGACGCACATCAGGAAGGGGTTGGATCAGCATGGCTGTCCATTTGATTTTTTTTCTGTTAGAATACTTCAGATCAGAAATCCTGCTACCCTGACTGATGATAGTTGTTTACCAATGGGTATTGTGCTCCACAGAGTTACAGCTGGAAGCTAACACTGTTATCTCAGCTCTAGCTTATATGATTTCCTTTCACATTTCTTCTCTTCAATTGGAGCCAAGATTATATTCTCTTTATGATAAGGTTTATCTCCTTAAGATGTGATTCCAGAAATCCACTTTGTTGTTTCATGATCCAGAATCAGGCTGTGTTGTGGTGTAACTGCCCTTTGTATATGTAACTTTTGCTCATCAGAAGGTAGCCCTTTCGGTGGGACAGATGCAAAATATGGGGAGGCTGTAACAATATTTGTTTGATATGACATGTAAGTGAGGAGTGAGAAAACCTAAAATGTCAGAGGGGAGGAAAATGTATGAAAGGAACCAGATATTATTTATCAGTAACTTAACTGCAGTTGAGTGTTGGATGATGATGTTTCCTGACTGATTGGCAAATAGAGAAGGATGCCCAGACTGAAGCACTTTGTTTCATATTTGCCGAGCAGTTGTCAGGCTTGATGGCGTTTTCAGTTGCTCCATGCAGAAGCAACAGCCTTGTACTCTCTGTGCCTTTCCTTTGCACTTTGCTAGAGGAGGGTATGTATAATTAGGGAATGAGTGAGGTGTGAGGTTTACCTGAGACAGGCCATGCCATCATACTCTTCAAAATAGATGAGAATGGTACTTTCCTGTGGGATGTTGAAGACATCATGCATGAAGATAACTTAGATTTTCATTGCTTGCTCAGGAAAGCCTTCCATTGTTTTTTCTGTCTTAACAGCAGGATATTGCAACATGGAGGAGGAGACCCTGGTATTGTGAAGGATGTTGGTTATCATGTAAAGTGTTAGCCAGTTGGTTACTGAAAGCTTTTTCTTTTATTCCCTGAACAGTTTGTGACTGCAATTTTAATTTTCAATATTAGCAAGTTTATATTGTAGGGAATATTTAGGATTATTTATATCATTTTCCTAATTATCTTGCAATTTATAAGGATATTTGTAATGTAAGCTCTAAATACCGTAATCAAGATGTGCCCTGTGATACAACCATCTCTGATTTATAGTTTGTTCTCACTGCATTCATTTGGTTTTGTGCTTTGGTCTTGTTCTTAAAATACACAGATTGCTGAGATAACCTGTTCTTTTCATAAACGTTCAGTCAACTGAACTTTGGGGATGCAGAACTTAAAGCAGAAAGGAATTTAGCCATATAGCTGTATTTATCCATCTATTTATTTACTAAGATGCAGTGCAAGCTTTCCTATTCATTAGATATCTACAACTCCAATAAAGATTGATCAGAGCTCCTTCATGGTTTTTGTTGTTGTTGTTGTTGTTTTTTGTTTTGTTTTGTTTTGTTTTTTGTTTTTGTTTTCCAAACCTGCTTTTAAGCACTTAAGTATGGCTTTTGAGTCCAATCTTCTGTTATCCTATGCAACCAAATTTTGCATTCTCTTAAACCAGTGTGTTAAGCTCAGCTTTTGATCAAGTTGTGTTCTTGTCTTTGTTGCTCTTACCAGGTGTAATTTTCAGCACCTCAGTTATCAGAAGGTTAATAATCACGTTACAATCTCTATTTTAAAAGCTATGATCTGGGTGTTATTAAATTTGTTCTTTACTAACACCATTTTCTCCTTATCTAGGTTTTCTTTTTCCTTGTAGTGTTATTCATCTATTCCAAGTATAGAAATGGTCATATTTTCTCTTTCTTTTAGGAACACTAAACAACTAAAGGTCACACTTCATTGTCCTCATGTCTTTTATCAGCAGTAGGTCAGCTCTATTTAGGAGACTGAACTCAAGTGAATTTTGGTAGGAGTTTGGCCCACCTGTAGAGTGCAAACTCTAGTGTAAAGCCTGCAGGAGCAGGGCATCATCAATAAATTAACAGTTACTTCAAGAGTTATTCAGAGCACCATTTACACTGCAATTCCTTTGTGTCTCTTTAGCTTGTGATACATTTCCTGATGCACAGAGTAAAAAAATAAAATAAAAAATAAAAACAAAAGATGTGAAGTGAAAAATGAAGATATGAAGACTAGAAAGTTAATGTAAAATAGTAAGTACCGCTAAAACATCGTTCCCTTCTAGGAAAATAAACATTTTGAAAACCTTCACATTTAGCAAAGATTTCTTATTATTTGAATTGGTTCATCATGATGAACTCTTTTTGTTCACTAAAAGTAAGAATACGCTACCAGTGGTCAACTGTAATTGTCTAGGGATTATAATGTAGATATTTGCTATCTTCCTCTTAGTTTTATACTTCCAAAATTTGAGTTAAGAAAACCAAAACCAAAAAAGTAATCTCTCTAGTGTTTTACTGATTGTGTTTATGAACGTAAGATGAAGGTCTGCTATTGAGATACTTCATTGGATTAATCTGCCTGGCAATACCAACAACATTTCTTTAAAATTCTTCAAAAAATACATTTTTGTTGATAATGATGACAGGTTGGTTATATTTTTTTTTTCATGATATGTTCTGATCTAGTTAATGATATGGTTCCTGAAAGTCACAGCTTGATAGCCTGCTGAGTTGGTGCTTAATTAAAAAAAAAAAAAAAAAAAAAAAAAAAAAAAAAAAAAA
>CM021768.1:59515606-59592944 GCA_011076525.1 Nettapus auritus | reverse complement strand
AAAAAAAAAAAAAAAAAAAAAAAAAAAAAAAAGTAATTCCTCTGTTGGGTACTAACGATCAAAACCCTGGCCAAAGAAATTGTCCCACATGTTCAAAATTTATCTTTATTAAACATAGAAGAGCTTGCCCTGCTGAGTTACATACTTCAGTGTGTTTTTTTTTTTTTCTTAGAAAACAAACTTCAGTAGATGAATAGAGATGTCTGTCTTAGCAGCACAACAAGGTGCTCAGCCTACATATACTGGGATGTCTCATTTATTGTCAAAGAATACTCCTTTGCACAAATGGACAGTGCATATGGCACTCAATATATCTTTAAATATAGGGAGGAAAATATCTAACATTTATGGTCATTTGTCTGTGTTAGCCTGCCTTTTGAGTATAAAAGCTTTTTTTTTTTTTTCTGATTTTATTTCTTCTGAGGATATTAAGCTCTGTCCAAGTGCTGCTGTAACTCGGCTTTAATAAATTAAAGCATTAATGAAAAGGAATGACATGTTAATAAAAGTGTGTCACATCTCCTGAACAAATTTGAAAACAATATGAAGATTTGTCGTTTTCTCTTTTCTATGGTCTATATATTAGTGAGTAAAAAAAACAAAACACTTATCTTTGTTCTTGGTTGGAAAAAATAACATTATCACAGAATCACAGAATCACAGAATGTCTAGGTTGGAAGAGACCTACAAGATCACCAAGTCCAACCTCTGACCTAACACTAACAAATCATCCACCAAACCATATCCCTAAGCTCAATATGTAAACGTCTTTTAAAGACCTCCAGGGATGGTGACTCAACCACTTCCCTGGGCAGCCTATTCCAGTGCCTAACAACCCTTTCTGTAAATAAGTTCTTCCTCATATCCAATCTAAACCTCCCCTGGTGCAACTTTAGCCCATTCCCCCTCGTCCTGTCACCAGGCACATGGGAGAATAGACCAACCGCCACCTCGCTACAGCCTCCTTTGAGGTACCTGTAGAGTGCGATAAGGTCGCCCCTGAGCCTCCTCTTCTCCAGGCTAAATAGTCCCAGCTCCCTCAGCCGCTCCTCGTAAGACTTGTTCTCCAGACCCTTCACCAGCTTCGTAGCCCTTCTCTGGACTCGCTCAAGCACCTCCATGTCCTTCTGGTAGTGAGGGGCCCAAAACTGATTATGTTCATCATGACAGCAAAAAGCCAGCTTCTCAGTGTGTACATTGGTGATATCTGGCTTCTGTTTTTGGGTGGTTAGAATTAATCACTGGAAGAACACAGAAAATGTCCAAGACAAAGCCTCCCATCTAATGTATAGGTGCATGCTATATTTTCTTGTTCACTGTTTTACCTAACTGCAGGACAAAATGTCTTACTAGGTATTTATATTGTTATATTTGTATTGTTATATTGTTCTGAGCTTGCTCTCTATATTGGATATATGTGATTCAAAATAATATTGGAAGAGGTTTGTCAGAATTTATCAAATGTGGTTCAAATGAATTTTTGCCAGCTCTGAAAGCAGATAGTCTCTTGCAATATTTTTAAGCAAGTCTTCTGTGCACCAGAGTTAGGTTTTTTTGGGCTATGTAATGATCTAAACATTTAATACTTTAAATCTCATCCATACTAGTAGCATGAAATGAGGATAATACTGATGCCATAACTACCAAGACACAAGTTATATTTTTTAAAGATGCAACAACACTTGAGAAAAGTACCATAGTTATTTATTGGGTTATCTGGGCCTCACTGAGAATTTTGGCTTCTTAATTCATTTCTAGCAATTTTCTGTTCTCTTTGTTGGTGAGTTCCTGAAGAGAAAATACTCCATCATTTAGAACTCATGGGAGTGTTTTTACTAGCAGCAGTTGTCTTGCAAGTTTCTGTGCCAGAAATATTAAGATGCTTTTTCCTGATTTAAAGATGCTGGTGTACTAGAGAAATTGTAGCCCTAATTTGAGAATTAAGATATATAAATTTGGGAATTGAAGTTTAAATAGAAAATTATAAATATTTAAGTCATTTTTTTTTTTTTTTCAAAAATACCATTTTTTCCCGTTCTTAGTCTCACACTTCTCTTACAGAAATTCATAATCATCTGTATGAACATTGTTCTCCGTCTTCTTCATCATGTTCTGTGTTGATGTACCATAAAGACCATTCTACATAGATATTTTTCACAAACTAACAGTGCTCGGAACAACCTGTTCTAAATAGGTTGTATGTCATTTTTGTATTCCCTCTAACTGGAAAGAAACAAACAAACAAAACCACACCCCCCAAAAAAAACAAACCAAAACAAACAAACAAAAACCAAAACCACCTTGGTATCAATAGACACGTTCTTACAAAGCGTCTTTGTGTCTTTTAGGCTATAGTATAGCTATGTTATGGAAGACATTTCTCAAACTGTAGATTGTGTTGGATGCTGACTGAGAAAGCCTTGCTGTTTGTGTCAGGTGGTGAAGATCCATTTGGTCTATTCTGAACAATCAACTAATACTCAATACTCAATTAACTAGTTATCAGATGATACTTGATTATGTTAAGGTTCCAGTGTTGAGTTGACTTTAGGAGTAGATCTCTGCAGTCCTTTCCATGTTGCAGTTAATTTCCATGTGGAAATGTCCTTTCACATCCAGATTCTCCTGCATGGAAAAGCTGCCAGAACAGGAATTAGACTAGGTAGGTTAGAAACTAAAACTCAAATAATATTTCTTAACTTACTGTTGTTTTATTTTGACTTCTTCATTGATTGTCAACTACAGAGTTTAAGTATTTGTTTTCAGGGTTGCTCTATTTCCTTCTTGTGAAGACTGAATTACAGAGTAGTAAATAAACATTTGTGTTCTTTTCTAAATCTGAAATGAGTAACTAAACAATACTTTGCTACATGCTGTTGTTTACTTGAATATATCCTTAATTGCTATAAACTTAATGAAGAAATTCTTCTCTTCAAATAAACAAAATGCTTTCTTACCTTAAAAGGTATGTATAGTTTTGCAGTGCTTGTTTTCATGTTTTTAGTGGATATACAATATATGTCTTTTAAGGCTTGCTTCAAGTCCTTGCCACTGATAAGCAGAATGTATACATACTTTGCGTAACATTTTTTTGACTTGTTTACCTCTTTCCTTTCTCTCCCACCTCAGAAAGTCCATAGCATCCTTAAATTTCTGTATATTCCACATTTTTCATCATACAGAAAGTGGGGGAACAAACATGCTTAATGTTTAGCTATTTGGGTTTGTTCCAGTGCTCACAGTATTTATGTTTGTGATTTTTCTGGACGGTAGATGGGTTTATACATAATCATTTTTTAAGGAGAATCTCTATGTTTTGAATTTTTAAAACTCCATTTAATATTTTAAAGTTCAATTTCTAAGTTGACTCCCTGTTAGTACAGCAGTTCAGTTTTGAAATAGGTTCAAGATTCAAACCTCTGTACATTGGTTCCACTTCAGCGTGCCACAGAGACCTAATCCTCACAAAAATGCTATTTGATCCCAGTAAGAAAAAAAAAGATAATGGATTGACCCTCTACATGAAACCATAAAACAGAGTTCTGGGTTGCTGCCATTCAAATGAATAGAAACCGGCAGCAATTCTAACACCTTTCCAGTTTCAATTTTATTGCATCCGCAGGCATCATTCTGGAATGGTAAACATTTTAATGGTCAGACTCTGTCCACTTATACCATTACTATTTCCCTATTATCTCCTGTGTTTTGTGTGAAACAGAAGCAAAAAGGTGGCAGATTGCTGTGAATGAAAAGAATGGTGATGCCATTTGCATTCATTTCAGTTGAAGCAAATCCTCTTCTTTCCCATTTCTTTGTTGTCCTTCAGAGAGATCTCTTACAGCTTCTGAAATCTAGGAGCCAGGCACTACGTTTTGATAATGCAGCTGAAAATCTAGGCATCAGTCTGTCATCAATTTGATAATGCTAAATCTCTCTATATAGAGTCCATTTCTTTCCCTTCTTTTTAAATCTAATTGATTCAGATTAATGGAAAATTTCAGCTGCACATGCTCTGAAAGCTTTCTTTCTTTGAAATGAGCCATGACTCTTTGAAGGACTCAGAGCACAGAAAACCCATATAAAAGACGATCACCTTATATACTTTTACCTTTTTTGTTTAAAAGAAGCTTAGCTGAGACGCTCTCCTGGGTTGTCCTTACTCAAAGATGAACTCACACATTTGGCTAAGACACAAACTGTGGGAGTCAAATCATCTTTAAACTTAAGCATGTGGTAGGCATTGTTACTGCATTCCTTCTCAGCACTAAATCATTGTAGAAATATATTCTCTTTGTTGTCTCCCTTGCTAGGGCTTGTCTCTGTTCAGTCCCCCTTGCCTCTGAGGTTTTGGAAAAGTAAGCAGTTTCTTTAAAACCAGTCATCTGTTAAGATGAGTTTGGAGTAAATTGTTATGCCTGAGAATTTCTTGTCCACAGATACCTTCTGAGCTTCTGCGGAAGGCACCCCAGCCACAGCTGACACTTCCTACAGGGGAAGGGGAACTAGCAAAAGCAGACTGCAGTGGGTGCATTATAGCGTAAACTTCATAATTTGAAGAGCCAGTCAATTAAACTGAGGAATTAGTTTTTGCATTTAGAGTAGAGTCAGCACTTCCAACCTCAGATGGTTATTGGAGGAAAAAAAAAAAACACAAAACAAAACAGCTCAGTACTGCTCATTGCTTCACATAGGTACCTCTGAAATGACGTGTTGCTAAAGGATATGGTGTGTGTGAGAGACCAGGTGGGGATGTGTAACCTGTAGTGCTATAACTGTTTAGCTATAGCTATTTTGCCCACACTAGATTCACTACTTAAAAAGAGGATAGTAATTGCAGCACTCAAGGAGTAAGCAAGGAAGAATTTGCATGTGCTCACTTTTATCCAGGGTGCTTGTGGAGGTGGCTAGAGTTAATAGATATTTTCTTCTGTATCATACAGATGGTAGCACACAAAAAAATGCATTAATAAGGTAAAGTTCCACAGAAGCATAAATGAATAATATTTCAAGTTCCAGTAAAAGCAATCCCAGGGGACCAATTGCCAGCAGACCAGTAGTTCCTACACTTTCACAGTATGTGTTTAGACAAACGTTTTCTCCCAAAAGTTTAAAAAAATTGCAGGAGCTTTATGTGACAGTAGTGCATGCCCTTCTCTGATGAGAACTTTGTTCCTGCCTTCCTGATCTCGGAAGGGCTAACACGGCTGCTGAGGGCCTGCGGAGGGGAGGCACCCTTCTCTGATCTCATAGAGACACCAGCAGTCCTATAGAGCAAGGATTTAATCACAAAAAGAGATGAGTTGCAGAGGGGCATCAGTGCAGTTTTCTAAACTTAACTACCTTCTGTTTAAGAAAAAAAAGAAGTAAATTAGTTAAGTGATGTATACATCAACTAAAAATGGCTGCATCAAAAGTACTCTTGCCTCCTAGTTCTGTCATAATGAAGAGTGGCTGTGTGCTTGACATCCCCCTGTGTCCCCAGTCTGAGTTGCCCTGCATGGGACCTGGGGTGCGGAGGAAGCCCCTGCAGCAGGGGTGGTATGTGCCTTGGGGATATCCAGGTCTCTATTTCCATAAACTAAATTGCAACCTCAATGATAAGAGCTCAGCATTTGCTTGTGGTATAGATAATAAGCTTTCTGGGAGAGAGAAACTTTAAAAAAATCACATAGCATCCCAAGAAGCAACATTTATTGTCTCACTGGCATGGAAAAGTCCCAATTCACGGCAAATTTCATACCATTTGAAAACCAACCATAGTCTCAAGCCAGAAATCTCCATCTGAATATGCTCCATGGTTGTTAAAATTCTGATAGGAATTTGGATTCAATTGTTGTGGTGGCTCATATGAAATGAAGCCCAAACAAGGATCCAAGCACTCTAAGCTTTGCCAAAGCATCCAGATTTGGTTTGACTTGACTAGTTCATTCTGTATTCCTCAGTTAACCCTTTTTCTTAAACAAAACTGCCTTTTTCGCTTATGATAACACCATGCAGAGAGTATGCTAGAAAATAATTTTCCCCATGCGCTCTCCATTAAATGTACTGGGAGCCCGTTTGCTGCTTTCGGTTTACATGAACAATTTATTGCAGTTTCGTGCAATTACAGTCACACTTCTAATCAATCAACTTGCAGAGGGAGAGCCATTTTTATGACACCCTGTGCTAAAATGAGTAGTTCGGGTACCAAATGTGGTTATTTTTTAACTTATCACTGAATATAAATATTAATAAGCACAATGCAAAATCTATAGGATTTCTCCTCTCAGCCTTTACAGGCAGAACATCCAAAAGAGCATACAGGGGGGTTCACTTGTATGTGTGCAGGAAAAAGGCCAAATGACTTGTAAAATGATTCCTTCAGAGACATTTGTGTGTACAATATGGCTGTATATTTTTTTTCTATTTCTCTAGATATAGAGTATGTGCTATCTCCACATTTTGGGTGTATTGCATATTCAGGTTCAGATGAAATCTGCAGTCACAGTAAACCTTCACCAAATTTCTCTGGTGTTCTTACAGATTTTTCTATGTCCCTTTTCAATTACTTGCCAAGCTTGTTCTGCCCTTTTGGCAGAGAGAAATACTCTCCAGGTTAGATAAGTTGAGTAGCTGTGGAGGAAGGCCCAAGCTGTTTCATGGCTAAACATCATTGTGCTGAATGTTTATAAATAATTCTCTTTTATTATTTTGTTACTTTTGGTGACGAAAGATACTGTGCTGATTACAAAGTAGGAAACTACGAATTTAGTGACACTTGAAGTTACCGTCACATGATGTGGTGCAGGCATTGATTTTAGAAGAGTGCAGAAAAAAATCACAGAGGTTAAGTCTGTCCTAGGATGCTAAATGTGACTGCTTGAATGAAGCACCTGGCTCTGGCAATTATTAAATTAGCTAATTCTGAAGTAACCAAGTTTTGTAATAGAGCTATATCCACCTCACTTGCCTTTATTTTACAACTGCCAGGGGCAAGTAGAAGTTATTTTGTCAGTCCCCAATGGGCTTTGTCCACTCCTGCTGTATCCCCCCATGCTCCTGGGAGCTTCTGTGCTTAGCAAAAGCTCTGAACCTTGATACGTACTGTCAGCCTTGGCCTGACAGTTTATTTCAGTAGTCAACAGCATTCTTGAAATATCATAACCACTTAACAAGTATGAATCTTTTTTTTTTTTTTTTTTTTCCCCCTTTCTTTCCCCAGAATCTCTTCTTCTCTTCTTTAAGTGTTCCTTTGAAAGATTCTTTTGATTCCTCCTCTGATTTTCTAAGGACAGTTCACAACAGATTAAATCTCTCAGATAATTTTATTTGCTCTTTCAACATCTTGTGACTCTACCAACACAAAGCTTGTTTTAGCTGATACCCCATATATAGTTTACTGTAATTGAGTTCCTTGCAAACATCTACAAAACTCCCCAGTATCCTCCTGCAAGTCCCAAGTCCTTCTTAAAACAGGAGGAAGGAGCTGAATTCCCATGTTTGGAGCCTGTTGTCCTAATAGTGTTGTGTTAATTTCTTGCACTTTGTTTGCATTCATCTGTTGTCTTTCATTTTACTGAAATTGCAGAACCTTTATGGTTCAAGTCACTTTTATATTTGCTGCTTTTGTAGAGAATAAGTATAAGCTATGTCTAAAGCTCCAGTACACTGTAATTACAACAGTAATTAAACAGCACCAAAATGCCTAAAGTAGAAAAAGTTAGGTATGTCAATACAGAATGGGAAGGTCAGAACATTTTCAGTTTTCCAATGTTCTTGACAGAGAAGCTTAACATCCAGTACAGTCTTTGTTTTGGCTTTTTAAGGTGTGTGGGATGCAACTTCTGTGTTGTTTCTTTCTATGTTGCTTTAGCGGCTGCTTCTGGAATGAAGATGAAGAAGGTTGTAGAAGTAGTGAAACAGCTGTGTCCACATGGGTAGACTTCAGAAGTGCCACAGGGATATTTTGCTCGAGATTTTTGTAGAGGCAGTTGTGCATTGATTGTTGCAATCCACAGAGTTAAAGCTGCTACCCATTAAAAGTTGCTTCCCTAAGAACAACCTTAGGGAAAGAGCCAGCAGGGATTGTTTTTAAACCCTCTGATTTCTTTCTCAGGAGATCTGAATTTCTCCATTTAAGAAGTTTCTTTTCTACTATATTAATAATTTCTAATTTAAACTATCAGCAAAAATATAACAGAAGTTACTTTTCTTATATACACATAGTGCATACACAGCCTTCTGTAGGAAATAAGGACCGCAGGGGTTGTGTACAATTTCTTCTCTATTTGTTGCATAATTTAGAAAATCCTTGTAATCCAAAACCTAAGCACATTTATAAACTACGCTTCCTGGAGAGAAGTACTTTCTGTGTTTCCCTAATAGGCAGAAAATAATTGGGAAAGTAACTGAAGATACAGTGATAATTTAAGAGCAAATCTCAACAGAGGTCCTGAATAAAGCATTGCGTGTTCTCCAGAGAGATTGCCATTTTCCATACTACCTGGCTTGTCCTGACAGTCACTGTGTGTGTGCAGGGCAGTAAGGCACACAGCTGAATGCCGACAGCAAGACAGGCATGACCGGTAACACTTCACCAATACTTCAGTGAAGTTGGAAGATCGATTCAGTTGCTAGCTTTTCTCGGAGAAGTGTTGCCGAGCAAGACACAGAATGATGAATGCTGATCTCTTAAAACCAGTAAAGTATAAAGCGTTACAAAAGGGTTTTTTAATGCAACAGAGTGATAAAGCAGGCTTCTGTAGATGAATCACAGTGATGTAGCTGTCCTAATGCTTATCTAAAGCAGTGACAAATGAAGTCATTAGTAAAAATAAAATGCAAATATTACCGAATGCTGGAACATTTTTATCCTCATATTTCAGGTTGGATTTTCAGCTCTCTGTGTGAAATTTGTATGCACCAAGATGAAAATAGGATGAGTAAACTTTGTTTTTCCCCATACCCTAGTAAAAATGAATTAGCGACCCAAGAGATGAAATGCCTTCTGCTTTTTGAACTATGAATACGTTGCAGGACAAGAGTGCTGAGTATCACAGGTGAAGTATGAAAAGAACATTGCAGTTACAATCCCCTGGCCTCTTGCTGTCTTTGAGTACTTAAGGATGGAGCAAAGAAACAAAAAGGGAGAAATACTGCTGCTGTATTGCCTGCCTAGTACTAATATGATAGGTTCTCACAGATTTTGAAGTAAGGCTGTTCATATACAGCACAGTAATTCTACATATTGTGCCCAGGTCACAAGCCTGTTTCAGCTCCTGCCTACACTTGATTTTTCCTTGACTGTGTTTGACTATTTCAGCATTACTCTAGGGATGCAACTTTAGTTGTGGATTTACAGGCAGTAAATTGTTCCTCTCTCCTGGTAAAAGAGGATGGGCAAAGTGCCTTTGACACTTGTGGAGTCCACATGCTTCTCTTCATTTCTGTTCTTCCTCCTCTCCTCTTCATTCCTCTGAGGTACAGTCACTGCTCAGACAAGTGATGATGATGATGATGAAGTGATGAGACATAGCTGTCATCCCTGGGCTGATGCTGCAAACCAGAACAGAAAGAGGTAGACTCTTCAGCTGCAGGTTGTCGTTGGCTGAAGATACATGTACCTACACTTGATCAGTGTAGTCTGTTCTTAAGAATATTTTCAGGTTTCTTGCTAGTATTAGTCTGGTAATACCTTAACGTAGTCTGACCTTGTCTAAGACTGCAGAAATGCCTTCATGCCTCCAGCTCGCATGAAGCATCCAGCCAGTACAGAGCTCTGAATACCTCATCAGTGTAGGTATTATGGTAGTATTTCATTTGGCTTTTGCTTTCCCTCCTACCTTCTCGTAAGGTAACAAGTCAAAGTGAAGTTTTAATGTTTATGCACAAAATATCTTGGTAATCTGGGTTATCAAAAAGAATGGTCTCCAGCTTCTCTTAGTGGCCAAACCACCACTTTTCTTTGGTGGTGTGCTTCATCTGTATAGGTCTTGATAACTGATAATGCAATTTCAGTTACACATTTTTCTCGGGAACTTGAGCCCATTCAACCTTTTCATCTTGTTGCTAACAGAAGGCTTATTTCTTCAATATGACATAACTAAGTAGTAAATCATAATGTATGCATTCAAAGAAATATTCTAATGCAGGAAGACACTTCCCTGTGCGTGTTTCTTTGTTCTGAAACAGTATAAAGGAAAAAAAAAAAAAAAAGTGTGGCAGATGAAGTTCACATTATTACATGTTTCAGGGGGAGATGCTCAAATAACTATATTCATAAATGCAATATTAAATCTGTATTAAAAAATAGAAAATGGTGCATAGAGTTGTTCTCTACTGTGAGTTTTTGCCTTACTGAAGGGGAAAAACATGAACCAGTCGTAGACATATAGTAGAACTTTTTCTTCATGGCAGGTTAAATACATTGAGATTTGTTTTTATTTGTATGTACCGCTCAGAGCATACTGGTTCTGAGCAGTGGCCTTGTTGGAGAGACCAGAGAGCATTGCTTTCCAATACTGAAAGTCAATGCAGCGTGAGCATGGCTAGCTATGTCACACAGAGTTGAATGCATCCAAGAACTCTGTGTATTTTTGTGTAGTGCAATAGGATCTGTTCAGCATTGCCAGTTTTGCAGCACAAAGCAGATGTCCTAGGTGCTGGTGGGTTTGTTTATGGATATTCTCAATTATGTTGAAGGCTACTGCAATAGTGTTGGATGCATTCCGAAGATGGTGGGATAATTCAGGTTGGGAGGGACCTCAGGAGATTTCCAGTCCTTGCTCAGAGCAGGATCAGCTTTGAAACCAGACCAGGTAGCTCTGGGGTTTATCAGTGAAGGCTTGAATGCTCTGACAACACAGATACAACCTCTCTGTGCAACCAGCTAGTATTGGCCTGGAAGGGACATCTCATTTCCAAATTTGATCCACCAGTGCAATCTTAAATTAAGCCTTTATTTAATGTTATTTTTTTTACAGAATCTGTTTGTGGAAAAGTGGCAATTATTCCCCTATTTAAAAACAAACAGATTATATAAATCCTTCTTGCACAACACTTAGCTGTAACAGCTTGCTAAAAAAAACAACAACAACAGCAACAAAAACTGCCAAGGAAAAGAGAATAGAAAGTGTGTATATTAGAGATGGACATAGTCTCCCCCAAAATGTTTTCATTTAGACTAGAACATCACCTTTCTGTCCTTGGATGAAAGAGTTCCATCTGGAATCTGTTGAAATTCAGGGGTGTTGGCCCCTGAATGAAGACATTCCAAAGCTATCATTTCGTTTTCTAGACTAGCCTTCGTGGTAAAGGTGAATGGAGGAATACAAAAATAATGCATTTATTTAATACAGAGATTAAATTTGACATCAAATACTATTTCACTCTAGGGAAACAAGAAGCTTCTTCTCCATTCATATTGTGTCTCTGAAGTATCATCAATGCAGTATTACTTATCCTGTTAATAATACTTACTAGCTTAATCCAGGATTAAATTGTTAATTTAATCCTGCTTCATCAAACGTTCACAGTAGTCTATTTTCCTCTCCAAAACATTAAAACAAAAAAAATCAGCTAAATACCAGGAAAGATCAGAAAAGAAAGTACTTGTTCTGTGTAAAATCTTTGCTGCTAAAATCTCTCAAATATAAATGACTGTAAAACAAAAGTCTTGCAGTACCTGATAATTAGATGGTATTAGTTGAAAAGTTACTTGTTTAATAACATTTAAAAGCCACTTCAGAGTAAACATATGTTAATGTAATATATGTAGAAAGATTTCACCAGCTAAAAAGGTTGCATGCAATTAATTTATTTGCTTCTGGGAGAAAGGAAAAAAAAAAAAAAAAAAAAAAAAGTAGTGTTTTACCTTCTTTGGTTCATTAATCATTCTTGGATTTCTGAGAGACATACAGCCTTATTCCTACAACCACCCTTGTCTAAAATATGCATACACTATCAGAGTAGGAAAGTCCTGTACAGCTCAGATGATCCATCAAACAGATGGTGCAGAGCTGGAATGGTACAAGTTTCTCATCCAAAAGTCAGGTTTGTGATGGAGGGATCCATACCTGCGTCATTTCCTTCGCTGCACCCAAACTACATGCCACGAGACTGATTTACAGTCCATATCACTACCTTTCCGTGAATTGTATTGTCTTCCCAAAGTCAAGAGAGAGATAAGTAATGCACACACAGCATGCTGGTCATTGGGCAGCAATGAGGTAACTGAAGACTGTTATCAAGCCCAGTAGGATCTGCAAATTCATATCCAGTAATGTGAATAAGCACAGACACGGCTCTAAGGGAAGGTAGTTCCCAGCTTCTAAACACTGGCTTTTGAATTCTGTCAGCAAAGAAGAAATGCTCAACTTTAACTGTTAATACAAAGTATTTGTTTGCCTGGTGAATACATTAAGTAAATTGGAACAAAATTGTTTGCCTTTCCTCCAACCATTTGCTCAGCTTAACATATTTATATGCATAGAGGGGAGGTGATTTCAATAAAAGGACAGTGCCAGTTATAAGCCTTTCTCCTGGAGAATTTTTCTTGTGCTTAGTATGCATTGTTTTTACAATACTGAACTTGTTATTTGGGACACAGAGCACAGTTTGCTTAGCACAAAGGTCTTGGTTTTTCTAGTGTGCAGAGGAGATTTGGGCAAAGATAAAACGAAATCACTGTGAAATGTCCCATCTCTATATAGTGCATCTTGGGTAACAGCAGGGAGTCACAGCAGTTGAAGTAATTAGATAAGGCTTTGTTCCTTTCACCTAAAGGAGAAGCCATGTGGTGGCAAAATACAAAGGGAAATTGCTAGACCATATGTATTGTGGTTCTCTATTTCCACCAGGTTATTTTCTTTTATAAAATGCTTACCACAGAATATCAATAGCTATAACAAGGAACATTTTTACTTTGTTAGGTCAAAATCTGTAGATACATGTTTCAGCTTAAGCCTACATCATGATTGGTAAGTAAGTAAGGTGATTCAAAATAGACTTACAGGAACAGGTTCTGCCTCAGTTTTCCAAGCAAAAGTCAAAATGCATTGTTTCTTGATGTATTTCCCAATAGATTGGGGATTTGTACCAAGGTATTTTTGCCGCAAACCCATGTTTATGAGTTCACGAAAAGTTCATGTAGATCAAAGCAAACATTTTAAAAACATGCCAAATATAAATCAAACCAAATTTCTGACAACTCAAATTGTTATATGAAAAAGAAAAGGAATACAAACAGAAAAAAATCAAAGGAGATGGTTGCTGTTGTCCTTTGTATTTCAGCGTCATCGGTGAAAGGATTCTGTCTCCCAAGCTAGCGGGTTTTAGTGGAGCTTCACTCACAGATGGGTTCAGACCTGGAGGAGACAAAGTTTCTATCAAGGAATTAAAAAGAAATGTAACAAGGTGTAAAGAGAATAAAGAATGATGAAGAAGAGAGGCAGGAAATGATATGTGCCCCACTGTCAGGCAGACAAATTGAAGTTACAGCAACAATAATAAAAATAAAAATACATATTTTTTTACATATAGTTGGAAATTCTTAGGCCAAAAGGAAGGCAGTAAAGCAAATTAGGGACAGCTAGGAAAGTCAAAGTCATGATGTTTCTTATATGATAATATCAGCACTGTGCAGCTGCTTGGAAAATTTGCATGTAATATCAAGAGAAGAACATCTGCTGCTCAGTATGCAGCAGACCACCAAAGCTGCTGTAGAGAAGAGGTGGGAGGAACAGATAGATAGGAACTAGATCATGATAAGCAGAACAAGAAGTGGCATCCCACTGAATAGCATGACCTCTATTATCACATTCTAAGTCATTTATTCCCACTTCTCCTTTGGTGGCTAGCAGTCACTATGGTGGAGGTAGCTGCCACAGGCAAGTTAACATGGTAGTAAATCTCCCAACATGGGATAATTTTCATTGAACAAGTGTTTTCTGGAATGTGAAATACATAATTTCAGAGCGACACAATCCTTTCGATAAACCTGGGAGCACATTGTCTAACCCCTGCTTCCTGCCAGTGCACAGCTAATACAGGGCAGCAACCTAGTAAAGGGCTCTGTCAGATACAGCTAAGGAGCCATCCATGGCTAATCACATGTAATAGGAGAGTTGGGAGTTAGGTGTATAAAAAAGTATCACTTCAATCAGATTTTTTATTATCTTAAGGAGCTTTTTTTTGATTGTTTTAATTTCTGTATGGCTCAGTAAATTCTTTGTTTTAATGGTTCACTACACTAACAGCAAGAAATTATAGGATGAAGATTTCAAATGACGTTACTCCCTGTACAATGCAAAGAAAAATACAGGAGTTTTCCTTTCTGAATATCCTGGTAATTCAGAAATTGGGGCTTGAGAGTATATAAATTATTATTTACAAGTTGTGTGTTTTACTTCATAAATATACAGACACGCACTGTTAGAAAACACTTATTTTCAAAAGTTGTATGCTACTTTTCTTTTTATTTCCACTTTTTTCACACGCTAACAGTTCCTCTTGTCTCTCTTAAACAATCTATACTGTCCATATTAAAGCTAAAGTAGTGGTCATTTTGGGAATGAAATGCATTTTTAATGTGGCAGTGCTCAAAAGATTGTCAAATCGGCTATATCTGGTTGGAGATCAGCAAAATTATCTAATAATCTAATAATAATTTAAAAATCTGTAACACCATCTGTGCAAAAACCTTGACAGAGGCTCTACTTTAGTACAGTATGGCTTGTCTGTAACGTGATTTGGTATCTGAACTGGGCAGCTGTTTTTACTAGTTTTGCTATCGGAATTATCTCTTTCTTCTCCATATTATATGTCTGTAGCTGGAGAAATGGTAATGAAGACAGGATTGCAGTTATAAAAGGGCCTTGTACTTACTGTGTGCAACAATTCTGGTTAATGGATTCCACAGAAATAGAGTGAGCCAACTTTTAAATTACAGTTTAGAGAATTTTGTCAGGTATAACATTATGAAATACCATATGTGGTTATTAGTAATAGCAGGATCCAATACTTCTGATTATTTAATCAATAAACAGAAATATTTAGAAAAAGGTAGTTGCAGATTTGTCAATCAGTTACTTACACTGAACTTTTTTTTTTTTTCAAAAAAATGTTTTCTGATTTTGAGCAATGAACAAAGCTCTTCCAAATCTGTACTCTTCTGCCACACACCTGTAAACCCGTGAGCTCAAATTGGTGTGAAGTGAGGGTGCTGTCTACCAGGTAAACGTAGATGTAGATCATACAGCATTTTGGCGTATTTTAGAAAGAACAACTGCTTACTACTGAGGATTTATACAAATGCATTCAGCTTTCTAGTTAAATCTCAATAAGCCCCAGATCTGAAAACTACAATTCACTTTACCTGCAGGGATTGAGGAATAAATTGTAACATGAACAGAAATGGAGGAATAAGATCCCGAGGATGCTGCCTAACTTGTACTGTCCCACCTGTACATTCACAAAAAAAAATTTGTTCAGCCACCTAGAGGACAGCAAACTCTTATCAAATGCTTTTATTTTTTCATTCATACTTTCTTAGTTTGTCAGCACTCTGTAGGAGAACCTGGAAGATGGGTGAATTTCTGAGTCTCCATGGCCTGATGAGTGGGTTGAGAGAAAAAAGATGAGAAGGGAAAAATAACTGCGTGTTATTTATCGTCATCATCATCTGCCTTTATGCATGGAATTAAGAGGTTAGTGGGTTTTTCTTCCCCTTCTGTCCTCCATCCTGGAGAAAAAGACGGGAGATGAATGCTGATTCTCTCTCTGGACCTGTGTAGCAAGAATGACACAGAATAGGTGTGGACCACAGATACAGAATGGAATCAAAACATTCACAAACATCTACTGGTCATGTAGCATCATGTCCTTTGTTCTAAGCCCTAACCTGAAATTTAAAATACTCTCACTTGCGACAGCAAACACCCGTAACAGGTAAAAGGAAGACTTCCTAGAAATTAATACTTTTAGAGCATCCTATTGTGTAGTGATTTACATGTCTATATAAAAAACACGTTGAAAAAAGTGTTTGTATATAAAACACTTTTCAAAGGTGTGTCACATAAGAGACTTTCTGATAGGCAACTTCTCATTAACATTTGCCTCTTGTGAGTCATAATTCATTTTGTCACAGACTGCAGTGGCAGTACTTTGCTTTTATTAAAATGATAGCTTTGTTGACTATCAGTGTTTGGAGTTATTTCATAACAAGGGTCACCGTATGCCTCCTTTGTCACCATGACCTTCAGATTATGTCTTTACTTTCCACTTCAGTCTAACATGCTGCTTTCATTTGCTTGATGGTTCCATGGTTCAATAGCACTTAGAGAGATGTTGACAGCAAATGGAAAAGTTTGAAAATGCTGTTGTTTAAAATAATACCATCTGTGTATACTGTAGGCCAAATTTATATGCTTTCTCTTTTCCTTTCAAAATGAAGAGAGTTACTTCAAGAAATAGCCTTTGTTTTGGTTCTTCAATAATAATTATTTTTTTCTTCTCTCTCTCTCTTTCTACCTCCCTCCCCCCTCCCTCCCTCCCCCCCTCCCCCCTCCATGTGATCCATCTTTTAAGCTATACTGAGGTCATATTGATTTTCCAACTACAAGTTTGTATATCCAGCTTTGGGAGGGAAATCCAGATATCTTTCATAAAAGTTGCAGATATGCTCTGCACGCTGCCACTGACAGGAGAGCACAGCCTGAGGAGATGACCAGAGTGCCTCGATAGTCCCTAGGGCTGTTTTGTCCTGTAGGAGCAGTATCTTCTGATCTGTGCTCAGGCAGCCTTTGCTGTAGGACTGACAAATAAATACTCCAGGATGCAGGGAAGTTAATTTAGCTTGCAGATGGGATGTTGACTTGTGCAAATGATCTGACATACAAATTCATGGGATAATGGGGACATGGAAATCCAACTTTCTGGTCAGTACAACTTGACACAAATGTAGAAGCGTTTTTGAATACAGTACTGTATTTTAAATTGAATTAAAATATTGTAATACATGATAAGCTCTTCAGTATCTCTTTTGCTGCTTAAGGACCTGTATCACACTGTTCTTCTTTATGAAGCATGCATGCATGCCTGAATTTCATGATTTGTCTTTTTAATAAAATTACTAGTATTTGTGGTGTCATGTCCCCTGACAGCTGTGATACAATATAAAGCATCATTTACACCTTTGGGAATATTTCACTATTTTCCCTTGGTTTCATTTGCTGACAGTCTGGGCTGTTTTGGTAAGAATAACTATTCAACTTTCACACTACCCTGCGGCACAATAAAGCACTCTAGTATTAAATCTAATTCTGGTATTACTTGCTATCCTATTTGATGATGACTGTTTTCTTGAAAAGATTGGAATTCACTAAGCCATGCCATCTTGCATTTTTAAACTGCACTTCAACCCATTTCAATCCGGGATCAAAGCAGAGCACTCAAGTGAATTGACTTTATTAAAAGTTTATAATGACCTTCCTGTAGATAAAGCACACAAGTTTCGTATGTTCTGGCTTTATTTGATCTGTAACTAGCATTCCACATATTGGATCAGGCACAGAAAATGCTCTTGCTGTGCCTTGGCCATCATCACATCAGTATTTTATGTCCAGAGCAGTGCACTCACTCTCTTCCATTGCACTGCATCTTTTAGAACAGTCATTCCAGGTGATCTGCTCTGGTAGGAGGGGACAGTTGGATGTAACATTTGTTGTCTCAGTGCTTGTTGTTGTTTCAGGACTGCTGCTTTTTACCAGCCTTTTCATGCATCGCTTCATTCCTGTGGCTTATGTTATCACTTATACACAGATGACACGCAGATCTATAATTCCTGATGGTGTTCTCAGATTTTGCCTTTGTATTTTGCTGCCTGCATCATCTCCATAACTGGTTGCATGCTAATCCTTTATTGCAAACAAAGAAGTCAAAAACGATTCTTTTTAATCCTGTTGTTGAGGCTTTCTTGCTCATGAGGGCTTCATGTCTCAAATACTGCTGCTCTTTCCTATTTGTATAGTATGAGAGTTTAAAAATGTTCATTATAGTTCATGATATAAACAACACCTTGCAGATCAAAACTTTTTTTTTTCTTTTTTTTCTCCTTCCTTTATATGCGGAACTTGAGGTGAGTCTTCCTATTTTTTTATATTGCTGCTTATTTTACCAATAAAAAAATAAAAAAGAAAAGAAATAATTGGTTCAAGATCTTTGCAAGTCAGGCAGAGCACCAGTTTTATTATAAGACTACCACTTCTCAGGACACTGACCTAAATTTTAGATTGCAACAAATACAAAAGCCTCTGTCTGTTTCTATCCGCGTGCAATCACATTTATATGATATGGCTTCTTTTTGTAGACTTGCCCAGAATATCAATTTTGTTTACAAATTGTGTCTACTCTTTTCTAAACCACGGGAGCTATAAATACAGTAAAAAATGTTTTTGAGCAGTTTTCCTCTGTGGTATCTTCTACATTGGATTTTACTGACTTTTAATAACATCATTTCTCAACTTCTAATGTACTCTTAATTTTGATTTAAACTTAATCTTCAGTTAATTTTTGCAGAATCTCTTCCCTTTTGTTATATGCTATTTTATTTATTTTTTTGGCTCAGTATGTGTTCTTTTTATTCAGTACACACTTTATGTTAAAAGTGTTTAAATTACTTAATAAAACATAGTTACAGATTGCTGACATTGCTGTAATTATTGTTTTACCCTCTTGGCAGTAATGTGAATAGGTATTTTAGTTCTCAACCAAAGCTATTCTTGCACCTTTATAAAATACCACCTTTATTTTTTTTATTTACACTAGGCTCCCAGCATGATAAGCATAAATATACACAATTCCTACAATGGCATTAATAGGGTCCTGTCTGTAAGGAATTACCCCCTCTTATATTTTTATAAGTGATGTGTAGGCATGCAGTAAATTGGCTAATCTCATGATAGAAGTGTGGTGAAGGCAGCACAAGTGTGATGCTTAGACTGAGCTGGAGAACCAGCATCAGGAGGAGAGATGCAGATCCAGCAGGGAGAGCAATAACATGGTTAAATTTGGACATAGCTTCAGGGCATTTCTGTGTGGCCACAAGTCAGGTACACAGTCTGAATTCAGACTACATGTCCAAGTTTGGGGAACAGACAGTGTGCACATCAGAGGGCATTAGTTTCAGCCACAGGTGAAACAAATTTATAAATTAAGTTCATTGTATATTGATTGTCCTTGCATCATCATGCAATATTTGCTTTGTTATATTTATGTCCTCTATTGATAATAATTTTTAAAGCTTTGTGTTCCTAACAAAAGCATATAAACATTAATATGCAAAAATATTAGCAAGAGGAGAAAAGACATTAAAAACAGTTGAAGCAGATATTCAGAGAACTTCGCTATCCACGTATTTCCAACCCAGTAGTATTTTTTTTTTTTTTTTTCTGACAAAGTCAACTCTGGTCACAATGCCCAGCTTTTTTCAGTCATCGTGATTCTCATTCAAATAATTGTTTTAAAAGTTCTTCTGAAGCTGGTAATGACAAATACATTCATACATGTTTTTGTGTTCTCATTTAATTTTCCAGTTTCTTGAATGCAGATGTGATGCCAGTTATTCTGCATTCATAAACACCACCTCACTTTGATAGCTTCATTATAGTCTTTTACCTGTGTGCTGTTTTTCTGTATTTCGCATCTTCAATGACAATTTTTAGAATTTCACAGCCCAAGACCTTTGCATGTTTTTTTGTTTTGTTTTGTTATTTTTTTTGTTTGTTTTGCTTTTCTTTATATGTTAAAACTTCTATTTACATTTCTTAATCCTAATATTATTGTGATTATTATTCATATATATATATATATATATCTTAGTTTACTCTGCTGCTAAGTACTAATGTCCTTAACACAAAACCAGTGTATTTAATTTGGGGACTATAACTAAATTGACTTTGGCTGAACTTCACTGAAAATCTGATTTATTTTTTCATTCTCCATCGTTTATGGCTTAGGAAACTTTTGCTGTTTGCTAAATCTCCTTCCAGAGTTATAGCTCAGCTTCAATTCTAGTAATTCTCAGTTGATCTGTACGCTTTGAGAGTTCCAAAATATATGCTTGTTTTGATTCTGCTTTTTGAAATAGTTTTATATCTTTTTGCAGTTGATGTCTTTCCATTCATATTATGTCCTGTAACTCATACTGCAAATTCCTTGTAAGTTTTTAATCTTTACCTTGGAAACTTTTGTCTTCTGCTGTAGTTGAGGACTTGAACTCTTTTGTCTCATTATCTTTTCTAACTAGTTACCCAAGTTTGTCCTTTTGAAATGTAGAAAATCCCCTAGCCCTATGTTACTTAACCAAATCAACTTGCAGTTAACTTACTCCATTATTAGATTTTTATTTTATCATGTAACTCCATTAGATAAAATTGTTTTCTTGTTTTATCATACAGTGCTGAAAATATACCAAAGTCAAATTAAAACAAAACCTTTTCCTAGATTTGTGACTTCTTTGCCACTGCTAACTCTCTTGTCAGCAGTTTCATTATTAGTAGCCATCATTAATAACTTTGGCTCTCTAGTCTTTATTTGCAAAGGTGAGGTCATAGGTAACCACACATTTCCTTCTCTACGTTATGTCATCACAGAGAGATCTTCCATAGTAATGTCTGAACCTTTGAATACCTAACTGTAATATGAAAGAATTTCTAGTGTTAATCTTTTAAACAAACAAAAATTAAAACAGTATTTTATGAAAAAAAAAACAAAAAACAAAAACAAACAAACAAAAAAAAACTTAACTGGCTACAAAACTTCATCTAGTAAGCTTACAGTAATGAGAAAGATTTTCGAGCTGGTTTCAGTCACCTGTGACTGTGGGAATGAGCTAAAACCTCTGAAGTACCCAGATAAAATTCATGACATTCAGAGTCCTTTAAAATGTCTGAAATTCTAATCAAACTGTGAATTATAAAATCAGTGAAGTAGTAGATAAATAACCAATAAATCACAGTAACATTTGATACTGGATATATTAGAAGGTGTAAAAGACAAGGATTGTGATAGAGCACTTGCTGTTAACAAGTGCCATGAACTGCTGCTTTCATTCCATATTTTAAACAGACGTTATCTGTTGTAAAATTGACAAGTATTGGCACTGGAACAACCACAGCACCAATACAGTTTTTTTTTTTTGTTTTTTTTTTTTTTTTAATATGACAATGTCAGAGTATCCTTCTCTGCTGAAGTTTTGGAAGAAAACCAGAACAATCCTTGTATTTTATGACAAAAATATTATCCTTGGAATTGGAGGGTGATTCCTCACTCAGCAGTTTTAGAGAATTCTCTAAAGAAAGGGATCTAACATTAATTACTTTAGTGACTGGACTGGATGGTCACACACAAAGAGTTGCAGTCAGTGGCTCAATGTTCAGGTGGACACCAGTGATGAGTGGCGTCCCTCAGGGGTCAGTATTGTTACCAGCACTGTTTAATATCTTTGTTGGTGACACACAGTGAGATCGAGTGCACCCTTAGCAAGCTTGCCGACGACACCAGGCTGTGTGGGTGCCAGTTCCATGACAGGGTGGGCATCCTGGGACACTGCTGTGCTGAAGCGAGGTCACATGCGTGAGCTTTGCTCTTCCTGCATAAACTAAAAGTGCTCAACTGCAGCAACTGGTAGGTACTGCCTTGTTTGGAAGCGACAACTTCTTTGTCACTGCAGTCCATCTGCTGTTCCCTTGATTTTCTGGAGGGTTAAATGCTGTTGAGCCCACCTGGAAAAACTACAATGATTATATCCAAAATGAGGGGAGCAAGGAGTCTTTCTCAGCCTGTAAGTTTTGGTGCTTACATTGGTTGCGGCCTTGGTACTTGCAGTGTTGGGATTGGAGCGCATGGCATCAGCAAGCAGGAGGATGTCCCTGTGGTCTTGGGAAGGAAAATGGTTTAACAGTGCAGGCAATATCTTGGAGGGCTGGATGGTGGCTGTGGGTACGTGATGGGTGCATTGCTGGCTGCAGGTAGGACAGGAAATGTCTGGTTTTGGGCTTATTGGGGTGCAGCAAAGGACAGCATGTGGGTGCTAGATGGATGTGTTTTCTGATGGGTTGTGTAAAAGGCCAAAGCTGCATCACCCTGTGGAATTTTAACAAGTTCTTAACAGGAAAATTAATTTAATTAACAAAGTGCAACTGAAAAGCTAGTATGTTGCAACAAAACTGTGACAGTAACACTAGCTCTTTCTCAGGTGTTGAACACAATAGACATTCATTAATAATAAAAACATGTAGCTAAGACATGACACAGAAGCTGCTTTTATTAAGAAAATACAACTCTTCAAAACCTGCATTTGGGGGAGGCTGGGGGGTGGAGCGGGGCGGAATTCTGGTTATTTAGAAACTGGGTAAGAAGTACCGAAGTGAATGCTCCCTGGAGTCACCATACTGTCCATTTTGTACTGTGATTTCTGTATTCTGAAAGTCAGTGTCACCTACTGCTCCCACAAAAGCTTTGCTGCTTTGCTGTTCTCTGGGGCATCTTTATGGATTTAGAAGTAGCTGATATGCAAATGCATCATCGAGTCTGTTCCTGAGACATTGTGGGAGTGAAGCAGAAGTTGTAAAACTGTTACGGTTTACCAGAAGGGCAAATTGTATTTAGTCTCTTAGGCTTAGCTAGCTTTAGGATTTTCAACTCTGTTTTTTGCTGTTGTTTGATCTTGGTCCTGAAAAAAAAATTGCCTAAATTTGTATCTTCCTGTGAGTGCTGGTTCTCATCTTCTGTCATGGACTTGTGTACCACATATATTCAGAAAATGACACATTAAAATAAAAGGTTGTACTCACAGGAAGAAGGGGAGAAAGAAGGGAATCATTGCAGAGTCCCCTCAGGAATGCACCAACACGAGGAAAAAGCATTTGGCCTGCAAGGGAGGAGCAGGCCGAGGGATGGGAGTATAGATTATTTACAAGGCCCTGTTAAGATAGGAAAACATGGAGCCCATCTGCAGGGAAGAGGGCTGATAGGAATGGTAAACAGCAGAGAGGGGTTTGATATCCCAGAGGAGCAATAGAGGGCAGTAGCTTTTTGAGCCATGAGTCTTTTATTCAGTGACCATGTTAAAGAAAAAAGCTTGTGGGAAGAGAGGGAGAAGCATACCACCATGATTCCTTATTTTAATGCCATTTAGTCCTTTACTATCCACTGTCTTCTCTTGCCCTCTCTTTTTAATAATAGCTGAATATGATGAAAGTATATTTCAATATATTGAAATATTTTGAAATGAAGAGTAGAAGTATTTTGCTTAGCAGTCTAAATGGAATATTTTGAGTTCCCTATAAAGAAGTCCCATTTTTACTGCCTGAGTGATTACTGAATTTGTCCAGGGTTCACAAATATTTTTACAGAATAGACTGATACTATAGATAATGAACTATTCCTGGGAAATAAAATCTATGTGTTATTAATGCTTTTAATACTTGATGCCCTATGGGTACTTAGTGTGTCGTGGAAGATAAATAAATTTTAAATAGATTATTTATGCAATAAAAAAATCGTATCTCAGTACCATGATGTATGGCATATATTTCACTCCAGAGGAGGGTTCATATATCATACATGTCACATAGAGCTCTGATCATGATTTTGATTTTTTTTTTTTATGCACCATGCATGCAGAACATGATAAAGGACACAATCCAAGTTACAGTTGACGTATTAAAGCACTGCTGTGCATATAGATTATTTATGAAATAAATATTACACAATCATAAGTTTTCAGCAGGGCCTAGTTTCATTCTTTATTTTGAGGCAGAAGAACAGTAAATAAGGCAGAATCTTGATGAAAGACCTAAGAATTATATTTTCAGAATTTTCCTCCCTGTAGTTTTATCTATTCAGGTGTTCATAGTGGTATTAAATCTTTCTATTCAGAGCTGGTGGGTGCTAAGCTCATCTTAAAAAAGATGGGAGTGAGGCTTGACCTCTTTTGCAGCTCATGTCCACAAGTTACTAGGGGATGATCCTATACTGTGCTGTATGATTTATTTGAGGGGCTATGAATTGCCACTACACTTTGGTGGCCACTACTAAGACACAGTGTGTAATCATCTTGTATCGGGAGGAGCACTCGAAGGTTATTGATACCTGACTACACCACCCAAGCCTGTATTTGTACATAGCTACAGTGTTTGCACAATTTCATCTATGGAGTCAGAAGTATATGCTCAGTAGCATAGCTGTCCATGGATGTCAAATTACACCTTGAAGAAAAAGAATTATAATATGCACACTAGTATAAACCTTAGTCATGTAAGCACTGGCTATTACCCATCTTCTCTTCCTTTGGAAAGCGTATTTTAAAGCTTTAAAGAACATATCTGATACTTGGAAGCATATAAACTGAACTGAACTGCCCTAGGGGATTGTATGGTTTGCTCAAGCTTTGGATGCTTTGGAAACCTAAATTTACCCACAAAGATGGGAGCTTTATTTGCATGAATTTTTCATTTAGTCTCAAACTGTCAGGAAGGTATGGGTACACAAAGTGTTGCAGAGATCTCTATTAAATCATTTATAGGTGAAGTTGTCAACTTTACATACTTAATTGCACACAAGTAAATGCCAGTGGACAAAATGAAGATTTATTTTTGCAAAAGAAAACAGCATGGAGTAGTAACTGTGTGCATATTTATAGAATTGATAAATATTTATTTTGACTATTATTATTTTGCCACAATACATGAAAAAGGACAAAAAACATTCTTACTTTGTGGTTTCCTAGTGACAACTGAGGAAATAGTGATTAATTAGTTTAAAATATTTTTTGCCACCTTCAAGTGGCAATCTGACTTCATACATATTTTATACATACAAATACTATCATAAGTAAACTATGTAGCCTCCTTCTAGTAAATATGAATAAATTTTCTATATTGAAGTCCCAGCTGTATTATCATCACTGGGAGGACTGCCAAAACTTCAGTAGTGTGAGGATTTCATCCCTAGTCATACTCCTGCAAAGAAAGAATAGAGTTCATGATACCATGAATCACTATCCCATATCAAATATAATGTTAAATTTAGGTATGCTTTTAACACCAGACTATTCAATTCAAAATCTGCTATTGTTAGAGTAACCACTCTAAGATAGGTCAAAACTATAATAAAATTGGTGAATCAAAAGATGAATCCTGACTTTGCTATAAAATAAATCAGGACATTCATTGAAGCAGTATGCAAATAATTTGATAAATATTTACAAAGAGATAAAATAAAACCAAAATAAGTTTATTTTTTTCATTTTTTGTGTCATTTTGTTTATTTTTATTTATTAACTGGTAGTGAAAGAGTGATTTGTGATTTGTATTTTTTGCCTTGAGGCAGGAGGCAGAAAACTGCATCTAAAATTCCCCATTTATTTCTAAATAATACAGTACTGTATAGAAAAGTCATAAAAAGAGAGACTGCAAATTGAATTCCAATAACTCTATCCTGTGAAAAACAAAAACTCCATCTAGTAAATGGGAAAGCATTATTGACAATTATATGCAAATTACCAGTCTTTTGGCAGACTCTTCAAAACTATTATCTTATGGCAGCTCTGTAAATTACACAGCTATGCCAGTAGTCAGATTGTTCATTATACTTTATTGATACATTCACGTTCTTCCATTTTATTGGAGTATTTTCTATGGGTCTTATGAGACTTTCTTGTCTGCTTGTTTTTTCAGCTACATTTCTCTTGCTTTTTGTACTTACCCTCATCATTAGAGTCAAAACTTCTTGTAAACTCACAAGGCCAGAGGCAGTCAACGGTAGAAGGACCATCACCATTCAGCATTGGTTACATCCTGAAAGGCCACCAGATGATGCAGGTAAAGATGTAATTTTGTTATCATAAGACTTTTCTGGAGTCCTGTACATATCCTCCCTTTTCAAACCATGTTCATTCCTCATCTCGGGTCACATACTCCTCTATTCCCTCAAGTTCCGTAGGCTACGTTTCTTCCTGAGCTAACACATTTTCCCTTGCTGCTATGCTACAGAGTGCGCTCTCTCTCTCTATTACACCTTATATTTAATAAACGAGGAACAGGCACCCTGTTTATGTTTATTCATAACAAGTTTAGATGTTACTTTTAAAGATAAAGAAACAAGTTTGATGATACACAATATCAGCTACACGCTCTGCACTGATAGCAAACTTTAGCAATCAAGGAAAGATAAAAAGGTTTTGGAGAATTTAATCACGTACTTCAAAGTAGGCTTAAGAACATGTATCTCAGAAATTGAGATAAAATATGAATGTTTAATTTATCTTCTTTCTTTTTTACCATGAGTGTTTCTGATTCTCTTGCTAATAACCTCATTGCTTCTGTCACCTCTTACTTTTTTGTTGTTGTTGTTAGAGGTATTTTTTTTTTCTTTCTTTCCCAAAGTAACTTTTGTTGAAGAAGGGATCTCTTAATTAGCTTTTAGTTCTCCAAAGGATGTGAATGATACTTACTTTCACTCGTGTGGAGGACACATGTTTTTTGTGATGTCTTAATATATTTCACACAGTTGTTGGAAAGGAGAAAATTGATGTAAAAATAAGCTGTCTGTGAGCAATGACACAAGCTGAGGTTCATCTTCAGTAAAAAAACTCAATTTCTGGAGTAACCTTTGACAATATCACTGTGCGATGCCAAGGATACTCATGCTCTAGTGTTCCTTTTTGGCTATTAATGTATTAATGTGAGAAAGACATTTCTCTACTATGACCTGAATTAACTGCAAACTCGTTTGGGGAATGTTTCTAACCAAATAAGAAGCACCACCTTGACTAATATTTTGGACGTTGTTGATTGGATTCTGGTAATAAGGACATTGTTCTAGCAGAACTCAAAACATATCTGCTCCCTTTTTCATAAAATCACAGATTAATTATGGCCCTGAAATCAGGAGCAGCATTCACTGTTTGGAGAATGAATGTACTTCCCCAAATTGTATCAGCTGCCCTCCGTGTCTCACGTGACATGATGTGGTTGGAGAAGACCAGCTCTTTCGATCCTTCTTCATGTCCTTCGGCTAATCTTAGAAGTAAAAAAAGTCTGTTTGATGGGCAGGTGTCACAGAAAGAAATGCATTTTTTGGCAAGACTTAAATTCATATTCTTTCTACAAGTCTTGCTGAAATGAAATTCTCGTACATTCTGATGATATTGTCAAAGGTCTCTTTCTCATTCTATTCTGTAGCTATAAAAGTGTCAAACTGAGAGTAAGACATGTCCTTTGTGTGCATATTTCAGAATCCCATAGCTCTTTCTCCAGCCCATGGACTGGTAGCAGTCTCTACCTGGTCACACACAGTGACTGATTGTCTAGGGGACAAATCTTAAGGAAACCTACTTAATTTGATTTCTTTTGTTTGGCTTTTCTCTCTGCTGATTCCATAAGATGATCATGGTAGAAAAAAAATAAAAAATAAAAATAATCAAAGAAACAAGGGATTAGGTGTCTTGGTGACAAATAGTGCTGACAGCCCAGTTGCTGGTTCATGTAGAAAGCTGTTAGCTTACGATGAGAGGCACTACAGGCATAAGAGACCTTCCAGACACTCTAAGTTACCACAGGTTTATGGGAACGAGGGTGCTACATCTACTATTTTAGGTCTTGAAATCTTGAGACTTGCCAGAGCAGAGCCTTTCTGTTACTAATTAGCATGTTGAATGACTTGGCCAGATGTGTGCCTCAGCTCAAATGAAGGGAATTTAGGAATCAAGGAAAGGAAATTACCCCTTATAGCCTGTACTTTCTTAAGTGTTCAAAACTGATGGAAAAGTAAGAGGAAATATCCCAGATTCGTGCTGTATACATCTCATTCACTGCTTTCCAAGGGCAGAGGAAGAAGTCAGGCCTAACACAGTGCCCTAGAAGCTGAGGACCAAGATCCTTGAGGAAGTCGGAGGGCTGGGCCTTGCTGGCTGGCGATGCTGGCTGATCAGGATGAAAGGTTTCTGTTCATGGGCAGGAGATGAGAACCATCTGAAAGTTCCTTATGGTTTAACATTATCATTTAGTATCCAGCCTGTGGACAGTTTAATGTATTCATGGTAAGGTATTTCCTTCCATGTTGTCAGGCATAGATCAGATAAGCACTAATACCCCGAGTGACTGAAGTAGTGAGACCATGTAAGGGACATCAGTCTAAAGGTCAACCTTAGGAACTTTAAATTCAAGCAGAATTTTAAAAACAGAAGGCTTAGTAATTGTAGCAGTTTGGTATATATTATGTCGGAAGAGCAGGCCTGCTATTTCGGCATATGAGTACTGCTAAGTGACCTCCTGATGGCTTTTGGATCTGCGTAATGCCAGCTCTTCAGTATATCTGGCTTCCTTCCTAATACTGCCTCATTATACTTGACGAAAAGGAAAACACTCTCCTAGAATCTACCTACAAGGTGGTTTGGCTTAGTGTTTCTTTTTTTCCACTTTTTTGCATTTTCCTTTCTCTTCTGTTCTTCTCCCAGCAGCAGAATACACAGGCTCCCGTGAGAGTTCCCCCCAGCTACAGTTCATTTACAGCTGATTTTAGAGACAGTATGATAAGAACACTTTGAATCAGAGCGTGTCTGCTACCTGTCTGGCTGAAACAAGAAAGTGCATAAATCCAGGTATTAAAATAAATACACGAAGAACCAGTTGTTTTACAAAAGCTCTAGAACCTTAAAACCTTTGTTTGTTTTGTATTTTACTTTATTATCTGAACCTCTTCTCACTTTCGTAGCAAACAACTGCAAAGAGAAGTGCAAACAGACAAAAGGGAACAGCAAAGAGGATTTTAAAAATGCATACAATTACAAAGGAGTTTAGACTGAGAAAATCCTTTCCTTTGGCTTCTTTGTTTAAAATCAATTGCTGCAAATATTGTACTATGTAACTAGTGGCTTACCTAGTGCTAACTGCACATAGTGTTTGCAAGAGGTGTGAGGCAAGTAGGCTAGGTTGATAGTTTTAGTTTGTTGCAATAATATGTGTGGCATCTGCAGTCCTTTATTGTATTTCATTTCCACGAGAGACCAATGGCAGTAGAAGAGAAAAATGTGACTTGAAAAACCTGGAAATAGCTGTTTTCCCTACTCCCATTCCAAGATGATTTGGTCTTTGTAGCACATGGAATGCTGTCTGATTAGAAGAAAAAGCCAAATAATTTGACACAACAAAGCAGTGCACAACTTCAGCTTGCGAACAGTGACTTAGTAGCTTGCCTGTCTTTCCAGAATCTGACAAGTGCCTGAGGAAAGCAAACAACTCGTATTGTGAGAGGGAAGGAAGGAATATTAAACGTGGTTGATTTTGGAGAGGAAAAAAAAAAAAAACTTTGCATAGCAAATGAAAATAGAAATGCAAATCAGCTCCAAATACTTAACATATCTGATAAGCAATTGTATAAAAATAGAAAGAGAAGACAATAAAGACCTTCATGCATTCTGTATTCATATTCACCGTCAGCATAGCCATACTTCATTTAGGAATGTGCTTGTGTACACAGCTGGACACAAGCATGTATTGTCACTGGGCAGGTAGACCTTTCCATGGCACATACCAGCATCAGTTCCCAAATGTCTGGATTCGAAGTGACAATGTTTAAAATCAGATCATGACAACTGAAATTATGTGCGAAGGCTTAAATATTGCTCAGCATTTCTGAAGCACAACAGAAAAGGTATATCATGGAGAAGGTATAACATGAAGGACATGGGTGGGGAAAGAGAGGAAGAACATTGTCTAAGCTTATTTTGTTGCTTAGTGGTGTCAGACTGCACAGATCATTTGTTTGAGCGGTATGTGCCTGATCTACTTAATGGTTGTTTTCTGATAGCTATATTTCAGCTATTCCATAGTCTAGAAAAACATCTCACGCTATTACTTCTGCAGATTCTGACTCCAGAGAGATTTATATAATGTAACTTATAAAGAAGTGTGACAAAAGCAAATACCGAATCTGCTGGTCTTAAGGTAGTTCACACCTTTTTTAGGAAGTTTTTGTTTTGTTTTGTTTTTGTTTGTTTGTTTGTTTGTTTTAAAAAGACTTTTTAAGAAGGGATGCATTGCTCCAGTGTGAAGGGTCCCTACATCAGTAGGGTAAGTAACCCAGAGGTCAGTTAAATGATTTTTTCTGTTGTGGTGTAACATTTACATTTTTGGAAATACAGGCAGCTTCTTATCTGCTTATTATCCATGTCCATGGTGCTGATATTGTTTTAGAATACTCTGTAGAAACAGAAGCAGTAATATGAAGCACGGTGTGTATTTCCATTTCCAGTTAATGACATTGCAAGTGTTAAAATTTCAGCTTAACCTGTTGTGCAAACAGATGCCATAACAACACATACATACCTCTTCAACCATGGTCTGCCTAAGAAAAAAAATCTAAAGGGAAATCTGAAAATAAGGTTTAGCATGAGATCAGAACCTTTTAAACATTTTTGTTTTGCAAGGATATGTAATTTATGATCACAGAGTTCTCCAGCCTTCTTAAAGTCCAGTCACTGAACATAACCTGATGACAATGAATTCCCTGGGTGCGTTGCAGCTGCAAAATAAAAATCGATGTTAAGAACTAAGATCAGCCTTCTAGTTCAGTCTCATTAGCTAAGATAAAACGGTTTATCTGGAGAAGGTATAATACAAATTGTCCTTATTTCAGTAGGATGACTATGGGATTATTCCTTATATGGGAAAAATATCTAGTAAATGCTAAACTTAGTATTTTTTTCCTTTTAATAAACTGTGTTTTATAACTACTTACACCTTTAGGGCTTACTGCTTTCTTTTATCAATCAGCATATCAAGTAATGGCATTAAACATTAATAAGACATAGAAACATGATTTTCTTTCAGATAGCAGGATTATAGCACAGAAATGCTGTGGCTACTGTTTGCTCCCCTGCTGCAGACAAAGGAGATGAATTATAAACTTAGACTGCTATTTCTCCATCAGCTTTCTCATTTGTGCCCTAAGCCAACCTGAACAAGGTGTTCAAGGCTGTCTTCAAGGAATTATGCTCTGCTGTGTCCGGTTGCTACCTAGTGTTTGCAAAAGCTCTCGGTATCATGCCTCTCAGTTTACATAGCAGAGCTATGATATTTCTGTGGAAATGGGAGCTCTGTATCTGAGGGAAAACAGACAAAAAAAATTATGAAGGGTTGGTGTTGTAGCAGGGCACTACACTCAAAGGCAATAGATTTGTGTTCTTGTTTTTTTTCTTCTTGAAATTTCGGTGAAAAGTGAAAATCTAATTCTTCCTCTCTGAACACAAGCACAGCAGTCCTGAAGAACTTCCATCACACCCGCAAGCTGCTGGGCAGTGCTCCAGCCGTGCTCATTGCTCCCTCCGTGCTTTGCCTCTCTCTGTAAACACTGGCCTTGAATTCCCATCTAGTTTCTGTGACACCTCCCTCAAAGCACTATTTTTTTTTTCTCATTGAAAGGTGCTACATGATGGGTTATCCTGATATCCTCATTTTTTCATGTGTAAACAATAGCTTTATAGAAGTCCTTATTTTCAAGTGTTGGGACTTGGTTTGAGAGTCTTTTTCCTCTCAGAAACCTCATTCTTCCTCTTTTTCTTTTGACAGCCTATTTCTCTCACCTTGGCTAAATCATCTATACAGATAGTGATTCATATTCCAGTTGTCAGTAGGGTGCGCTATTTTATGTTTCCCTAGTGTAGGTTAGGAATAAGTAAATCCGCGTTCTTCCAAGCTGAAATTATCATTTATTATAGTCTGTTATGATGTATTGCATTCTCTGTATAGTCAAGAATATAAAACCAGTGCTTTGTCTCCCAAACTTCCATGTGATTTTTATAATTTTTCTTCTCTGCTTTTTTTTTTTTTTCTCCATCTTATTCCAACGTACCTTGAGTACTCCTGCCCAGCTTGCAACAAATCTCCAACCAGTAGCCAGCTGAGCAGCCCACTTTGTGCTTTTAGTTAAGGAAGAGGAGTCACCACCAGGATGTCTCTTTTTCAGTCCAGAAAGAAGAGTATCATAGATTTATTCTCAGAATCTTCAGAGCGTGGTGCAGGAGAGGAGATGTGACAGGTGACTGCTGGTTTGGGATATCTGCAGAGAAAATACTCTCCAGATAGCTAGAGTGAACTCTAAAGTTGAAAGGGCAGGAGGTGAGATAAATAATTGCAGAATGAAAACAGTAGCTTTTTCCACAAGTCTATTGTCATCTATTTCTGTAGGCTGTTGAACTTTAAAATACACTTTGCAGAGGAAATCTAGGATTTTTTTGCATACAAAAAACAGCTCCCATATTACTTTCTGATTGTAGGCAGTTTCTGCTAGATGTCAATGTATGGATTAGAATCCCCGTCAGTGTAGCTCTTAATGTGTAGTGACGTATGTCTGGGCTGACTGAAGAGGCCTTACATTGTCAGTTAAGTTAGTTTTATTGCCTAAGTGTTACTTTGTCTGATCCTGGTATTAATTTGGAACCTTGGGTAAAGGAAGTTTAACGATAATTTGCCGTTTTATATTGTAATCAGTGGTGTTTTTCAGCTTGCCAGTCTGTGCTTTCCTTGGACATGTCTTCAAAGTAGATGGTCCGATTTCCATAACTCAGCAGCTCCTAACTCCCGCTCATGACATATTCTTCTCCATTTATTTCTAATGCTTTCCTACAAGTTATCAGAGACTAGTGATAAACCTAGAGCACAGTGTACTAATGGCTTGCATTAGTGAAATTTGTCAAAGTTGTAGCACCTGGTATAGTTTTCACAAATTGTTCCATCATCGTAATAATAGTAATTCAGACATTTACTAAAAATCAGACTTCTCATTTTCAAAGTTGGATGCTAAGGAACAGCTAGGCTTTCAGGGCAAATGTTCAACTTGTATAAGTAGACAGGCTTCATTTTTAATAGCACAGTCTGTCACGCCTTGGTCATGAATCTGAGTTAAAGCCATGTACCAGGAATAGACCAGGATTACAGCAAAATTTAAGCAATCTGAAAATCACGTATCTCTTCTGGCCATGTTGGTTTCTTGTGCATTTTTTTTTTTTCTCTCAGCCAGCACACTGAGGGATTACAGAGGCTTCTGTAAATATTTATGTCATAGTGTTTAGCACTCTGTAAAGCCTCACACAGCTTCAGTGTTCACATGGTACTTACTTATTATGCAAAGTCAGTTAGAAATTTCCTACATGAAGTAGCAGCAGTTCTCCCAGGTAAAAACAAATATAGTTATGCCACTTCAAATGTTCACCAAGGCGGTGTTTTTTGTTTTGTTTTGTTTTGTCATTTTTTGTCTTTTTTTCCCCCCATTATTTAGACATTATTTTGCACCTATTAGTTCTGATAGCAGCTTTTCCACTTGAAATAATGTGGCTTGTAAAGTTAAAATCAATTACAGTACAGTATCCCTTATGGATATCCTGAAGGAAATAGGCTGCACTTGGCACTGCAGGTCTCATTTCTAACTTGGAAGGCTACAATACAAATTCAGTACATGCAGGCATTAAGAATTAACACAAGGTATAAAATCTCACTGATTATGTTCATAAAATGTCAGTCATGGAGCACCTGATGCCTAGAGTTCTGCTAGCACAGTAAACTCAGGATACAATGAGAAATGTCTCAGAGGGACTTATTTTGGAAACCTTCGATGAAGCTGTATGACCTTGGACAGTCCAGATTTTTGATTAACCTTAGGAATGTCCTGTTTCTGGGCACTCGTATTATATATATAGGTATTTTTCACATAAAGTTACTGCTTTATTAAGAAGCTGCCAGTACAGTCTGCACTGAAAGAAAAAGACAATTCTGACTTGTTACACATTGCTTTTCTGTAATCGTGATGGCCAAACTCAATGGCAGCCCTTACCTGCCAGGCTCAGAATGGAACTGGATCAGCCCATGGCATTCTTTTACGTGGGGCAAAATTATTATTGTTGCTGCCCCCTAAAGCATCACTGCATCAGGGATCACTGTGAGAGGAATAAGACTTAGGAATAAACTCCACTCTTTTAACCAGAAATTTGCTCACTCCTAAGGTTAAGGTACAGATTGTTAAGGAATTACAGTGTTAGACATCATTTTGAGAGGCCTTTTTTATTCCTGAAAATCAGACAGTTTTAAAGTACCAATTTATTTTCAGAAATAAAGTGGGAATCTACTGTTTCACTCACTCTTCTCTCCACACCCCTCCCCCCCTTGCTTTCTTTGGCCTCAAATATTATGAGATTCATAAAATCTCAGATGATTTCAATGATTTTGACCAGGTTGTAGAGATTACAAGTGAAAAGTGGGACAAAAAAGCTGGAAAATCCAGTTGTTGTTGTTGTTGTTTGTCTAAAAATGCTTAATCTTTTTCATGCTTAAGTTTATTAAAATATAATTTTAGCTTAATATAGCATAACTAAGTTTGCTTCAAAATTACGTTAATCTTACATGACTCATCTTGTGTGGGCACAAGGTACATTATAAAGCATGTGCAAAAGCATTGTCTTCACCTGCTGATCAGCTTTTGGAAGGAAAGTGAGAATTTTTGAATGCACAGCTCCAACAATTCCCCTGCTTTCACCCTGGAAGTCAGCACTGATTCTTCTGTAGATGTATTCCTTTTGGTAAAGCAAGACATAGGTAACAGCATATAATAGCCACAAGCACAAAGAAATCTCAAATTCCCATATTTACTCTCCTATGATATCCACAAATCTTCACTGATAACAGTGCATTACTGAAGTACAGCAGCACAATGTTTTTAAAATAGTCAGCAAAGACCAGAGTATCAAACTGTTCTGGTTTAAGGACATGCAGAAGTAGTGAAATTGGGGGAAGACATTTTTCTTATTTCTGGTACTTCTCTGGGAAAGGTTGTTGTTTTTACTGAGTGGAAAAATGTCAGGTTTATCCAGTATTCCCGAAAGCATTAGTCCAGTCTATTGCATATTTGGAGAGCCAGTGCAGTTCAGGCACAACAAATTATAAAGCTTCGTATAAAGCTATCCAGTCCCTAAAGATTCTCATTTGGCACTTGTGCTTTGAGAAGTCCATGGAGGCAACAGACTTGGAGAAATTTAAGGTGTTTACAAACTGTATAGCAGCTACTACAGCATTTTTCTGGAATATTGCTTATTCTGTTTGGCTAACTTTTCCATACCTAACTGTTGCAGGGCAGCCTGCTGCTGCCATGAATCACATTGACAAACACGGGGAAAATAAGGTCTTTCTCTGCCTTTCTTCTTGTTTGTTTATCTGTGTTTTATGCAGCAACATTTTTGCTAAAATTCTTTCTTTGCTTTCCTAGCATAACAAATAACCCCCACTTCCAAACCCAGGTTGCCTTCGACTGTGCAAGGCAAATTGCCTTGGCTTACCTTAAAAAGGCCAGGTGGTCACTGGGATAACAATGTCTGTATGTATTTTAATATGAGACTTTTCAGAAAGAAAATCATTCACGCTGCTCTAGTGCTCAGGATATGACCAGTTAAGCTTCATTTTGTCTTCAGGAGGAACATTTTGCTAGTAGCTTTTGCTTTGTAAAAGCTAGGATTGCTGCCCGCTGAACCCCCAAAAATGAACTGAAATCTTGCCACGTGAAAAAGACATTTTGTGTTTTGTCTCCAAATAAACCAATTTTAATCACCTACGAAAAAATATTAGAGAGGTGTTTACAACCCAGCTATTCAACTTCTCGGATAAAAGTCCCTTTTTTTGGATATGCCACAATGAAGATATATGTGATATATATCTGACATGCTAACATGAAACTTCAGTTAACATCTTGAATAAAACCAGGCAGGATGTGGCATGGTTTAATAGTACCTCAGTATGCATCAGGGTGCATATTTTGTGTCTTTGGAGAATTTGCCTGACAGTTATAAGTGCATATGAAAGCTGAGACTGTTGTGCCTTCATTGCCAGTCTTAAGTTAACAAGATTATGCTAAAAGGAAGTCGAGGCTGATGCTCTCATTTCACTATCATTCTGCCATGCAAACAAGCTTTTTCTCTCTGTCTGACTGCATATGATGGAGTGGTTTCATTTTGTTTTAAAAAAAGGCACAAAAAACAGACCCTGAATCAGAGAAAAGCCTTCCAGCCTGATGTTTAGGTCATAGTTCTCCAGTGACTATGTAATTATTTATAACATGTGGAACAGTTTCAACAGCAGAGAGTGGGAGCTTTAAAAAAATAATCAAACAGGCTTACTCCAAAATATCTCTTCTGGTAGTTTTTATGGGAATTATCAAAGGAAATATGACATAAAGAGGTTGAATTCTCTCAGATAAAGGCAGGAATGGAGCCTGCATCACACAAGTTTTGGGTAATTGCAGTGATCACTGGACTGCGGATTTGTTTTATGGTGGTGTCACATAATTCTTGGTTAATCTGTCCTTCAGAATCATTAGTCATGTAAAATTACTTGCGTTGGATTTGTACATATCTTGTGGATGACCCATACTTTGTTTCCTGCAAACACTGCGTTCATTAGGGAATGTGCAGCTCTGGTTCCCATATCATAAGAGTTTCATTTTCTAGCAACCAACAATAATTTGAAATGCTTTATGAGTACTAATGCTTTTGCATATACATTGCTGGCTATATAAGTAAACCTGTTTTTTAGAAGAAACATGTTACTTCCAAATATTTATCTGATGATTGCATAAATCACTTTATACATAATTAAAAAGTTTTCCATTTGATGGAGTCCCACAGAAATAAAAAAATCTTTTTGTCTTTGAGGCTTCGCCACAAACTTAGAAACAAAGTATCCTTTTTCTATGAAAGTCGCAGTTCTTTTAATGATGCTAGAAACTGGGGATATAAATCAGCCTTCCACAATGACTTTACCAGTCATAATATAAAATGTAACAGGTTCAAAGTCTGATTTTGCATAACTTTTTTTTAGACAAAGTCAGAGGAGATTTGCATAACAGAATCCTGCATTACATCATCATCGTCATTATTATTATTACTACTATTAGTGTTGTTGGTATCACATCAAATTAATGCTCTGATTTACTTTCCTCTAGCTGGAATCAGTCTTTTTGCCTTCTGGAAAATTTTATATGTATGTTTACTTTTTTTGTGTGTGTACGTGCTAAGAATGGATGAACAAAGGAAAGTTGGCTTTCATCTCCATAATTAACACTTGCACGAAGCATAAAATGTGAAAATTAGAAATGAGGATGCAGTCAAGGGGGGAGCTTGAACCTGCCTGATCTTTCCTGGTTTGAAGCCGTGTGACAGATCAGCCGTCACCATTTGCATTGTGTGCCAGAAATGTCGGTTGGTCGGAGGCTGCTGAGTGGGAGGGATGCAGCAGCAAGGAGGAGGAAGAGCTGCTTCCTCTCTGCAGTCCCCACTTCCTAGAGAGTCATGTGAGCTGCGCTTTGTGAACTTCTTCTACCAGGGCTAGATGGAAGCGGGGATGAGGTGTGGGCTCAAAGGAAGCTGCCAGGTGCTCCAGCAGCCTCTCTGAAGCGTAAGGCCCCAGCGTTTGCTCCCTGTTTCTGCCTCACAGCTTCTGTCCACACCCAGGAAAAGAAGATGAAGGGCTGAAATTAGATGGGGAAAAATAAGGCTTTTCTTACTGTGAGTTTCACTGTTTGCCTGTGTTTACTTTCAGGTGCTTAGAATAAAACTACTGAATTGGAAACCAGACTTGCTTTTGAATAGGGATGTAACCATTCTGTAAAGCTCAGATAGTAAACAACCTAAGACTGGGTAGTGAGGTGAGTGATCCAGAGTTGAGTTGTCTGAGGTAATGATGCCTAGGATTTAAAAAAGAGATCTTAAATATCTATGGACTTTCTTGGTATAACAAAAGCTTTAAAGTGCAGAGCTGCCCCTCCAAAAAAGAGCAGAAGTCAGTGCTCTGTTGTAGGCTCCAGACTTGCCAGTGCGAGCTGGAGAAAGGAGGGGTCTGAGCAACACAGCATTTCCCAGCTCCTAATCTGAGCAAACACTCTCCCTGTATTTCAGCATCAGTCCTAAGCGTTGGACAGTTTTTCTTGCTCTTGTTAGAAACAGCTGTGGCCAATGCTGGCAGGCTCTCGGGCGTCCTCTAGCAGATGCTACAGAGACCAGATGCTGCTCACCTCCTCCAGGGCTTGGGGTAGGTGCTGACCGCCCCCAGGTGAAATGCTGCTGGTAGAGACCCAAGTTCAGTGCCACCCTGCTCTGGGACTAGGAAGTCCCCTGCAAAGCTCTAAGCCATCCCTTTCCATTTGGCGTTCACGGCTCAGCTACCTTGACATGGAAAACTGAGTGGAGAGAGGCAGCCATGAAAAGCAGCAAAGTATAACTGGCAAATCCGTGGGCTGTTTTAGGACTAGCCAGCATTTTCTGAGAATTGCATGCTGCTCCTCAGGCTCATCTTTGGTTACATCCCATTTCAAGCTTCCAAATCCTGGCATGCATCTTGACTGAGTTTCTATGTTAAAAGCTGGAATATTCTGTGAGAAAGCAAATTCAGAACTGTAGCAGAGAAAAATGAAAATGGTTAGAAAAAACGTAAACTGCTTTTTGACCCTGAGTAGAGCCTGAGACTATCCAGTCTGAAAATACAATTGTGGCTGTTTCTAAATCTGAACACGAGAAATGGTGTTGACATGTCTGTAGAGTCTGTAGTTAGTCATTCTGTCCGGCTCCGGGGGTGAGCTCTGGTGTCTCTACGAGGCTTTGCTCTTGGAAACCTAAACCTGCTCTGAGTTAAGTTACGCTGCCTTCTCTTTCCATCCCTGCCATATTTGTTTTACAGCTTAGGAGTGGCAAGAGGGGACTGCCATTTTACTTGTGGTCTCTTGATTTTGGTGCATCTGGAGAGTAACACATAGAAAATATTTAACTGGCATGCTGTATATATTGATTAGAGATTGCCAAAATTATTCAGGCTTGTCTTGCAATGGCAGTATATTGACAAAAATGCTATGTAGGCTTGGTGAGTGTAGAGTGTGAAAGTTGATGAAGGCTTATTTATTTAATTTTATTTCTTTCTCTGGGTGCACTACTTTCGTTATCTGTTGTGCACACAAAAGATGGACAGGATTAAACGGCAGTGTTTTAGAATAATTGGTCAGATTAGAAAGCCAACAATTGTGATAAATCAAAAGAAAGAAAGAAAGAAAACAAACCACCAACGCTTTTCATTGTTTTCTTTTAGAAATGTACTTTAATACCCTTGATTAAGATGTACGTTAAAATTTCTAATTGGTGTGGAAGAAGAAGAATAGATTTGTGGGGGCTAAGATAAGTCCCTTGATGAGAAGTACAGGGAACAGATGACAGTAATGATGTACGTGGGTAATAAGTGAATATGAATCTCCCACACATCTATGAGAACAAAGAAACAAACAAACAATTCAAACAATACTATAAACAAAAGCACACATTTTAAAGCAATGTTTTAAAAATGTTTTTACCACCATTTAAACTTACTTCTAATGCAATTAGTGTCAGACATAGAATTTAACATTAACGTGTGAGCATGCATGAATTCATCCAGATACATACAAATGCGTATAAAGTATATTTAGTACTGGAGCACGGTTAGCAGAGTAATGTCATCATGCAAAGAGATGTTCACACTGTATAATTACCATATGACAAACACATACACTGGGCTTATAAAGCATCTTCAATCAGAGCTATGCCATGCTGCATAGTATATAATTTTAACTAGACATGTTCCAGCTGTTGCCAGTACTGCTGGCAAGTTTGTATCAAAGCACACTCCCAGCAGTCAAAAAAGCCTGATTTAATGATACTCATCTGGTCTGAATTTTGAAGAGTCCAGGATATGATCCCTGGTGTTTTTGTTGGACTGTGTAAGACCAGTTCTTTAAAAATATTAATGCACCTAAAAATTTGAGCTCGACCCAGTGATGTTTCCAAAACCACTTTACCATTTTCTGCAGTTAACACTGCTTGAATAACTTTAAAAAAATGTCTGGTAGTGGTCATATGTGAGGAATAAAGCAAAAAAAAAGCCTGTATTGGTTATAAATAAATAAATAAATAAATAAATAAATAAATAGGATATAGCAATACATTCTGGGAAATGTATATATATATATTATCCTATCAAAACAGAGGTCCTGGACCTGTTAGTTCAGTGGCAGTGACAGAGACTGACCTGGTGTTAAGAGCATTCTCTGGGCGCATGACAGGTCAGGGTTCATCTTGCGGTCACTTCTGTGAAAGGAGAGACTGTCAAGGCTAAGACCATCCAATAGCTTCATAGCTGACAACATGAGAGTCTGAAATCCAAGAGTCTTATCTGCTTTGTTCATAAATCTTGTTCTCCATTAGCTAAATCCTTCAATGATTGGGTCCTAGGAGATGTATTTGAAGAAGAAATGTGGAGAGCTACCCACCTGTGTCAAAGCTGGTGTATGTCAAGTTCTGTGGGTGTGTGTACCTACGAAGTTATATACATACTCAATTTGGTACTTATACTTTTTGCAAAAAGAGTCAGAAATTTCAACCTACTCTTATCTATTTTCTGACGACCACCAGACTAAGGTATAAAGAATGGTATGGACCATTGGGACTGATTCTTAGTCTGCCTCTTCATCTAAGATTTAGTGGTTCCATATTTAGTATACATGAATCTGTGTATAGAGGCTGTCAGTCTCTTCTTTTTCAGATCACTTAGAAAAACACAGTAAGCATGATATAATACTTTTCAAGATGTCCTCCAGGAGAATTAGGAATATAAGAACCACCATTTCGGTATTTTATAAGACTAAAAATGAAATGCATTTGAACGTGGAGGATGAAGAATATCAGTGAAAAAGCCCAAGGGCTTATTTATACACCACAATTATGGAGGAACTAAGCATTTTTAAATGGTAATGATCCTTGACAGATCACCTTTTCAGCCCATATTTATAACAGATAAATACCTTTTGCTTCCCCCTAACCCCCCCCAAGCACAAAAAGGTTGTGGTGGGTGGGTTTGAAAAAAGTAGGAAAGTGGTTCTTCTGTTCTCCACCCTCCTGCAAGACAACAAAAGATGTTTTGTATAGAGCACCAGAAGACTTACAGAAGAATTGGTGGCTCATCAGTATTGTTCAGCACAAAGCTGCAAATAAGCTTTCCTCTGAAGAGCAGACAGGCTATTAAATAGGCTTATAGTTCTGTGCTGCCAGACTCCTGTGACTGAGGTCTGAAAGCAAATCCCCAGGGTTTAGATGAAATCCCTGACGAAGGGCCGTGAGGATACCTTCCCTATCTTGCTATTCTGGCTTCATGTTTTGTCATAACCAGAACATGAAAACTGCTGAACTGGGAGCTCATTTTTTAAAGCAAACTTTGCATACTGCAGTTCATTTAACTGTGATCTAGTGGGATCTGCTGTCAGGAATTCAGGTCAGGTTCCAGGACTCTGAGAGCAAACAGCAAGTATCCTCTCCAACAGCAGTGCTGCTGTAATTTTGACAAGCATGTACTGAAAAGAAGGCAAGAAATATGGGTAAACTGCACAGCCTGAAATTTCCTGCTTAAAAAGAAATGTCTCCGGAAATGCAAGGACACAAGAAGTGCAGTTCATCTTAAGAGAGTTCTTCAAGTGAAATTGAGGCTAAGACTCTCATTGCCAACTCTAACCACCTATAATTTGGCTCATTCTATTCTCGGTAGAGATAGACATCTCTGAAAAGCAATTCTTTTAAAAGAAGTAGGTAAATCAATCTCTCTGTCTACCCACCCTGAGAAACGTTGTCCCTTTCCTGAAAGTAAGGACAAATTCACAATGGCTTCAGTTAACTCAAGTTTCTTTATGGAGTTTGGAGTCCTTAGTTCAGCCATTGAGCTCCTGAGGGAATAGCCCATGGACCAAGGCATTCTATTTGGAAGTTCATTTCAAGTTTAACTTTTTTATTGAAGAAAATTAAAATTTGATGAATATAATGACTTCGCTTTAGCTCTGTTACCAAATACCACATCCTGAACCTTTACTTACTCTCCTGAAAAATTTGGCTTTTCCTTTCCTATGGTAAATTCTGTAATTATATGTATAAACTTTTGGGCTGTTGAGATTCACTTTGTCAGGACAAAAATATTTGTACTGTATTTTAAGTTGTATTAATTCACAGAAAATGTCAGGCTGATGTTTTGCAAATACACATAGTCAGAGAGTCAATATTATGCATTGCCAACACAGAAAAAGATAACTTAAATGTTTTATTATATGGTTTCCCGGTTAATGGATATGTTGAACTTCATTACAATAGAACTTTTACTAATGATATTGAGGAAGATAAAAGGAAAACAGACTATTACAAAAAAAAAAAAAAAAAAAAAAAAAAAGAAAAAAAAGAGAAAGAAGAATGAAAGAGACGAAAGATGAAAGAAAGAAAGAGAGAGAGAGAGAACCCTTCAGACTTCAGGTTGGTTACCAGAAAGTTCATTATGGGACTTCTTACTTCCTCATTGTTATATACCTTTTGATCATCGAGGTGATCAACCACTATTACTGAAATTCATTTAAATCTTTTAACCTTACCTGACTTAACTGCACTGTTAGCAATTGTTTTCTCTTTAGGATTGAGGACATGTTTAGATTTGACATGAGTTAGTTATGGTTATCTTCCTGTCATCCAGATGCAAAACAAAACAAATCAACGAGGGTTTTTTGTAATTGTTTTTATTTTTTCCTTCCACCTACGGTCATTGCCAAGAGCATTCCCCACTGCCTGCAACAGACAGTACTTCACATCTCAAAAATCTGATAACCCCAGCCTTCACCCTAAAGCTCATTCCAGGCTCACCCAAGCCTGTGCAGGTGTTTACTCCACACTAGTCTCTGTAAACAACAGGAGAAATAATTTCTGAGCCTTGGTGTACTAGCAGCCCTGGTCCAGAAGTATGGCATTCATTTACATTTCTTTTACTGTCTTTTGGTATCTACTGTAACTAAATGTTCACATGACCATGTCACTGTTTAAAATAGGTAGTCATGCTGCTATAAAGCCAAAATATGTCATTGCAAAGTTGGTTTGGTGCACATCTGTGATTCCTCAGGTGTGAGTGTTTGCTATTTTTTCAATATAGCTGTGCGTGTGTGTATGCAGTATGTATAGTTATATAGAGAGAGAGGTATGTACACAAAAGCTGAGCTGCTCTGTTTTACTCTAGCAGTTTTGTCTCCCTCTTTTCACTATTTTTCTCTCCAGTAAGTATTCTTCGTTTGGTGATCTGATGCTGGACTCATTTTCTGTTAATGATTTAGTGAAGGAAAGAAAGAAAGGAGATGAGAGACTGATATATACCATTATCTTTTACTGATTAGATTGGATCAAATGTTTATTAGGTTTGTAGCTTCTTGAATGGAAAAAATATTGAAAGTTCATTTTTTATTTTTATTTTTTAATATGTATTCTGAGTTTTAGAAATGTTAAATATGAAAAGTAGTCTAGAAGGACAGCTGGCCTGATAGCCAGGAGGTGTAAAGGCAAACTAACAACTGAGGAACATAACATCGTACATCATCATAGACAAACTGTGTGGCAGACTTCTCTATGTGTAATGTAGAATTAGATCTTTGGAAAACAGGGGTACCTCCTATAAATTTTAGCCTAGGAGCCTCTTCCTTTTGCTCGTTTGAATCAACCACCCTTAAAGTCTTATGGCAATATGCAGTCAGCGAGGTGTTAATATGCCTGTAGCACTTATACTGCTCTGACCATTTATCCCAGGTACTGTCTACTCCCTTGATAAATAATGAAACCATCCTCAAACTAATTACAATGGTTTATATTTGTTGTTGATGTCTTTTTATCTTTTTTTTTAATCTTCTTCTTTTTTCTTTTTGGAGAAAGTCTCCTTAACCCATTTTCAGAATCAGATATACTACTAGCAGCCCAGTTGTATGTGTGCCCTCCAGCACTTTTTTTTTTTTTTTTTTTTTTTTTTTTTTTCTGGGATTACTGGTTTACACAGGGAGCCAGTATGTGTCCATATTGTCAGAACTTAAATGTATGCATCAGTTATGAAAGTTTAGATCAGCCACATCTATCCTCCCTTAAAAGGATGTACAAGACCTTGATATTCCCCAGTAAAAAAAAAATGTAGTGTGCTCTAATGATATATACAAAGTGAGTTAGTGGAAATAGGAGTCTTCTGGCACAGGAAACCTGTGCTGGGATGGGAAGCTGTCATTTTTTTAATTAACCAAGCCTATCAGTGATGTCGTGGAAAAGCACAATACTTTTTTTTCTAGGCAGAAGAAAGAAAAATGTAGCTTTCTTATTTTATTACTTGAAAAAGAAAATATGTGGAGAGTTGTGTATGTTTAGGCTTCCTTTCTGGAATTTAACAGGACTTTCCTTTCCTTTTATTTTGCTAACACCTCTTGAGCCTGTAAATGTGATCTGCTGGAGCTGACCTGGAATATTATCTGGTATTGAGATGTGTGTTTTTACAGTCCAGGTAATTATTTTCTTAAACATTTCTGACATAATGTTTCTGAATTGCAGATAAAAGCAAATGACAAACAGATATGTAGAAATCACCTATCATAAAAATCCAATCTATTCCTAAATCTCAAGGGTTTCAGCTGTTCACTCCTAATGCAAAAACACTGAAGTCTAATAGAAATGAGCAGCAAGTAATAGGAAATAGGAAATGAGAAAAAATATGCAGAAATGACTTGCATTGTTCTGGATCAAGGTGCAATTCAGATTGCTTGATCACAGATAACTTATGCCTTTGACTACATGATGTAAGTTATCAAGTGGAGGCAACAGTTTGCTAGTGGATTTTGTTGGTAAAAATATAGGGAAGTTATTCTGTGTTGAAGATCTGATAATAAAATTTGCTTAAGGTTTATGTGCAAACGCGTTTTTGGATGAATACCCCACTGAGGTGCTTGTGTGCCATTATTCTTAAGAAGTTTAGAAATTTATTGTTAAGAAAACTACTGCCTATGATCCCTACTATATTGTTAAAACTGATGGCTAGAACGTCTTTCCCAAGATCAGATGTTCTGGAGCATATCAGGATGTGTGAGCAGTTTAAATAGTGAACTTGCAATGAAAACTCTTAAATTTTTGAGTGGTAATTTCCAAGAATAAAAAGTAAAATGTTTGAAAAGTGCATGTGTGTTTTTTGAGAACAGTACAGTTAGCTAGGTGAGGGAGTTCAGCTTTACATGTTAGGAACTACAGGAAAGAATTGCGAATGATAGTAAAACATTTAAATGCTTACCATTATGTATTAGTTTCCTCTTGGGTTTATTCCAGACAATATAATGGAAAGTTTTTGTCTGTTCAAGGCATAAATAACTATCCGTATGTTCACAGGGATCATCTTAATTTTGGTTTGTGGTCTCAAGAACAAAATGAATTTGTTGTCTGAAGACATTCATTAAAATGCCTGCCTTATCTAGCATTGTAAAGACAGAAGCATAAAGTATGGGGAAAGTATGGGGCTAGACTCAAGGCTATTTTAAGTTCACTTCAGAAATTTATGTCACACAAAAAGCACAAATAATGTCCATAAATTGAAAAAAAAATATATATATACAAGTATTTCCTTCCAGTTATGTCCAGCTAAATCCTCTGGTTTATGCTAGTCATATGGAACAAGTGTCTTCTTTGACAGCTGTTCAAACAATAAGTGTTAAGTATGAGTAAAAGTATAAGTAATCTGGAATTGTAGAAGCTCTATTATAAAATACAGGGTTTGTTTCCTGAAAGCGATTACATCAAAACAGAGAAAATCCAGCCATTTACGCTTTCAGTTTGACCATGTGTACAGAAGCAGATGAAGGTAACTAAACACTTGCTGTTACAACAGGCAGGAGAAAGTTAATCAGAAGGGGCTCCAAATCACCACAGTTGGCTTTGGATACAGGGGTCCCTGTGCCTTGGTGCAACACTGGCTGTGAGTTACCTGGCAGCCCTTTAACTGTGAACGTAACATTGACAGTAGGTACAAAGGGCTCCAGAACCTGAAGTCAGAAAATGTTCATATTGTTTTTGTGTATAGAAAGATGGAGAGAACTGATGTAGGTTATGTACAGCATTGCATTTGAGGACATGGTAATTCCAAACATGCTGTGTGCGGTGGTGTCTATGCAAACATTCAATTACTGTGTTTCAGATATTAAATATTTCACATATTCATGCATTTAAAGTCTTGTTTTTATATTGTGAGATCTGTTTACTTTGAACCAAGATTAGTAATAATGAGTAGTTTTCTACAATTTATAAAGAAAAATACTGTTTTCTGAGAGGTTTTAAAAGCTTACTGTGGGTGCAATTTCAATGAGTAAATAAATAAGAAATAATTGCTTTGTTAACTGCCTACTGCTGTATAAAGAATTTGAAAAGTTGTCCAATAGCATGTAAATCAAGGGCATGGAAATATGCTCGACTGTATACTCTGATCTGCAATATTTTTTGTATGGTAATTATGTGGGGATTGCAGTGCTCTACTTAAATGTTTTACTTGGTAATTCAGAATTCTTTTTTCTTCTCTCATGCTTTAAGGAGTTATAAAACAATATTAATTTACTGTAAAATAATACCAGTTTGGTGTTAATTGGCATCCCCTCTTACTATGTGCCTGTATTGTTGCTAATGAAGTAACCATATAAGAACAAGGCCTTACCTAATAGATCTTTATCTCATCACCCACAGCAGCCTCCTACACAGGTTCCCGAGTTGTTACTAATAATTAAAACAACTAATAAATATTAAAGAAGCAAAACAAAAGCAGTACTAGGCGGGATTTTACTACAGCTCAGGGAATTGGTTGTTCAGACCCTTAGGCAACTAAAATCCTTTAGCTGTCTCAGTGAAAGAGTGGATGTTATCCAGCTTCCCAACCTACAAAATGCAGACTGTGGTAACAGTCTCTCCAGTCCACCTGGGACCTGAACGTGCCTGTGTGTGTTTATCAACAAAGAGCGCAAGTCTCTATGTTCACTTTTTGTTAAGCTTGCAATGCGATCTTTTTTTAGGAGTCTTTATTACTCTACTACAGCAGAAGTCTGTCATGTATGCAAGCTAAGTGTAGAGAAAGAAATGTGTTCTTTGGTACTATTGAAATCGACACGCTGCAGCCTTCAAAGCTGCTGCGTGCCAGGGGCCTGCCTGGTGCTGGCTGCAGCCAGCAAGTGCCTGCTGACCTTCCTGGCTCTCGCCAGGGGACAAAGAAGGGAACCCAGACTTTCCCAGTCCTCCTGTGAAGGACATGGCTTCTGCCTTTCTCTAGAAAGAGCAACAGTCTGCTGCCCTGGCCACCCCACAAACAGCTGGCCTTATTCCCCATCCCTTTCCTCTTTGGGCCTTTCTCATTTTCAGGCTGACTTAACAGCTAGTTTAGAGAACAAGGTGTTACTTACAGCTAAGAAAAATGCTTGATTGAAAAAAAAAAAAGAAAAAAAAAAAAAGAAAAAAAAATGTTCTACATGTTTGGAAAGCTCAATGTTATTCAGGCGTCGTACCCGGAGCTCTGTACCGAAGCATGTATGGCTACCACTCTATCAATAATCCTGCTTCTCTAAATCAACGGTGCCAATATACTCACTCTTCTCTCACTCCTTAAAAATGCGAATAAAACGTTGGTGCTGTTTTTTTTTTCTTTTTTTTTTTTTTTTAAAAAAAAAAACAACAAGCATAATGATTATTAAGTTAAAGGAAAACTACTGAAAAGAAAAAATGTCCCTTTAGAGTGCTAATGTGGTTTGCATTCAAAGAGAAAGTCACTTTTGATTAACGAGGAGGTAATGTTTCCCCACAAGGGTGGGTCGTAATGATGAATAAGTAATGTAATCAAATATTAAATTAAATTTATTTAAAAACCTTATTTGCATGTTACTTTGTAAAAAGCTTATTGATGTAGTATTTTGTTTACTCTTACTGTTCTTAGGCAATTCTGTGATAAATAGAGAAAAAGACCAGTAATACCATTCAGTCTTTCAACACAACTGCGTATGTATTGATTATTTCTTTTCCTAACAAATCCATGACCTTTTGCCACCTTTCTGCCTCAGTATTTCTTCAGGAATAACTTCTGTTACTACCACCAAATATTTCTGAGAGGGTCGAGTTGGAGGAAATTTCTTTGTTTCTGTACACACATTCTCTTTAGCACTTCTTTCCCCGTCAGAGGGAAGCGATAAAGTCCTGTTCCCAACACAGCTCTGCTGGGAAAACAGGGCACGTGGTGTCAGAGGAGAGAAGTGGCTGGAGAACACGGGCTACACTTACCTTGTCTGGTACAGCACTCCTCAGGGATTTTGATAAATTGCAGCAGCCAATGGACAAGGCCAAGCTTGGGTCAAAGAACCAGCGAGATGTAAATGGCCTTGCTCTCTGTTGCGCTCCTGCAGACAGCATTTAGCCTCGAGGCTTCACATTCACAGAAAGGGGACTTAGGGTACTTTGGTAATACTGTTAGTTACATACATCTTTGCCTAATCTGTAGCAGTTGTATGTTATGTAGCAGGTTTCCAGCTGAGAAAAAGGTGGTTGTCCTTCCTATTCTGCCTCTTAGCATAGAGCATTGCAATATCATGGCATTCTTCTGAGAGTTAACTTGAGCACTTGCAGCATGTTTTAAAAGTGCCTCACTTCATAGAGCGTGTCTCCTAAAGACTGTAATTCATGGTCCAGTGTGATTCCAGGAAGGGTTCATTGATAAAACTTTAGAACATTTAAAATGAAGCTTCTCCAAAGGAGCCCATTGTTTCTGATTAACATAAATTGATTTGATGGAAGTGTTTCCCTAGCTCACTGGCAGGTCACTTGTGTAGTAAATTAAAGACTGGGGTTGCAGATCCAACAATAATTGCATTTATTTACAAGCTTGTGTTTCTGTTTATGAGGATGAGCGATGGTTTCCATTACAATGTGTTTGTGTAGCAATATAGCATACCTGCTTTTCAGAAGACAGTATCATAAAGTACTCACTTGGATTGTCTTGTCTCACATTGCAGAGGTCACTGTATCTTGTGCTGTATAAATACAAACAAAAGCACAAGAGCCAGGTGATAACTCTAGTTTAAAGAAAACAATTAAAACCAGTAGTCATAAAGACATACTGTTGAATAAGATAACACTTGAATTTTTGTGGAAATTCTGAGCAATTTAAAATGGTTTATATGTCTGAAACTATATATGCATATTGATATAATAAATACATTTCACTACTTAGACATATTGAAAGCCCTGTATGCTCACAGAAAGCCACATCTAAATTGTACTGTAGATATCAGTGAAATCTCTGATATTATACTAGACAGTATAATGTGGGAAGAAATAGTATTAGCATTTTAAAATGGGAGGCTTATATAACTCATACAAGGACTAAAATTCTAAGGCAGTAGAATAAATCTGTGTAATAGTACTAATTTTGTTTTATGGTAATATTTGATATGATTTATTTGAAATAGTCACTGAAGTGATGGTGATATATGATACCTGCAAGATAATAGAACTGACATGGTTCTGAAAATATTGGTGAAACATTCAGTGTTAATTCTTCTCTCCCATTTGGTGAATCTATATAGAAGATGAAAAGATGCTTGAGTTTGCATTTGGTGATACGTACAATGCCCTTACTTCAAAAAGGAAAATCTTCACCTGGTGAGTAGGAGGTAAACACACCCCCTCTTTTTAATGCCAAATCCATGGGCAGTAATGCTATGAGGTGGACATAAATTTTCTTGTCTTTGCATATTCTGTGAGCTAAGGCTTAACTCTGCAGAACGCTACTTACTGAAGCAATGTCTAAGTACTGACAAATGGTGAGCTACAGGTGTAGAACAGCTGTAGTGCAAGGATACCAGTTCAGGATGATGAAAAAGTTAGTAAAAATCTCACACATGAGGCTGAGAGCCTAGTAGGTAACTCCATTTGCAGGTAAAACATAACATAGCTACTAATTAAAGACTATTTTGTGTCTGCAAAGATCAGGTGCTGTTGCGTATCAGAACCTGAGAACTGACTGAGTGGGAGAAAGTAAGGGAGAAACACTGAGAAAACTCAACAAACTATCCTAAAGATGTTCTGAGAAGCGGAAGTTGGGAGCATTCCCACAAATTCTGGATTATCATGGTATGGGGAAACTTCCATTAATAGCTCTGGGATCTAAAGCACATTGTATTCTCAAGCAGGTAGTTTGCAGTATGTGGTCCTTCTACCCCAGTGAAAACAGCTGCAGTCCTGGCTATCGGGGGAGATCCCAGTTGACTGGCAGCTAGCAAACGTGACGCCCATCTACAAGAAGGGCCGGAGGACTGACCCGGGAAACTACAGGCCTGTCAGTTTGACCTCAGTGCCAGGGAAGCTCATGGATCAGATTATCTTGAGAGTCATCACGCAGCACTTGCGGGGCAAGCAGGCGATCAGGCCCAGTCAGCATGGGTTTATGAAGGGCAGGTCCTGCTTGACGAACCTGATCTCCTTCTATGACAAAGTGACGCGCTGGGTGGACGAGGGAAAGGCTGTGGATGTGGTCTACCTTGACTTCAGCAAGGCTTTTGACACCGTTTCCCACAGCATTCTCCTCAGGAAACTGGCTGCTCTTGGCTTGGACTGGCGCACGCTTCGTTGGGTTAGAAACTGGCTGGATGGCCGGGCCCAAAGAGTCGTGGTAAATGGAGTCAAATCCAGTTGGAGGCCGGTCGCTAGTGGCGTTCCCCAGGGCTCGGTGCTGGGGCCGGTCCTCTTTAATATCTTCATCAATGATCTGGACGAGGGGATCGAGCTCACCCTCAGTAAGTTTGCAGACAACACCAAGTTAGGTGCGTGTGCCGATCTGCTCGAGGGTAGGAGGACTCTGCAGGGGGCTCTGGATAGGCTGGACCGATGGGCTGAGGTCAACTGCATGAAGTTCAACAAGGCCAAGTGCCGGGTCCTCCACCTGGGACGCAATAACCCCAAGCAGAGCTACAGGCTGGGAGATGAGTGGCTGGAGAGCTGCCAGGCAGAGAAGGACCTGGGAGTGATGGTTGATAGTCGGCTGACTATGAGCCAGCAGTGTGCTCAGGTGGCCATGAAGGCCAACAGCATCCTGGCCTGTATAAGAAACAGTGTGACCAGCAGGGCTAGGGAGGTGATCGTCCCCCTGTACTCGGCTCTGGTGAGGCCGCACCTCGAATACTGTGTTCAGTTTTGGGCCCCTCGCTACAAGAAGGACATCGAGGTGCTTGAGCGAGTCCAGAGAAGGGCAACGAAGCTGGTGAGGGGCCTGGAGAACAAGTCCTACGAGGAGCGGCTGAGGGAGCTGGGATTGTTCAGCCTGGAGAAAAGGAGGCTCAGAGGTGACCTTATCGCTCTCTACAGGTACCTCAAAGGAGGCTGTAGCGAGGTGGGGGTTGGTCTGTTCTCCCACGTGCCTGGTGACAGGACGAGGGGGAATGGGCTTAAGTTGCGCCAGGGGAATTTTAGGTTGGATATTAGGAAGAACTTCTTTACCGAAAGGGTTGTTAGACATTGGAACGGGCTGCCCAGGGAAGTGGTGGAGTCCCCATCCCTGGAGGTCTTTAAAAGACGTTTAGATGTAGAGCTTAGGGATATGGTTTAGTGGGGACTGTTAGTGTTAGGTCAGAGGTTGGACTCGATGATCTTGAGGTCTCTTCCAACCTAGAAATTCTGTGAAATTCTGTGTAATTCTGTGAAATTAATGTCCATATGACAGGCATATCACCGTGGAAACAATAATGGTTTCAGAGTAGTTGATTTATAGAAATTATAGCTTTAATAAAGCATTTCTTGCTCTTTCAAGTTCTGATTTAATTAGAAAGAAAGGTGATCTATACAGTGTAGATGCTATCTCCACCAGTAATTGGAGCTGTATATTAATGTAGCTGTTGGTTTATTTCATCTTACGCTGTCTCTGTTTTGAGTGCTAGGCAGATACTAATCTATCTGCGTAATCTGGCCTTGTTACTTGAAGGGTAAACAAAACTTCATACTGGGGTTTGTGATGATGTTATACAGCAATATGTGGCCATCCTATCCAGAAGTGTGGCCATAATTGTGGTAAAAGGAATCTGAAAGGGAAAGTGCTTCAGTTCATGGCTGAATATAATTTGTTCACTGTCTTTGAAAGAAATTTACACTTCTCTGGAGCAATTTCTCAGACCTAAATGTATTTTAAGAGTATGGCCACAATTATTGCTGTACCTTCCCATTCTTTCTTACAGCGACACAAAAGGTGACAAGATCAGAAATTCTAGCTGCAGTAGTATCTTAAAATAAACAAAAAAAACTTGTTACACAAGTGCTATCTGTGTGATGGCACTAACATCTGTTGCACTAATTCGTAAGCCAAAATGTCAACAGTTTTCTGTAAAAAAAGGGGGAGCACAAAAACAGCAAGTATGCTTGAACACAAAGAAAGGAATGGATGCACACATATGAAAATAAAACAGAGTTATAAATGGTGATAACTGAATTGAAAACATTTGTTTATCTCAATGTGTGATGCATAACTCAATTTTGGAAATGATTTTAAGAAAAGAAATGAAATAAATTAGACCCTAGAATAAAATTTAACGGTACAACTGAGATAAAGAAAAATACTGCCATATAAGTTAGTTAGCTTAGGAATTACATACATTACCCTAGAAAACCAAAAGGGACCTTTAACATTGTCTAGTTAATTTAGTAAATCACATGACTTCTATGTCTGTCTTTCAACTTAGAAGCATAAATACCATTTTAGAAATTCCTAGATTTGCCAGCTGCTGTTCTGAGCTTCACCAATGACTGCCTTTCCCTTCTTTTTCCCTCACTCAATATGTTGTGAATGTTTCAGTACAGAAATAGTTGCTAAACTGATCCTAAATAATAAACACACACTCCCACAATCATTTTATGAAAAAACAAATTCCCTCTCAAGTGTCATCTGAAAAGGTTAGAATAAATCTAATAATCAACTGCCGCAAGAAATGAAAGGAGGAATTAGTGTGATATGCTTAAGTGTGAGACCATTACAAGTAATGCTACTAATTAAAATCCATATTCTTAGTGCTTACACCCTCTCTATCTGAGTAACTGTGGCCTCCTAAAAACAATCATATTTACTATGAAGCCCACATCAATCATCTTCATATAATTTGTACACAATACAACTATGTTAGGTAATGCATAGGAACAGGCTTAATAAACAATGTATAAGCCTTATAAACAATGTATAATGTATAAGTATGTCCCATGAGTTACTATTTTCTCAAAGATTATACTATGGATCTATTATTTGCTTTAGTTCAAGGCAGGAAGAAGTTGGAAATGATGAGTCAATAAATGTAACCTTATTGCTCTCTACAACTACCTGAAAGGAAGGTGTGAGGAGCTGGGGGTCGGCCTCTTCTCGCAAATAAGTAGTGGTAGGACTGGAGGGAATGGCCTCAAGTTGCACCTGGTGATGCTTAGGTTAGAAATTCGGAAACATTTCTTCTCAGAAAGAGCAGTCAGGTGTTGGAACAGGTTGCTAAGGGAGTTGGTGAAGTCACCGTCTCTGGGGGTGTTCAAGGAAAGGTTGGACGTGGTGCTTATGGACATGGTTTAGTGGGAGACATTGGTGGTAGGGGGATGGTTGGACCAGAAGATTTTGGAGGTCTTTTCTTTGATGATCTGTGAGGCTGTCTCAGGCTCAGAGCTCTCCTGAAGTTCTGCTGCTGCCTGTTCTGCCAGCACAGGTACTTGGGGCTGGGCTGAGCCCCCCACTCTACTCTGGCTAATGCGGGGAGACATTAGTGCTCCTGTAGTGAACTCAAGGAGAAATGTTTCCACCATCAGCTGACCCACTGCTAATAGCTGTCTGTCTAAAGCAAGGCCACCCTCTGGTGGAAATCTGCTTTCCAAAAGTGTGTAGTAGTCACATCCCATTACTTTGCACTTGTGTGTGTGTATAGAGATTCTCTCTCTGGTGAAGCGGCAGACACTGTCTTGCACTTCTAATATTCTTCATTCTAGGTAGCAAATTTACACATGATTATAAGCATATGAACATGTCATCATTTTCCAGCATTGCTTTAAGTGCATGTGTTGTGGTTTAACCTGGCTGGCAGCTAAACACCACACAGCCGTTCGCTCACCCTCCCCCCTCCCTCTCTGGGATGGGGGAGAGAAGTGGGAAAGTGAAGCCTGTGAGCTGAGATAAAGACAGTTTATTAAGACATGAAAATAATAATAATGATAATAATAATAATAGTACTATTAACAATAATGTGTATGAAACAAGTGATACACAATGAAATTGCTCACCACCCGCTGACTGACGCTCAGCCTATCCCTGAGCAGCCACCCCCCCCAACCCGGCTAGCCACCCCTATATATTGTTTAGCATGACATCAGATGGTATGGAATACCCCTTTGGCCAGTTTGGGTCAGCTGTCCTGGGTCTGTCCCCTCGCAGCTCCTGCTGGGCCCACAGCCTGCCTGCTGGCAGGACAGAATGAGGAGCTGAAAAGTCCTTGGCTTGGTGTAAGCACTGCTCTGCAACAGTTAAAACATCAGCATGTGATCAGCACACTTCTCATCCTAATCCAAAACATCGCACCCTACCAGCTACTAGGAGGAAAATTAACTCTGTCCTAACTGAAACAGGACAGCATGGTAAACTTCTGGGCTAACATAAATACACTTCCAGAAAAACCTTTATCTAATGCAATGCATTATACAAGGGTTTGTTCATGACAGGCTGAATTATTTCCAGCCCACCTAAAAATGATCCTATCACCTGCTTTCCATGTCCATGGAAGAGCATTTGCAATGATCTGTGCAGCCAGTAAGACGGAATGGTTGATGAACCTGGCTGCCATGGGCATGCTTTCTTGAGCCCTATGCCTGTTACAGTCATGAATACTTCCATTCCTGAATGCAACAAACAAATTTAAAACATTATTTACTCACTAACTATTACAAACCCACTTCAATTTATGACATTTGGCCTGTATATATATTCAGAAACTTTCTGTCATTTACATGCAAGTATGTCATACTGCGTTATTCTCCTGACAGTATGACTGAAATAATCTACCTATTCTAACCAGTATTACATACTCTGCTTGGAGAATACTTTTATCCAAACACAGGTGTATAGATAGTCTTACCTGAGCAGGAGAATATGTTCAAGTATTGCTACAGTTGTTCTATCCCAGACTGGAACAAAAGATTCCTATCTGAGAAAAGAGCCCCAGTTCAAAACCGTAAAATTTTAATCAAAGCAAAACCCAAGCAGTTAAATCAAACAGACCTGAAAACCAGAAAGCTTTGTTTCAGAGTTTTTGAAGTCTTTCTTGTATATTTTTCTCCTCTGAAACTAGAAATTACCTATCCCCATGAAAATTCTAGTTTTCTTGAATGAAGATTTTTTTTTAAGGAAAAGGAGTCTATTCCCAGAATATACTTTCATTTCAGGATTTTAGTATACCTTTCAGCAGTAGATAAATTTCAAATGCACTTCCACCTTTCAGGACTCTCATCTCAAATACTACTGCTGCCCAAATATCTAACCAGGAGAGAAGAATTCTGCTTCCAAAAAAGGACTTTTTTTGGAAGAGATTAAAGCAGAGAAAAAAAATGCTGGATACTTGCCACACCTTCCTCTGGAATAACTTCATGTAACCCACTGCAAAGAACTGTGCAGAACAATTTTTTGGCAATCCTTTCACAACTCATATACAATATTACCTTACATGTTTTTTAATAGGTATTATAATGTATCATATTAATGAGGTCAAAGTGCTCAGGCAGATGAAGGTCACATCATTTGCTTGATTCACTTGATAATAGTTCAGTACTGTGGTAAGTGACCAGAGTCTACTTAGGACCTCTCTAAGACTACTGGTCCTTATACATTCTTTGAGTGACAGCCCAGAGCTGCAAGGCCCAAAGAGGAAGTTAGCCTTTTAATATGCAACACATCATTATATGCAAATGCAACTGTATTAAATTAATCAAATAAATAACTTAGTATAAGAGAAAATGTTTTAAAAAGGAAATCAATGAAGAAAGTATTGAAAATTACTTGTTTGTGACATTGGCAAGGGAAAATGTGCAAAAGACAACTCAAAATAGGGAACAAGCCAATATTTGTAGGGAAGTTAGCTCAGTACGTAAATAAAATTTTCCTAAATTCAGAGACAGTGAGATTTTAGAAGAACATAGATCTGATATGATTGATATATTGATGATACATCCCAAATTAGCCATGTGTCATCTGGACCAAACAATGTAGAGATCAAGGTCTTTGAGCTCAGGATTTGTATCTAAAATAGCACAATGTGTGACCTCGTTACAATCACATTTCATTAAGGTTTAACATAACATTTAGGAATTGGCAACTTGTCTGAAATTTAAGTACCAAAATCATTTACTCCTATGAATAGATGAAATAATAGAAAGGAACCTCATGGTCAATGAACCACAAATGTTAGTGTAGATGAAAGATGGTAACAATAAGGCCAATGAATATTAAATGAAACAAATTATAGGAAAGAAAAAATGAAATTAGGAAATTACTTTTAAAAGTGTATCTTATAAGTTCAGTTTAATAGCCAGTTCTTCGTAAGTAATATTACAGTCTTTTCAGCTTGCTCACTGAAAACTCAGCCTTTCCGTTTTAATTTGTCCTTTGATTCATATTCAGATAGTATAGCTATCATGATTAGATTAACATAAATGTAAATAATACTTCAATTCAAGATAGGTTAGAGGATTTTATTAATGGTAAAAGCAATAATCTGAATCTTTCTGGCATCACTGGTTTAGGAAATGAGTACTCTCAACTTCTCTTATAATAAAAATCTTTTCACTCTGTGTTTAGACGAAGTATCATGAAGTTGGCACACCTGGATACTAGAGCAGAGTTTCTTGTTAAGTTTACATAGGGCAGATGTGGTACATTTCAAATGGTAAATGCTGACATTTATAAATTAAGAAGACAATTATAAATTAAGAAGAATAAAGTCAGTGCAGAACTGTAACCTCGTCTGAAGAAAGCTCTAAATTATCTCAGCATGTTTTCAATAAACTTTGTCTACTAAGTCTGATCTGTAATTGGCACTTAAGAAACATTCACAATGTGTCATCTGTTACTGTGTTAGGAGAGACTGAAGAGATACTGGGTCATTATGTAAAAACTGGTAATTAAGAGCTAGCAATTTTCCGGTTAACTTACATGTTCATTATATATTGAATATTATTTAGTTTTCTCTGTCCTTTTTGTGTCTCATAAACTTGACCCAAGGGATCCTACACTGTTAAAGACATATAAATTATAAAATAAGACATATATTTAATTGACTCATTGAACATTTGTTGTGGCTAATGATTCTTCCAGCAATTACTTCATAGGGGAAAACATTTCTTTTTAAGTAAATAATGTTCACTACCTTTTAGAGCTGCTGTCACTGATGGAAAAAAAAAAAAAAAAGGAAAAAAGAAGTACGTACTGAAATGTCTACATCCTTTGATGAGCTCTCTGAGGGAATCTTGTAGCTTTAAATTAAACTGATCAAATAGAAAGTGATATATCCTTCAAAATATGTTAACTGATTTGACTACAAAGAAAAATAAAGACATTCCATGCAGTTAGGAGAAACTGATGGCAGGCTGAATTTCGGGAAGAAAAGGATTGATTATTATCAAAATTGAAGCTTTCCTCTTTAATGTACCAATATATAGGACTATTAATGACATAGCAAAAAGAAAGAGCTGTGGTATTAATAAACACACCATCATCACTTAGATGTAGCATAATCAAAGATGAAAACTGTGTCTGCTCAAAGATGAGGTGTGGTTTCTCTGGTCATCTCAGTTGCCCATTGGGATTGATGAAGTTCCAGCTGAAGCTGATGGGAGACTTGGCCATCATTCTCAGTGACCAACGCCTGTACGTTTTGCAGATTAGCTTCTACATGCTGATTAGATTTTATTTTAAATTTTGAGGGAACTTCTTTGCTTTTCATAGCAGCTTCAAAGGTTTATTTTACATACTCCACTATTTATCCTTGTATGAGTCATTACTGGCTGCTACTTTTGATTAATGTGATGATAAAGTTCTAATAATTTTTATGTACTAATTACTTGATTTACCAGCAGAATACAGCCACTTCCAGACTTGACATTTTACAGTCTTGTATGTAATGTTGTTGGAAGGTTTGAGTAAGGAATGATTTAGTAAGCGCTGTATGCAAATAGCATTTTGTCTTGCGATGTACCTAAGTTCTCACAGAGATGATTTTCAAGTAGGCTTGCATAGACAGATTTAGTTAAAAAAAATACCACAGAAAATTTTCATTTGTACATTTTTGTGTGTTTTGTGCATTTTTTTCATAAGCAGAGGGAAGAAATAAAAGTTATTCCCAGTCAATTAAATAATATAGAAGACATACCAAATTCAAAAAAAACCCACATATTTTTAGTAACACAGACTTTATCAGTTATGTACTAGTACCATAAAACCTAGACTCCAAGACAGAGGGGTGCATCATGCAGCAAAAATCTGATGGTATGTTACCAAGGATTTGGTGTGGTTTGCTTTCAATTAGGTTGATCCCATTTTCCCATGTGAAAACACTTTTTTTTTTTGTTCTGTGGGAATTCTGTGGAACCCATGCAGACAGGTTCGTTTGCCTCAGTTTTACAGAATAATATATAAAGCATTCTAATTCCTACATCTCTCTTTATATATATGTGTGTATGTATAGTTTATTTTTCCCTCTCTTCATTTGAGTACATAATGCATACAAGAGAAATAAAGCACTATCAAACAGACTAGTAATCAAACAGACGTTTCATTGCTAAGGTAATTGCTTCCTGAGTGATGATTGTAAACCTTTGACTAGCCCTATGTCCCTCCATCCATATTTCATTTCATTTCTTAGGACGTATTACATGGCACGGAGTGTTCTCAGAAGGCCAAAAAATCTAGGCTGAGTGAAATTAAGAAGAAAGAATGTTTTAGATCTTAAGTGTGAAATCCAGACTTCATTTGAAGTCAATGACAACATTTTGGTTGAAGGCAGTATTAAAAAAAAAAAAAAAAAAAAGCCTTTTGAGAAAAAAAAAAATAAAAATCCCACTAACGCTTCCCTCTCATGTAAAGTAGCAGAGTTTCAGCTCTTAGATCTCTCCTGAGTCCTGTGCAAGGAAATATGAAGTTTGTCAGGCAAACAGATATCAAAATTTATAGGATAATTTAAAAATTAAAACCAGTGCCCCAAATTGCATTTCAACACTTGGAGTATTTACAGAGCAACCCGGAGTTCAGTTTAAAATTGTTCATCTGTGAATACATGCAAGGTGAGCAGGGAGTTGCTACCTGGAGTGTCTTCACTTTCAGTAATCTCAGGGAGGAATTCTTCATCCAACATGTTGCATTAATTTAGTTTAAATATAGAGAAAAGTAGCACAGTGTCTGAATCAGAAAGAACATGCTGTTCTCATATTATAAAAGCAGGTGGAAAAGCAAAACACTTCACAGAGACTTGCTTTAGTAGTGCAATGTGAGCATGGATATGAAAAAAAAATAACCTAACCCCCTCACAGGAATATATTGCAGTAACCTATAAGAAATCAAAGGAGCTTAGTTGCTTGTATTTAGCTAATTATTGTATGGATATTGAATGTATCATACAAAACACTATTAAAAGAAAGGTACCTACAAAGTATAAATTTTACTCATTATAATTGGCAGATGAGAAGTAAACAGCTGAAAAATTAAACCTCTCCCACTTAAATTCAGTATAAGAGTTAATTAAATGAACAGAATTTTTGTCACTTCTACATGTCCTTCCCAGAGGTCTTTATTTGCTGTCTATAAATCTATTATATGAAGTACTCAAAATTCCAGAGTTCAAAGATCAGTCTAGTGACACGTTATGACTGCATACAGCCTGAGCCATGGTGGATGAATGTAAGCTAAGGAGAAAATCTCCTTATCTTAGCCTGAGAAGTCCAGAGAAACCCATGCCCACATTGAGATAATATTTGATGCCTGATTGTTCTAGTTAATGTGGCAAAAGACAAAAACATGAAAGTAAAGATTCAGTGCTTTGTAGTAGTACATAATCTTCTAATTGCCAGAGCAGCTGTGATTTTGCCAGTTGCTCATGTCTTGTGGAGGTGGACAGCTTTGTTAAGAAAGTAAAAAATAGAAGCTCAGTTAGCCACATTATTGAGTATCTGCATTATTTCCTTGCATGGGAACGTACAAGAAGATTTCCAAAGTATACAGTTTTCCAAAACATAATATTCAAGAAGGGTATGGTTAAATTGAGCTGTATTTTCCTTTCTTTTTCACACTCAAACTGTGTACAAAAGAACTTATTTGGAAAGAGCTCTTCTTGATTCTTATTATGTTGTGAAAAGCCATTGAAAAGTTGAACACATTAAATTTTGAGAGTTCCAGATTAAGCTCCTTGCCTAGAAGATGTGGGATTTTACAAAATATAAAGGACATGGCATATGTGGAAGATGTAAAGAATCACTCGTCTGCATGACCAACTGTGGAAAAAAAAAATAAACCTTGGAGTTTTTCTGTAGTAATGATGTTTCACTTCATATAAAAGAATGCAAATCACCACAGTGATTATTTTATATAGTAATTCATATCTTTGTAAGGTATTTGCAAAGCAGATTTTGAACTCGATTTTGCCATATTTTCTGAGACCACTAGTAGCACTGTATTCTCAGTTTGGCTGGTGTAAGCACAAAGTAACGAAGAGGAGAGAGATATGAGAGTCTTCTATGTCATTTCCTCTGCAGGATGAGCACAGGAATATAAGTTTAGAGACATGAGATATTCACCTGATATAACAACAGCATGGGACATACATAACTCCTAACAGTTTGAAGATTATTAGCCAGCAGACTTAAACCAAAAACTAAAAAAAAAAAAAAAAAAAAAACGAAAACAAAACAAAACAAAAAGGCAAGAAGTAATATAGCCACCCTACCCATCAAAAGTTTGAAATGACCCAGGAAGCTTTGGAAGCTTCAGAAATACAGGGGATTGAGGTAAAGTGTTCTGAGCTGCACTCGTAAATATTGAAGTGTTGTCACAAGGTCCGTGGCATGAGTGCACTGAAATGTAAATAGGTGATTTCTGAACAAATTAAAAAATAACAATGTAAAACTGCAGCTGTGCTGTCTTTGGCTGAAGTATCTGAGTTTCCTTTGTATAAGTGTATTACTTTGATCGGGAAAGATTGACTTTTTGTTTGTTTGTTTGCTTATTTGCTAGTTTTCCAATCATTGTTAAAAATAGTTCCCTCTTCTTTAAGGAGCAAGGACTGGCAACATGTCAAAATCTCACTATATTGTTATGCGGCTGGCACATGTACTAGGAAAAAAAATTAGAAATCAAAATTGTGATGTGCTACTGCTTGTCAGATATGCTTTTCAGAGATAAGAGAATCCTATTGCAAATGCTGATTTTTCAGTGTAATTTTAAATCATGACCAATATTCACTCTATGCTAAAAATTCAATAACAGTGTATACCATTTCAATGATATTGCCTTCAGAATTGATGAGATGCAGAGTTACTGCCTGGCAGCCCTTCAGAATAAGGATATTTTTAATATCTCAGGTCATGTAAAACTAAACAGGTTAACCTAAAACCCTGTGCAGTGTCATTTGTACAAACTGCCAATAACCATCACAAGGTAAGCACTTTTCTCTTGTGCTAAGGAATGCTACTAAGAGGATCATTTTTCTTCTCTTCTTGGATGAATCCAATTGTTTCACTCAATGGGGCTTCAATTTAGCTAACAGCATTCTGTGCACTCCAAGATAAGGCATGGCCAGCAGAAAAACGGAACACATAAGAAATTCTTTACATTCACATTTTTTACTGCATACCACACTTCATAAATAGTCAAGTCCACATACATGCATACATTGGCATAACTGCCATCAAGAAATAAAAATACTTTACAGGACTCAAGAACATTTTGATGCTCTTCTGTAATCTTTCAACCAGATTCTGAATGTGAGAGGCTAGTCTTTGCTAAAAAATTGATGTTGCAACATTCCCACAAAATTAATGTAAAGTTTTAGGTCTTTTAAAGTTTGCAGAGTATCAACTCACAAAGATACTGTAAGAGAGAGAGAAACAAAGACAGGCCTTTAAACATATCTGGGTGTTTCCAGTTTTTGTCAGTATTGGCTTTGTTTTAATGACGCACCTAGGCATTCAAATAATTTAAGGAACTTTTCATAGATAAATACTAGAAATGTAAGTGCCTGAATTACGTTCTCTACAGTATTTTAAAACTTATAGAAATAATCCATTTGTTAAGTTGTCAGACTTTAAAATTTCTTACTTACATCCATCATTTATTAGTAGTGTGTGTATAACTATGCACACAGCCTTGCAGAAACAGACATTATTCAGAGTATCACACTTTAGGCATTTTTTTTTATAGTTAGGAGGGGCTTACATTTGCTCTGGTCAAAAAAATTGTATTTAAATGTTTGGAAAGGGATGACTTGGAGAGAGTGATGGGACGTGTATGACGAATGGATTAGAACAAGTAATCTGTGTATAGCATCCAAGATTATTCCTAGCAACTGCCCCTCTGCACTCACTAGTCACGCAGATCAAATTTGATAAGAAGCAAAGACTTTGTGAGGTACTAGAAAGATAAACTCTTAAGTCACCTGAATTGTGACTTAATCATGCGAAGGAGGCAAAAAAATCCCAAGCCCTTCAAGCCACTAAAAATAACTACCTCTATCAGAGATAGTGAAGTTACTCTCCTGTGTTCCCTGATACACTGTGATTCAGGGTTTTCGTTTTACTCCCCTGTTGCCCTATGGAGTGACGTAGTGCCTAATGCCTGTCATTTTCTGCATGTGGAATGGCACAAGTTTGGCTTCTCAGATGTCCATTTGAAAGATTTTTTCCAGATTAATAGCTCTTCTCATTTATTTCTAATGCACAGTTTTAAACTTATGAATCCCTCATTCAGCAATTGCACTTCTAGTATGAAATTTCACCATGCATGCTGCAGGGAAAAAAAGTCATTAAGGATCTCAACCAAGTTCTTTTGATGCATTTCTTTTCTCTTTTTTTTTTTAGCTGGAGTTGGCTAAGACCTTTGTTTACCAAAATCAGAAATGAAAGGAAAGCTTATAAAATGCCCATTTGTATAATGAGCCTGTAATTACGTTAACATTCAATTTTATAGTGAAATTAGAGACTGAATTTCCTTTATTCAGCACTGAACTTCACTTACACTTTCCCAGAATCTATAGTGAAAAAATAAAACTCCTTACATGTCATGTATTCTCCTTTATGCACTTGTTACCTTAGTTCCTTCTTTTGTGACAATTCACACATAAAATCCTCTTTTCTGGTCATTTTGAAATGTCTATGAATCAGGTGGAAAATTGCCCTGGAGATTCAGCTGAGGGTTCCTCTTGAACAAATGATTTTCCAGGTGATATAATCCAACACAGTCTTTTTTCTTTCCTCCTTGTACCTTCATGTTAAGTAAGACTGACCTTCATGCCACGCAAGATTTAGTAGAAGCAAATGTCAGAAGCATAAGTGAAAACTGTTACTCTCTTGAGATCTTGGACTTGAGACTTGGACATGAGAAAAAAAATCAATCAATTGTAAAATTTTAAGTCATTTTTAAGAGGAATACAGCAAAAAGCTTCTTCTGTCCTGATCATGCTTCCGTATGCTGAGAGTATTCTGCTACATGTTTATTGTTTCAAAACTTGAAAAGATCATGCTGCTTCACATAGGCTGAAATTAATGGAGTGTCTGTGTTTTTTTAGGGAGGGGGTAAATCCTCTGTCTCTCACCCTAAGATCAAATGACAACATGGTAGAAGATGGAGAACTGGTAAGAGCATATCGGCTGATCTAGCATTCCCCGTTACCAAAGAAATATGGCATTGATGAATGCTCTGAATATTAAATTAAATGAAATTACATTGCATTAAAAATTAGATATTTTATTTCCTGCTTGACTTTAATTTTTGACAACATAATCTTAGAGAAGTGAAAACAAGTAGGATCTGATCTAAAATTTTAGTAGTTCCACCATTTTCCCCATTGCAAATGTCAGGATAATTTCCCTCACAACTGCCCGGCATACACCTTCATGGCAAGTGCAATTACTCTCTGCAGCTCCTAGTGTTACCTGTACTGGGATACAGAACTGTCTGTGAAAAGTAACCATAGTTTCCAGACCTTGCTTGCCGTCCGAATGTGCAGCTGGTTTTGTAAGCCATCATTACATCCTGGTTTTTAACTTCTCAGCTTTGAGACCTTTCTTGCTTCTTCTCCTTTTTTTGCAGCTGTCTGAAAAAGGGTTCAGACAATTTGTAAATACAGTAACTCACAATATAAATAATTGTCACATGTTCTCTAGCAACATGAGGCCCTGAATTCATACTCTCTTCAAAGTATTGGGTAATGTAAGAGGCATTGGATTCTGATCAGCTTTATTTTAGAGTCTAATATTTTATGAGTTTGATTTGGGCAAACTTCCAGTCAAAACCAGACTTCCCTTATAAAACTCTATGGTGAAAAGCAACTAGAATTTTTATTAATAAATTTGCTTTGGATATTACTGTAGATTTTTCTAGTAAACCTAAAGAGAATGTTCTGAAGAATTTACTAGAAAGTGGTAACTTTAGTACTCTTTTTGATTCTTATACAGAATGCAATATGTAAGTATTGAAAAATTATATAAATTTTTTATTTTTAAACATCCTATAGAATCAGTATAGAACTATGAAATTCCTAGGTGTAAATTCTTTCCAGGGTTCATGTCTATCAAAGTGTACAATAGGATTCTCCATCCTGGATTGTTTTCTTACAGTTCAGGACATAGTCTGGGTTGACTGACACCAAGAAGTAAAAGTGAGATAGCTTATTTAATTTACTCTAGTTTAAGTTATCAGAAACCTTTCAGTACAGATGGTTCCAGTTGCTTTAGAATATCTAAATCAGAACTTCTGTCTCCTATTTCATCTCCTTTCTCTGTTTTTCCTTTCATTTCCAATACATCGATTTTATCACTCCATTACTGACAAGTTCTCACATATCACTTTGATATTGAATTAAGTTCAAATGGGTTCAAATGCTATTTTAAATATCTGGAAATCCCAATGAAGCTGAATTCTCATCTTTTTATTTCTTGACAAATTGCATGAGAAAGTTTTGAAGAACTTACTAGAAATCAGTAATTTCTGTAGACCGCTTTTCAGAAAGGAGTAAAAGAAAAAGTTGCCTGAAACACTGTCTCAGTCAAGGTCCTTCTCAGCAGTTTTGTCTGAGTATTGTCTTAGCATAGATGCAGGACTGAGATCAATTTCATCTTACTGAATTCCTCAGCTAAGTATAACTGAAGTGTGAGTCCTGCTTCAAATCATCTGTCTTGTGGCATCACAGCTACCATACTCGCTGTTCTGTCTGCTGCTGCTCTGCTGGGCTGTCTTGCCTTTACTCCATTTTGAGACTCTTCTGAGTTGGTGAGAGTAGCAGCAAGGCTGTAGTAAGCTCCATATAAGATACCCACTATTTCTTTATTTTGTCACACTGCAAATCTTGCAAGAATATTCTTTCTACTGGAATTCTGGCCTTTGGGGAGTAAATGGCTTGTAAAGGGGATTCAGATTAGATTGAGCCTTAACAAAGACTGACATTAAAAAACAATTTATACAGACTAGTTAGTAACTTTGGGGTTATTATGCATGCCATTACAACACCCAAAGCTGTTTACAATGATTATAGTACTTGCAAGTACTAATGAGCCTTTTTTTTTTTTTTTTTTTTTTTTTTTTCCCTATCCTGTCTCATTTGTTTCCTTCTTGCACTGTTTTTAAGGAATTGTGGGGCTCAGTATGTAGATTTTATTTCTGGTAAGAAATCTGATAAGTAACCATGCCATTTGACTAAGATATCACTAAGTCATTAATGCTTAATTGGTGAAAAAGAGACCTTAAATCATTGTTCCTGTTCCTGTTCCATGTAACTCATTCTGTTCACTCCATTGAAAAATAACAAATTAATAAAGAAGAAAAAATCTCAGTAGCTTTGAATAACTGCCTGTGCTAGCCTAATTTACTGGCTACTCCTTCTTTTCCTTTCTTACTATAATGGATTTTTAAAGAAGTTCCTAGGCAATTCCCAAGTATGCATTGATGAAGATAAGAACCTTTCTTAACTTGTAAGGATGGATGAGTACAACAATGTCAAAACATGTTTTAGACCAAGCAGAGTAATTTTCAAGGTATGCTGAATGACTACAGGGATATATATTAGTCATCCCTTTTTTACTCCTCGAATGAATTCCTGTTGTTGACCTTGTTAAGGTGTTAGGTTTGCTTGTGGATTATAGCTGTAAAATCTGATTCTGAAAATAACAAAAAATTAATCCTATTTATTCATTATTAATTTTTGACTTTGCACCCCTCTTCTCCATCCTTCCCTCCACCTCATTACCTTCCTTCCAGCTGTCCCATCTCAGACACCTGGAAAAGCTGCCTGTGTGTCTTGTAGTGGCCTAATGCAATGGCTTCCACAGACCTGTATTTCCAAAAAAGTGAGGCTGGTTCTTAAGAGATGTCAGTTCTCAAACGGATTATACTGCCCTCCTCAACACGATCAGCGATGTTCTGCATTCCTTTCACAAAGCCGGGGAGGCTTTGGGTATGCAGAGATTGAGCCCTTAATAGAACAGTTGTTGTCACATGCAAAAATGATTTGCTATATTAGAATAGGTTGGGGAGGAGAAGGATCAAAATCTTTGCAATTAATTCATAAGCTATTCTGTGGTTCACCTGGCAGTGATTTAGAAGAAGAGTAATTTATAATGTAGATGTCACTAGATAGCTATGATTTTTTTGCTGGTGTGGTCTTGTAATGCAGTCTTGTAAAAGAGTTCTCCTTCACTCCTAAAGAGGTTATTTCAGAGCAACATTTACATTTATGGTATTGATTAAATAAATAGATAGTTGCCAAATATATCTTGGTAATAGTTTCATAAATAATGGCTGCTGCTTTATAATTCCAATGTAATGCAAAGTGTGTATTTGGTCCTTCAGAGAGGAGGCTCTGTGGGGAAGGACGGAGCACTGGAGTAGATGAACAAAGCTTCTGATAATTACAGTGGAAAAGCATGCAATGTAGCACAGTCAGGTCTCTGCCCCTCTATTAATGCTTTGCAAAGCTGAGATTTTATGAGCCTTCCCTGGCCATTATTGCTTCAATCTTAACATGAAGTAACATTTTACCCAAATCCTGCTTTTGAGTTTTACAAGATGACATAATAGCTGTGGAGACTGATTTTGAATTGTCATGTAAATTTCACCAGCATTAGCTTTCAAAGTTTATTATTGCTTTCTAATATTCATTGCTCTTAAGCTTCTTATTTATAGAGGCAGTATATGTATTTGGAATAACTGTGATAAACAGAGAGATTAAGGTAATATTCCTTCTACAAAGTCTCTTTATTTGGGAGTGAATAAAAAGCTAGGTTTTGTTATTTATTTTGCTGTTAATTTACTTGTATTTGGTATATGTGTGTGTGTATTTTAATTTCAGTAAGTATCAGCACTTGCAAGGCAAAATTGTTACAGTTGTCCCAGGCCATCAGGAATCCCTTGAAATTAATCTCAAAACTACATGTAAGATACTACAAAAGTTCATGTACATACCACACAAAAATAGATTGTCCATGGGAGCTCTGCATAAATATAATTCCTTGCAATTTCACAACCGGATGAACACGTATTTTATTTAAGAAACATATTTACCCTCTTGAAAATAAGATGTTTGCTACTTTATTGAGTATATTTCCACTATGTTAGTAGACAATAAGTCAGTTCGGGATTGAACTTGCAAGGCATGTTTTAAATTTGAACTTGGAATATTTGTGTCATGTCACCAGTACAAAACTTCTGTTCTTTCTTAGTTATGAATGACTCTTGTTTCATTTCATTTCGTTTCATTTTGCTTCATGCTTATTTATTTCTGTGATTTGCAAAGTATATTACATTTGAATTTCTTCTTGACCAGCACAGACTGTGCACTCTAGGAAATACGATGAGAAAAAAGGTAGCTTAGAAGAGCTATCAATCATGTTAGAATGGCAAGGGCAGATGTAGAATTATTTTAATTAATTTTAAACTCTGTATTGCTTTCCTGCAAATACAAAATATGTTGTATTGTTTAGAATTTAGAAGATACTTTACAACCATTAAATATAAATAGTTGAATTAAGATACATTTTAATATTTACCCTTCTGTAACTTAAAGCTGGTCCCTGTGTTTTTGTTTTGATTTGTTTTATTATTATTATTTTTTAACTAAAGATAGCACAGTTTCTGTATTTTTGAAAAGTATTGTCAACATGATGCAGGAGAGCATGGTTTTAGTGCATTCAGACAGCAAGTGCAATTATATCTACTTTCCCACTGGACAAATTTATAGAAGTGTGTGTGCATCCGCAGGTGTGTTTGTGTGCATAACTGTGATAGAATGAAAGCAGTACAGTGAAAGAAAACAAAACTCGAAGGGGAATGCTAACTACCTTGCTCACATTTAACTGGTCATCGGAGGATCCTGGGGGTCTCAGACAGTAATCCCAAGTTCACTGGGAAAGTTCCCCAGTTTCTGTTGATAAGGCAGCTGATCGTGTGTTCTTTCTGAAATGGCATAACATTTTATAGAAGCTCAGCTGCTGGTCAGAAAAACTACTGTCATGAGACTGATATAACAGAACTCGGTGATGTAATGCAGGATTAAGTCATCCTTTTAAGCAAAGTCACCGAATTTTGATTCAAAATTTTGCATCTGGAAGAGTCAAACTTCCAATGGAGATTTACTTAACTGTTTTGCAGTGCTTCATCTTGAATCTTTCCAGTATTGTCCTAGAGAGACTCCTGGTCTACTTTCCTAATTCCTCCTCTCTAACCCAACCCCCGCACCGCCCTCCCTCACCCTCCCCCCCCACTTTTCTTCATTCGCACTTTTCTCCTTCTTGCCTTCCTCTGTCCTTGGTTCTTTTCTTTGCTTTCCTTCCTTTCTCCTTCCCTCCTTGGAAGATGTCAAACGTCATCAGGGGGGTTTTCCTTTGAGCATTCAAGCTTCAAAAAGTACACAGGATTCTGTCAGCACTGTGCTTGAAAGTATTACTGCCTTAGACATATTGTGTCCTGACATTTAACTGATTTTTTTTTTTTTTTTTTTTAAATCCATAGCCTGTAAATGATTCTGTGATGCTATCTTTTGAGCAGTGCATGAGAGGGATGCTCTGATGTGCTATTCAAACACAAGGTTCATTCTAAGTCAGAGGAACTACTGCTCAGGTAATAGGTATTTTTATATGGGGCAAATGCTGTAACAATGGTTGTACAGATAAAAATGTTCATACTAGCTGACCAGGAAATAAAGGTATTCTGTTATTTAATAACTATGACAAAGAATAATAAATACCACAGAGCATGCAGCATAGTAAGGAAATTAAATAGAAAAGGAGCGAGATAAGAAAAAGAACATCTTTTCCTATTAGTTCATATTTACTTAAATTTTTATCTCTGACCTCTCTATAAAGCAAGATTTTCATTGTTTAGTGTCACTGAAGAGATATGTTCTACTCTTTCAAATAAGAACAGAAGCAATGAAGCAAACATGAATGCAGCCACAACAAATCTAGTGACAGCGAGTTGGCCCAACCACGGAAAGACATTTTGCTGTGATCTGCAGCACCAGAATACCAAGTAGCTAGGAAGTGTGGTAGGCTAGCCCTCACATGCAATGCCAATCATAGTTTTCACAACCTTTAAGAAATCTGGGGTCGTCATTAATCAGTCTTCTGGAAGCCTGTCACACTGGCCCCCAAAAGCAGAATAAAATCTGTGATCTGGTATTAAAATTCCTGATTAAATAAAACATTATCTTAATAGAGATCATAAAGAAACTTATCACTGTTTGAACTAGTGCATTTCTTGGACTGTTTTAAAAATGAAAAGGAGTTGGATAATTATTTTTCAGAAACAGGAAAAAAATTCTAATACATAAAAGGGTAATCTGTATTCTGTGGTCACTTTTGCGTTGACTTAGCATGACTAGTTTCTCTGTGCTCCTGTTTTGCTTCCTCTTTTTTCTAACTATGCAGCATGAACTTTAAATTCATTTTTTGTTTAGAAAAACTCAGAAGTATATTTTTAAAATATGTTATGCAAGCATTTTACTGAATTTCTAAGATTTGCAGCTGTTTCAATGCCCTGAAAATAGGCAATTTGTCAAAATAACAACATCAACAAACCGAACCAAAACCACAGAGGGACTCGCAGAACTTGACATTCACGGTAAATATTTTGGTCATTTGTATTCAGAATCTCCTGACATCATTAGAAATTTAGAAGTAATACTGCCTTGGAAGAACAGTGCCTGCAGGTCAATTACACACTCTGCTTTTTCCTGCATACTTTATCTTCTAATATCCATTCTTGAATTATTTGCAATATCTTATAGAATCATAGAAAAAGAAATTGTGGTTTCAAGAAAGATTAAGGAGAACCAGAGCAAATGCTATAGATGTCAGCTTGAAGTTACATTCCCTTACTTTTCTTTCAGTGATCATTTCACACACTTTTTGTGGAGAGACCTGCTCAGGTATGATGCTCTGTTGAAACTGTTCTTTCAGAAAATCAGGAGAAAGGCCAGCCCTGGATTTTGTTGTTGTTGTTGTTGTTGTTTGTTTGTTTTTGTTTTGTTTTGTTTTTGTTTTGGCCAGGTTGGGTTCTGTGAAATGTGCTGCACCTCTCGGGTTATCTCCACAACCAGAAGAAATCCGTGTGGATATCCCCTGGTTTTAATACTTGGTCACGAGTTAGGTTAGCCAAAATTAAGTGTTTCTCTTTGCCTAACAGCCAGAAATAACCAAAGTCACTCCTGATTAAAGACAGACATTTTGAAGGAGATGGAAACTTACATTCAGTTTCCATCTTCATATTGAATAATTTTGTATTTCTGTTAAATGGTTTAGAATAAAACATATCGCATTCCTTTAATTTTGGATTAACGTATGTTACTATATTTTAGTTAGCCATAGTTTCAGATTTTTGCTGGAGAACTTTCTAATGATAATAAGTCTTGGTATATGTGTGTGTTTCAGTGCTTTTTTCTTTTCTCACCAGAGTAGCATGGTTTCATGCATTGTATCAACCTTGGCACATGTGTTCCCTTTATGCTACAGATCAAAAGGAAGAGAAAAGAATGGAAAATTTGTTTTCCAAAGTGTTAGTAAAAAGCTCATTTTCCCAGAATAATGGAGTCCAGGTAGCTGGCAGGCAGGCTTCTGAAACATCAGGTCTCCAAAGCCGGTGTACAGTTTCCATTCAGTAATTATTCTCATTCCCACTACACAGTTCCTCATCAGTAAGTGGAGCATCCAAACTCTACCCCATAATTAGAATGGCCCTAAAAAAGGTGGGTCTTCACCTACACCAATTTTCATTCTGCAGTGAAGACCCATGTTCATGTTGCTGAAAACAAACTATGAGGAAATTAAATTGAGAATCTATGTGGCCTATTGATTCAATACCATGATGAAATAAAAATTGGAACAATACAATGCAATAATCTGCCTGACGCAATGAATGAGGTTTAAAGTCCTTGGTCTGTGGCAATGTTTCAGTGAAATTAAAAAACAATGTAAGGTTCCTTTGGGCATGCTCTGCAGCATTAGTATGCAGTGACATGTATTGAGAAGGCATCTCTGACAAGTGCTGCTGGTTTCATTTACCGACCTGCCAATAGCGGCTAGCAATCGCCTATGAAAAGCCATTATACACTAGCCCATAAAGCCACACAAAATTTTCATTATGTTTCGCTTAAAAAGTGCTTGTTTTGCAGGATAGAGACCATGTCAATAAAATGGATTGGATGTCACTTAAACCAAGTGACATGCTAATCTCCTGGAGGCCTTGTGTCCTTAATCTCTACAGGACACAAGTCAGTTTAGAAGCATGAGCTGTTCTCACAGGTAGTGACTATTGAGCTCTTTAATGTAAATTCAAAGGCAAAGCTTATCAGTGTGTTTCAGAAATTGCTTCAGTGTGGTTGCTGTCTATGGGAAAAAAAATCCCCACACTCCCCCCAAAATCCCTGTGCAACTTCCAAGCTTTCACTGTGCCCGCGAGCACCTTTTAATTATAAAGAAATTGGTTTTGGTGATATGTGCCCTGTGACCAATTGGATTAGAGGCATTTCTTCTGGCTATTATTAAGCTAACTTCACTATTGCCCTTGTGTAGCTAAGCATGATCAAAATATAAAGTGTGGGGAAGCATCTCAATTATGAACCATAGTACAGTGCTCCTGCAGACTAAGTTCTTCAGTTCATTAAAAAAAAAAGCTTCAATGACTAGTAATACTATAATAAAAGGGTAGAATAATAGGCAAAGGATCAAGGATACTGTAGCTCATCGGCATGAGTTACAAAGGCTATTGAATGATTCAGTCTGGCTTTTTAACATTTCAGTGGGCTGGTTATTATTAGACGACAGGCAGGGCCATTAGAAATCCATGGACAATCTCAGAATCCTTGCAAGGATCTAAAGACTAAGAGGTAAGGTCTCCTTACTGAATACTGAAATACATTTGCTCTTGTGTATTCCTTCCATATTTGTGTTTATCTCCTTCCGCTCCTAAATAACAAGTAATAGCACATTTCATATTTGCTATAAATTAAAAGCAGTTATTTTTCTGTTCGAGTTATAGCAAGTTTTTCACCAGGGAGCCGATCTGTGAATCAAAACCAGTTCTTCAGAGCTTGTAAGTTGGAGTCCAAAAACAAGCATCAGAGTGTTCGCCTGTATTTCTGACATTCTGATCTATCTCACTCTGAAATCATGGACTGAAACCAGAGTAAGTGGATGGGCTCCATTTATTCTTCTGTCATCATTGTTTACTGAGAGCAGTACAAGATGCAGCCTTTCTGGCTATATATGACTATATTTGGTGTGAATTAAATGGTAACAGGGAGCCAACTCTTCAAAGTATTTTTACTTCTCATACGTAATGTAAGGAGGGGTGAAATGGGGGAAGAAAAAAAAAATAAGAGATCTGAAATGTATTGAAATAATTTATAATTAAAATAAACGATCAAAGGCATTAGAAACAAAACAAAACAAAACAAACAAACAAAAAACACAGAAACTTTCTCATTCTGAGATGCTGGTCACCAGCATCTTTATTTTATTGACATGGAAAGCAGACAGCATCACTGCTTCTGTTACTTTACAGCATTTATACTACCGTGAATGGTGTGGGGATTTGATCAACTCCTTTGTGGCATTGAAGTTTGTAGGATTTTTGCCATGTTCTCTCATAAAATAAAAATCTCTGCAGTTATTGGGAGGTACAGCCACTTAACCATCATTTCTCACATTCCTAAAAACTAAAGCTTGTCATCCCATTTCCATATTAGAATTGATCACAATCAGTTTGTACTAAACTGTTTGGACACTGTTATTTTCCTTTAGTATGCATAAATGCTCCTCCCTTTTAGTCCTTCTCTCATGAGATACTTTTGAGCCAATTTACCTCCCTCTCGCTAGAGTGAAAAGCCAAGGCTAAGGAGACTGTTGTTTTAAGATGCACTCTGTATTTCTTTGATCACTCCAGTAGTCCTTTCCTTCATCTCATCCAACATAAATTATTTTAATTGTAAAGGTGGTGTATCAGAAATAATGAGCAAAATTAAAATCTGAGGTCTTATCAGTGACTTAAATAGCCGCATTATCTTGGCCAATTTCTCCTGGAAATGCCTTGTATGATAGATGCTTGCATTTGTCTTTTGCATTACCATATTATGCAGTATCTAAAAATCAGTGTTATTCAGAGTAGCTGAAATTTCCCTGTCTGAGATGCACTACTACACTGATATTTTTTTCTGTTTTATTAGAAATAAGACTAGAAAATAATTATTGCTACTAGTATGTAAAACCTTGTATTTGGTAATAAATAATTTCATTTCATACCCACACCCCATCCTCAATGCCATCCATTTCTTCCTCCATGATATATCCATCTCTCCTGCTGTTATTGATTCAGTTCAACATTTTATTATGAAGAAATGCAATTAATATCCAACATTTTTGTGCCAAGTTTAGCTGTATAATTATTATATAAAATTAATCCTAAAAGAAAATCTGGACAACTCAGCTATTGATCTCATTCCAGTACAGCTGTTTGTTCAGGATGACCTGTCATCATCTGTTCTCTATTGAGGTCTTTTGGCATTTGATATTTCCTGTACTAATCCCCATCTTTTCCAATTATAGAACATGTTCTTGTTATATTAAACATTTTACTGAAATTAAATATTTTGCCTCATGACAATCCATTTGTTTTAAGAAGCTGCTGTTCTCATACATGACAATGCATTAGAAGGTTTCCTGAATGATTTCATATGGACTGATTTTGAGGTTCTCCTTTGTCTCATTTTCTGGGGATTTCCATGTCTTTGGTTATTCTTGCCTTTAAAATAGTGATCCAACATTTTCTACCCTGTAAACAAAGGAAGTGTGACTTTGCCATGAACCCTCACTTCTGTGTCATTTTAACACAAACTGGGTGAAAATCCACCCTCCGTTTTTTCCTTTATTGGAAAATAGGAGGAGCATTAGGGTGCAGGACATGGGGGTGTGTAGGATCCCCTTGTCCTATGGAGCAGATCATCAGTTACAAAGGTTATATCATCAGCAGGAGAGAGGAGTAGGTCTCTGTTGCATATCCTGTGCCTTGCTCATAAGACCACAATTGACAGAGGAATGGCTGTATTTTTTGAAACATGCATTCACTACAGATTCATCCACTACAAATTCATCCACTTAACTCCTAGCACCGTGTATTAAAGTAATTGTACTATTAGAATCCTTTTACTTAAGTAAATCAAATGTGTATTCCTTGTATTGCAGATAGAAAGTGAATAATCCCTACAGAGATACAAGTCAGAGTTTCTTCTCCAGTTTGATTAAGTAGGACTTAGTAACAGTGTTCACTTTGATGAGAACAAATAGAGCGCTGCATTTTTTAGCCACATCTCCTTCACGAGGACGGCTGATGTGTATCTCCTCAGGATATACGACAAAGATGGTGAGAAGTTAATGGCACAGTGTAACAAGGTGCTCTGTGCCAGAATGGTGCAGCTGTAATGCATTGGCTTAAACAGTAGTATAAAGTAATTTAAGATTAAATTTTACAGCTCATATTTTTACAGTTAGCATTACCCACTATTACAAGATATCTCCATCTCATATTTCACACCATTTAGGACTAGCTTCGATCGTCACTGAAATCCCCTCTTCTTGGCCTGAAGAGATGTCATATGTGGGAAGTTAAAAGCAAGGATAAATACATCTAGAAACTTGAACTAGAACTGTCTTCAGCTGAATATATATTTAATCATCTTATTTGGCAACTGTTAAATTATACAAATTGTATCCTGTTTCTAACATTCTCCTGTTGCAACGTGAAATAGTTCTTTCACAAACATCTCAATGTTTCATCATTCTTTTGGGTTATCAGGAAAAATGTATCTTAAAACAATAATACCACAACTTTATAATCTTTGACTTTTACTTTCTTCTGAGTTAGTATGGTATAAAATAGCAAAAGATAACGTTAACCCATGTGAACTCAAAAAAAAGTATATACTGGCCATAAATCAGCTTGCACTGAGATAATTTTACTGCTTTTCTGGTTTGTATTCTCTGAAGCACACAAAGGAAAATTTAATGCCAATCAAACAAATTTATATAATGACATTTTTTAAAATTTTAGATTAGTTGGAAAAAAAATCAAAATCTGTGTTTGTATGAACATTTCTTCTTGTGGGAAGACAGGCACAGGAGTCTTTTGACACCTGCCATGTTTTTCAAATCCCATATTTCCTCTTCAGTCCCACAATTTCTGTTTTTGGATCTAGTTTTAAAAATGAAGTGCAGAACTGATCCAGGTTAAAATCAGTCTCAAAAAAGGGCTTTCTTCAGTGTTTCTAGGACCTGCAGATGGCTGTGTTAGTATGACAGTATGGAAGCTGGAAAGACCTGTAAGGAGGTGTGACAAGAATAAAGGCTGTTTAAGCCATAACTGTCCCTGTTATTTTATTTTATTTTATTTTATTTTATTTTATTTTTCATACTGCACCTAAAGTAAATGCAAGATGCTGCCAATACAGTAACAAAATGATACATTTACTTCTGAAGTATTTTTTCCTGCACAGGAAAAGCAGTGCTTGGAAATATAATTTAAAGAAAAAGTGAAAAGAAGTCAAATCTTTTCAGAAGATTTAAAAAGTACAGGTTTGCTTTTGCTTAGGACAGAAGTTCTGGCACTGATATTTGTCTCCAGAGTGTTCAGATTTTAACATTTCTGAAGCCTTCAAACTGATGTTCAACAATTGGAAAGTACGTTCTGCTTTGAATTAAAATTGGTCATGAATGTTGCTGTTGGCTTGGATTTACTATCCTTCTACACCAGTTTTTAGGCAGTAAAAACAAAGCCAGACTGACAAGCCCTTAGTGTATTTGGACAGAGGGATGAATACAGAGAAATGCCTTGAGGGGCAAATATTGAAAAACAAAAACCCGCTTGGAGAGAAGAATATAACAGAAAGCTGGTTTACAAAGTGGTGGCATAATCTGTTAATAGCTGTGCAAAGTTTAACGCAATACAAGGTCAATATGCTATGAAGGTAAATTAGTACTAGGTACACGAAGCAATTAAACGAATAATCATGCTTTGGGAACAGCCAACATTTCAAACAGTGAAAGAAAAGCATTTATATGCTGAAACTTTTCAGTGTCACCTTTGTGAGCACTACTCTAAAGCTTCTCTTCTAAATTCTGCTTTTGTCTTTTTTTTTGCGTGTGGCGGCAGTTCTTTAATTTAGATTTTCTCTCCCATTGGCATGTTATCCAGGAGAGCCCAAACTGTCACCATCAGGGGGACATTCGTACTCTCACTGCTTCCTCATGTGAAACCTTACTGTCGTTCCAGTGGTTTTTTGCTTCTCATAAACTATTTTTCCCTCTGATATTTGACAAGAGTACTGCATAACTGTATGCTCCTGAAATTGTGTTTTCAGCCCCATCCTTTTCCTTAACAAAAGTATAAAGGAAATGGGTTCTTATGGGCTTCATTGTAAATAGGGGTCTTTAAATATTCTAGAAGCAATAAAAAGCCAACAGTATTTTTTGTGGGTTGTGACTCAGCTGAGTAAACTGTTCTTTTTTCAGATGCTACCATTTTTTTTAATTATTATTTTTTATTTTTTATTTTTTTAATAGACTGCTGCAGGCTTTCTTTTTTTTTTTTTTTTTTTTTTTTTTTTTTTTTTTTTA